>CAMRHE010000405.1:0-1200000 GCA_947044405.1 Leptodactylus fallax | reverse complement strand
TGTGGTTGATTTTGTTCTATATACTGTATAAAAAAAAAAAAAAAAAAATAATATATATATATATATATATATATATATATATATATATATGAGAGATTGATTGATTATTTTTTGTTTTCCGGCCATTGTGTGATATTTTGATGTCTGTGTGGTTGTTTCTCTGCATAGGTAGACAGTCAGATATAGGAATGATATAACGTCATTTTATAGAGTTGGCCCTTATCCTCATATGCTTTTAGAAATCATAGTTAAGCCATAGATATAGAAGTCTTATTTTCCTGGAGATGGTACCGGTAGTGATTCTCACCCTGTTGTCCTCTATCTCCGCGCTCAGGACTTGTTACATCACACCTACAAGCAGATTAACTGGAAATATCCAGACAGTTCCTGACATGGCGTCTGTTTATAGTAGAAAGGTACAAGACAGAAATTGTTCATTATACTGGAAGCTGGATTTTTACTGAATGTTAAACTGATAGATTCTTCAGGTCTGTAATATAGGTGGCTTCATACACAGAGATGTATTTGGATTTAAGGGGCTGTACAGAATTAATAAAGGGTGTGATTTTTTTTTTTTTTTTTTTTTTTTTTTTTTCTTTAGGAACAGCGCCACTCTCAATCAGAGGTTTTATCTGGTATTG
Source organism: Leptodactylus fallax (assembly GCA_947044405.1). Classification (NCBI taxonomy): domain Eukaryota; kingdom Metazoa; phylum Chordata; class Amphibia; order Anura; family Leptodactylidae; genus Leptodactylus; species Leptodactylus fallax. The sequence goes on along the minus strand of CAMRHE010000405.1, from coordinate 1,199,359 downwards.
CACCTCAACCCTATCTGTTTAAATAGAACTCTCAGATGGTACTTTTTTGGAAAAAAAGATTATTTTTTTGGAAAAGAACCAACTGAAACGTAGTCTTTAAAGGAATATTCTCTTCTTAAGATGGAGGAGTTTTGTCACCCATTGTGAATGGTGGCACTTGGATTTCTTTTCTGTAGCCCCTACCATTCCAGAGCAGTCATGGGTGCAGTTACTGTCAGGTGGGAGGAGACAGGCAGGAGTAGACAGACAGGGACCGCCCACCTGACAGCTGACAGTAGAGAGCAGAATTGTGCTGAAAGCTCAGGAACAGCGGGGCTAGAGAAAAAAAATTCCAATTGTGCCTATTAAAGAATGCAAAGGGTTGGTTGGTTGGTAGAACTGGTGAAAGGTCCTCTTTATATAGAGGTAAACTGCAGTGACAAACTGCGCCCATTTATAAGAGTCATCATTTGTGGTTCCCACTTTCCAGACCTTTGGACAAAACATGGTGCATTAGACTGAATAGCCTAATTTCTTTCTGTTCTCCCTTGTTCTCATAGGGACGGTTGTTTCTCACCTGTAAGTCCTGAATCCTGTCCACTTGTCCAAGCCTTCGTCTGTCCCAGTCGATCATTTATAATGCATGGCCATGTTCAGCTGAAGACTGGTCTGCAGACCCAGGAGCGACATCTCTTCCTCTTCACCGACATCCTTATCATTGCCAAGTCTAAGTAAGTACACCCTATGATCTTCATTGAAATGTTTGCTCAAAGGCAAGTCAAGTGTAACTGAGGCCTGAAGCCAACGTAAACAAAGGCTATATTGGCATCTTGAATGTGTCGGTATTGGGTTTGTGGTTTATATTGCCTGTTAAGCCGTATATGGAGGTAAAAGAATGTGTTGTGGAGGTAAGTGAGCAATGTAGGATTCCTGCTAAATGGGTAGTATGATGTGAACTGTGGAAGCTTTTGAAGAACGCCTGAACTGTACAGATGTCTCCACCTTTATATAATCTGATATTTGGTTAAAGACTTTAATTTCTCATGAAAATAAATTCAATACAATATTATATAGAAAACCTTTTACAGTCCGGTGATACAGAGACACATCTAAGATAGACACCTTAAGAATTGCAAAAACATATTGTTTTGAAAAGCTGGTCATCTCATGACACACACATCTGGACATGTCCAGCCAAGAGGAAAGGTGAGGACGGACACTCACAGTATATTGATTGGTCGAGGCTCATGAAGGGAAACTTTTTGATATTATTGCGTGATATTGTTTTCTCAAAATGTACAGTAAAGAGATCATGTGTCTGAACAGCATGACCTGCACCTAGTTACATTCACACGTTTGCCTACTGTGCCGCCTTTAATAGCCCTAGTAAGTATTCTTTATAGAATCACTCCTATTTGCTTAAGTAAAGTTATGACTTTGTTCAGTGGACTTATTATTTATTTTTAGAGCACCATTGATTCCATGGTGCTGAACATTATTCTATTAATTCCACGGGGCTGTACATTATATTAATTCCATGGTGCTAAATACAAAATACAAAACAAAGACAATACTAACAGTGACCGACTGATACAGTGGGATAGAGGACCCTGCTTACGATCTATGAAGGAAGGGGGATAGAGACAGTAGGTGAGGGGAGAGGCTGTGTGGATGTTGGTGTGGTGGTAGTGGGGTTACTGGAGGTTGTAGGCTTTCCTGAAGTGATGAGTCTTCAGAGTCCTCTTGAAGGTAATGGTTATGGAGGACAGTCTTATGTATTGTGGTAGTCAGTTCCAGAATATAGGGAATGCATGGGAAAAGTCTTGGAGGAAGTTGTGTGAAGAGCAGATAAGACCAACTTTGCACCAGTTATAGCCAGTTTTAGACCAATTGTTGCCAGACCAAGCCATAATCTTTATTTTTTCAAAGAACTTGAGGATAACCAAAATTAGAATTAGATCCCTTTGGGATTAAGAACCCTACTTCTAGTTAATAACAGAGCACCCCTAAGATCTAGTAAATGACCAAAAAATGCGCCATGGATGAAGACTGAGGAAAAGGAAAACCATATAAGTACAGGTTGTATTTATTCTAAGATTCTAAGGTGGTCTAAGATTTAAGGGTGATGGGGTATTTTAGGTGAGTAGAAAGAAAGATAGAAAGAGGCCACTGTCCATCAAGTCCAAATCTATAATCCTACCAAGCTGAGGAAGCCAAAAACAAAGCCGACCCCAATTGCTCCATCAGAAAAGAAAATTCCTTCCCAACTCCAAATATGGCAATTGGACTAAGTTCCTGGATCAAGACCTTATCAGAAAACTTTCTAACTCCCATAACCTATGATATTCTTACTTGCAAGAAAGGCATCCAGGCCCACCTTGAAATTGTACAAGTTATCAGTTATCACCACATCTTATGGCACTGAGTTTCATAGTCTCGCCGCTCTTACTGTTAGGAAGCCCCACCTATAGTATAACCTTTTTCCCTCTAGGCGTAGACGATGTCTCCTTGTCACAGAATCCAACATATCAACTTTATGAATTGATAGAGTTATGATGATATGACCATTATTAATACAATTAGACGTTTTTTTACATTTGTGTCCTAAAAGAGAGCATGAACAACATGTGCACAGAAATATTGTGAATGTGATATGTGAATATTATCCTCCTAGTGATAAATATTTTACTGCACTTGGCAATCCGAAAAGGAAAACACAATCTTGCCTACAGTTGCATAATAAAATCTGTCCTTGAAAACCATTGTTGTCCTCGGTTGGTCATCAACAAGATTACGTAGGGGAAGGGCATCCTCCACCGCTGCCAGGTTGACTTTTCCTTATTATTATGTAAGTGTACCGTGGCAGCACCATTTGTTTTTCAGGAAGTCGATATGTTTTCTGTATGAGGCTTTTTTTCTAATGGGAATCATCAGGAAAATGAACAATGGGCTCTGGGTAAAATCTTTCCAGCCTTGGTCTTTATTATAATGACTGCAAAATAAACAGTGAGATGGGATCAATACACGATGACTTTATGATATGCCGATGAGCAGACTACTCGACCATGGTTGTCGGCCTGATGGTCATTATTGAAGAATGCGGAATGTTTATGGGTCTAGGATATGATGTTCCTGTTTGACTTGGTCACTATTTATAAGCCTAATATAATAAACATGACCTTGGTCTGTGGAGGAAGTAACTGGCTGTTCTTGCCGTGAACATGATACTCCCTTCCCCAGTAGAGGAGAGCCTGTGCTGAGAAGAAATGGGCTGAATAGATCACTTCTAATGACTTCTGCACGTGTTCTCCCGGCCTGTTTTGTCAGGTTTTCGCTAATGGAAAGGCAACACCTCAGCACAAGCTGTTCTCGTATTGGACCATTTTGTTGCAAAGCTAAACATAAATGTTCTGTCTTTATGCCGTGATACAGCTGAAGTCATTTTAGAGAGATTCTCATTTTGGAGATTCAATCATTTCAGAGAACATGAATTTTTTTTTGCCTTGTTTTTATTACATTTTTTTTTATTGCTAGATGCTATTTTTACACCTTTCTAGCCGATTTTGCATATTGCAATGTAACTGGTATTTATAAATGTAATATAGTAATAGTCTATGGAATTGAAAATATGATAATTTGCTTAAATTAAGAATTTCTTTCAGTGTATCTCCAATTGTAAGACCACTTCATAAATAGTACAGGTGAATATAAGAACCTTTGTAATACATCTTATGTTATTGAAGAAATAAGCTTTCTTCTTCACTTACCAGGCTGGACTCCTTCTCCTTTTCACTCAGGCTGTTTGTTTATATAAAATACTCTACTTATCCAGCTCACACACAGAAATCTATGGAGAGGGGAGGGGGAGGAGGAGGCCATTAATTGATTTATTGTCTCATTCTGTGCATTGATGTATCTTTAAGATAAGAATCTACCAGTGTCACTGACTCACAGTGTGGCAGAGCATAACAGCAGCAATTTGTCTTCCAGCAGCCTCCTCTGCCCCCTCCCCTCTCTATATAGACTTTTTTGTAAAAAGTAACTCAGCTTGATAACTGGAAAAGGAAGTATTCCTGTTTTATAAGGTATATTATAAAGATTCTTATAGTCACCTGCACTATTGACTTATGAAAAGTTGGTTTATTAATGTAGGTACACTTTAAGAAAGTTTGCAAGGGTTTAGTGTTTCTGTATAGGGTGAACATTTTATCCACCTTTTTAACATCTCGCCCTTTTTGGGGTGTAAGTATGCATACTAATTTTATAATGTATCTCTATGGATATATTTTTTTGTTCCTCTGATACAGAATTCCAAGTCTGCTACATATCAAAATAAATTATTAATTTCTGGCTGTTTGCAATCACCACTAGAGGGAGCATAGGCCTGGGTTTACACATTCAGGTTTTGCATGCAGTTTGTGAACCCAAAACCAGTTGTAGATCGCAAAGGAAGAAAAAAAAAAAAGACTGGTGCTACTCCTCTTCTTTTTCAGTCCAATCCTGGTCTTGGCTTTAAAAACTGCATGCAAAAACCTGAACGTGTAAACGCACCATAAGGATGTGTTCAAACTACTTTTATTTAACGTCCATTGCTCTTATCCATCACAAGATGAGAGCAATGGATATTAAACGACAGATGCAGATGGAGCCCCCTTGATATGGTGCCTGCCTCCATTCATCCCCATGTAAGTTTCTTCCGTCAGGTTTTTTTTACTTTTCTGATGGACGAAAAATTCCTGCATGTAGGACAACAAACAATATGAGAAAAGTGTCTGTCACTTTTTTTTACATTATAGTCAATTGGACTGGACACAGAAGGGGGCTCTGCCTGTGTCCGTTACTCTACCACCATTAATGCCCTTGTCATAGGATGACAGCAACGGACTGTAATAATGGTAGTGTAAACATACCCTTATTGAGTTTAGTACCAATCCTGGCTTGACTGATGTCCCATTGGCTTGGATAAGTCATCTTGGAGTATGATGCAGATGAAGCTGAGGCCGGTACACCTAGTAGTACACCTAGTGTCAGTGCACATTGGCCAGATTCCATCACAGCTCGCTTCTCCCAGCCTATGGGATGTCAGTGAGGCCAGGAGGGTTGTGGGACTAACTGACTCCTTTGGAGACCATGAGCACCCACATGGCTCCTCACAGGTAGTACACACCACTTTAGGGGCATTACAGACCTTGGCATCATTAGACACCTTTTACCATTGTGTATAACATTATGGGATCTTTATGACATTTGCCTCCCCGCTATGTCCTGTAGGTAACAGACTAACCCATATAGACCCCATTCCCTTCGAGCATTGTGGTATGTAACTTTTTTTTTGTAATTGTTGCATTTGTCACCATTCCGAGCATTATAACTGATTGTAACTTTTTGTGCCCTCTGATAGTGTTCATAAAGCTGGATCTACATCTAGTACCTATATAGAGTACCTTGCATTGCGTCAAATATGGAGAACATTTTGCAGTAAGTCTCACTAGTTAAACGTATGCTGTTCTCTTTATATGTGCAGGTCTCCATCTCACTATAAACTGAAGCACCATGTGCGGGTGAGCGAGATGTGGACAGCGTCTTGTATGGAGGAAGTCTGCGAGGGCAGCACGTACCCCGAGAGGTCGTTTGTCATCGGCTGGCCAATCACCAACTGTGTCGCCACTTTCGGGTGCGTAGTTACATGTGCTTGTTATGTAAAGATTCTTTTTAAGTTTTAATATATACACACGTGGACAACATTGTTGGTACCCCTTGTTTAATGAAACAAAAACCCACAATTTTCACAGAAATAACTTGAATCTGACAAAAGTAATAATATATAAAAATTCTGTGAAAATGAACAAATAAAAGTCAGACATTGCTTTTAAACCATGCTTCAACAGAATTTTTTAACAAAGAAAACTCATGAAACAGGCCTGGACAGAAATGATGGTTCCCTGAAAATAATGTGACCAAAGGGACATGTTAAATCAAGGTGTGTCCAATATTTAGCATCACAGGTGTCTACAATCTTGTAATCAGTCAGTGGGCCTGTATATAGGGCTACAGATACTCACTGTGCTGTTTGGTGACATGGTGAGTACCACACTCAACATGGACCAGAGGAAGCGAAGGAAAGAGTTGTCTCAGGAGCTTAGAAAGAAAATTATAGACAAGCATGTTAAAGGTAAAGATTATAAGACCATCTCCAAGCAGCTTGATGTTCCTGTGACTACAGTTGCACATATTATTCAGAAATTTAAGATCAATGGGACTGTAGCCAACCTCCCTGGACGTGGCCGCAGGAGGAAAATTGATGACAAATCAAAGAGAAGGATAATACAAATGGTAACAAAAGAGCCCAGAAAAACTTCTAAAGACATTAACGGTGAACTTCAAGCTCAAGGAACATCAGTGTCAGATCGCACCATCCGTCGTTGTTTGAGCCAAAGTGGACTTCATGGGAGACGACCAAGGAGGACACCATTGTTGAAAACAAATCATAAAAAAGCCACACTGGAATTTGCCAAACTACATGTTGACAAGCCACAAAGCTTCTGGGACAATGTCCTATGGACAGATGAGACAAAAATCGAAATTTTTGGCAAGGCACTTCAGCTGTATGTTCACAGACAGAAAAATGAAGCATATCTTGAAAAGAACACTGTCCCTACTGTGAAACATGGAGGAGGCTCTGTTATGTTCTGGGGCTGCTTTGCTGCATTTGGCACAGGGTGTCTTGAATCTGTGCAGGGTACAATGAAATCTCAAGATTATCATGGGATTCTAGAGAGAAATGTGCTGCCCAGTGTCAGAAAGCTTGGTCTCAGTCGCAGGTCATGCGTCTTGCAACAGGATAATGACCCAAAACACACAGCTAAAAACACCCAAGAATGGCTAAGAGGAAAACACTGGACTATTCTGAAGTGGCCTTCTATGAGCCCTGACCTAAATCCTATTGAGCATCTTTGGAAGGAGCTGAAACATGCCGTCTGGAAAAGGCACCCTTCAAACCCGAGACAACTGGAGCAGTTTGCTCATGAGGAGTGGCCAAAATACCTGTGAGAGGTGCAGAAGTCTCATTGACAGTTACAGGAATCGTTTGATTGCAGTGATTGCCTCAAAAGGTTGTGCAACAAAATATTAAGTTAAGGGAACCATCATTACTGTCCAGGCCTGTTTCTTGAAAAGCAATGTCTGACTTTCATTTGTTCATTTTCATAGAATTTTTATATATTATTACTTTTGTCATATTCAAGTTATTTCTGTGACCATTGTGGGTTTTTCTTTCATTAAACAAGGGGTACCAACAATTTTGTCCACGTGTGTGTGTGTATATATTTGTTTAAATATATATATAATATATATATATATAATTTTTTTTTTTAATCTTCCATATTTTAAAAAAATCTTCTAATCTTGCAGTTTTCACACTGGCCTCTGAGCACCCACAATAGCTAGAACTTGTGTGTAATAGTAGGTTAACACCCCTATTATAAACCTGGAGGCAGGTAACACAGGATCACACACCTGACAATAGGCGATAGGGACATCTCCTCTCCTCCTCCTTCCTCCCTATCTCTGTAATGCTGTGTAGTGACTATTGCACTTCCCATAGAAGTCTTTCCTTTTCTATTACAGTTTTCTTCTGTACCTATTGTAAAATCTTATCTCTGCATTTAGTGTTACAGGACTACAGGGAAGATGGCTGCCTCCATAGCTACATATAGAAAATAGAATACTAAACTGTATCAGGAAATAAAAACATATTAGAAAATAGAATATTTTTTCAGTATAGCTGTTCAATAAACAAAAATAGGTGAATCATTCACTTTAAAATTCTTGTAGTCACTTTTAAGATCCCAACATTTAGCTGAAGGCGCCATTGTGCTTTATGTAGACTTGTGGGTCCATTATCCTGGACCTCATTAGGGTCTCAACTGCCCCGTTTCATGTTGATATAGAAGTCATAGTAGATATTTCAGAAACTTACTCATGAGACCCCCCCCAATCAGACCACCTCATTCATAAGACCACCCTCTATCCAGGCCAGAAGTACCGTGACAGATTTCCAGGTCCACCATCAATTATGCATACTATTCCCTCTCCTTTAAGAAGACCACCCCAAGAACGTCCGTTTGCCAAGGAACATTGGGCATAAACTCAAATGGGTTTCACTTTATATTATTATTCATGATTTTTGGGGTCTACCAATAGCTCCAAATATCCACTTCTGACCATTGTCTTCCCTTTGTATAGTATAGACCTTCTATAAATTGGAAGACTAAGCTTCAAAGTTGCTCAGGAATGTAATGTGCAAAATCCAATAGCGCCAGATAAAATACTGGACTGGTTTTTTCCTCCACAGAATATATGACTGTTTAATGAAATGTTAACAATCTGGTATTTGAAGAATCCATTTGTATAAGTGTAGCAGACATGCATATGTGAACACTCTCCTGACAAACAATATTTTGGCCGGAGCTCCATTTTGGAGTTGTACGAGTGGTAATGAGGACTTGTTAAGTGAGTCACGCGGGCGGCCGTGGTTAACCCTTGCAGCAGTTTTTTTGGTTTATTATTAGTGTATTAAACATGACTTGTATTTATTACTACAGTTAGGATTGTGTGGCATATAGACAACTTATCAATATATCAAAGACTGTGTATTAGCTGCCTACACGAGATCCTGGACAGATCTGAAGTGTTTATACTTCACTAAATCTGAACATTGTTAATCCTAGTCTATTTCCATTTCATTACTGGTTTTAAAGAGCGATCCCACCCATGCTAGGAATTCACACATCTGCACAATCCATACCCTGAGTTTTTCATATTCCTTTTCCTTCCTACCATGTAACAGCCCGAGTGGCTAAAAAAAAGAGGCAGCTAATATGGGAACCATTTTCTGGTACCCATAGATGTGAAGAAGGGTTGGTAAGAAGACTGTGGAGAGACTGTAGGATATCCTTTGGCAGTCACTCAGTCCTCTGGCGGTCAACAGCAAGTCCTCTAGGGGTTGTCAGGGGATTGTATGTGGTCCGCAGCACTTGGGTAATATACAGATATGTCTCCATATAAACTATGGCCTAGTCAAATGATAAGCAGAGCTGCACCAATGTCAAGTCCAGTGACGTAACATAAAGCTCCTGGTCCCCAATGTAAAATCTACAATGGGGCCTCCACTTACCATGTGCTATCTATAATACTAGTGTCATGTTATGTTATAAAGAGGTCTTTGGGCTCCATTAGGCTCCAGGGCCCAGTAGTGATTCCTTCCTCTGTACCTCCTATAGCAGTGCTCCAGGTCAGTGCTTCTATGGTGATGTCAGCACTAGTGCAGGAAGGCAATCACTTTTGTACGGGGCCTTCATATATGTATTTCTCAGTACTACTTGTGGCCACCATCCCCCCAAAGGATCCACTGCAGATGCCTCAGAGGAACCACAGAAGACTCTAGTACCATCTGGGAATTTACAAAATAGTCCACCATGGGACTTATTGACATCTGGTGGATTATAAGAATTTTTAGATCAACAAATGCGGGATTAAAAGAATTTTATGGTATAGAACAATAGATATGTGCCCAATATTCCACCGTTAGGCTCCACACTCAGGGCAAAATTCAGCACAGGTCCTATTTCTGTCCGTTTTGAGGCCCATGCTTGCTATGTGAAATGAATGAGGCCCAGACAGCACACCGATATCATCCATGTGCTGTCCGTACCGTTTTCCCACAGACCCGTTGATACACACATTCATAAACTATCAATGCAATGCAGTATTTTAGTATCCCCAAAGCTAAAAGAAGCAACTCCTAACATAATATTTTATAATAGACTTACTGTTTAAGCCTGAGGCCCCACGTTACGGAAACACAGCTTTTTTTTTTTTTTTTTTTTTTTTTTGTTTTTTTTTTTTTGCAGCGTTTTTTTGAGCCAAAGCCAGGAGTGGATTGAGCAGAAGGGAGAAGTATAAGAACTTCCTATATATTGCCTATTCCTTTTGTAACCGTTCTTGGCTTTGGCTCAAAAAAACGCAGCAAAATCTACAACACAAAAAGCTGTGTTTCCGAAACATAGGGTTTTAGCTCTAAGGGAACCTAAACCAACAGCATGTCCTTATATGAAACTGTGACCCCAGTCCTGTCCATCACCGCATTCAACAGAAACGGGGAGCTTTATTCTGCTGGAGATAAGTCTTGACTCTTCTCTAGCAGCTCCTGGTACATGCACAGGACACATCTGGGCCCTCGGAGAGTACATCCTCCTTCATTACATCAAAGTAAAGTATACTTGGCTTTAATAATACAAAACTTTAAGTTTCTGACAGAGTATACTGGGATCACCATGTTGGGGGCCCCAAACCCCAGAAGCAGAAGGATATGCTGCTGGTTTGGGGACCTCGAACCTGGTGGCTGGCTCTCTTTAAGTAATTGCTTAATAGACTGAATAATAGATGGTGACCAAATGCATTGAAACTGTTGGATGTGTTCTACAAATTTGTGTAAATTTTTTTCAATATTTTCAAATATTTCCATAACTATGAATATTGTATAAGATCAAAAATATTTTGCATGGGTTATCCTAAAACACCCTCTAGTAAAAGTGAAATAAACCGACATATGGTTTGTCGATCACGGCTTTATGACTGGGTGAAAGTTCATCCAAAGTGCTGTGTGCGAATAAAGTCCAAATCGTGGTCAGTAATGAGGATAAAGCATCCAGGAATCTTAGAAAACATTGGATTTGGAGGGTGGAAAAAAATTATACGACATTAAAAAGAATTACAATTTCAACAGAACTGACTTCTCATTACCTAGAACTGGTGCACATTGAGTTATAATATTTAAGCACAAAAAAATGAAATGGTAGTAAAATATAAAGCAAAAAAAGTAAAAATAATGCAAAAATGGGGATAATAATGAATAATATGTTGGGTCAGGATGGGGATTTATAAAAATTGTCCAGTATATCAGCATATACCAAGTGTATACCAGTTTTAAAGGAAGTCTATCAGCAAATTTTAAGGGAGTCTGTCATCAGAAGCCTGGCTTGATGTCTGGGTTCTGTTGACAGAATCTCTTTAAAGCCTTAAAGGGGTTGTCCGGGGAGTATTTATTCGCATACCTGGTCTGGCGGAATACTTGATAGATCCGGGGGGTTCTGGTGACGTCATGACCCTCGGGTTATGTGATTGGAGGCAGCGTTCAGCTACCCCGATCTCACAGGCACTTATCTGTGCTATGGGGACTGGCTTTTCTATAGTACTATAGTAAAGCCAGTCTTCATAGTGGAAGGAAGGGAGTGGAGTGACCCCGGGAGCCCAAAGTTGCCTTCGATCATATAACCCAGGGATCGTGACGTTGCCGGAACCTTCAAGTCCATCAAAAGCATTCTGTCAGACCAGGTTAGTGAATAAATACTCCCCAGACAACCCCTTTAACACTGATGACCATGCTTAATAGGTAGTTAAAACATACCTATGGCGTAGTCCTACTAGTTGTAAAACAATTTATAATCCAAAGTCCTTTGTCTTATCTGTGAAGTGTCCTGGACTCTCTGCACAACCCCCTCCCCTCAGCTCTTGAGTGACAGCTCTAGAAGTCCGAGGACTCTTCATTTTTTGATTTTGTAGTATTGTGTCTTTAATACATGTTGTAATACTATCTAAAAAAGATACAGATAAATTAGATACATTTTAAACACAGTGAGGGGAAATTAAAACATTTTTTCTAGTCGATGCACCATCCACATATACATGTTTTATGTGTTACTTGTCTAGCACTGTCAGCAATTTGAGATGTCAAAACTGCCAACTGGCTCCCAATAAAGGTCAACGTTAAAAAGACATAAGTAGAATCTCAAGGGGAATAACCTCAATGGCCTCAGGGACTAAAAGTAAAGAGACAATCACTCTTATGTGTTATTTCAAGTCCAAAATGGTTGTTGTTACCTTTAAGAACAGAATGTCAATCTTATAGCCTAAGAAGTAGAAGGTGCGTCATGGTCCCAAAGTTCAGGCACAAGACAAAGACCTTCCATGACGTTTTTTCAGAATTTGGGCCTGTATTAATTGCATGATCTCCATGGATTCTGGCTGTCCCACTCCAAGTAGTTTATAGCACCTACTCATGAGATGTTTCCATCAGTAGAGGGCTTCTATATGACATCATCTTTTTTTTTTAGCACTACTGCATCCTGGTGTTGCCTTAAGTTTCAAGGATTGATCCAGGAGCAGAGTTCCAGGAATACTACCAAATTCTGTTTTCCAGACAAAAAAGTCTAAGTGAAATTTCCAAGCATTGGAGGTATAACTAGAAAGAGCTTATCTCCATAGAAAACTTTCAAGAGGACCCCTTGGACTGGCATTTACCAGATCAAAGTAAAGTTAGGGTGAGGGTACACTTGCCAGCCAAGTCACAGTAAAAAAATCAGAAAATGTAGGATGGAGGCATGAGAGCTTGAAACCCCAGACCCACTGGCGTAACTATAGAGGGATGGAACTGTGACCTAGCCGATAAGACAGGAGGATCGCAGATCAACCTTACCACACTAAGGCAGATTAAATATCTCAGCAGTCTATGCATGGTAAATTTATTATTTCTGCTCTCTGGTGCACTGGAGTGAGACAGGGAAAGAAAAATTGTGATACACAGACTTCCACTGTCAGAAAGGAGAAAATGAATGATTTAATAGCAAAATTAGCAATTGGTCAGCAGCATAAAGACAAAGTGGGATTCTGTGGGGGAGTGTGAGGCACAAAAGGGGGCATAATTACTAAGCAGGGAATGTGAACAACATGGCCCAGATACAGAAGAAAAGGGAAATGTAAATTATGCTAAAATGTTCAGGGGAGCCTAAGCTGAGCCGGTGTACCAGAGCCTGTGAACCTATAGACAAGACCTCTAAATAAATTCTGCTGCTATGTAGCAGCAGATAGGAATATAGAGGTAATGCAAGGACCTGACTATTGTTGTAAATAATAAGGTATAATTCAGCCATATAGCGGTACATGGTAACAAAGAGGTAATACAAGGACCTGACTATTGCTATAAATAATACGGTATAATTCAGCCATATAGCAGTACATAATAACATAGAGGTAATGCAAGGACCTGACTATTGCTATAAATAATATGGTATAATTCAGCCATATAGCAGTACATGGTAACAAAGAGGTAATGCAAGGACCTGACTATTGCTATAAATAATATGGTATAATTCAGCCATATAGCAGTGTATGGTAACAAAGAGGTAATGCAAGGACCTGACTATTGCTATAAATAATACGGTATAATTCAGCCATATAGCGGTACATAGCAGTATTCTCTGGTGAGTTCTCTTTATTCAATGCACTCACATATAAAGAACAATTAAGTGCACATAGGCAGAAATCTACTAAATATCCAGAGAGAGATTTCAGGAAAAGATGGATTGCCAAGAACACCTGCTAAGGAACATATGTGACAAAATCCAAATGTTTATCAAGAGTCCGCACTTGTAGCTGGAAAACTGGCAGGAGAAGATTGTTTCCTTAAATAACACAGTAAAGAGCACTGATCTCCTTCCAGCCATAGTGCGGTGGTAAAATGTGCAGTCTCCTGCTCCGGCTGGGCTATACTGCAAGACTCTTTGGATGAGGACAACGGAATAAAAAAAAAAATATAACATAATTTCCAAAAAACTGATTTATTAATATACATTAAGGGGTCTGCATTACTATGATAACCCTTTTCCATAATCCCTACTATGGATGTAATATAGGGGTCCCCACTTGATACCCTGAGAATACACCAAACACAGCCGTCTGCCAGTCAGTGTGAGGACGACAGGAGGGGTGGGGGAGGTGAAGCACTTTTCTCATGAATACACAAAATCAGAAGATATGGGGGGAAATTTATTATGACTGATGTTTTTACACTGGTCCTTATAAAGCTACGTTCACATCTGTGTCGCAGTCTCTGTTTGGAGCTGCAATGTCCAGAAATCGCTGGATGAAAGCCCAACTTATTCGTCCAGTGGTTTCAGTGAAAAAAAAAAAATGGACATCTGAAAGACACCCAACAGATTCCATTACAGTCAATGGTGTCCAATCGTGTCTGTCCTTTCCAGGACCCGTTGCAGTCTGTTTTTCACATCTTCTGGTTCTGCAATGGTCCAGAAGAATGGATAGGACATCGCAGATGCGAACGTAGTGACGGCTTAGGGTGTTTATACACCGTAGCCAATCAGATGAGGCAGAGCTGCAGGGGGAAGGAGAGTGCAACACCCTAAACCAATGATGAGACAGGGGGTGTGTCTAAGACTACCTCAAACTCCGTGTAGTTACTATAGTTAATCTATAGTCACAGGTCACAGCTCTGCTCTAATGGGGCTAAAAAGAAGCCAAAAAGCAAGAGCTGAGGAAGAAAAATAGCAGTCAAGTATCCCTCATAGGTTCTCATTTCCGTATTGTTTCTAAACCTCTGAATAGATGGTTGTTTTAAGTAAATTCACATATTTTTAAACATACAAGATTCCTGGTAAGTCTATAGGACATATTACTAGGCCTGAATCTGAGGAAGCACAGTAAGCACCAAGCCCTCAGAAGAGGACTGGCCACCACGGTCATGTCTACGTGGCCTCCAAGTATTGGTTCATTGTACGCAGTAATTTTGTACTATTCTATCTTACATATTGCTTTCTTGTTTCTTAAAGCACCCCAGATGAGAAGGACAAATGGTTCTTGCTTTTTGAAAGGTAGGTGGATCCCTATATATTCTATTTATCTTATAATTCTGATTATTATATTCATAGCCTATCTACACCTAAGATCTCTGGAGAGAGCTGCGGATATCAGTTGCTTATATAAATGTAAATATTTTGGAGGATTATTATAGAAGAGACCCCAGATTATAATAATTTGTTGCAACGCATGTCATGGCGTCCATTTTAGTTCTTATGAGACGAATCCCAAATAGTTTTGTTCCATTAAAAACGGAACAATTTGGAATATTCGGGTCGAATCCAGTTCGTTACAAATCGATTCGCCAATCTCTTCTCTGTTCTTCGTCCATAGACTGCAAAACCATCGGGCGTCTACATGTGTCCAATAAATGGGTCCGCGTGATTTTCACGGATATCGTATGTCCACAAAACTTGCTCATGTCAATAAGACCTTACCCTGACATATTCTTAAAATTCCGATCCCACTTCTAATTTGTAAAATTTTTGCTCTGAGATCACAGAGTTTGGTTTTCACGACAAGTCATGTTTTGCACTGGGAATTGGGGGTTCACTTATTTGACCTTACCTCTGGCCCTTCTAATGTCTTAAATAAGCCTCCACCCTGGCAGTATTTAACTAGACAAATAGCAATGTAGCCCATGTTGCAGCTTATAATAATAACTGTTCGGCTTCTCTGTGCTCGGGACAAGTCATATTTAAAGAACAAATGTTTCCTGTCAGGCAGATGATGGATGGTTTTATTGTGATGTGGAGATCCTTGTTGGACAGTCAGCTGGTGTGAGATTCCTGTGGTCTTTTTGGCTACATTTACAGTCTGGGGAATTTGTGGTGAAAAACTGAAGTCCACATTTTTATTGTTGTGTCAAAACGAGAAGTATCAGATTCTCATTTTCCTTACAAATCAAAATTAAAATTGCAAAATAGGCATTTCTAGATTTTTTTTTTTCTATTTTTGTAATGTGTATAGGAAATGTGTACATGTCTCTTGTCTTATTTCTAAGCAAAATCTGGACACTGACAAAAAATAGTTTTCAAAAATGTGACCAAAATTACGTAAAAAAAAAATTGATGAGGTAGAAAAAGATATATGTGTCATTGAAACTCTTTCTGCAGATCCTTCCACAATTTGTGGTGCTCAAAACAATGGAAACCATGACAGGGCCCCAATGGACCCCATTATATTTACTAGCACAATTGCAATCTGTTGTGTGATGGATCAAACACATTGCCATGCTATCCCTGAACACTTATGTGAGGCCACAAATATCTGTCTTGAACTCCAACATTTATGGTTTTATTCACACCAATGGGACAGTTCATAGCCGGCATAGATTTACAGCATCATTTCTAGCATAAATCATATTAAATTTGGCAGGGGCCGGTGGCTCCACCCCCTGCACGCTCTCGTCACACCCCCATTTTTAGTAAAGTGGCAAGGGAGGCCAAATAAAAAAAAAGTCACAATTTTTTTGTGCATAAAATTTGTAGCCTTATATGCCAGCACACTGATGTACAAGGCATAATAAATCTGCCTCATTGATTTCAATGTGCCTATTCACATGTCTGTTTTTTGAAGGTCTTTTTTAACAGACCGTCAAAAAATAGAACATGTCCTATCTTTGTCCGTTTTCACTGGTCCCTCAAGAGACTTGGAAAAGGGTCCCAGGTGGCCTATTGCGTCCATTTTTCATGGCCGTTTTTATCCATGGTCGTGTGAATGTGGCCTAAAGTTTAAAGGGGTTGTCTATTCAGGAAAAAATTTTTAGAAAACAGCTGAGCATCTCACAAATTTTTGGGTTCATTTGTGCAAAAGTTTGCAATATTTAGCATTTTTACACCACTCACTCCACTTTTGGGGTGGTTACCCTTTCTAGTTTTCTGTTTTTAAAGAAAAACCCAAAATTGTCACAAGTTTGCTCCAGCGAGTGAGTGATGTAGAAAGTGGAGTAACATCTCAGGACAGAAGTGATGACACACAAATATGTTAAACATTGTGCAACATTTGATAAATTTGGCACAAATTACATCAACACAGACTTTAGCAATATTGACTTAAAAATTTCCCCTTATGATAAATCTCCCTCCACTGGGTTTCCACTTTTTTGGGTACTTCTTCTAAGAGTTATTAGCTACAATAGGTGAACTCTTTGAGTTGATATTTCATGACATGAATGGATAGAACTTGTGTGATTTTCCTTTACAAAAACTTCTCTATATTTTTGAACGTATCCCTTAACTAGTAATATTATATTTTTTTTTACTTTTAGACACATCAAAGAAGAAAAGGAAAGTGACCACCCTAAAGTAATCCCTCTGAAGATCATTACAAAGGATATTGGGAGCTGTGCCTATGTAAGTGTTTTGGCAACCACATTATATCGCACTTAGTTATTCTGACATGTGTAACCTTGGTTAGGATAATATTTCTCAGGATCGCATCACACTGCAGGCATTTTCTCAGGACATGATGTGTTCCTTTCTGTGTTTCTTTATAGAGGAGTGATGGATGTTTGATATCTTTCTCTGTTTCATTTCACAATATGTGTAGAGTACAAGAATGATACATTACAAAAAGTTATCAAAGATACCGAATTATGAGTTGCTGAAGAAATAGAAAATAGATACTGTAGATAGATAGATACTAGTCAGAGAAATAGATAAAAGATAGATAGATACTAGATAGATACAAGATAGATAGAGAGGGAGATATATACTAGACAGAAAGATAGATAGATACTAGATAGATATATATAGACATATATAGATAGAAAGGGAGGGAGATGGATACTAGGCAGATAGATAGATACTAGATAGATACAAGATAAACAGATGGATAGAGAGGGAGATATATACTAGACAGATAGATAGATAGATAGATAGATAGATAGATAGATAGATAGATAGAAGATAAACAGATAGATACTAGATAGATACAAAATAGATGATAGATAGATAGGGAGATATATACTAGACAAAAAGATAGATACTAGATAGATAGATAGATACTAGACAGAGACATATATAGATAGATATTAGAGAGGGGAGGGAGATAGATACTAGACAGAGAGATAGGTAGATATACAGATGCTAGACAGAGACATATATAGATAGAAAGGGAGGGAGATAGATAATAGACAGGTAGATAGATACTAGATATATAGATAGATAGATACTAGATAGAGAGGGAGGGAGATAGATACTAGACAGAGAGATGAATACTAGACTAGATAGAGAGATAGACAGTCCCTTGTTTAGAGCAGCACCATGTATATAGACAAAAGAGTGATTGCAATTCCTCAGAGACCTGGTATACGATCCCACATAGACAAAAATAAATAAAAATAAGCCGCACTCCAATTCAGCTGCCTATTTTTGTTTTTTTAGATAGAGCCTCCCAGTGTGTTAGACCCGGTGATACTTGTGTAATTATAATGATAAAGGTTTATTAGTAGACAATATGACATCTCCTTATATTGGTTGATAACACAAATTAATGTCATGCTTGTAAGTAAGAATCTTATCAGTAAATTGACCAG
Source organism: Leptodactylus fallax (assembly GCA_947044405.1). Taxonomy (NCBI): domain Eukaryota; kingdom Metazoa; phylum Chordata; class Amphibia; order Anura; family Leptodactylidae; genus Leptodactylus; species Leptodactylus fallax. Next base: position 1,181,130 of record CAMRHE010000405.1, on the reverse strand, counting down.
GTGATGTTCCTTTCATTCCTTGAATTCCGTGCTCAGGTAGCATATAATAGCATATAATAGTACAGCTGTGACTCCTCGTGAATGTGCTCAGGAATGTTCTTCACATTATTCATGTTCTGGTATTACTAGTGGTTTATAGTACAGGGTCATTCACAGTCTGCCTCACATGGGCCACAGAGATGATTTTGCTACGCATAGTATACTTGTTGTACATAAGATATCATGTAGTAAGTCTAGGTCAAACACCTATTCCTAGTTTGAGGAGGGATCATCATTCATGCTATGGTGTCATGGGTACTGCCACATGACATCTCTTGAGTACTTTACCTACAACACACTTTCTATGTGAGATCCATTTTAAAACAATGGCCCACCCTGGAATATTTTATTTTATTTTTTTTTATTCTAATTCCTTACTATATCTTTATAGTGTTTTTCTGATACAGAGCTCTCCTGCATAGACAGAGATTTAAGAGATGATGTTCTACTGTACTTACCTGAAGCTGCCCCTATAGGGAGCCTACTATAATATTACAGTAAGCTCTTAGCTCCCTCTAGTGGTGACCACAGGTAACCAAAACATTATCTTTAAGTGTATGTCTATGCAGGGAATTTGGAGCAGTGTATCAGTAAAATATACATATATTCACTATAAGGATACGTAAAAATTAATCAGCTTAGAAGTCTGGACCTAAAAATAGCATGGTAGTAAAAGGTGGTCATCACTTTAAGCCACTTTCTGACTTACTTCTTACCACCATAAAGATATTGCTGCAGCAGCGAGGAGGCGGCACGTCATGTCCTCTACAACATGTAATTACAACCTTCATAGTTTAAGAAAATCCCTTGAAAACACTTTGCCTATCCGTAAGACCATGTTTGCTTGGCCCTTGATCAGTGACCAGTCTTAGCTGCTGTAATACTGTGATGGTGCTCAAGCCCTCACCCTAGATACTATTTGATCATACTTGCCACAGCTGTTGTTGGCCATGATCTGGTAGTCTTGGTCAAGCCCCTATTACTAAGGCTCCACCTATTTGGGGGTGCTATACCCCTTCTTGAGACATGGCGTCCACCTCTTTTGTGACCTGGACAGAAAATGTACAGTTCATGCCCCTTTTTTGTGATGTGACCGGCACAAAGTACCCATATCATGTATAATTTGACCAGGAGCCTGTCGGGCCAAGGAGATTCTCCCACTCTATTGGGATGCCAAGAGGTCACCCCTTTTTATGGGAGCCTTTTGGATCTTTCGGGAGATCCTATTCAGCCCCCTCTCTTCTATGTACATCACTACTTAATATCCAGAGCAGTCAATAAATGCTGAAGACTAAGCCGTGCAGTCCCCTCGTGTCTGGTCAGATCCACAGATGTGCAGCCTTATGTTTACTGTGGGTGTAGAGGCGGCGGTACACATGCACTGAGATTTACTTTCTCCTTATGGAATTAGCATTAACGTTTTCTGTCTACTTCACAGATACTTATCTATATTTAGCTCTGGGGTGAGGACCTTTGCTGATAATTATCCCACATTACATGACAGTTCACAGACAGTTTATGTTACAGTTAATCTTCTTGACTTCACTCACAGTCCACTCATATAAAAATAGTCCATCAGAAGTGACTCTTATGTAAAACTGTAGCTGTGCTCATCATGCTGGGACTTATAGTACAAAAATATACACATATATATATATATATATATATATATAAACGTATAATATATGGTCTAAGTGCTTATCCGTATATACTGTATAAATAAATATACTGTTATATATATGCATATACAACCACACATATATAAAATGTGGATGTCAGATAACCATTATATATGTACTACAAAAGTAAATTTTAATTGATTGTTTATAGATATTCTGTAGCATACAGAATCTTGGAAGATCCTTCCTATCTGATTTTATTTCCATGACTAAATAACCTGGGACTGTATTAGAGAGAAACCTAAATGGGACAATCTTACATTATTTCCTCATCTCTACTGCCAGGGTTTGCACTAGACAAGAAGATGTTTAGAACAATCCTGTATCATTTCCTTTTCTGTACTACCAAGGACTAAATTAAAGAGGAAGCTGAGCAGAACAATATTGCATTCTTTTCTTGTCTGTACTGTTAGAGAGTGCACTAGAGAGTATTCTGGGCAGAATAATCTTGCAATGTTTCCTTGTGTGTATTGACAAAGCATACACTAGAGAGGAAGCTGATCAAAACAATTTTGCACTACTTTCTTGCATGTACTGTTAGGGACTAAACTAGAAAGCAATCTGGGCAGGAAAATGTTGCAGTATAGTCTTGTCTGCACTGCCAAGGTGTGCACTAGAGAAGAAAATGAGCAGAACACTAGATAGGAAGCCGAGCAAATAATTTTCCATTATTTCCTTGCCTATCCTGTTAGAAACTAAACTAGAGAGAAAGCTGAGCAGAATAATTTTGAGTATTTTCTTGCCTGTACTGTCAGGGAGTGCTCTAGAGAAGAAGCCGAGAACAACAAAGGCTGCTGCTCCAGAGTCTGTTTAGTTTACATGAATTCAAAAATGACAAACCAAGTTATATTTGTGATATGAACCAAAAATACCACTGTGTATATTAAACAGGTAACCTCACATATTAGGCACACGATATGTCAGTGCTTGCAAAAATAAAAATAAAAAAATCTGTAGATTTGTAAGATCTCTGACCTCAGGCTTGGAAAATAAATAGCTGCCTTCTTGTTGAGATCTCTCAATAAAGTGACAGCTGCGTTTGTATATTGCGCTCTCAGAGGTGAAGTGGTAAGTGCCTGCTGACAGCTATCTATTAGTGAGGGCTAATCTTGGGTATGTCAGCTTTATTTTCTGATCCGCTGCACTGACCACAGGCTTTTTTGAGATCAGCAAAAAAAAAAATGTGGCATGAAACTTGGTGCCAAATTTGAAAGCAGTGACCTGGTATAGACCCAATCATATGCCGGTCCTTGGGGGAAAGAATGCGTTTCTGCGGCACACGCTCTACTCTATAATCTTCCCGAGAGATTTACTCCAGGCTGATATGGTCATTTATCTTGTGTGCGGTTCTCCTTAAACTGAACGCTCTGCTGCTGCTGGAAGGGAACTTCTGTAAACTTTGCAAAGTTTCATTTTGCAGAGATTAAAACTACAAATTACAAAAATTTGGAACTGCTGTTATATGTGCTACATATTCATGGTTGTGGGGTATTGGGAGAATAAGAATTGCTGTCACATTGAAGGCATCTGATAATCTAATAATCTGATGATAATAATAATAATAATAATAATCTGATCTAATAATTATTAGCCATTGGTTACATAGTACCAACATATTCAGCAGTATGGTCATCCTGCACTTTTGTTCCCACCACCCACACCCATCAGCAGGGTAAAGGGGCAGCAAAACTCACAGTAACTGGCGCAGCGCCATACATTCGGCAGTGGCTCTGCCTGATTCTGCAGCTCAGTCCCTTTCAATTGAATTAAAATGGACTGTAATGACCTGCAATACCAGACACAGCCACTACCAAAAGTACGGCTCTGTTTGGTAAACAATGAGCAACATTGCCCCTTTAGTCTTCTGATTGGCGTGGTTGATAGGAGTCAGACCCCTTCCTTATTTTGATGAATTTCCCTAACACCTCTATCACAAAGCTAGAGGCAGATAACACAGGGTCCACCATTCACAATAGGTAATAGTCATAGCTCACCTCCTCCCCCTCCCTGCACCGTGAACTCTGCATTAGGTCACAGAGCATGCCCACATTCTGCCCAAGAAACCAATGGGGGAAATGTATCATGCGCTCTAGGCCAGTTTTTTAGGTACAAGGCCCGAAAAAGGTTGCAAATTTTTTTTTAGAACAAAATTGCAACTTTTTTTTTTTTTTTACGCCACACTTGACCCTTTCCTGAAAGGGGGCAAGGCATGGGTAGCGCCAACGACCCCAATCAGATTCATGATTATTTACGCCAGTTGTCTCATAAATGAGTCACATTTTTCGCCTGGCGATGAATACGCTGGTCTTCATAATTTTCCCCTAATAAGTGATTGATCCTTTGTAGGTTCTTGTGACCACTGTGGCTGCTGTAAAGCATATCTCTGAATGCTGTTAACAGAGCAGAGCAGAAGCTCGGCAAGATGGCCGCCCCTATAATCACATATAGAATATATAGTAAAATCATTTGTCATCAGAAAATTAAACCAAATTACACATAGGTGACACAGCCTTTAGGTTGAAACACCCTTTAGGTTTTGTGTTTGTTCTTATTATGTTTATAACTGACCCTATAGGTTTATACTGTACTAACATTCAGTTTCTTTTTGTAGTCAAAAACTCTGACAGTGACCAATGAAGACACCGTGAGTGATGTCATTAAAATGGCCTTACAGCAATTTGGTGTAGAGGTAAGAGTCCATCTAGTGTTATTAAAAGGGTATTAAAGGGTTTATGCGACCCAAACTCTGGGACCGCCATCGAACCTGGGAATGAAGGGGCCTCACTTTTTGAGTTAATAAGGTCGGTACAGTAGCAGTTGTGTGGTAGAAAGTGCGGCAATGCAGGGAAAAACTCTGACGGGTCACAGGGTGGAATCCCATTATTTTCAGGATTGGTGGGGATTCTAGAGTTGGTGCCATGACAATGGTCAAGATGGGGGCAGTATAGTATGGACCCAGGACAATTGCTCCTTTTGTATATACAGACCATGTATATAAAGGTGCTGATTAGAGATGGGCGGACCTCCCAAGATTCATTTCATTTTGGGTGGCTTGGGTCCCTGATTTGTTTCGGGTCGAAAAAGTTCACATAGAACCGGAACTGAAATTATTATACTCTGGGGTCTCTTCAGATGCCAGAATATAATAGGTGAAGGTTCCCTCACCTTTTGGGCCTTGTGGGGTCAGTCCGGCACTCTCTCTCGGTCCCCTCAGTGATGTTATGCATCCACGGTCACATGGGCATGCTGAGATTCATGACCTCATGTTACTCGGTGTGCTCATGTGACCTCTGTGGCCCAATCACAGGCCTCAGCAGTGATCCAGGCACATGACAAGGGAGCATCAGCTGAGCAGTAGCTGTCAGTCAATTGCGAGGCCGAGCATACATGTGTTCTAAATGAGGATAAGGGTATAAGCCACTGCCAGACGCATTTTAGCTGCAGTTTAGAATAAAATTTCAACCTGCCCAATCCTTGTATTTTCCCATCACCTGTTGGGAGAGAGTTGGGAAGCCTCACATATAGTCAGTCAATCCCACTGATGTCAGCAGGGTCGGATATCTTTTCTATTATGTGTAAGTTGCAGATTTAGGCCATATTACGGGCATGAAATGGAATTATTTCAATTTTAGTCATTATATTAGAATAATATTTTGTGGTCATACAATTCCTTTAAGCCCCTGTCCCACCTGTTCTGCAATGCTTTCCTTAGTCTGGGACTGGGATTCTTGCCTGGGCCTCGTGTCAGTAAGCACGTAGGATAAATATTTTCCGTGCTGTCAGTCTTCTTCTCTCACATTAGAGTCCTATCAATTTCCCAACTCTAGGCAGCCTGTCATATATCTGGTAATCACCGATCGGCTCTGATTTCAATCACAATAGCATTTTACATAATATATAATATAATCCTTCCAGGATGATGTAACGTGCAGCGGGGATCACTCAGTAAAACCCTGTTACAGATGATAAATTTCATCTCTCTGGGTTTATTTTCATAACCCTGACAGGATTACGGCCTCCTGTGATGTCAGAAGCTCATGATGGGTTCTTCACTGTCCACGTGTTGTAATACGGCCTGAGGACAATGAACCTTACTCGCTCACTCTGTGTTGTGTTCTCTCTGCAGGGCTCAGAAACAGATTACCAGTTGTGGGTCACCTCGGGCAAAGATGATGCACCTTATCCTCTTATTGGTATGTTCAGAGAATGTCAACTACACTTTTAGCTTAAGCTCTTGAAAGGAGACAATCAGAAAATCAACATAGTAGTGATAGGACAGGAATGCATTTATAGAAGGTCTCTGCAATCATTATGGGTTGGGCTCTGCCATTCTTACAATCCATTGATTTATTAGTTCGGATCCTTTGAGCTTTGCCTTTAAGGTTGTCATTCTGTAAAGGTGTCTGATGTCATCGAAGAAATATTCTGAGCCTGTAAAACTTTCGCAAAGGTGGAGAAGCTATTGACTTTCACAAATTTATTAAAGGGATTATCTCATCAGAGACTGCCCCCTTCAGAAAGAGGCTTCTGCAGGGATCACAAAGATATATTTATTACAGAGGACCTGTCACCAGGCCTGAAAAGCCTTAGGAAGTAGAGTACAGATGGAGGAGAGTATTACTGCACAGACTACACACAGTTTGTGTAGTCTGTTACCATGGAGACACATAGGTCTACATAGAAGCTTTAGCCACAGATGGTAATTTTTTAATCAAGACTACTTGAAAAGTTGCTCTATTGAACGGAACATTTGGAGGCAGAATTTTAAATACATATATTGATATATATTAATATATAATACAAGGACAACATCTGCAAGAAGTTTGTATGTGCTCCACTGTCCTCCCAGCACAGTCCGGTCCTGCTGCTCCAGTGTCTTATAGAAGTGAAACTGTTTGCCGGCTGACACGTCCCTTCCGCTGATAGGCCTCAGCAGTCATGTGCGGTGGGGACTTCCGCCAGAGGACAACAATGGACCGGCAGGACTGGACTGCGCTGGGAGGCATCAGAGTACCGGGGAAAGGTGAGCATGGTTTTTTAACTTTTTTTTTTTTTTTTTTTTTTTTTTTACCTAACCCGGCCTGTTTAAAATATAAATTTTTTGAATAGACAACCCTTTTAATTAAAGTCAATGCCGTTTCAGACTAACTTTATATGTCCAGGCACCATCTGCATGTTAAAGGACACGACTGGTGACGGCTCATACAGCTTTATATATGAGTAATGACAGTAACCTCTATTACAAAATTGTCTGACCATTGTATAAGCAATGCTTCGTCTGTTGCCGCCCCTGCTACCTCCTGTGTCACCCCCTCTACCTCATAGATTGTAAGCTCTTGCGAGCAGTGCCCTCAGTCCCATTGTGTGAATTGACTATTTCTTTGTAAAGTATCTCTCTTGTCTGTACTTGAACCCTACAAATTGTACAGTGCTGCGGAATATGTTGGCGCTATATAAATAAAGTGTATAATTATTATTATTATTTCCAGAGAGTTATTTTTTTTTTTTGTCACGTAATCCATAAAGTGTAAACATTTTTAGCATAGAACTGCAATATAATTAAAAAAAACATTTTAAGACTATGAGCAAAAAACCAATCATAGAGAACCTCCTATTAGGGCCCATTAATATCAGATTTAAGTCAATTTATACAGCCTGAATATGTAAAGGTCTCTTTAATAAACTTGACTGTTTTTTAAACTTATTTTTTTTTTTTTTTTTTTTTCAGGACATGAATATCCATTTGGAATTAAAATGAGCCATATTCGCGACGCATTGCCTCAAATACAGGGGACAAAAGACTCCATAAATCTAGAAGGGCCATTCCTCATGGAGCAGCTGCCCAGGGAGATGCAGTGTCAGTTTATACTGAAGCCCAGCCGCCTGGCTGTATGTCAGCAACTAGCCGGTGAGTCCTCCATGTTACAGAGGGCTCATTCAGTCTCACAAGTCTGTTATTACTGCGAGCTGACATAATAAGAGGGTAGACACACACATTCCACTTGCCTGAGGTATTTTCCTAGAATTTACTGCATGTTTACACATATTGAGCAAAGTAACATTTTCAGGAATCCGTCCTCTTGGGCAGTTTTCAATTACTACAACAGAGAATATTTTTTTTTTTTTTTATTTTGAATGCAATTTAGAGCGATGTTGAAATATACATATGCTTAAGGGATGCCTCGAAATATTATCAATAGCACAAGCAAAGATAAGAAACTTTCTAATATATAACCCCTACTGAATGTAAACATACAGCAGTGTGCAAAAGTTTTCAGCAGATGTGGAAAAATTGCTGCAAACTAAAATTACTTTCAGAAACAGAAGGGATAATAGTTTATTTTTGTCAATGATCAAAATCAAGTGAATGAACAAAAGAGAAATCTCGGTCCCATTATTATTTCGTGTGAAAGCCCTTTGCCCTCCATCAATTCTTCTCGGTACTTGCAGACAGTTTTGGAAGGAACTTGGCAGGGAGGTTGTTTCCGCCATCTTGGAGAACTAAGCACAGATCTTCTGTGGGTGTAGGCTTGCTCCAATCCTTCTGTCTCTTCATGTCGTCCCAGACAGACTGGATGATTTTGAGATCAGGCCTCTGTGGCGGCCAAATCATCATTTCCAAGAGTTTTACCTCTGCTGTGTCCTCCCAGAGATGAGATGGCTGAGGGTCCCAGTATTTGTTAGCCATAAAGTTCATTAGTTTACCTACAATCTAATAAACAGTAGAACGCTACTGTAGAAGTGATAGGACCCCCTGACCTACTGGGCCCCTGTGCAGCTACACAGGTTGCACCAATAGTATGGCTGCTCCTGGGTCCTCTTGATAGGTTGGTGGCAACCAATGAACCATAACCCCTCTGGCCCCTCTTATAGCCTGATAACATTCCCTAACACAATAATGGTCCAGTAGAAAACATCCAAATTTGAAGGGTACTATGGTCTATTTCTAAGGGGTTGTTGGAGTATGGGTTCCCAGAATAATTTTGTCTGGTGGGCCCAAGAAACTTCAGTCTGACACTGGTTAGGCAGGTTGTATACCCCTATGGCCAGCCTTGAGTGTAGGACTTGTATTAGAACACAGACCTAATAAGACCTCGCATGGATGAAAAACAAGGCCAAAGTCAGGGGTCTACATCATTCAGCATCAGGATGGAGACCACTCATTTAAGGACTGGTATTTATTGGAAATTTTTCTTACCTTTAAAAGAAAATGCCAAAATGTGCACTTTGGATATAACTGAGGGTCGGTGCACTATACATACTACAGTCAGCTGTAAATCCCTCCTGTGTCAGAATACTTCCCTACAATATAGTACAATGTAGTGTGTGGGTGGAACAGTTAAAGAGCCAGGACCCAGCAGTGGTCTTATAGTAGCAGGTAAGCGGCTTTCACGAGTCAGCTAATAATAGCCCAGTCCGTGGAGCTTGATCTGTAAAGCCATTGTCACACACAGGTCATTCCTACATATATAACCTGGACACAAAACATGTCTACGTGCGCTTTTCACCCAGAAATAGATCCAACATAATCGACTAAAAACAGATTCTGCACAAGATGGTTATTGAATAATGGGAAGGGGGCAGCACAAGTCATTTCAGACAGCATAGATTTTTAATCTGCAGCATGGCCTAATAAGAGACATTACCCCTTCTAATGCATAATGTGAAATCTGCAACAAATAAAAGTAAAATATATGGGTTTTATAAGGTCTGTGCAGGGCTCCTTCCAGCTCTTGTTTTTGGGCGCGTCATTGTTTTATGACACCTCACTATCAATCTAATGGGTATCAGGAGGAATTCTTATGTCTTCCTTGGGGTCATCCTCCCAATGAAAATCCCAACAAGACTGGTGGTTTACCAACTGGGTGGCAACGCTATTATGTTTACCAGACCATAGATTGCCTTTCATATCTGCCTTTAGGCTTTTTCATGGGGCCTAAAATACCACATTTTATAGCCCCAGACCCTGCACAAATCGTAGACCTTCATAGAAACTTTTGGTAATATTATTGCAGTTGAATAGAATCAGATGCAGGAGGTCTCAGTGTGTTGGTAATAGTCTCCGTACGCAATGCACCCTGTATTTGGTCCGCTACGATGGGAGGGTTAGGAATTTGGGATCACCTCCAATCATAAAAATAAAGGGACAGTGGCACTCTTGGCCATCCATTGCCAAACAGCTCTATTATCTATTAGTGTGAATAGGTTTCATCTAGTAAGCCCAGGTAGTATATGTGCAGGTGCACGGTGCCGTGGCTGCAATAGAAATGCAAGCACAAAAATTGCAAAAGTGCTCTGTGCCAAAAGTATTACTGCTATACTGTGTATAAAAATACATGAAAATTAGGTTTTTAGCTTTTTCATTATATTTTTTATTAATATATATATATATATATATATATATATATTGTATAATATTTATAATATAATATGCATTAGCTCAATATTGATAAAATTATATGCACCCATCTGTCAACGTGATAAAAATGTGCAATAAGAACCTCATGTTTATGTATTTATGTGCAGAATGCATAGCAGTAATTTTTTTTTTGTGTGTATACATATAATATTTAAATCTATATATCCTCCAAATTCACAGTGGTGCTTGCCTCTTGCACTCCTTTGTCAGAGAAGTCAGAGGGTTACTGAAGGGTTATGCAGAGAAATATTTTTATAAGTTAAAGTCTTCAGCGAAGTCTTTCCACCCAGTCCCAGGGGGGAGCGTGCAGATCCAAGCCTGAAATATATAGAATAATAAAAGTAAAAAGAAACAGGCAGCGATTGTTATAAGTCATATCGGAGCTGTCACACCCAGAGCCCTGAATTCTTTATCAGTTACATATGGCTTCAGCGCTGTCATTGAAAATGGGAATGTGCAACCTGAGACCGATGTGTTAGTGAAAATAAAGTTGCTTTAAAGCCTTTGGCCGTGATAGGGGTTAAAGAAATCCGGTAGTATTTTCCTCCCAGCGTAAGGCCTGGCTGTAACAATATACAGGGCCGGTCAGAGCCAGCATTTCTTTGGTGGGGCTGTATTCCTAGATTCTGAAGAGTGATGATTATTTTACACATAGGCTGGCTAAGTGCTCTCGCAGGACAAAGCCTTCACATGTCAGCAGCGCTAGCTTTATTGTCAATTTTTGGAGAACTAGAAAGATATTACTGACAGTAAGATGAAGACATGCAGTTATGTGGTTAAAGGGTATTTCCCCCAAAATATTTGGGATGAAAAATTCTTATGAAAAACAGTGCTACATTTACATATAGGTTGTGTGTGGTATTGCATCTCAGCCCCATTTACTGCAGTACCAGACACCCCACATGGTAAGGTGTGGTGCTGTGTTTGCAAGACAGAATCCATGTTATCTAGTGTTTGGGGGTAACAGCAGGACAACTTATATGGCTGTCCGCCTTTATAGTATCCGCAAGGATTGTACGAGCTGTATTAGAATACAAACGTGGTGTGCATGCCCCTTTATATGGAATTTAGAGGGTGGTTGTTACCTATTACCCCTTGCCCCAGCCCTGACATGTTAACTAATAGGAGATCAAGATTAGAAATGTCTAGTAGCAGAATATAAATAAAAACTGAGCCAATAAGGGAAGTCAAAAAAATTATGAAAATGTGCAAAAAAGTGTAAAAATATCCAGCATTTCCTTCCTTTGTCTTCTCCTTCCCGTTGGTCCCATTTTCTTCATACTATAAGTCAAACTGATAAGTATCAGAAATAAGTGTCTGCATGTCTCAGGAGACCAGCCATGTCTTCCCTTCTCTTCCTGACAGTACTGTGAAAGTCTGTAAGACAACTGGCTGCAGCAGGATCCTCTCCCCTCTGCAGAAGGACAAAATGATTGTTAAAGGGTTTGTCTGTGAATTACATGAGTAGCAGGGGGTGGGTGTAAAACAAAAAAAGGCATACTTACCTGTCCCCATTGCTCTCTTGTGCATTTCTGGTCCCCTTCTTGTTGGGCTGGAAACAGGGGCTCTCACAGCAGTGTCTGGTAAAGAACTGGTGACGTGTCTGAGTGACGTTGCCTGTCCCTCTCCAGCAACCATTGAGTCACTGGTCTCTACAGGTGAGCCTACCCACTTCTGGCCCAATGAGCCCCGGCACATGAGGGAAAGGGGACGAGGACCACACAATGGAGAGCAGGGAACAGGTAGGTATAGGCTATATTTTGGTTTGTTGGTTGCCCCTTAGTTTTATTTAATTTATAGACACCCCTTTAAGTCCTGCCCCTTGGCTAAACCTCACCCCCCTCAGTCTGTCTCCATTTGAAGGAGAAGATCTTTATACGATTAACCCTGTGTTCTCTGCAGGTTTCCTTCAAAACTGTTTGTGCCAGGATTGTTCAGAAAATGCAGAAGTCTGACAATGAGGGACATCTTATTTATTTTCAGTATACAATTTTAGCTTTATGACATCCATATACCCTAATAGGGCATTTGGAAAGCAGTTTTCTTGTAAACTCATTAAAAAACTGTATTATAGAAAAAGCATAAAGCAAAGACTTATCATTTTTGGATCATCTCCAGGAAAAAAAAACACAAAGGGAACTAATGCATCAAAAAAAGAGCATTAAAATGACACAGTTCTGGCTTGAAACGCGTCAAGTATTTAATGTTTCTACAATAACAGGAGTTTTTCTAGGCATTGGAGCACTGCCAATCCTATTCTTATCTCTACTTGCTGAGAGGGAATAAAACAGAATGTTGTACTATATGTTGCTATTGTGCTGGGGACATTCAGGAGGTGAAACGCGTGAGCTAGTTATATCCTATATCATCTGATCCCAGTGAGTTGTTCCCTATCCTTGCAGTCACGACTTTTGGATCCTGATCTGTTATGATACAACCCTCCATGATGTTGTACACAGTTGTGGTCAGGATCAGTGTACAGTCTCTGGAATGTCTCATGTCATCATAACTGGTTCAGAGGATTCCTGGATACAACAAACAAAGGGAGGAATTGTTGCTTTACACACACATGTGGTCATTGCCCAGGAGCAAAACAAAAATAATGGCCGCAGTATCGCTCACCCATTAAATCTTTTCACTTTTTCCTCCAGATCCGAGCCAGAAACCGTTTAAGAGGAAACGCTCCATCATAAACTGGACCTTTTGGCGCGGCTCAAACTCTCAGCTGGATAATATCCCTCTTTCTCCAACCTCTTCAACTCCTGGAAAGCTCTTTGGACTTTCCTTGCCAGCCATATGTGAGAATGACAATCTGCCCAAAGCTGTCATGGTGAGCGCAATTTCCGAAACAATTTAACATAAGCTGGAAACGCATCAGCTATACAAATAACTAAACATTTTGCTTCACTATACATGTGGCTGCCATATAAATCACTGTGCGGTTATATTGATGTAGGTGGCCTCATTTTACCTAATATAGCAGCGAGGACCGTAAACAGGGCCACCATAGGGGCAGTGTAGGTGATACTGAGGGACCCAGCAGAATGAGGGGCCCACTCTGCTGCCCCATAAATAAAATAGTTTCTACCTGGATCCTTTAGTAGGAGCTGCTGCTTCACCCAGATTTATACAGATAAATGGGTTTTCTGGGCAAATGATATTGATGACTTATACTTACGACACTCGGGACCCCCACCAATCAGCTGTTCTCAGCAGCCGCTATATGGAGAACAGAGTCAGAAGCAGCAAGTTCAGTTCTCCATGTAGTTGCCGTTCTGACATACTGCAGCCCAGCCCCTATACAAGTAAACAGGATCAGCAGGAGTCCCAGGTGTCGAACCCCAGCAGATCTGATACTGATGATAATTTGCACAGAAAATCCTTTTAATAACTATTTTGTTGGGAGATGTTGCAATGGGCGCCACCTAGTGGGGACTGCAGGAAGCCAACATTTTCTCATTTAAAGAAGCACCCATCCAGAAATGATGTTTCCTATATTGTGCAGCAACAGTGCAGAAACTCTTGTATATGCCTTGTGTATACCTGTATAAGTCATACTTGCCAATATTTTGAAGATGACCTTCAGGAGAATGACATGCTTCATGAAGCCACATCCCCTTATTGATGTGATGCACCCCATTTTTGTGCATGTTATGCCCCGTTTGTGATATGGAAACACAATGTGCTGGCCATGCCTATTTTATGGGAATGTGCCCACATGACATGTAGCATAGTGATAGAGAGCCCAGGGGATGTGGGAGCATTTTGCTCCACTCAGGAAATTTGCCGACTCTTCCAGGACCCCAGGAGTTCGGACCTCAGGATATTTCCAGATATTCCAGGAGAGTTGGCAAGTATAGTATAAGTTGTGGTGTTATTTATGGGTTATCAGCCATTGTGGTTCCTTCTTCATCTCTGACATGGTTCCTCTAACACAGCCTACACTCTCCATCATTTCTCTGGCTTTTCATCGCACTGCATTTGCTGTACAAAAAGTTCTACATAGAACTTTTATCCCCTAACTCACCCAATAAAGTCTCAGATCTTATGAGATGCAGCTTCAGATTGTCACCCCTGCCTCCTGCTTGTGATGGGTTTCTCCCTGTCGGCTCTTGCAAGCAGGAGGCAGGGAAGAATAGTTAAGCTGCTTCTCATATGAATGCACAAAAGATTCTATATACATAGACAGCAAAGACTCATGGTGTCTTTTGAGTATTGGACGGTAGATTCATGGTTGGGCTGGAACTCAGCATCATACTGTAGATCACAATGATGGAGTAAACTTGGCTCATCCAAGCAACGTTAGACCAGGTAATGCAGCCATGTCATGGACTATATTATCTGGAGAATATATGGCTGTATCCATTTTGCAGGCTATAAAAAATGGATGTTGTGGTTTTTTTTGGGTTTTTTTTTTGCACGGACCCATAGACTTGAATGGCTTGAACTTAATTTTATACCACATGGTATAGTCTTGATACATAGATTACTAGGCACAAGTAGGTAGCCATGCCTTGACAAATGCCTATTGGCTACAATAGATTATAGTCTACATGAAACATGTTTTATTCCATGCTAACCGCTCAACATCAGCCCTAACCACTGAAGACAAATGATAATTTTATACACTGAGAACAGATCTGGCAGTAACACACAGTTTGTAAGTTAGACAAAGCGTCTTTAAAATAAGAAATTTATCTTCATTTACAGTCATTTTCTGCAGCAACGTACGTGTCTGGAAAAATGTAGCTGCTAAGTGTTACGTGGCTTTAAGGAACTGGCACAGTGCAGACAGAAAATTCTTTGATTATACATTGCGTGTTGTGAACGTTAATGTCATATGATGTATAGCTGTACGTGACAATGTAAGCAGAACCCAAAATATAACTCCAAACCACGCCAGCATATAGCACTATATATCTGACTGCCGAGCACGTAGAGCCTAATGCAGGTCCAAACATCACTGTTATTCAAGATACTACTACAGATCGAGCACATGTGAAGGCTCCTATTAAAGGAGAACTCACCCCTAAAATCCAAAATACTCTTTAATCCTCTTCTTCTAAGATGTTATATTTTTTTTACAGCCACTTTAAGCTTGACTGTTTAGCAAAAGGCAGGGTAATAACTAGAGATGGGCGAACCGATTTGTCACAAGCTGGGTTCTACCTGAATATTCCAAGACAGTTTTTAATGAAACCAAAGAATTGGGGATTCATCTCAAACTAAAATCGCCGTTGCAACATGCATTACGGTAAATTATCATACTCTGGGATCTCGTCAGACCCCAAGTATAGAAGTGGAGGCCCAGGGGAGGTGAAAACAAACAAAAAACATGTATACCCATCTTCTCTCTCCTCTAGTGGGCATCCTCGCGACATCCAGTGCTCTCATGGTGACATCATTGCCCCCAGAGGTGACATGGGCATGCCGAGCATCATGACGTGATCGAGGAGACTGAGAGAGAGCGCCGGATGCCACGAGGAGGCCCAAAAGAGGTGAGGGAAGGCGAGTATAAATGCTTTTGATTTTTTTTTTTTATACCCCTCCCTGGACCTCCACCTATTATACTCTGGGGTCTGAAGAGACCCCATAATGAAATAATTTCACTAACAGTTCTATCTGAAACGAATCAGGAACCACAGCCATCAGAACCCGAAACAAAACAAATCTTGGGAGGTTCACCCATCTCTAGTAACAGCAAATGTATCCATAGAGTCAGGGATAGGTCCCCATCTTGTTGGCGGTAAAGTGAAATGTAGTAAAGCCCACAACAGCTGCTCCTGTGAGAACAAAGGATTGGACATGTTGAAATTTAACATGATCCTTCCTTTCCCCAACATTATCTACTAGGCTAGAGGTAACACATCCCAATATACATTAGAGAGTTTTTCGGTCTTGGTGAAATCAGCAGATTTGGCTGACTCTTATGTGTATGACCACCGTAACATTTACATTCTGTATGTCAATTGTTTTTTTGCTATTTTTTAGGATATGTTATCTGTCCTTTGCCAAGATGGACCATTCACAAGGGGCATCTTTAGACGTTCGGCTAATGCAAAATCCTGCAAAGAGATGAAAGAAAGGCTCAACTCTGGATTTGATGTTGATTTTGCTTGTGAATCTATTTTTGTGACGGCATCTGTGTTTAAGGTATGTGTGACTTTAAGAAGATACCAAGGGGTTACAATTCTACAAAAAAATTGATAGGTAGTATAGATACTTAGATATTATCAAAATAGAAAGACAAATGTTAGATCGCTAAATAGATAAATATTGTTAGACAGATAGATATTAGATGCTTAGAAAAATTGATACCTAGATAAGACCAAGATAGAAAGATAAATATTAGATAGTTAAATAGATCAATATATCAATTAGATAGATAGTTAAATAGATATGAGATAGAAAGATAGATACTAGATAGTGAAATAGATGTGTAGATAGATAGACAGATTAAGAGATAAAAAGAATGGTAAATATGAGGCCGATCAATCATTAGGTATGGTGATTGATATTAGGTATGTAGATAGACATAGATATGTAGATAGAAATATGATACCTATTAGTTATATAGAAAGATAGATTAATTAATAATAACTGATATATAGTTATATGTAGATAACTATATATCAGACAGATGGAAACGTAGATAGATAGATATGATATATATAATATTCAGAAATACATCGAAAGAAAGACCTAGATAGATAGATATAAAATAGTTATGTAGATAGATAAAAAGATAGATAGAAAAATAAATATGAGATAGATATTTAGACTACATATCACGCAGATGGATGTGTAGATAGATAGATTCAGGTACATATTATATATACATTTATAGATAGATATTAGATAAGTTTACAGACATCTAGAGAGATTCCTTTGAGTCATAAGACATGTTCACAGTCTACGTGTTGACGTCTTTCTACACTTTTTGGCATCCGCTGTTTTATTATAAATTCTCCACTCCCTCCTCTTAGGATTTCCTTCGTAATATTCCCGGCAGTGTCTTTTCATCTAGACTCTGTGACAAATGGGTTTCTGTGCTGGATCAAGGAAGTCAAGCGGAGAAAATAAAAGCTGTAAAGAAGTGAGTATTTACCTATTTCACTGCTTTTACATATTTCACAAGATATAAAGAGCTCCTTCAGTGAGATGTGAAATTCCCCTTCCCGCTCACATCAGTATTTTTCAGCATAGATTTAACTATCATAAATGTTGATATGGAGATATCCATCATACTTAGTCAGGCCAATGACAAAACAGCTTTTCCCAGAACAATTTTGTCAGTCCGGGAAGTCAAAACAGTGAGATTGGTGAAGTGTGGCTGCCAGGAAGGATCTCCAGCAATCCCTAAAGGGATCACAGATATTTTCCTTTAAAATGATTGATATTTATAGAAAGTCATGACGCTCGTAAGTTTCCATAACTCCCATGGATCTGCATCTTTGGCCACCTCTGTTTTTACCTATCAACCCTATAAAAGTGGTTGTCTCATGAAGGCAATCCCTGTCCACATACACTTTCAGGGCATATGGACATCAAAGAGTGGGGTCCCCTGTTTGGAACCCATTAAATGAGCCAGAACAGATAGCTGCTCTGTACAAATCCTATTCTGGCGGGCCCGAGCTGTCCTTTTATTATATGGATAGTAAGTTGTCTGGCTGAGCTGCTGCAGGGGAAATACCTGACTGGTCATGGCTTTCCCATAGGGTTGCTGAGAGAAGCACTTGGGGCGATCACTTGATGGTCCTGGGACCCCATTTTATAAGGGATTGTCTAGACTTTGGTAAGGGACTGTATAGAAAACCCTTATAAGTCTAGGACAATAAACAGGAGTTTGGGTCCTGGTTTTTCTTTCTAGGGACAATCATTTTCTCTCTAAATAGTTTAGCTTCCTATGACATTATTATACTGCTCTATAACCTCCCACTGGCACCCCAGTGACATCATTGTGTGATGCCAATATGTTGCCTTAGCAGCCAGCCCATTAGGCTCTATCTAAAGCAGGGCCTAACAGGCTGCCTGCCAGTGTAACACTGACAGGCATAATACATTGCAGTCAAACTATCGCAGACATCAAAAAATTGCAAGTTTGAGACCCAGAGTGGCCGTAAAAAAAAATAAAATACCCCAAATATTAATAAAAATGAATCAATAAGTTGTATGTACACCAAAATAATGTCACGAAAAACTATAATTTGTCCTATAAAAATAATCATGTTTACAATCCTAATCTGATGGAAAAATTAAAATCATATAGCATTGAGAATGTGGAAACACAAAAAAACCGAATTATTTATATAAAAAAAAAACAAAAAAAACACGATAACAATGTGGTATTGTTCTTTCTTTTGGAAATTACAGGCTACTAGAGAAGGTTCCACAGGTCAACACCACTCTGCTGCGCTACTTATTTGGGGTCTTACATTGCATTGAGCAACGTTCCGAAAACAACCAAATGACGGCCTTCAATCTCGCTGTGTGCATCTCTCCTAGTCTTCTGTGGCTGCCCAACCCTTCCAGCCCAGAGGCCGAGGGTGAATTCACAAGAAAGGTAAGTTCTTGGGTTCCTTCTACTATTAGGCTACAATTCATGTTCAGCTTTGTTTTAGGTCTATTTGTTTCTGAGAAAGTTGGATAGCATCAACTATGGCTGCCATAACCTCTCACAGGGTTTATCACCAGAGGATCCCAACTATAATGTATTGTTTATAGTACTGGTCTCATATTAGAAATATACACCTTATGGGCCTCCTAAGACTCCTGGCCCTGGGTGCAACACACCTTCTGCACCCCCTCAAGTTATAACCTTGTTTCTCAACCAACCCATGCTGCCATTTTTCTAGGTCATATTTGTCATTTGAGTAAGAGAAATTGGGCCCACAAAACTGCTAGGAATACCCACTTTTGAGTGTGGTTAGTATAAACCTTACTCCTTTTATGGTCCATTTCCCAGGATTGTCCTGACTTAGTCAGGACTCTTGACTTGTATGCTGCATAAAGCATAAGATTTGTCGTTTGAGAGTCTGCAAAAGCTGAGTGTTACCCAGCTTTCCCAGAAATAGATGAAAAGATTGTTTAAAACGGAGACAAAAAATATAACTCAAAGACCGTAGAGCCCCGATGCAAAATCTGTGACAAGGCTGAAACTATAATGATACATTTATAGAATTGGCTTTCTCATACATGTGTCCACCCTGACTTTAGCTTGAATTTGGTTAAGGACTCCAAATTCAATACAATATCGGAGCAGGCTAGGAAAAACCTTGACAAGCTGGATAGACACATATAGCAGAAACATCTTGTAATACATTACAAATTCATGTTGTTTTGAAAAGCTGGTCTTCTGGTGACACACACATTTCAATATGCACAGCCAAAACGTTAGGAAAGATACATCTGTATTTGGCAAAGAGACCTTTTGGGTCCCCTCAGGCTCCTGGACCTTTCATAGTTACCGGCCTACAAGTAGATTTGATGGTTGGATCCACTCTGAGCGTGTTTCATCCTTCTTTTCAGGTTTCGGTGCTTGTACAGTTCCTGATAGAAAATTACTGCTTGGTTTTTGGAGATGACATTTCATTGTTATATACCAACTTATCAGCTAAGGACGATAACAGAGAAGATAGCTCAGGTAAGGAACATGCCTGGAAATATTGGCAAATGATGAGGGACATATCTACGTAAAACTTGGCCAAATAGCAAACTTTTGACTGAGCACCCCTCAGCAATCAGAACTTACACACCACCATTGACCCCTCACAAAATCAGAACCTGCATATACTGTATGACACTCGCCCCCTTTACTGGCCCTCACAAAGTGTAATACCCTCTTTACTGGCCCCAACATAGTATAACACCCCCTTTACTGGTCTTCCTTTGCTGGCCCCCACACAGTATAATGCCCCCTTCAGTCTCCTCCACACAGTATAATGCCCCCTTTACTCTCCTCCACACAGTATAATGCTCCCTTCTCTCCACACAGTATAATGCCCCCTTCACTCTCCTCCACACAGTATAATGCCCCCTTCAGTCTCCTCCACACAGTATAATGCCACCTGCAGTCTCCTCCACACAGTATAATGCCCCCTTCACTCTCCTCCACACAGTATAATGCCCACTTTACTGGCCCCAATACAGTATACTGCTCCCTTTAGTGGCCACAATAAAGCATACTGCTTCCTTTATTGGCCCCCACAAGGTATGTTGCGCCTTTTATTGGCACCTACACACCTTTACACCTGCCTTGTTATTGGTCCCCATACAGTATATTGTACCCTTTATTAGTCTCCAGACTGAGAGGCATCACACCACTACCTACCAAGTAATGGCGAATATTCACTCACCGATCTCCACTCCTGTCCATCGATACCCTTAGAAAGAGGTTATTACAAAGTCATTACTATCTGTCCCACTAAAGACATCATATTGCAATATTGCTAAATATTTTGGTAACTGTAGTCGGTTCTAACACCTAAATTTTTTTTTTTTTTTGCTGTTTTTTTTTAGATATTTGTTCTTTTAAGCATATTGACTCCTCCTACGATAGCCTGGAGAATGAACTTAATGATGATACAGACTCCCCATACAGTGGTCTGCCCACAAGGAGGAGTCATGAAAACAGAAGCAGAGATTCAGTTTTGACATTAAGTGATTGTGATCTGGATCACGTCTACAATGAAGAGAACCCCACCTATAGCTCTTCTCATACACGACCTGTGAAGACATCAGTGATTACTAATCATCGTTCAGTATTACATGAGCGGTCTGAGGAGGACTCTTTATGTTCCAATACTTCTGGTTACTCCTCTACAACTGATGTGAGGCGACACAGACGTTGTTCGGAACCAGCTATTGGAATCCTGGCCTCGAAGTTTAGTCAACTTAATGAGTCACCACATGAGAATAACTCAAGCTGTGATGCTCTTCTTTCCCAGTCAGCTGAGGACTATCTTAAACAGCATCGCTATCTTCAAGTTGAAGGCCAAAAACTTATAAATCGCAGTTTGACTTTGGGTATCGACGTTGGTAAAAATGGTAATAAAAAGCAGACCGGTGACAAAAAAAAGCACTCCGAATAGACTGATGCCACCCAATGCTTTGAGGCTAAATATTTGCTCAGGAACTAGTTGTTCTAGCTTGTCTTCTCCTGGGACATCTCCTTCAGGATCTTCATTGAGTTCTTTGGACAGTGCTTTTTCTCAATTTTCAGACTATTCAGTGTTAAACTCAAATGAAGTGCCTTCACCCTTGGACTGCACATTGCGGCAACACAAAAAACAAGTAGAACTCAGTCCAGATTTTCTTGGAGAAAATTCCTTTTCAGGATTTGTGGTGGCTGAAGAGGGCAAGCAGCCTTATAACACCACCACATTTATTACTGGAAAAGATGGAGTTGAGTCTCCAAATAATAAAATTTCGGTTAGTGCTCCACCCATTACATGGTTAAAAAATAGCCGATCTGCTGCAAAAATCTGGTCCTCCAAAAAGACGGACAAGCACGAGGACAGAAGCAAAATTCATACTGGTCATGCCACTATAGTAACATCAAGTATACAGGAAATTTCAGAAGGTTCCCAGTTTAGGGAACATGTAACTGTGCCAAACTCAACGTGTGACGCCAAACACACTCCTACTGGACTTGGACCTAAAGAGTATAGGGAAGAAGATCCTCGAAGATCCACCTCGAAATATGATGAAGAAGTTACAAGTCGGAAGCCCTTACCATATGGCGGAGACAAAGTTGTTCTTGATAGAAATGGGAATGGTGACAATGGGGTGGATTGTAGCTCATTTATATTCCCATCCCCTGTCTCTATTAACATTGAAATATCTTCGCACAGCCAAGACAGCTCACAATTGCCACAAACACTTTTTCTCGGTCATAATATTTCATTGTTTAGTCAGAGAAACCGTAGAAAGTCTACCAATTCCTGCAGCATAGAAGAGCCTGTGCTTCTCAATTCAAGCCTGAAGTCTTCTAGTGAACATTCGATCCACCGGCCAGAGGAGGACCTGTCTCGCACAAAGGATGACACCACCAAATCCTCACTCAGCGTTCGTGTGGCCAGTTTTAAGAAGAATAAAGTTCTACCATCCAATGTGGACACTGGAATTAGGATTGCAAATTGTGACTTGGAGAAAAACTTTTGTGTGTCTCCAAAATTTACCACCAATACTGAAGATTTATTCTTCCAGCCCGACATACATAAACAAATTAAAAAGCCACAAGAATGTGACAATCCCATCATTAAGGGTGGACGAGACTGGCACACAAAATGTTGTAGTGACCCGAAATTTGAAGACATTGACCAAAGATTTTTTGCAGAAGAATCCTATGTATAGGGTTGGGTTGGGTTAGAAGAATCCACCTACGTTTCTACAGTGGTCCTGCCAACCCATTGGGTATACAGACTAATGGTTCTATTCATATATTATGAATCCAGTTTGATTATGGAAGAGTCTCATCTACGTGTAATTTATGTGAACGAGTGTAGTATGTTTTTTACGAGAAATTTACAGTATTTGACTTTCTTAGAAAACATTGTGTTAATACAAGGGTTTCCTTTTTATTTCATTTAACAAAAAACATTGATTCTCATTCCAATGTACATATGGGATCGGTATGTTTTGTGTTGTCTGAATGGAGATGAAATTTAAGTTTCCTTGTTAACAGGTTTTACATTTTACAGTATATTATTAGGTTTGTATACAGCCTCACATGGTGATTCACATACAGCAGATTTTTTGCATAAATTTCCACAATTTAATATCTTGTTCTATACATTAGAATGGGGATTTTGACGGCAGTCACATGGACTTCTGCTAGCTTCATTCAGATAAATGGGACAGTCACTGAAATTTCTGCAATAAATCTGTTGCATGTGAATTCACCAATATATAGAAAAAAAAACTAAGGGAATCCCATTCTTCAACGAGAGGGCTCTGTATCTTAAGAAAATTTGCTACCATTTATCATCATGTGTTTTTGAGGTCCAAAATGCTATGCTGAATAATTTTGTAATGTATTTCTATAGTAGTCAGAGCTTTGGTTTTCCAATACAGAGGTCCTAGACATAGATATGTTGACTGTCTATATATTTTAACCACTTGCAGACATCCTCACTACATGTGTGGAGGATAGGAAAATATAGTGTGGGCCCAGTAGCTAAGCTTGCACCATTCAGTGGGTGAGGTACATATTATACATACATACATACATTATACATACACACATTATACTCAATGGCAGTGTTATCAGAGATCATTGATCGCAGACATTTAACCCCTCAGTTGCCATGGTCAACAGTGACTGTGGCGGCATCTAAGAGGTAAATGGGAGGGAAGGGTTTTCATACTATTCCATCAAATAAAGGTAATGTCAGTTTTAACATACAGTGAGTGAGCACTGTAAAAAATTCCTAAAAATTATGTAAAAAAATTTTGTTTGCAATTATACCTGGCAATTGAATACATCATTTGAAAAATGAAATAGTGCCATTAGAAAATCCAACTTGTCCTGCAAAAAACAAACCCTTACATGGCTTTGTGAATTGAAAAGTAAAAATCTTATTGCCTTGGGAGAAAAAAAACTAAAATAAATAAAAAAAAGGAAAATGACTGTATCAGGAAGGGGTTACAGGTACAGCACCTGTTCAGTCAAGAGAGTGTAGGTCACCTACTATTTATTTATCTCAGATACTGAAGCTGGCCTGCTTTTTAGCTCGGCCCTCTTGTGGTACAGCTGTGATCTCTGACTACAGCTTAGCTACAGTAACTACAGAGAGTCTGAGACACGCCTCCTATCTCATTATTGGTTGAGGCTGCTGCTCTTTGCCTCCCCCTGAAGCTCTTCCTTCTCTGATTGGCTGCTGTGTATAAATACAAGTCTGTTAGAGAATCACTGGGAAGTCAATGGCATGGATTGAATTTAGAAAGGAAAGTCTTAGTAAGGAGTCTTAGTAAGAGAGAGCCTGGAAAGTCACTTTAAATCAATGTCTAGAAAGCAGATTTGGAGCTCTGTATCAGAAAAAAAAATGAGTTGTGCCCACTATAAAGATATATTGCCAAGTTAATCATCACAGATTTGTCACACTATTTAGGTAACATTAACCCAACTGGTTTTATAGGATGGACATTCATGTCTATTGCTCTTGCTGGTTAGGTAACCATTTCTGCTGCCAAGGAGGGGGTGCTCTTAGCCTTTTTGTTTCCATTGCCAAAAAACAAACTGATGCCCTGCTCCCTCAAGGGAGACGGTAAAGTAGATTGGTACATTGTATATATGAATTGCCCCATTCTGCAGAAATATTTTGGGAAACGGGTTAAGGGCTAAACATACAAATAAGAGCAGTTGAGGACATGAAGACTTTGCCCTAACTGCTTTTAGGCCAGGGCTTTGGGTCAATATTACGTGGCATGGTTATGGCAAGTTGTGATTGCAGCGCAATATCACCCTAGTTTTAAAGGGGTTTCCCAGGCCCCAAATAAACTTCTTTTTTAAGGAGGGGAGCTATTTGGACATCTATGCTGTCACAATATCCCCTCTTTTTATTTGTTTATGTCCTGCACCATTGTCTCTGATAGGGCTTGCACCTCCCCAACCCTAGACTGTTCATTCCTCTGTCCTATTCTCAGTCCACTCCACTGCTGCTTCCTTGCTCTGCGCATGCGCAAGGAAGCCAGCTGTGGACAGTTTAGAACTTCCAGTCTTGTCCCACACGCCCTTGTTTTGGATGTCATTGCTGCACAGCATAGAACAGCCGAACATCTGGTCCCATCCAGCACGCCCTATTCTAAAAGCCATAAGTATCCTCTCCTGTCCTACCCACCGCTATTTCGCCACCTCCACCAACTCCAACTCTTTGCATCCTTCAATAGCTGCTGCTCCAATGACTTAAGTCAGTTGACATTTTTTGTCTAGTCCCAACTAGTTCTATGCAATTGATGCTGTTATTTTCAGCACTCAATATGCTAATTAGTCTCTCTACTGTCAGGTGGGCGGTCCTGGGCTGGAGCTGATCTGGGACCACCCACCTGACAGTAGAGGGTATAATAAGTATAGTATATTTGGTGGCAGAACTAATTGCACTGATGGCCAAGAACAGTGAGAGCGAGAAAAAAAAATTCTACCTGGGCCAGAATCAATAGAACCCTACTGTATGATTTATGGTGTGCCGCTACTTGTTAGCAGAGGCAGTGCCATACCTGCAAGACCCCAATATGACCAACACATTGCTCTCCCCTGGGTACCCCTTGTTTTTGCTATGTATGCAAACCAAATAATATGAAGTGACCCTCTGATGGGTGTACCTGATTTTTAATGAAAGCCTAGATGTAACTTACAGTATATATGACATAGAATTTAACCTGTTTGTGCTAGTACATCTTAGTGTTATATTTCAGCTGTGCAATATTGATGCTTGTGTCCTAAGTAATTTATGTTACATGTCCTCTTATATTTAAAGTAAGAATCTCATCTGCTTCATGAGTTTGTACAGATCGTCCTGATGTCATTTCCATTATTATGCTATTATTAAAAGATGTGTATTTTTGTACTTGCGGAAGATGCTGCTAACTTTATATGGTTTTGTTCATCGGTTTGTTATGGCACTGATAATAATATAAATATACAGTATGTATTCTATTGTATGGAGTAATAAAGCCATTGTAACATAACATTAGACTCTGCTAGGAAAGGACTGGAAAGATCTTCTTGTGGGTGAACACAATCAATCTTTGCACATGGGAAAGCAGAAGAAAGGGATGTTTTTAGTAGACAATATACCTGTATTGTATCACAATATCTATAGCAGACTGACACTACTGCTAATATGACAGCAAGGAGATAGAGAGATAGATATGATATGGTGAAAGATGGATGGATAAATAGAAAGATGGATCGAAAGATGTGATGGAAGATAGATGGAAAGAAAGAAATAAACAGAAAGATAATAGATATGATAGTGATGGAAGATGGATGGATAAATAGAAAGATGGATAGAAGACAGATGGATAAATAGAAAAATGGATAGAAAGATGTGATGGAAGATGGATGGATAGAAATATATGATGGTGATGGAAGATGGATGGATAGATGGAAAGAAGGAAATAAACAGAAAGATAATAGATACGATAGTGATGGAAGATGGGTGGATAAATAGAAAGATATCAAGTAAATAAACATATAGATGGATAGATCATAGATATGATAGTGATGGAAGATGGATTGAAAGAAGGAAAGATGATAGATATGATGGTGATGGATGATAAATAAAAAGATGGATAGAAAGATATGATGGTGATAGAAGATGGATAGATAGAAAGAGAGTTATTAGAGGTGATAGTGATGGAAGATGAGTGGATAAATAGAAAGATGGATAGAGAGATATGATAATGATGAAAGATGGAAGGAAAGAAGAAAGATGATATGATGGTGATAGAATATGGATGATAAATAAAAATATGGATAGAAAGATATGATGGTGATAGAAGATGGATGAATAAATAGAAAGAAAAAAAGATAATAAATATTATAGTGATGGAAGATGGATAAATAGGAAGATGGATAGATAGATAGAAAGATGATAGATCTGATGGAGATGGAAGATAGATGGATAACTAGAAAGATGGATAGAAAGATATGGTGATGGATGGATAAATAGAAAGATGGATAGAAAGATATGAAGTAAATAGATACATAGGTTATAGGTAGGTGGATATATGTGAAGATAAATGCAGGTAACAGCTAGCTATCAAAAAATTATGTTGATCGGATGATAGATAGATAGACATAAATAAAGAGACATCCCAGTTACAAGTGTGTAAATGAATTTGCAGTTCTTACTGTATCATTTACAATGTGGCACTGACCCTGGGAATTATTGCCCCTAGGCATGGGCCTCATGTGCCCACTGACAAATCCTGCCCAGTGTACATTAACAGTACAGGTGGAAGTCCTTGCCATCCAGATGTGACCGGTGCTGGCATTCAAGGGGTCATTTCTATTTTTTCCTCTGAGTTTCCTTGCAAATTGCACCAAAAAGAGAAGTGTATGACTATGTGTGTAGAGACATGATATATCTACATGTTTTGGCAAGTGTGTAGAAAAAGGTACATTTTTTTTAGCCAGTGGTGCATAAGGAAGAAAAAAGTGTCTCAATTTATGAAGCCACGTAATAACTTTATTTATCCTCCCTACCATGTCACTACTTTAGCCTATCGTCAATAACATTGATATTTATGATGTAGTACTAGCTAATAACTCTCTCCCCGGAGACCTCCGGCAGGCGGCCCCTCTCTGCCGTGGCACATGAAGCGGTGCCACTCAATGAGCCAAGCAGGACTTGTTACAGACGGCTTGCAGGTAATTGCTAAAGGTCAGGTGCAAAATGTCTGCTACTTGTAGTGAAATTATATAATGTAGTACTAGGGATGAAATACTGTCTGTTTGGCATGAAGACGGTGAAAGGGCTTCTTTTATAGCGAGCAGGAGAATAATAGACTGCACATGTTTCTACTGAGGACACATACAAGGATTAATCTAAGTAATATCTCCAGATTCTAAGTGTCCCATTCATTCCCTGTATTCAACTGTGCAAAATACATTATCTCCAATGAGTCATGAGGTCTGCCCAGAGGAACGAGGAGGCCTGAAGGAAATGAAGGCATGTGGCATTTACTGGAAACATAAAACAGATGTACAGAATTATACAGACAGTCTTTGGTACCTCTTATCATTACCTTTAGCCTTTGGGAAACCCTACTTCTTCCAATCTGTAGCTGAACTATGAGCAATGGTGGCCATACACCTTAAAGGGGCTGTCCAGTCTCAGCAAATAAATGTTATTGTTTGTATAATGAAAAAAATCACCAACTTTCCAATATACTTTCTGTATCAATTCCTCGGGATTTTCTAGATCTCTGCGTGCTGACATTCATTCTGTCATCTTACTTCCAGTGCATGAAAATCAGTCCATTGTCATGTGATGGAAAGTCCATGGTCATGTGATATACAGCCCATGGTCATGTGATGTATAGTCCATGGTCATATGATATACAGTCCATTGTCATGTGATGGAAAGTCCATGGTCATGTGATATACAATCCATAGTCATGTGATGTATAGTCCATGGTCACATGATATACAGTCCATTGTCATGTGATGGAAAGTCCATGGTCATGTGATATACAGTCCATGGTCACATGATGGACACACAGGTGCACAGCTCGTTGCTAGACAGATGTCTATTATGTGACCATGGACTGTAAATCACATAAACCATGGACTGTACATCACATGACCAAGGACTGTATATCACAAGGCCATGGACCATGGATGCAAGCAGAGATCTAGAAAACTGAGGAATTGTAAAATTGTAGAACTTTTCATTATACAAACCATTACATGTATTTGCTGAAACTGGATAACCCCTTTAAGGCCCCATGCGCATGGGACAATCTGGACCAGAAAATCCGGTCTGTCCAGGGTCCGTTTTACTAGTCTGAACCCAGTCAGGAGACACCACTGTATAGGGTGCAGGCAGTAGAGCTGGAAGGAGTCCGGAACTCTCAGCCTCATAGATTACTAACTTGCAAGGAATTCCATCTTCTGACTAGGTTCAGACCAGGAAATGTACCAACTGGATTGTCCCGTGTGCATGGGGCCTTAACAGCTATCATGCCATTGAATGACCTCACACAATATATGCAGAAACTAAACCCTAAAAAGCCTGGTACCTGGAGGCCTGAAGTTAAGTTGTAGATAGTTACTGCGGTATCTGAAAGGCTACTTGCCAATATTCTGCTGTGTGGTTCCAGGAGGATGGCAAAAATTTTCAGGACACTGCCGCATTTCTTTTAGATATATACATTGGCATGTCCTCTTTGGGCACTAAATAGGCCGGGCACTAAGGCACATGATAAATAATAACATTAGGCACTAAGGCACATATAAAATGACTTCTGACCCGGCAGCCGGAAGATTTGCCCCTTTTTTTAGTAGCTTTTCGGAGCTTCCGGGGGAGTTTGGTAAGTATGCTTGAAAGCCATGTGCATAGACTAAGTCTGGCATTGCAGCCCAGCAATACTAACTTGAAAATGGATAAGCTCAAGTACCTGACACAGCCCATAGACACGAGTGCACTATTCCTAGGAAAAACAAGCAGACACTTGTTTTCTAATCCTGGATAACTTCTTTAACACTCACTCAGAGTAAAGGAGACTTCCAGATTTCCAGTTTCAGGTTGCTGACCTTAGGTTACTTATAATGTTTCCCATATGACTAACTTATATTCATTTCCCCCAAACCACAATACAAACCTGAGTGTGAATACAGTAAACTGAAATATTGCAGAAGTGGGTCACATCCTTATGCAGTGATGTAATCCTCCATTAACATGCCCTGAAATACCAGGGACAATAGAAATAGGCATGTATATATATCAGGGGTTATTATCCCATTCATGCATTATGGTTTGCAGATGCACAATAAGCACCATGCTCAATAATACCAAAGGAAACCCAAATCCTTCCCTTGAAAGACTTTGTAATATTTGGTATCTGCAGGTCCTCACCACTTTTCAGCACTCCTGACCTGATTGGTGGAGGAGTAGCATGTGAGCAGGGTCATTTTAACACATTAGTGGGCCCAGTGCAAAGGTTTCTTAAGTGCCCCCCATCACTAAGATGCAGAGATGAATAAGCGGTTCAGTGAACATTACACGTTGCAGCAAATTTTGTTTCAAGCTGTACCCCTAACCCCTCCATGTACCCTTTGATCATGCCCATTTGACCATGTCCCTTTGTGCCCCAGTGCAGTAATAGTATCCGTCATCATCACCCAGTGATGATGCCTCCTTAGTTCCCACCACACGTTATAATGGCTCCTAAGTGGCCCCAACAGCATAATGTACTCTAATTGGCCTCACACAGTATAATGTGCCCTAAGTTGTCCCAACACATTATAATGCCCCCCTGGCTAAGTGTGACATGTTACCTGAATTTGGTGGTTTGGGATTCCCTGACCTAATGAAGTTCAGAAAACCCTCCTATTGTTGACTATATTTCTGAGTTATCTGCTCTGTTCTAGTCCTCAGCTGTGTCATGTGACCAGAAATAAGACTCTCCAACTGATGTTATGTGTGGACAGAAACTCGGTTTCTACATTTATTTCTAAGAGAGCTACGAGGTGAGTCTCAGGAATGAATGGAGAAATTGACCTCCTGTCCAGGGATTTACATATTGATGATAGGATAGGTCATAAATAGAGATGAGTGAACCTCGCTAGATTCCTCCACCTATTTCGGTTCTATTTGGCCTGAACCAGAAGTGCCATTATTACACTCTGGGGTCTCTTCATAATGAGCGAAGACCCAGGTGAAGTGTGGACACATGGTAAACACTTATACTCACCTTCCCTCACCTCTCCTGGGCATCCTCGCAGCACACAGCAATCCCTCAGGGGCCTTCTGATTCTCAGAGGTCACATGGGGTATGCTCACATCATGGCAAATTCACGCATGTATCATGTCATCATGAGACTACTGAGGTCCAACTAAAGAGACCCAACCAGAGTAGAACAATCCAGAGTAGAACAATAGCACTTCCAGTTCCGATTCTCAGTGTATATTAGTGATTCATGAGTGGCAAACCCCAAAATTTTCTACTGAAACCGGAAATTTTTGGAAAATTGTGGTCAGTTCCAAACTGGATTGCTCATTTCTATTTACAAATATTTAATCAGTGAGGGTGTGAGACCCGTGACCCCCGCTGAACAACAGTTTAGAGATGCATTGCTCTTTCCTGTGCTGATGATGTCATGTTCATTGGTCACATGGTATAGCAGCAGCTCAGGTAAATTTAAAGGGTACACGGATCAGTCGTCCTGGTCCCTTTGCAGAGAAACAGCCCCAAAGCATGATGTTGCCACCCCCATGCTTCACAGTAGGTATGGTGTTCTTTGCATGCAACTCAGCATTCACTCTCCTCCAAACACGGCGAGTTGTGTTTCTACCGAACAGTTCTACTTTGGTTTCATCTGACCATATGACATTCTCCCAATACTCTTCTGGAACATCCAAATGCTCTCTAGCAAACTTCAGACAGGCCCGGATATGTACTGGCTTAAGCAGGGGGACACGTCTGGCACTGCAGGATCTGAGTCCCTGGTGGCGTAGTGTGTTACTGATGGTAGCCTTTGTTACGTTAGTCCCAGGTTTCTGCAGGTCATTCACTAGGTCCCCCTGTGTGGTTCTGGGATTTTTGCTCACCGTTCTGGTGATCATTTTGACCCCACGGGGTGAGATCTTGCGTGGAGCCCCTGATGGAGGGAGATTATCAGTGGTCTTGTATGTCTTCCATTAATTATTGCTCCCACAGTTGATTTCTTCACACCAAGCTGCTTGCCTATTGCAGATTCAGTCTTCCCAGCCTGGTGCAGGACTACAATTTTGTTTCTGGTGTCCTTCCACAGCTCTTTGGTCTTCACCATAGTGGAGTTTGGAGTGTGACTGTTTGAGGTTGTGGACAGGTGTCTTTTATACTGATAACAATGTCAAACAGGAGCCATTACTACAGGTAATGAGTGGAGGACAGAGGAGCCTCTTAAAGAAGAAGTTACAGGTCTGTGAGAGCCAGAAATCTTGCTTGTTTGTAGGTGACCAAATACTTATTTTCCACCATAATTTGCAAATAAATTCTTAAAAAATCAGACAATGTGATTTTCTAGATATGTTTTCTCATTTTGTCTCTCATAGTTGAGGTCTACCTATGATGACAATTACAGGCCAGCCTCATCTTTTTAAGTGGGAGAACTTGCACAATTGGTGGCTGACTAAATACTTTTTTTCCCCACTGTAAGTGGAGTCTGTTTTACTCCTATGCCCTGCGTGCCCTTGTTGAGCTGTTGTTGGTACATTTCTTGGCAGAGTCCTGAAAAACAATCTTTATTATTGAGCGGCTCCTACTATAATGAGGTCTCCAGGGAGCAGGGACGGCGGCTTTGTCATTGCAGCGCTGTGATAAGCAGAGCAAAACTAATTGGTTTTTTTGGAAAAGATATTACCATGTGAGTGCGGCACACGCTTCCATCTACATAATGAAATGCAATGTTTGTTTTTAAGTACGCAGCTTTATGTACATGAAATAGGAAGAGTGTGATTGACGCTTTAGATAAAATACTTGCAGCAATGTTTTGACAAGTGACTGAGATGTTCTCTCATGCGCTATATAATGAATTCTAATTGAATTGAAATAAAATGATGTTATAATGAAGTCATTTACCTCAGCAGATTGTCAATTAGCCGAATTATGAGCCGTACATGAGGCCGCCAGGGGAGAGGGAGACAGAAAACTGCTTTACCTTATTATATCTAAAATATTTAATCTTGCAATGTTATGGCATAGCTCTTGGACACGTCATAATTAGAGATGAGCGAATCACTTTGTCCCAAATATTCCAAATTGTTAGTTTTTTTACGAAACAAAAAAATTGAGATTCGTTGCAGGCGAACAAAATGGCCGCCACATTATACTCTGAGGTCTCTTCAGACCCAAGAGTATAATAGATGAAGGCCCAGCCGAGGTGACAAAAATAAAAAAAAACACTCATACTTCCGCTACTTCTCATGGGCCTCCCCACAGTGTCTGGTGCTCTTCTGTGACATCATCTGCCCACTCACAGGCCTCATCGGTGACCCCCAGGCCGAAGACGTCACAGAAGAATGTCGGATGTCTCAAGAAAAGTGCCAGATGCAAGGAGGCCAGAGAGAAGTAATGGAAGGTGAGTATGAATGTTTTTTTTTTATTTTTTTTACACCTCCTCTGGACCTCCACCTATTATACTCTGAAGAGACCCCATAGTATAACAATGTCAATTTTTGCTTTGATATAACTTCATCAGTGTTTGCCTTAGAGAGCTAGAAATTGGACAGATAGGTCCCTAGGAGCCCTGACAGTGTTCTACACTATGTTTTATAGATAAGTTCCTAGGAGCCCTGACAGTGTTCTACACTATGATTTATAGATAGGTTCCTAGGAGCCCTGACAGTGTTCTACACTATGTTTTATAGATAGGTTCCTAGGAGCCCTGACAGTGTTATACCCTATGTTTTATAGATAGGTTCTTAGGAGCCCTGACAGTGTTCTACACTATGTTTTATAGATAGGTTCCTATGAGCCCTGACAGTGTTCTACGCTATGTTTTATAGATAGGTTCCTAGGATCCCTGACAGTGTTCTACGCTATGTTTTATAGATAGCTGTTTCTAGGCTCGTCTTGATAATGCCTGTGCTGCGCAGGCCTCCTCATAAATCAGGCACAACCCTGGCAGGCCATGCACCTACACCGAAATCCACGCCAGTGTGGCATCCCAGAGCTGGCTATGGCTGGGCTGAGGGTGATCTCTGTGCATTGTATTATTTCCTGTTGCTTCATAGCCTGTGTGACATAGCAGGGGGTCCTGAGTCTCACACAACACAGCGCCACCTAGTGAGCCTCACACATGCATTACACCTCCCATAGGATTGAATAGTAACCAAATGTCCAATGGGAGGACAACGCCTGGGAAAAGGGGAGGAGTCAGCTGATCACTGGGTCCCCATGGTAACACCCCTGCAGGAAGGTCCTGCGTGTGAGGAGTTAGAAGTGTGGAGTGTTAGGAGGAGGAGGTGAGGAGATAAGTGTGATGTCCTGTGAAGAAAGCAGTGAGTTTAGTGCAGGAATCTCAAGTCCTAGACAGGCCCAGGAAGGTTGGAGAGCTGACATACTCCAGCTATTCAGAAGATCCTGTCCCCTGTCTGCCTAGCCATCGCCCTGAAGGAAGTCAAGCATCATTATCTTGTCAGCATGAGACTGTGGAGAGAACATTCTGGAACACGTGCTCCATAGCAAGTATCACAGGATCCAGGGGCCAAGGCCAGACCTGTGGAATATCCTGCCACCCTGACTATTGCACCCCGAAACTCTGAGCTATCAGGACCACATAACGTGAGTGGGGAATATTATGTACTAGTATGGTGGTGGGCATCCTCCTATGAGCCAAATAGGAGCCCAGACGCACCTTAGGGCTGTAACACTGAAGTATAAGGGGCTAGGAACACCTTTCATCAAGTCTACCCTGCACCCCAGGACTTTGCTGTGTCACCAGGCGTACCCCGTTGTTTTGTATGGAAGAAACTGTTTAAGCATTTGTGCCTCCACACCCATGGAAGTAAAAGTTCAACTTTACAACCGTTTCTGTGTCTGACTCTGCACCGACAACATCAGGGCGCCCCAAACACCACCAGTCGGCACAGTATAGGGGAAGCGCCCCGGGGGAACAATCACCACCAACATTTGTGCAGCCCCCTCATCACCGGTACCAGTGGTGGTAACGTGGGACAGCACCAGCGCTGCGCCCTCGTGCCCAGAGACCGTGACAAGTCTGCGCTGTTTGCACCCCGCAATCCCAACTGCAGCGTTGCCTTCCATCTGGTCACCGCAAGAAAAACTGGCGTCACGAACAGGATACGGGTGTGTGCCATTTTGAGAAAGTCGCCACGAAAAGTGCGCCAAATTGTCTCCAGAGCATCGGTCTTTATTGTGGACTTTGCTAAGATCAAGTTTATTCCCTGAGAGTGCTTGCCACAAAGAGGGGGAGCCCTATACCCCTGAAGTAAGCCCTAAAGACTGTCCTCTCAGTGTGTTACAGCCCTGGAAGAGTTAAAACGCCCAGGACTTGTTTGCTGCGCCACATCGCTGTGTAAGAACGCCCACAAAGGGTTAACTGAACCTTGCAAAAGTGCGGGAGATTTTTAGCACTGCCCATGAGGCCAGGAGACCCATCTGCCACCATCTTAGGAGAGCCCAGAATGCTGAGCGCAATGCTCCAGCGCACCCATACAAGAAAGTGAAAGGCGAACGTGCCAGCGCCATTTCTGACTCTCCAGTGCCGCATCACCGTCCCTGCTGTGCACCGCTGATCTCTGGTCCACGCTGCAGTTGCTGTCAGTGAGTACTGTGCCTCCCTGTCCTTGTCTTCAGTCCTCCCACGGCCCCAGCGAGTGTTTTCCGTGTACAGTGTCCGTGGGGAGTGCCACCATTAAAGAGGGGGAGCACACCGTCAGCCTGCATCACAGTGACTCTGTTAATAGCTACAGCATTCTTAAAGGGACAGCATTCCAAGTTGTAGTTTCCATTCCCTGCCAGCAAGCAGTTGAGTTTCTTAAAGAGACGGCGACCTAATTTCAGTCATACCTGCAAACAACATGACTGAGCAAAGTGACATTGTGCCATCTGTTTCTAGTGATCCAGCAGTGCTCATGGCGAGCAGCCTACCATTCTCCATGCCATTTTACCCTGGCGCACCATGGCTGCCGTGCTACAAAGGGGAGGCGCATACCCTCAGGGACTTTCGTGAGAAGATGCTGTCTCTCTTCCAGTTCTATCCTCTGAATACAGAACAGCAGATACAGATCCTGCTGGGCCAGCTTGAGGGTGCTGCAGCTAGGGAGGTCAAATCCTGGCCTGCCTCTGACAAAAGAACCCCTGGGCAAATTCTGGACAAACTCCAGGTGAACTTTGACGTGCGATCTGTCTCCGAGGTAAAGATGCGCTTCTTTTCCAGACGACAACTACCTGGTGAGACCCTGCGGGACTATGCTTTATCCCTCCAAGAGGCGTTCAGAGCTGTGGTGCAAGTGAATCCACGTGAAAATGTGGACTCTGATAAAATCTTGCTTGACCGCTTCATAGAAGGGGCAGGTACCACATTGCTCCAGAGTCAGTTGCGAATGCTTGCTGCACAACATCCCAGCATCACGTTTGCTGACTTCAAGGCCCTTGCCATCCAGGTCTTGGGACAGGAGCAGCCCCAGCCGAGCCCAGTCATCTGTGCTCCCTCACCTGGACCCTCAACAAGCATTGCTCCAGTTGTCCTGCCACTACCTCTGGGTACCTCACCTGCTGCCCAAACTGTGCAGACTACACCAGCAGACTCCAGAGATGACCTTCTGGCCCGAGTGGATCATCTGACCAGTGCCATGGAACAGATCACCGTCCGTCTAGATCGTCTGACCCAGCCGTCTTCATCGTCCAGTGATCCTTTGCGAAGTCTCAACATCTCACCTGAGTCGCCGCCCAGACGTCTGTCTTCAGTGAAACCTCCGCAGAGTGAGAGGCCATACTGTAGCTATTGCCATAGATATGGACACACCAGGCCTCAGTGTTTTCAGTTAAACGGGCCACCCCCGAGGCAGCGGGCCGCCCCTCGGGAGGAAAGAAGAAGGGCCCAGGTGAATCTTCAGTGCCATTGTCACGCTTCGTCTCAGCCTGGCCACACATCACAAT
Organism: Leptodactylus fallax; assembly: GCA_947044405.1. NCBI lineage: Eukaryota > Metazoa > Chordata > Amphibia > Anura > Leptodactylidae > Leptodactylus > Leptodactylus fallax. The sequence continues at coordinate 1,144,659 of CAMRHE010000405.1, read as the reverse complement.
CCGGGTGAACGGCGTCCCTCTGACAGCGTTGGTGGACACTGGATCTCAGGTAACAACCCTGCGCAAGCAGGTGTTCCTTGAACACTGGGACTTAGGTGTGTTGAATAGAACACCTGACACATGGATAAATCTGTGTGCCAGCAATGGACAGCCCATACCACAGCAGGGTTATTGGGAACCCACTATCCAGATTGGGGACTTGAAACTGCCTAGACAGGGTGTAATTGTCACTGATGTAGAGGATGATAGGTTTGCAGTTGTAATATTAGGCATGAATGTTTTACGCCATTGCTTTGCAGAAGTGTTGGATGCCTTGCATGCCTCTCTCCTTACAGCTTCTCCCAGTGACCAGCAGACCATTCAGCGGGCCATTCGTGTACTCAATGCCCAGCACAAGTTCGCCAACAAACAAGGTGAAATTGGTCGAGTCCGGATCCAAGATACCCGTCCAGTAACCCTACAGCCTGGAACAGAAACTATGGTGTGGTGCCGTGCCCGTCCGGGCATAGAAAATCAGGACTACGAGGTCTTGCTACAACCCATACAGGTAGATGGCCAACCACTTGTCATGGCTGCCCGCAGCCTTGTCACAGTTTCCAATGGACGTGTTCCTGTCCGCTTAGTCAACTTGGGCGATGCTCCCGTGAACCTCCACAAGTTCCACTCTGTGGCCCTGCTACACCGGTTAGCACCAGAAGACATTCTCTCTGGTGATTCTACTGCCACACAGCGTTCCACCCAAGCTGCTGAGAACATTCAGAATGGAGCCACGAAGTCCTGGTGGGATGAATTGAACGTGGGAGACGCCAATACCCCTATAGAGCACATCAATGGGGTTCGCAATGTGGCCAAGCGTTACCAACAGGCATTCAGCAAACACCCATTGGACTTTGGTAAGACCATGACCATACAACATCGCATTCTGACTGGCGACCACCATCCAATCAAGGAGCGTCACCGTCCAATACCACCAGCGATTAACCAACCGGTGAAAAAGTTGATCCAAGAGATGCGAGATGCTGATGTCATCCGGGAGAGTAACAGCCCCTGGGCAGCCCCGCTAGTCCTTGTCAAGAAGAAAGACGGAACCCTACGATTTTGTGTGGACTATCGTAAACTCAACAACGTCACGCACAAAGACGCATACCCATTGCCGCGGATTGAGGAATCTCTAACGGCTTTGGGATCAGCTACCTGTTTCTCGACCCTGGACTTAACCAGTGGATACTGGCAAGTCCCTATGGCGCCTGAAGATCGTGAAAAGACTGCGTTTACGACCCCGATGGGACTCTTTGAATTCAATAGTATGCCATTTGGGCTATGTAATGCCCCAGCCACATTCCAACGGCTTATGGAGAGGTGCCTCGGCCATGAGAATTTCCAGAGTGTGCTACTGTACCTGGACGATGTTATTGTATTCTCCCGGACATACCAAGAACACCTTCGTCACCTGTCCGAGGTATTCAAGGTACTTATACAGCACGGCCTAAAGTTGAAGCCCTCCAAGTGCTACCTGTTGAAACCCCAAGTTCACTACCTTGGGCATGTCGTGAGCGCACAAGGCGTCCAACCTGATCCTGAAAAGATCACTGCAGTCCAGAACTGGCGAAGACCAACTACCGTCAAAGAAGTCCGAAGCTTCCTTGGATTCGCAGGTTACTACCGGCGTTTCATACCACACTTCGCCCAAGTAGCCGAGCCTCTGAACGAGTTGTTGCGCGGTTGTCCCAGAGAAAACTACAACCGAAAGCTTCCGGTAGACTGGACAGCGCGTCAAGAGGAAGCCTTTCAAGCGCTTAAAGCACTTCTGACGCAACCACCAATTCTAGCCTATCCCGACTACAGTCAGCCATTCCGCTTGTACACAGATGCAAGTCACCAAGGTTTGGGTGCAGTGTTGTCCCAGGTTCAGGACAACAAAGAGCGAGTCATCGCCTACGCCAGCAGGAGTCTGAGAGGCGCGGAGAAGAACGACCAGAACTATAGTTCTTTCAAACTCGAACTTCTGGCGCTTGTCTGGGCCGTGACAGAGAAGTTTAAAGACTACCTGGCTGCCACACCCTTTACCGTGTACACAGATAACAATCCGTTGGCGCATCTGGACACTGCTCGACTGGGAGCCCTTGAACAACGGTGGGCCTCAAGACTCGCGAATTACAAGTTCTCTGTCAAGTATCGCAGTGGCAAGTCCAATGCTAACGCTGATGCACTCTCAAGGTTGCCTGTGGGAGAAGAACCACCCCGAGAAGACATCTGGGAAGAGGTGGAGATGCCACCATTCTACAACAAGTTTGCCCAACAGGTTGCTATTGGTGTCCCTGTAGAAGGAGAATCTCTGGCGAAAACAGCTGCCGAATCCCTCCAGGAGCCATCTCTGTGGAAAACGTTCCAAGAAGAGAGCAGAGTTTTAGGAGAATTGTCAGATTTCCTGCTTACAGGAAGAATACCAACCCGTGTAAAGAGAGGTCTTCATGACGTGGAATTAAAACGCCTTTGGCGACAGAGGAAGCGCCTGTTTGTCCAACGAGGCCTTCTACATAGAAACACTCTTGATCCTGTCACAGGTGAAAGGCTTCATCAGATCCTCGTACCAAGAAGAGACGCACAGATGATACTTGAGGCGTATCATGACAGATCTGGTCACTTCGGGGTACAAAAGACCGAAGCTACCATCCGTCGTCGCTTCTATTGGGTTGGGATGAGGAGTGACATTGAGAGTTGGTGCCGAGAGTGTCCCGCCTGTAGTATCACCAAGGAAGGTCGAAGAGATCAGAAGGCCCCTCTACATCTACATTAAGACTCAAAAGCCGTGTGAAATTGTTGCTCTGGACCATGTGAAGTTGGGTCCCACACGTTCCGGCTACAGCTACGCTCTGACAATGGTGGATCATTACTCCAAGTTCCTTGTCATCGTGTCTGTCAGAGATCTTACAGCAAGAACTACGGTTGAGACCTTCTACGCAGAGTTTGTCCGCCATTACGGTTGTCCTGAGCATATCCTCACCGACCGTGGATCGGCGTTTGAATCCCAATTGTTCCGTGAGCTGTGTCAGTTCCAAGACTGCAAGAAGTTGCGAACCACAGCGTATCACCCTCAAGGGAATGGTATGTGCGAGAAGGCAAATCAAGTGATCATCGGCATGCTAAGAACAGCTGCAGTTACACCTGGTGTTGAGTGGCCTGAGCGTATCAAGGACTTGGCCTATATTTACAACAACACACCCCAAACATCTACGGGATACGCACCATTTTATCTAATGTTTGGAAGACAAGGTCAACTTCCTTCAGACTTAACCCTTGGTGTGAAGGTCCCTGACACCATCAATCCACTACCCATAACAGACTGGGTTGTTGAACACCGCCGACGTATGGAGGAAGCTAAAGAGATAGTTGAAACGCGCATGGATGAGGTTCGTAGGAGACAACAGGAGGATTACAACCATCACGCCCATGCAGCGCCCCTGAAAGTTGGCGACCGTGTATGGTTAAGGAATAACCATCGGAATGGGAAATTGGATCCATTCTGGGAGAAAGAACCATACAGTATCATCTCCATACCATATCCTGAATCCGACGTGTATGAGATCTCTAAACCTGGGAGACAGCCCCAAGTAGTACACCGAAACCGTCTGAAGCTGTGCCTTAAAGAAGGACTACCCACAGAGGTGCCCCCAGCTGAGACAACGAGTACAGAGATCTTGTCACCTTCTGAAGCGAAAGAGAGACCCCCAACGTTAACTGAGCTTATGTGGGCACCTAAACTACTACCATTTAGCTGTTATCCACCAATTGCTCTAGTGCAAGAGAACCCTTCGACAGATGATTTAATTGATTTCAGTGACTCTGTTCCTGATTCAAATCTCGTTCCACTTAGGCGTTCTGAGCGTACCACAAAAGGCATACCTCCAACACGCTATAGTGATGCCATGGCTGTCCTTGGGTAAAAGAGGTTAACTGTCTCTGCTTCTGTATATATGTTATTCCTGCTCTGATTACATTAATGTTTTTCCTGTGTGTATACACAGTATATATATAATATCTTGCCATGTAATATAGTATTTACATTTATATGCAACAATCCAAGCCATAGTGCCTGGCTCACCGAGCCAAGGAAGTTCTGTTACCCCATTGCGGTATGGACATTGGTGCTAGAGTGCCTACTCTTCCTTACAGAAAGGAATGTTTATTGTTTCTCAGAGAGACTCTCATGATAATGGACACTCACAAAATTTGTGCCAGAGAGCCTCTGGACCCATTTGCACTTTATTCGTATTTATTAACGTTATGTTACATTTCTCACCTTCACCCCAGCCCGTCGCCGAGGTCGGCTCAGTGAAAGAGGGGGAGTATGTGGCATCCCAGAGCTGGCTATGGCTGGGCTGAGGGTGATCTCTGTGCATTGTATTATTTCCTGTTGCTTCATAGCCTGTGTGACATAGCAGGGGGTCCTGAGTCTCACACAACACAGCGCCACCTAGTGAGCCTCACACATGCATTACACCTCCCATAGGATTGAATAGTAACCAAATGTCCAATGGGAGGACAACGCCTGGGAAAAGGGGAGGAGTCAGCTGATCACTGGGTCCCCATGGTAACACCCCTGCAGGAAGGTCCTGCGTGTGAGGAGTTAGAAGTGTGGAGTGTTAGGAGGAGGAGGTGAGGAGATAAGTGTGATGTCCTGTGAAGAAAGCAGTGAGTTTAGTGCAGGAATCTCAAGTCCTAGACAGGCCCAGGAAGGTTGGAGAGCTGACATACTCCAGCTATTCAGAAGATCCTGTCCCCTGTCTGCCTAGCCATCGCCCTGAAGGAAGTCAAGCATCATTATCTTGTCAGCATGAGACTGTGGAGAGAACATTCTGGAACACGTGCTCCATAGCAAGTATCACAGGATCCAGGGGCCAAGGCCAGACCTGTGGAATATCCTGCCACCCTGACTATTGCACCCCGAAACGCTGAGCTATCAGGACCACATAACGTGAGTGGGGAATATTATGTACTAGTATGGTGGTGGGCATCCTCCTATGAGCCAAATAGGAGCCCAGACGCACCTCAGGGCTGTAACACTGAAGTATAAGGGGCTAGGAACACCTTTCATCAAGTCTACCCTGCACCCCAGGACTTTGCTGTGTCACCAGGCGTACCCCGTTGTTTTGTATGGAAGAAACTGTTTAAGCATTTGTGCCTCCACACCCATGGAAGTAAAAGTTCAACTTTACAACCGTTTCTGTGTCTGACTCTGCACCGACAACATCAGGGCGCCCCAAACACCACCAGTCGGCACAGTATAGGGGAAGCGCCCCGGGGGAACAATCACCACCAACATTTGTGCAGCCCCCTCATCACCGGTACCAGTGGTGGTAACGTGGGACAGCACCAGTGCTGCGCCCTCGTGCCCAGAGACCGTGACAAGTCTGCGCTGTTTGCACCCCCGCAATCCCAACTGCAGCGTTGCCTTCCATCTGGTCACCGCACCAGGTCATAGCTGGCACAGATTTCAGGCATCTCTTACAGCAGAAAACTAGCATAAATGATGATAAGTTACATCAATAAAGTCACAATAATGCTTTTAAAAGAAGTTTCAAAGCGGTTTTCAACTTTTTAATGCCAGAAATCTAGCTTAACCTAATAAATCTCCCCCCTACGTCTTCTGTAAAATGCCACCATGTTTCACAGTAAAACGTAGGCGATTACAATGAGGGAGTTGGTCACAATCTACTGACAAGTCCTCTTAAAGGGGTTATGCCACGAAAAGTATTTATTCTCTAGCCATTGGATAGAGGATAAATTCTTGTTTTGTGGGGGTCTGACCACTGGGACCCCACGATCCCAAAAACGGGAGGTTCTTTCCACCAGCTACGCATTTAGTCTGACTGAAGTGATGCTGATTGCGGGCATGACTCATGGTGGATGGCGCTACCATTCACTTTTCACATCAATGGAAGCGCCAGAGATAGCGAATGCTGTATTTTAGCTATCTCTGGCCCTCCCATTGAAATTAATGGGAGTGCCGTCCACTGCCAGCCACGCCCACATTCAGCCTGGCTGCGATCAGGTTGATTGCACAGGAGGGGAAAAGGACCCCCTGGTCTCGGCATTGGTGGGGGTCTCAACAGTCAGCCCCCCACCGATCAGGTATTTATCCTCTATTGTATGGAGAGAGGATACATCATTTTCACGGCATAACCCTTTTAAAAGGGCTTGTCCAGCCTTTTGACCTTAGGAAAAATCATCACTATCAAATTAATTCGGTACCAACAACCAGATTGGACATAGCCAAAAACAGCTTCCATACAGTATTTGGACACTGCTGCAGTAACCTGGCAGGACCACCACGCAATGGACGGAGTCATTGGCTTCTTTCTCTGTCCACTGTGTAATTCTGGTGGCAGTGGCTGCCATGAACCACTGATCGACAACCCCTTAATATAGACTTTTTATACTTATCAAAGCCAACCTAAGACCTAATGTTACACAAAGTCCATACATACTCTAATAGGCACTAGCTATAAGGAAATTCTATTATATGTGAATCCTTTCTTTTTTTTTTTAGCAGCAGTAATTTTGACCTCAAGCCATAGCCACAGTCCTTTGATGTATGCCTGAAATAACTATGTTTGAGGTCTATTCGGTCCATGCCTCACATACAATGCAGATAATGTGATATAAATACTGATAATATGGGCACAAAATGTTTCCTCATGTGACAGAAATTGTCTGTGATCATCTGAATAAGTCAAGGCGTCCTTGTGACCAGCACCATGTGAATGCTGGTTAGTTCCACCACTTATGAGCCAGTCCTTAGAATAAGGGAAATCGGTAGAGTCAGGGCTGTCTGTGCAGGGTTATGCAAGTATGGCTTAGAGGATGTAGAGGACATAATACATGATATAAAATAACATAAAAATTGTATAATAATTCACAACATTCAGCAAAGTACATTTGGGGCGGCGAATGCAATAGAAGCCCCATTGGTGGACGGCTACTTCTCTTCTCTTGATCTTGGAGTTGACAATCCATTGACTGTGCACAAGTCTGTAATGCTGACGTAGTAATAGTCCATGTCAGGAGAATGTATTGCTGAGATAAATCAGATCCTTGCCGTTTAACCCCTTAGATGGCACGGTGGTAAGCTAGCACAGCTTCTAGGCAGTTAGACAGCGGGTGGGGGTGCCGATGGGTTGCCTTTCGAGTACAACAAATCCATTCACCACAAATCAAATTTGGTTGGAATTTCCCCAAGGTTTAGGATTAAGGGCAATCCAAAACTTTTGGGATTCATTTTGGACGAATCGCTCAAAATGGTGGCATTACTCTCGGCCTTTGAAAGCAGGGCATTGACCTGTTTTCAGTGAAAGACAGTAATACCGCCATGTTGAGCATCTAAACTATCAATGTTTGGTTTACATTACATGGCCTGGGAAGTTATTTCTCAGTCACTGAATCCATTGCAGTAGGTCGATGGCCAAGAGTCACTAGTTGGACTTTTTTGGAAACGTGGTTAAAAGCCACATAATACCACATGCATGCCTCCCAACTTTCAGTGGACTGAAAGAAGGCCAAAATTTGCAGCGCATACAGTGTACCATAGTGAATTTACATATAAACTACACCTCCAAATCTGCCGTTCCCCCCTTTTCTCTTCGGAAACCCCCACACAGTATAATGCCCTATTAGTTACCCTGACATGGTATCATACCCCCTTGTGGTCCCCACACAGTATAATGTCCCTCTCCATGTGGACCCCACAAAAAAATGCACAAACTAAAATAAAAACTATTACTCACCTTGCCCCGCTCCACCGTAGTCCACTTCTGTCTCTTCTGTTGCCAGCTTTGCTGCAGTAGGTGCAATGCATTGACTTCACTATATCAGCCCTGCCTGCGTCCTAGCTGTTGTCAGGAGAGACAGGGGCTGAATGGTGAAGCAATCAACTCTGGATACAGATGAGCTAAGGCTGGGACATACCATACGCAGCCCAGGACAGCACCCGAAATCCATGACTGTCCCACTAAATCCAGGGCGGCCAGTAGATATGGCCACATGTCCAAAAAGTCCAATAAAGAAATTTTCACTGCAACTGGGGAGCTTTCGATTCAGACCGAATAAATTTGATCCAAATCTAATCCGCTGACTGATTTGAGCGAAAGTGCACAGAAAGAGGTTTCGGTAGAATCACAAATCTCTAGTTGCCATGGCAACCAGGAACCTAAAAAAGGTCCCCAAGGCCTGACATGGCTATAAATGTCTATAAAGATGACGTAATAGACTTCCTGTTAGTTTATTTCCAAAAGATTATAGAAGTGATCAAACAATCTCATTGTGATATTATATATATATATATATATATATATATATGTATAGTATTGATACAAAACTAACAACCCATATACTAACGTTAATGAGATTTTCCAGGCTAAAAATATTGATGACTTATCCTACGAATAGGTCATCTATATCAGATTTGTGGGAGTCTGACACCCGGGAACCCCCACTGATCAGCTGTTCACAGTGGCTGATACACAGGGAATAGAGCAGGAAGCAGACAGCGCTGTTCTCTGTATAGTGGCAAGACCAGGTACTGCAGATCAGCTCCCATTCTCATGAATTGGAACTAAGTTGCAGTTACTCATTTCAGCCACTGTTCTGATATTGATGATCCTTAAAATAGGTTGACAATAATTTTAGGTAGGAAAACCCTTGCGATGGACACCTATCCCACCCCAGTATTTCAGAATATTGCAGAGCATGCATGTCTTATATGAAATCTGGATGATAACCTATGTCCCCACTTTTTGGTCAATAACAATTGTGTGATCATTTTTAACCAAAACATCTGAATTGCATCCTCGTAAGTAGAACAAACTGATATTAAAAAGCGAGCAGAATTTTTTTTTTCCATTTCCTACATACATATAAGATACATGGCCAAATGTAGATGATCATATATCCATATGTATATATGGAAGATATCACACCATTAACAAAAACATGTCAGTTCTTCTATAGTATAACATACTCACTACACTCAGCTAGAAGTCTCTAGTCTACAGGGTATATAACTAAAAGAAACAAGGACTTTTACATTAAACCAACAGCGCCCTCTAGTGGGCATAATAAACAAATGCAAACAAATATGTAGACCCTTAGTGTCTTAGGAAACTGCTTTTGATGTGCCTAAACCAAGCAGACACATCCACCTGACCTATGTCACCCTAAAGATGTTTATGGTATATTCACACATAGCAGTTATGCTGCATTGTTTTGCTATAACAACCACACAGCCGCTGCAACATGGAAGATTTTGTAAAAATCTTTTGGGCCGAGACCACACATGGCAGCAGGGTAGCCACTGCTGGAATTTCTGGCAGCTAACTTGCTGTGATATATAGTATCAGTGTACTGCCAGAGATGACAGCCCTTTACATATATCTAGACCCCATCTAAAAATATTAAACCCCAAATTGTTACTAGTTAATTAAAATAAACAACGGCGCCATTTTATTTATTTATGCTATTTAATGATCAAATATTAAATATCAAATATTTTTTTGTGATACTGAAGTATATATACATTTATTTATAATCATTTAATAATAAAAAAAAATTATATTATTTCCCTTACTTTTTTTATTTTTTTTTTTGTTTATTTTTTTTTCTTCTCACTCCTTTTTTTCTCCCCCACCATCTTTTTTTTTTGGGGAAATTTCTTTTTTTTTTTGTCTTTTGCGCCTTTAAAATTTTGAAGCATACAATGTGCTGGCATATACAGATATTTCTATATACCAATACATTATGTATGCACCAGTACACTACTATTGTATTGGTAAAATAAATCTATATATATACAGTCATATGAAAAAGTTTGGACACCCCTATTAATCTTAATCATTTTTAGTTCTAAATATTTGGGTGTTTGCAACAGCCATTTCAATTTGATATATCTAATAACTGAAGGACACAGTAATATTTCAGGATTGAAATGAGGTTTATTGTACTAACAGAAAATGTGCAATATGCATTAAACCAAAATTTGACTGGTGCAAAAATTTGGGTACCCTTATCATTTTATTGATTTGAATACTCCTAACTACTTTTTACTGACTTACTGACGCACAAAATTGGTTTTGTAACCTCACTGAGCTTTGAACTTCATAGCCAGGTGTATCCAATCATGAGAAAAGGTATTTAAGGTGGCCAATTGCAAGTTGTTCTCCTATGTGAATCTCCTCTGAAGAGTGGCATCATGGGCTCCTCAAAACAACTCTCAAATGATCTGAAAACAAAGATTGTTCAACATAGTTGTTCAGGGGAAGGATACAAAAAGTTGTCTCAGAGATTTAACCTGTCAGTTTCCACTGTGAGGAACATAGTAAGGAAATGGAAGACCACAGGGACAGTTCTTGTTAAGCCCAGAAGTGGCAGGCCAAGAAAAATATCAGAAAGGCAGAGAAGAAGAATGGTGAGAACAGTCAAGGACAATCCACAGACCACCTCCAAAGAGCTGCAGCATCATCTTGCTGCAGATGGTGTCACTGTGCATCGGTCAACAATACAGCACACTTTGCACAAGGAGAAGCTGTATGGGAGAGTGATGCGAAAGAAGCCGTTTCTGAAAGCACGCCACAAACAGAGTCGCCTGAGGTATGCAAAAGCATATTTGGACAAGCCAGCTTCATTTTGGAAGAAGGTCCTGTGGACTGATGAAACAAAGATTGAGTTGTTTGGTCATACAAAAAGGCGTTATGCATGGCGTCAAAAAAACACAGCATTCCAAGAAAAACCCTTGCTACCCACTGTAAAATGTGGTGGAGGTTCCATCATGCTTTGGGGCTGTGTGGCCAATGCCGGCACCGGGAATCTTGTTAAAGTTGAGGGTCGCATGGATTCAACTCAGTATCAGCAGATTCTTGAGAATAATGTACAAAAATCAGTGACGAATTTGAAGTTACGCCGGGGATGGATATTTCAGCAAGACAATGATCCAAAACACAGCTCCAAATCTACTCAGGCATTCATGCAGAGGAACAATTACAATGTTCTGGAATGGCCATCCCAGTCCCCAGACCTGAATATCATTGAACATCTGTGGGATAATTTGAAGCGGGCTGTCCATGCTCGGCAACCATCAAACTTAACTAAACTGGAATTGTTTTGTAAAGAGGAATGGTCAAAAATACCTTCATCCAGGATCCAGGAACTGATTAAAAGCTACAGGAAGCGACTAGAGGCTGTTATTTTTGCAAAAGGAGGATCTACTAAATATTAATGTCACTTTTCTGTTGAGGTGCCCATACTTTTGCACCGGTCAAATTTTGGTTTAATGCATATTGCACATTTTCTGTTAGTACAATAAACCTCATTTCAATCCTGAAATATTACTGTGTCCATCAGTTATTAGATATATCAAATTGAAATGGCTGTTGCAAACACCCAAATATTTAGAACTAAAAATTATTAAGATTAATAGGGGTGCCCAAACTTTTTCATATGACTGTATATATATATATATATATATATATATAGCAGCTAATATATCTTGTGGCTCAGTCAGCAGAGTGACAGCCTTATATACTCCATTTCTTGGATTCAAATCCCTGTAGATACCAAATGTGTAAAGTTAAACTTTATATGCTAAAAAGTTTACATACCACGGCAGATTTTTAGTTTTTTTGGCCTTTTTTCAGATATGAATGATAACACAAAAACTTTTTCTCCACTCATGGTTAGTGGTTGGTTGAAGCCATTTATTGTCAAACTTCTGTGTTTTCTCTTTGCCCCCCCCCCCCCCCCCCGCCCCCGGCCCCCCGCCCCCCCCCCCCCCCCCCCCGGGGGGGGGGGGGGGGGGGGGGGCGGGGGGCGGGCCGCCCCCCCCCCCCCCCCCCCCCCCCCGGGGGGCCCCCCCCTTTGCTCCTGAGGCGGACTATAGAATGACGCCCCCCCCCCCCCCCCCAAAAAAAAAAACAAAAAAACAAAACTGAGTTTCCATGCTACTAGTTTAACACACTGTTATCGCACAATATACACAATACACAAAGTTATAAAACAGTTTTTAAGAATTCTTCTTCCTGTATTACTTCAGTATCAGATCAACAACACGGCATTAACAATGTAAGTAACTTCACACATCTTCTGTTTGGTGGATGGACGAGCCCACGTGGCCCCCATTCTCTATAATAGGAGCCCCGCAGATAGCTGGGAGTACTGGACTTCGGCTATCTTTGGCACTCCCATTAAAGTGAATGAGAGCCACGCGGGTTCGTCCATCCACCAAGTGACACACCTATATATATGGCTGCAGCCAGGCTGGATTCCCACCTAGTGGGGGAAAAAAACCCAATTCTCAGGCTCAGTGGGGGTCTCAGCAGACAGACCCCCATCAATCAGGTATTTATCCTCTATCATTTAGGTGAATACAGTGCAGTAACATTTTGTGACTTACAGGTGACGTCTCTGACTAATCCTTCACATTTCCCTTCTCTTCCCTTTGGACCGCCATGACCACTTCTTCCAGCTGTGACTTGTCTCTGTAAAGTTTGCAACACAGACATCTTTGGCTCCTCACTTTTCCAGGCATCCAACCCACATTGTCCTCACCTACACAAAGCCCCCATTCTGCTGCTACCCCCAATTATAAAATATATGATATAACCGCCCCATAATGAATAATACCCCCAAGTGCATCTTTATATTAATAATGTCCGTGTGTACTCTGTATAAATAGTGCCCCTTATTAATAATGCCCCAGGTGTTAACTAATTAAAAGGTTTTCCAGGTCATTAATAAACTAATCAGTGGGGTTCAAAAACCCAGGACCCCCACTGATCAGCTGTTTGAATGGTACCTGTGTAAGCGCCGTGACCGCTTCTCTGTTTACATAGTGTAATTCATCTCATAGCGGCCATGTAATGTAACTACAGCCTCGTCCTGTACATGTCTACAGTATGTGACAAGGCTACAATTACATCACACGGTCACTATAAACAGACAGCGTATAATATAAACAGGTGCCATAGCCCATGTTTATAGCGCCCCATTTACACACACTATAATGTTCCACAGCAGCCCCTGCACACAGTATTACGGCCCGCAGCGGCCCCTGCACACTGTATTATGCCTCGCAGCGGCCCCTGCACACGGTATTATGCTCCATAGTGGCCCCTGCTCACGGTATTATGCCCTGCATTGGCCACTGCACACGGTATTATGTTCCACAGCAACTCCTGCACACAGTTTTATGCCCCATATTGGCCCCTGCACACGGTATTATTCTCCATATTGGCCCCTGCACACGGTATTATGCTCCACAGTGGCCCCAGCACACGGTATTATGCTCCATAGTGGCCCCTGCACTGGTATTATGCTCTATAGTGGCCCTTGCACTGGTATTATGCTCCATAGTGGCCCCTGCACTGGTATTATCCTCCATAGTGGCCCCTGCACTGGTATTATGCTCCATAGTGGCCCCTGCACTGGTATTATGCTCCATAGTGGCCCCTGCACTGGTATTATGCTCCATAGTGGCCCCTGCACCGGGGTATTATGCCTCATAGTGGCCCCTGCACTGGGTATTATGCCCCAGAGTGGACCCCCCTGCACAGGGTTTATGCTCTACAGTGGTCCCTGCACCCCAGGGTATTATGCCCCCCCCGGGCCCCCCCCCCCATTTTTTTTTTTCTCTGGGGTCTTTTCAGCCCCAGAGTTATGATTGGAGACCCAGGGGAGAATACAAACATAAAAACCAGAGTTACTTACCTATCCTGGACACTGGTGCACTCCTTGCAGCTTTCTGCCCTGTTTAATTGCGCACACACGTCACGTGATCAGGCCGGCGACGCGACCTGATGACGTCACCAGAGGCCTCAAGCCTGCTCGGAGTTACATCGGATCGCAGGAGGTGAGTAACATTGGTTTTTATGTTCCCTCACCAACCCTAGGCCTCCGATTATTATACTCGGGGTCTGAATAGACCCCGGAGTATAATAATAGTAGTATTTGCGGCCCGCGGCCCAACTTACCGATGCCCGCGGCCGTTCACAGCGGCATCCACTTCCCTTTCTGTGGCCCATAGCAGAAGGGGAAGCGGGGGCGGCCACGAGCAGACGCGGGGTAGGTAAATAAATAGGCCCTGACCTGCCGGGGATACTCCAACAGGTTACGGCCTATTTATATATATATATAAAAAAAAGTTATACTCACCTGCGATGCCTTGATGCAGCCGCCGCCTCCTCTTCTTGTCCGCGACGTCTGTGTCTCAGTGTAGGCGGCGTGATGACGTAATTGTATCGCCGCCTGCGCTGAGATGCGACGTCTTGTAAACCAGCCCAGGACAGGCCCCGCTCAGCTCTGTTTTTTTTTTTTTTTTTTTTTTTTAAAGCGGCCTGTCCTGGGCTGGTTTACATTAAATAGTAAAAATGCCGCCCCCCGGACAGTGCCGCCCGAGGTGGCCGCCTCAATTCGCCTCATTAGCGGTGCGCCCCTGCCCAGTATACAAGAGAAGTGGTACTGTGCACTAAATATATAGAATAAGGGCAGATACTGGAACGTACACCCTGTGTACAGGACAAGAGAAGTATACAGTGCCTTGCGAAAGTATTCGGCCCCCTTGAACTTTTCAACCTTTGCCACATTTCAGGCTTCAAACATAAGGATATAAAATTTTAATTTTTTGGTGAAGAATCAACAACAAGTGGGACACATTTGTGAAGTGGAATGAAATTTATTGGATATTTTAAACTTTTGTAAAAAATAAAAAACTGAAAAGTGGGGCGTGCCAAATTATTCGTCCCCCTTAAGTTAATACTTTGTAGCGCCACCTTTTGCTGCGATTACAGCTGCAAGTCGCTTGGGGTATGTCTCTATCAGTTTTGCACATCGAGAGACTGAAATTCTTGCCCATTCTTCCTTGGAAAACAGCTGGAGCTCAGTGAGGTTGGATGGAGAGCGTTTGTGAACAGCAGTTTTCAGCTCTTTCCACAGATTCTCGATTGGATTCAGGTCTGGACTTTGACTTGGCCATTCTAATATCTGGATACGTTTATTTGTGAACCATTCCATTGTAGATTTTGCTTTATGTTTGGGATCATTGTCTTGTTGGAAGATAAATCTCCGTCCCAGTCTCAGGTCTTTTGCAGACTCCAACAGGTTTTCTTCCAGAATGGTCCTGTATTTGGCTCCATCCATCTTCCCATCAATTTTAACCATCTTCCCTGTCCCTGCTGAAGAAAAGCAGGCCCAAACCATGATGCCGCCACCACCACCATGTTTGACAGTGGGGATGGTGTGTTCAGGGTGATGAGCTGTGTTGCTTTTACGCCAAACATATCGTTTTGCATTGTGGCCAAAAAGTTCAATTTTGGTTTCATCTGACCAGATCACCTTCTTCCACATGTTTGGTGTGTCTCCCAGGTGGCTTGTGGCAAACTTTAAACGAGACTTTTTATGGATATCTTTGAGAAATGGCTTTCTTCTTGCCACTCTTCCATAAAGGCCAGATTTGTGCAGTGTACGACTGATTGTTGTCCTATGGACAGACTCTCCCACCTCAGCTGTAGATCTCTGCAGTTCATCCAGAGTGATCATGGGCCTCTTGGCTGCATCTCTGATCAGTCTTCTCCTTGTTTGAGATGAAAGTTTAGAGGGACAGCCGGGTCTTGGTAGATTGGCAGTGGTCTGATGCTCCTTCCATTTCAATATGATCGCTTGCACAGTGCTCCTTGGGATGTTTAAAGTTTTGGAAATCTTTTTGTATCCAAATCCAGCTTTAAACTTCTCCACAACAGTATCACGGACCTGCCTGGTGTGTTCCTTGGTCTTCATGATGATCTCTGCGCTTTAAACAGAACCCTGAGACTATCACAGAGCAGGTGCATTTATACGGAGACTTGATTACACACAGGTGGATTATATTTATCATCATCAGTCATTTAGGACAACATTGGATCATTCAGAGATCCTCACTGAACTTCTGGAGTGAGTTTGCTGCACTGAAAGTAAAGGGGCCGAATAATATTGCGCTCCCCGCTTTTCAGTTTTTTATTTTTTACAAAAGTTTAAAATAACCAATAAATTTCGTTCCACTTTACAATTGTGTCCCACTTGTTGTTGATTCTTCACCAAAAAATTAACATTTTATATCTTTATGTTTGAAGCCTGAAATGTGGCAAAAGGTTGAAAAGTTCAAGGGGGCCGAATACTTTCGAAAGGCACTGTATATATGAAAGTAATCATAAACATATTCAATATCTTCAAGTCTGATAATATCCTAATTATTAAAACATAAAAACATTTTTCTATATACAGTACAGACCAAAAGTTTGGACACACCTTCTCATTCCAAGAGTTTTCTGTATTTTCATGACTATAAAAATTGTAGATTCACACTGAAGGCATCAAAACTATGAATTAATACATGTGGAATTATATACTTAACAAAAAAGTGGGAAACAACTAAAAATATGTCTTATATTCTAGGTTCTTCAAAGTAGCCACCTTTTGCTTTGATTACTGCTTTGCACACTCTTGGCATTCTCTTGATGAGCTTCAAGAGCTAGTCACCTAAAATGGTCTTCCAACAGTCTTGAAGGAGTTCCCAGAGATGCTTAGCACTTGTTGGCCCTTTTGCCTTCACTCTGCGGTCCAGCTCACCCCAAACCATCTCGATTGGGTTCAGGTCTGGTGACTGTGGAGGCCAGGTCATCTGGGGTAGCACCCCATCACTCTCCTTCTTGGTCAAATAGCCCTTACACAGTCTGGAGGTGTGTTTGGGGTCATTGTCCTGTTGAAAAATAAATGATGGTCCAACTAAACGCAAACCGGATGGAATAGCATGCCGCTGCAAGATGCTGTAGTAACCATGCTTGTTCAGTATTCCTTCAATTTTGAATAAATCCCCAACAGTATCACCAGCAAAGCACCCCCACACCATCACACCTCCTCCTCCATGCTTCACGGTGGGAACCAGGCATGTAGAGTCCATTCGTTCACCTTTTTTGCGTCGCACAAAGACACGGTGGTTGGAACCAAAGATCTCAAATTTGGACTCATCAGACCAAAGCACAGATTTCCACAGGTCTAATGTCCATTCCTTGTGTTCTTTAGCCCAATCAAGTCTCTTCTGCTTGTTGCCTGTCCTTAGCAGTGGTTTCCTAGCAGCTATTTTACCATGAAGGCCTGCTGCACACAGTCTCCTCTTAACAGTTGTTGTAGAGATGTGTCTGCTGCTAGAACTCTGTGTGGCATTGACCTGGTCTCTAATCTGAGCTGCTGTTAACCTGCGATTTCTGAGGCTGGTGACTCGGATGAACTTATCCTCTGCAGCAGAGGTGACTCTTGGTCTTCCTTTTCTGGGGCGGTCCTCATGTGAGCCAGTTTTGTTGTAGCGCTTGATGGTTTTGGCCACTGCACTTGGGGACACTTTCAAAGTTTTCCCAATTTTTCGGACTGACTGACCTTCATTTCTTAAAGTAATGATGGCCACTCGTTTTTCTTTACTTAGCTGCTTTTTTCTTGCCATAATACAAAATTCTAACACTCCATTCAGTAGGACTATCAGCTGTGTATCCACCTGACTTGTGAACAACACAACTGATGGTCCCAACCCCATTTATAAGGCAAGAAATCCCACTTATTAAACCTGACAGGGCACACCTGTGAAGTGAAAACCATTTCAGGTGACTACCTCTTGAAGCTCATCAAGAGAATGCCAAGAGTGTGCAAAGCAGTAATCAAAGCAAAAGGTGGCTACTTTGAAGAACCTAGAATATAAGACACATTTTCAGTTGCTCACATTTTTTTTTTTATTTAATTTATAAAAAAAAATATATTAAATTTTTTTATAAATTAAAATAAAATAAAAATATTTTTTTTAAATTAAAAAATAAAAAAAAAAAAAAAAAAAAAAAAAAAGATGAAAAAATATTTTTTTTATAAATATAATTTATAGTTTATAGTTTGTTAATATCTCTTAAAAATAAGGGTGTTGGTTGTCTCCAAAACCACAAAAAAAAAAAAAAAAAGTTTTTTTTTTTAATAATATATAATAAAAAAGGAGAACATAGGGGGCTTTTTTTTGGGGGGGGGGGGTACGGGGGCTTTTGCCCCCCACAACCCACCCCCCGGCGGGGCCCCCCTTGTGGTGCGGCCGACATCTCTGCCAGTGGGCGCGAATGTGGTTGTGTCTCGATGACTCGCAAGGGTGCGATCGCCCAACGATACAAATCATTTTGAGTTTTGGACCTGACCATCAGTTGCAACCACTGCCATAACAACTATTAGCTAATATATTAGCAGATTTATAGATGTTCTTACTTGCTTGTCATAACGCAACCACATTCACTTCCATTAGAGCTAATGAAAAAAGTGCTACACTGCGATCTCCAACCACATGACATATGCCGCAGCCAAAGCCACCATGTAGCCCGACCTCAGAGATAGGAGCCATCCTGGTCATCATTAGCCCTAGTCTAGAGAGAGGATTCTTGCCAATAAATTCAGTCCCCAGATATCTACTGACCAGAGATTGACTTCATGGCTTACAATCTATTCGGAGGGTTCCTTCTGACCTTCCATGATAAGACCGGCCCTGCTCTTCTGAGCCTACAATCTAAAGAAAGACATTATTGACCCTTTAAGGACCACCGTTATGAATTTAAACCGGCTGCCATGTTAAAACAAAAATACTGCGGCTACGTGCAGGCCATTAGCGGTTACAGCTTCATCTACACTGACCCCAAAAAATCATAGGGGGCAATTTAAGAGAAAAAAACAAACAACTGTAGACTTTGAAGGTGCTCATGGTATGAAGTATAGTGGAAGTGGTCATTAAAAGGTTAATGTCCTCCCTGCCCTGAGGAGCTTACAATCTAAAAGAAGGAACCCTTTAATCCCTAGTGTAATATAAGATGTGTTCTGTGATTTCTTGGCTTGCGCTGAAACTTTTTGCTGTGTTGACTTGTTGTGAAGAGATGATTTTCTTCTTGAGAAGACTTTGCGTAAAGAACTTCTGCTCATTCAAAAGAAAGGAGAAAACAAAATGAATAATTTCCTCTGATCTTCTGATTGTCCTAGCCCCACCCCTGAGCTTCCCAGCCCCACCCCTGAACTGTGCAGCCCCACCCCTGCACTTCCCAGTCACACCTCAGCTCTACTATTAACATTTATACTTAATAAACTGCTTTCAGATTGGTCAGCGAGGCTGATAACACCCCGGGAATTTGTGGGATCTTTCTTTTCAGTTGAAAAACGCTCCTTAGAAAATCTATAATTTTACATTACTGAGGTTTACTAAAACAAAGGCTATGTGTTATTTTTCCCTGCAGCACCTTGGAAAACTGAAGAATTACATCTGCATTTACTGATACAATAGGACCCTGAAAATGTAACCCCCTACCCCTTTTTTCCTAGGGGCTCACATCCCCTTATAGATCCTATGGAATGACATTGTTTATTGTAGGTAATCTGGCCAATCGCCGTGTCTAGTTATTAAGACACAAAATCTAGAATAATAATGTGATATAACAAATAATAAAAAACTAATACAAAAATCTATTTCTAAATGAAGATGATAGGAATGATATAACACTCCGATACTTACCTCTAAAAACCTGTGGAGGAGGCGGCTCCATCCATGTGCTAATGGAGAGGCTGAAATAAAGTGATATATAGAAAGTGAGTGATTATTAAACATGAAGCCGTCACCATCACACAGATATCAAGTCATTTATAATACAAGTACAAGAATAGCAATAGAAAGTGAGGCCACATGATCGCCCACTGAGACGGCCTCAGGAAGTGACATCACATGTGAGGTGCATGGCTTCCTAATAAAACCGCACACAGGAAGTGACATCATATGTCAGGGGGTTGTTGTCTCCATCTATTAAAACTCTTAGTGGACTGGACATGAATCTTATATTTACTAACTCCACCCTCATGTATTATACCAGAAATGAGTTCACAATCCACACTGGAAATCTGTTATTAATCTGCCATGTCTCAAATTGCCTTATTACATAGAAAAAACCATCAGTCCTTAATATATTCTTATATATAAAGCACCAGGATTGTGGTGGGAGAAAGAAACAAGCTTGGCGCACATCTCATTTGCACAAAAATTTGCAACTTTTTTCCAATTAAAATTCTTGCTTGCCACATATCTAAAGCATGGGTGGAGCCAGCTGGGCGGGGCTTATCAGCAGGGGACGGACCACATTATTATGAGTTGCACCAAAAAAATTGACTAATTTTTGGTTTACAAAGTAACTTAATAAATTCTACCCTGCACGTTAAAAAAAACTTTCAAAATAATTGTCATGTCCCCGGTCATTTGGGGAAGTCTCTGTAGATTTTAGGACCTCGAGTTGAATTTGTGTCTTCTCCTCTTTGGAGATAGATCACATAGGCTGTTTTGATGCAGTGTTTTGAGTCAAAACCAGGAGTGGAAAGGGAAGGACATTCACATCTATCTGCTGGATACTGGATTTGGCTAAAAAAAAACTGCACCAAGAACTGCATATGTGATTTCTTCCTTGCTAAAGATGGGCATATTGATTCGTACAGAGCTGGGTTCGACCTGAATATTCCAAATTGTTTGTTTTTTAACAAAACCGAACAATTTAGAATTTGTCTCTGACAAACTAAAATGGCCGCCACCAGTAAATTATTATACTCTGGGGTCTCTTCAGACCCCATAGTATAATAGCTGGAGGCCCAGGGGAGGTGACAAAATAAAGAATAACACACTGACATTTTGTTACCTCTCCCGGGCCTCCTCAAAGCATCCAGCGATCTGTGTTTTCCTTCTCCGGCAGATGATGTCACAGAAGAACGCCATAGTTAGGGTCTGGCACTCTTCTGCAATGTCATGCATCTAGGTTCACCGCTGAGGCCTGTGATTTTGTCTCATCGTTGACATGGGCACGCCGAGCATCATGATGTCATGAGATTTTGTTAAGGCCCAATATAAATTTTTTTTGTCACCACCCCTGGGCCTCCAGCTATTATACTCTGGGATCTGAAGATACCCCCAGAGTATAACAATTTCCCTTCTGGTTCTATTCGAACAAGTTCGGAGTGAGCCAAACTAGGTTTTTAGTTCATCCAAACACAGGACGAAACAAATCTTCTGGGGTTCGTCCATCTTTAATCCTTACCCAAGTATTACTATTATAATAAATAAGATGCTCAGTCTATGCACTGTAAGTACAAGGAGGGAGCACTGCGGGGCGCTGTAAAGGTGAGATCCAACTACACTGAATCCTAAATTCTCCCCAGCATGGGCCGCCCCCTATAGTAATGTGGTAAATCTTCTATACTGTACATACCTGGTGTAGTCCTCTCCTCAGCATGGACATCTTCGTCTATCGCCATCCTCTGAACAACTGCTGTAGTGTCAGGTCTACTTATGCACTTGCCATCATTGTGATGTCATCATGTAGTGATGATGTCATAATGGTCAATCTCATTTGCATATGCAGTAAAGGTCAAACTCATTTGCATATGCCACTGACAATATTATGTGTTTTAAACTCTGGAAACTCCTTTAATAATCCTTAGTCCTGGCCTTGTGTAGCTTTATTTTATTGCATTCTCTTTCAAAGTCCTGAGTTAGGAAATATAGAACTAGTCTAATATATAAAAAATATTCTGTAAGATATAACATGAGACGTCAGTGTGGAGCCCTGTGATTGGATAAAAGCAGGAGGGCCTGTGATGACTTTTATATAGGTTACAGGGCTGCAAGGTGACATATAATACCTTCATATATATTGTAATGTGCAGTAGAGGATATATGACTGCTCACAATACGCACCTCAGTTAAACCTTCCTGTCAATTACTGACAAAATACCAGAAAGCACTATCTTCGCTATCAAAACAAGGTTCTGCAATAGCGCCCCCTGTGCATTTTGAACACCATATTTATCATCAACACCGCACCCCTTGTTGACACTTGTTGGTATCAGGTACAAAAAAAAGCCTGTACTGGAATATACATAAATATATATTTCAATTTAGTGCCAAAATCCCCCCCACACAGTCCCACAACAGCGCTAACTACATATGCGCAAATTCTGACCAATTATTATCAAGGAGTCTCTCTGGGGTTTTTTCAGACCCTCGCAATAGCCTCAGGTGGTGCTTAACTGCGTTTACTGGGGGGCAGAAGTCTTCTTTTAATCAACCACTACCTATTGAATTATTACAATAGATAGCAGATAATTTACTCACCAGTCCACACTGGCCTCTGCTGACGCCTCTAGGTGGCGCTGCGCACTGCGTCACTGGCACTGGAGAATGCAAGGTTGTTACGTTATGTCCTGGCATTCTTCAGCATCAGGTACAGTGCGCCCTGGTGGTGGCATCGGAGGCCCCTCACCACACTACTGTCTCCAGGTGTAGGGAATTTCATACTTACCTCTTCTTCCTGCAAAGCGCTGATGTGCTGTGCACCTCTTTTAATGTCCTTCCGGCCATGCTGTCTCCTACTCTGTGGTGTCACTTGCGGTACCATAGTGTAGGTGTCAGGGTAGCCGGAAGGGCAATAGAAGGGGTGCACCGCCGGGTGCCACATTAGTGCTTTGTGAGAAGAAGAGGTAACTAATAAATTCGCCTGAGTGTGTGCCCAGACCGTATGTGATGTAATTTGTGGTGAGGAGAACTATTACCTGTGGGGGTCACCAATATCTATGCAGGGGGACAAATAGGACACTATATTACAGTGCCTTGCAAAAGTATTCATACCCTTTGAACTATATCACATTTTGTCACCTTACAACCACAAACTTAAATATCTTTTATTGAGATTTTTAATTGATAACCAACACAAAGTAGCAGATAATTGTGAAGTGGAAGGAAAATTACACGAGTTTCAAAATTTTGATTAAATAAAAATCTGAAAAGTGTGACGTGCAAAAGTCTTCAGCCCCCCTATATCAATACTCTGTAGAGCCTCCTTTCTCTGCAATTCCAGCTGCAGGTCTTTTGGGGTCTGTCTCTACCAGATTTTCACATCTAGAGACTGAGATTTTTGGCCATTCTTCTTTGTAAAATAGCTCAAGCTCAGCCAGATTGGATGGAGCGTCTGTGAACTGCAATTTTCATGTCTTGCCACAGATGCTCAATGGGATTTAGGCCTGGACTGTGACTGGGCCATTCTAACACATGAATATTCTGTGACCTAAACCATTCCACTGTAGCACTGGCTGTATGTTTTGGGTCATTGTCTTGCTGGAAGGTGAATCTTCTTCCCAGTCTCAGGTCTTTTGAAGCCTCCAACAGGTTTTCTTCCAGAATTGCCCTGTATTTAGCTCCATCCATCTTCCCATCACCCCTGAGCAGCTTCCCTGTCCCTGCTGAAGAAAAGCCTCCCCCCAGCATGATGCTGCCCCCGCCATGTGTCTCAGTGTGGATGGTGTGTTCAGGGGGATGAGCAGTTACTTTTCTGCCACACATAGAGCTTTGCATTTAGGCCAAAAAGTTCACCTTTGGTCTCATCTGACCAGAGCACCTTCTTCCACGTTTGCTGTGTCCCCTATATGGCTTGTGGCAAACTGCAAACGGCACTTCTTATGTCTTTCTTCAACAATGGCTTTCTTCTTGCCACTCTTCCATAAAGGCCAGATTTGTAGAGTGCACGACTTATAGTTGTCCTGTGGACAGAGTCTCCCTGTACCTGAGCTGTGGATTTCTGCAGCTCCTCCAGAGTGACCATTGGCCTCTTGGCTGCTTCTCTGACCAGTGCTCTCCTTGCCTGATCTGTCAGTTTAGGTGGACGGTCATATCTTGGTAGGTTTGCAGTTGTAGAATACTTTTTCCATTTTTGGATAATGGGTCAAACAGTGCTCCTTGTGATGCTCAAAGCTTGGGATATATTTTTATAATCTAACCCTGCTTTAAACTTCTCCACAACTTTATCTCTGACCGGTCTGGTGAGTTCCTTGGTCTTCATGATGCTGTTTGTTCACTAGTGTTCTCTAACAAACCGCTGAGGCCTTCACAGAACAGGTGTATTTATACTGAGACCAAATTAAACACAACTGAACCCTATTAACTCATTGACTTCTGAAGGCAATTGATTGAATTGGATTTTATTTAGGGGTACAAAGAGGCTGAAGACTTTTGCACATCACAGTTTTCAGATTTTTATTTGATTACAATTTTGAAAACCATGTATCATTTTCCTTCCCTTCACTGTTATCTGCTACTTTGTGTTGGACTTAAAATCTCAATAAAATACATTTAAGTATGTGGTTGTAAGGTGACAAAATGGGAAAAAGTTCAAGCGGTATGAATACTTTTGCAAGCCATTGTACCTATGTGTATTAATGGGCTATAAATGTAACTACACATAACTGACATAGTAATTCAGCGACTGTATACACATAGCTAACGGCCCTTTGAAGACAACCATAAGGCTGATATGGCCCTCGATGAAAGTTTGACACCTCTGGATAAAAGAGGCCAAATGGAAATCCTGTAGATGTGTATTGTATGTGTCTGCTGTTAGCTAGAAACAAGCATGGATATGTACAGTCCTGTTTCTTTGCAGCTACAGAAGTGACTGTGCTTGTGTGCACAATAAAGGAGCTTGCAGGAATCTTATGGCCCCTTCTTTTGGATGGTTTGCAGGGGTCTTAGTGACAGGCCATGTCAGTAAGAGTGGTCACACAGCCCTTTTAACATGCATTTATTAAGAATGTATAGTATAGACAGAAGTACAAGGTATTGTTATCCCCAACACAGATCACATAATTTAAAAAGGTCTCCTTCCTTAGCTTTCTTCTTGGCAGGACATGTGCAGATATGTGTATCATGAGATAACAAGCTTATCAAGACAATATTGTTATGCAATATTGTGTCACAAAGTGATTTCCTTTATGTATCTATGTGTGGCCACCTAGTGCTTGTGATATGAATTGCAGCCTTTCAAGGGTTTTGTTACATTTCAGAAATATTTTATTGAATTAGATTTATAAGAAATTTGAGTCTTTAACCAAATCCAAGGTAAGGATGGCCGCACCATTTTCACTTAATATTTTACAAGTAAAAAAAAAAAAAAAACCCACAATATTAAGTATTAATAGATATTAACTTATATCTTATATTTCTATACAATGAGAATAAAAACTGGATAGATCAGTACAGAACAGGTTAGGCTAGGTTCACATCTATGCTGGGCTCTCAGTCGTCCTGGAGAGCCCGAACGTCAAAACAGTGGTTACCAGCGGGCCCCACAGACTATAATGGGGTCCGTTGGATGTCTGCTGTTTTTATACTGAAACCACCAAGGAGAGAAGTCCTACATGCAAAACTTTTCTCTTTGCCACTTTCTGGCGCAGATGTGAACTAAGCCACACAGGTTATGTTCCTGTCCCCTCCTTGATGTGGTAACTTGACCAAGAGTGAAAGTCACCCAACTTTTCCAAACTGCTGAAAGAAATATGTACACACGTGGACAAAATTGTTGGTACCCCTCGTTTAATGAAAGAAAAACCCACAATGCTCACAGAAATAACTTGAATCTGACAGACTGGAATTTGCCAAACTACATGTTGACAAGCCACAAAGCTTCTGGGAGAATGTCCTATGGACAGATGAGACAAAAATCAAAATTTTTGGCAAGGCACATCTGCTCTATTTTCACAGACGGAAAAATGAAGCATATCTTGAAAAGAATACTGTCCCTACTGTGAAACATGGAGGAGGCTCTGTTATGTTCTGAGGCTGATCTGCTGCATCTGGCACAAGGTGTCTTGAATCTGTGCAGGGTACAGTGAAATCTCAAGACTATCAAGGGATTCTAGAGAGAAATGTACTGCCCAGTGTCAGAAAGCTTGGTCGCAGTCGCAGGTCATGGGTCTTGCAACAGGATAATGACCCAAAACACACAGCTAAAAACACCCAAGAATGGCTAAGAGGAAAACATTGTACTATTCTGATGTGGCCTTCTATGAGCCCTGACCTAAATCCTATTGAGCATCTTTGGAAGGAGCTGAAACATGCCGTCTGGAAAAGGCACCCTTCAAACCCGAGACAACTGGAGCAGTTTGCTCATGAGGAGTGGCCAAAATACCTGTGAGAGGTGCAGAAGTCTCCTTGTCAGTTACAGGAATCGTTTGATTGCAGGGATTGCCTCAAAAGGTTGTGCAACAAAATATTAAGTTAAGGGAACCATCATTTCTGTCCAGGCCTGTTTCATGAGTTTTCTTTTAAAAATTCTGCTGAAGCATGGTTGGAAAGCAATGTCTGACTTTCATTTGTTCATTTTCATAGAATTTTTATATATTATTACTTTTGTCAGATTCTGGTTATTTCTGTGACCATTGTGGGTTTTTTCTTTCATTAAATGAGGGGTACCAACAATTTTGTCCACGTGTGTATAGTTATGCTTTGAAATTCCAATATCCCTGTTATATTAGGTATATTTATATTACCATGTCATAGTTGTCTTTCAGGATCCCAAGAAATCTGAACTATATGAAGAAATGCTGTACTAAAGGCTATCCAGTATCAAATATACCAAATTAAATCGCCTTCCTTGCTTTGTAATTGATCCTTAACTTTACAGACATGCCTTTTGGGGTCTCAGGAAAGAGGGGTAACTTACCAGTTAGTGCTGTAAAAGACTACTGAACCGAAAAAAAAAAAAAAAAAATCTATATAAACTCCTTTGTGTTGCAAGGTTATAACATGGCTACCTAGTTGTATCTTTCAAGAATCTGGAAAAACTGTGTGAGGGGGAGAGAGGTAAGTGTAGGGTTCTCTGCATCACCCTCCAAGCCACCACTGAAAATCAAAACTCAAGTCAAATGAGGGGAATGGGGAATTCCCTCAGGCATCAAGGGGGAGGGAACTGTGGGTTTTCATGGTTGCAAAAACTTGTCAAGGAAATATAATGTCTTGTTTGAATGAGAATTGTGAACCGGTTAGTTGTTACTGGCATCAACGCCACTTTTATGGACTACCTTTGATAAAGCTCACCTTTGTCTCCTTAAAGCTGAGGCCCCATGTTGCAGAAACCCAGCTTTTTTTTGTTGCAGATTTTTCTCCGTTTGTTTGGGCAAAAGCCAGGAGTGGATTGAGAAGAAAGGAGATGTATAAGAAATTCCTATATATTTCCCATTTCTTTTATAGCCATTCTTGACTTTGGCTCAAAAAAAAAAAAAAAAAAAAAAAAAAAAAAAACACGCAGCAAAATCTGGGGCCTTAACCTAAATGCAAAAACCAAAGAGCCTAATGTGAATTGTGTTGTCAAAAGAAAAACCAAAAAGCAATATCCAAGATCTGAAAACAAACTTTTTATTGAAAATTATTTCATAACAGAGTTAAAATTCTAAAACCAAATTTATTATTAGGTCTCAATTACTTCATGCTCACCAGACATGTATTTTTACTTATGGAGAAGCTGCACCTTTTATTAACATTGGTCTCATAGTCAGAAAGGGAGGTGTTCATTTTTAGCGTGTGGGTGTAAATGGGCTAAGCTGTAGGGGGCATTATGCAGGGGATACCTACAGAGGTATAGGGGATGTCTTGTTCAGAAAACACTCTGGAGGACCTACAGCATTTGTGTATTCCTTGAAGTGCCCATTGATTCAATGTAATGCTTCAATAACCCTCTAGGGGCGCTGCAGGGAATTCAAACACTTTGTCAGTGGTCCGAGCAGCAGAACAGCCTGTGATGAGCTTATTTTCTTGGAGGTGCACGAGAGGGCAAGTAACTGTATTATAGACACATGCCACTGGACTAAGTTGTGTAAAAGTACAAAAATATAGTGCAAAAAAAACATATAAGTCACTCTAAAGGTCATTCAAAGGAAGGAAATAAAAGAAAAGAAAAAAAACGTACATAACAACAGTTTAAAACAAGGAGAAGTATCAAAACTCCCTCCTCCAATTACCTTATTTGCAACCATGAATTTTTACAATCTCTTCAAAAACGCAAATCCAGTGTGAATAGCAGAACTTGAGGTCATCCTTATATAGGTCAAAGTAGCTATAATGTAATCTTAAAGGGGTTGTTCAGGATTAGAAAACATGGTTTACGGTATATTGTCAAACCATACTATGCAGCACACCATTTAAATGAAAGGCTTTCATGATCAGAGTCCACATATTTTTCTAGAAACAGCGCCACACTGAGTCCACTGGCTGCATATAGTATTGCAGCTCGACCCCATCAAAAGTGAATGACTTCTGTGGCTGTGGCAATTATTGTAATATTGCATAACCCCTTTTATGCGACAGCTTTTCAATACTGGACATACATGAAGACTGTCCCAGGTGGAGAACAATCTGAGAGATCCATTGAGTTTCTGCTCTTGGTACTGGTCGCCTGAGCTCATCTATAGGCAACAGCACAGACAAGGAATATTATGCACCAAATTTTTCTGCAGCACTGCCACCCGCCTCCAGGTGGCACAAAGAGTTTATACAAGTGTGCATAGCAACTCCTCATATATAGATAGAGTAGTTTATGTACATGGAATTGGCACCCTTGGCCTGACAAAAAAAAACAAAAACAAAAAAAAACAAAAAAAAAACACACACACACACAACCAAAAACCCTTAAACATGCAGGTAACAAAAATATACTTTAAAAGGTAAATTTCAAAAATACATTTTGTTAAATGTGTCCTATAGCATAAAAGATCTCATTACATAGGATTAAGAACTAGAATATAAAAAAAAGTCAGAAGGTAAAGTTGCTTCCTATTTGGCTTATTTCAAGAGCTCTTGCCCATATCCATTGCCTGTCGGACATCGGCCACATTCTCGGGAACCTTCACAGTCATTCCAGTCATAAAGGGTCGCAGACAAATTTGACAGCCCAGTCTTGACCTACAGGGGAATAAGATATGAAATATTACATACGTAAGACTCAATAATACAGGCTTCTAGATACAACCCAGAGGCTATACTCATAGGTAAGCCACCATTCAGAGCCTACAATGCCAGAACAGAGCTACTCTTGCAGTAAGGTAAGAGAAACCCTATAAGTAGTTAATGGGGTCCATTGGCTTATAAAGTGGTAATGTCCTACATTAGGGAGAGACTGGTACCGGGACTTATTAGACCATGAATGCCCTGCTAAGAATTCTGGGTAAGTCTGTACCAGTCTCCTTAGTGAGACATTACCCCTTCTGACCTACATCTAGACCTCTCACCCAGCCAGTCTCCGGCTCTGCACTTCCTTTTGGCAGAGTTATTCTGTCTTGGCTATTATTCCCAGATTATGCCATCAGGTATCTTTGAAAACTAGGGCAGTACCTAGGTGGCGCTAGGAGCAAATCCTCTTTCTACCAGTGGGGTCTTAATTTCTTCACTAACCCAAGGTAAGGAATACAAATAAGCGATACCTTTTAGAGGCTAACTGAGTATATTTGATGGGAGCTTTCGGGAGTACTAGCTCTCTTCTTCAGATATGGTGTTATACAAGAAACTGAAAATTCACAGACTTTTTATACACAAAAAACATGGACCTTCAAAGGATCTTAGAATCTTTAAACATAACAAAATGCAATAGAAGTAGAGAAGTTATTTAGAACAGGTCAAGAAATAATCAGGAAACTTGTGGGGCGTGACGGAGGGATCAGGTGGTGATTTGTGACCCTCTAGTACTCTCAAAAGCTCACCATCAAATATACTCAGTTAGCCTCTAAAAGGTATCGCCTGATTTCTTCACTCTTCCACTACTTTCTATGGCTAACACGGTACAACATTATACTACTAGTTACCTTGGGTTATAAATGAAAGCCATAGTGTATTTTAAAGATAAAGCCAAAAGCTATAGCTTGATAGACAATTGGTAGCTATTACAGTCAGCAGATATCAAACTACATCCTAAGCTTGAAGCAGCTTTTCTAGGATTAAAAGGGGTTTCCAGGAGTTAAAGGGTCTATCTGGAGAGTAAATTTTACCTATTTCCCGGCCATGTTCAGACTCTGTGAACCAGCACCTGAGTTGATCCGCCACTGCCCCCCTCTCCCATGTTCACTAGTATTACCTATGCGATGTTTGACAGACTAGACCATTGTAATAGTAAAATACCTGTGTCAAGGGGGCTGGTGTTACCTGTGAACATTGGACAGTAGGGAGGAGGCAGAGAAACGTGGGTGCCGGTTCCGATCACATGACCATGAGTTGGAACAAACCCAGACACACGATGTGCAGCACTGAGCGAACCCGGCCCAAGTCCCCAGATAACCCCTTTAAATATCAATTAGCTATCCTTAGTACAGGCCATCAGTATCTGATTAGTGGGGGGTACGATATCTGGGACCCCAACAGATCAGCTGCTTGAAGAGGTAGCAGTGCTCAGGTGAGCTCTGCTACTTCCCAGGCAGTTGATGTCATGTTCGTAAGTCACATGGTCTGTTTGCAGCTCAGTCCTATTCAAGTGAGTGGGGCTGAGCTGCAATCCAAAGCACAACACTGATGCAATGTATGGCGCCGAGCTTGGTATTCAATGAAGAGACCGCAGTGTTCACCCAAATATTGCATTCTCTTCAAATCAAGGATCAGTGGGGGTTCCAGGTGTCCGACCCCGAGTGATCCGACGATGATCTATCCTAAGGATAAGCCATCAATATCTACTCGAACAACCACTTTGACAAAAAAAAAAACGACAATTCTTGGGTAGATCATTCCATACTTGTTACGGTGCCCCCTGCTGTTCTCTTAGAACATTCACCTATCATGTCCCATGAGAAGAAACTGCTCCAAGAGGAGGGACTTAACTATAGGGGGCACTATAACAAATGTGCTAAAGCGATATCTAAACTCTTTAGATCTATTGCTTTTGTGCAAGGCTTAGTGTCTCTGTAACGCTTCTTCTGCACGTTGCATAATAGCTGCAGATTTTCCATGCAAAAATTTACCCCCGGAAAACCCGCGTATAACACATGGGATGGATTTTAAAATCCTTGGCATGACCATTTATTTGTGAGATTTTCACTACGGATATCACAGCAGCAGTGTGGAGGGTAAAATCCATAGCAGACCAGATCTTAGGCTTGCAGAAATCCATGCACATGATGCAGAAGTAACCTCACTCAGATAAATGGACTGTATTTTAGTTGTAAAATTACTGCAATAAATCTGCTGTGTGCGAATACACCCTAACAGACTACAAGCTGAGAAGCTTTTTCCAGGTAGCTCTATGAAAGGACATTACGTTTCTGTGAGTCCATAGGCGAGATCCAGCATATCCATCTCCTCATCAGTAACTGGCTCCAGCTTCTGAAATATATGATCCTCGAATATGAGATGACAAGTAGAACAGGCCAAGGTCCCCTCACAAGCACCTGGATGGAGACATGAACACTGTGTCAGCCAGTATTAGTGCAGACAAGACCAAAGCCTATCGCTTCCAATAAAGATTCACTGGGAAACTGACTTATCTGCACCTTGTTTAGATATTTTGGGTCAGTTACCAACATAGCACAGTACATTGCTTGTAAAAGGGGTCTTTCCCAATTTAGGCCAAGGCTCCAAGTTGCAGAAACGCAGCTTTTTTTGTGTTGCAGATTTTGCTGCGTTTTTTTGAGCCAAAGCCAGGAGTGGATTGAGCAGAAGGGAGAAGTATAAGAACTTCTTATATATTTCCCACTCCTTTTGTAGCCATTCTTGCAAGAAAAAAAAAAAAAAAAAAGCTGTGGTTTCCACAATGTGGGGCCACAGCCTAAATTGAGAAAGACCCAATTTACAGGCATTGTACTGTACTGAGGCCCCACGTTGCGGAAACTCAGCTTTTTTGTTGCAGATTTTGCTGCGTTTTTTTGAGCCAAAGCCAAAAACGTCTACAACAGGAATGGGAAATATATAGGAAGCTCTTATACTTCTACTTTCTGCTCAGTCCACTCCTGGCTTTGGCTCAAAAAAACAAAGCAAAAACTGCAACAAAAAAAGCTGCGTTTCCACAAAGTGGGGCTGATTTTTTATTTTTCATTTAATGGATCAGAAAAAAAACAAAAAAAACAAAAACAAAACACATTAACATAAGTTATTGTCCTTAAATGACTGTTTCTTGGTTCTGCTTTCTGAGCATGCGTCATACGTCCGTTATTTTGAACAGAGCCAAAAGTCCTGCACTCAGTTGTTCTCTCCACCAAAATAATGGACGTGTGACAGATTTGGACAACAGATCAAATCATTATCTTTCTGACAGATCTGTGTCCATTGTTAACATTTTCTGACGGATGGTAACAATGGTAGTGTGAACGCCCCCTTACAGATCATGGGGGGGGGTTAATAAATCCTTGTGCAGATATTGCAGCATGCTGAGCGTGAAATCCATGGCGAAATATTCATTCAACCCAAAAAAGGAATAGATGGGAAAATTGTGAAGCCAAGTGAAGTCCAAAGTTTACGTAAAACAAACATTACTATTATTGTAGACTTTAGTTACAAAATAAATCCATTTAGAAAGAGGAAGTTCACCACCCCCCCTGTATTGCCTTTCAGGGTCACGTACAAGAACAATCCATCGGATCACATTTTTTCAATAGCTCATACATGTCCTAGAGGGGTTGTCACCAGATTTTCCAGACTCCTAAAGTGTAAATCTGCCTTGGTATTGAAGAAATTATCCTTATGTTGTAGTATTGCTAGGCACTTTGTAGCTCAGGGATGTAAAGAGCTGGCCATCAGCACTTCTAGGGTCTTTTATTGATCACATATTGGCCATCACTTATGAGGACTATTGGCATGACATAAATGAGAAGTATAGACCAATAAAACAGACCATAAGAGCTGGAGAGAAGGTCAAAACTGACCGACAGGGAAACTAGAAGAACCAGCATGAACAAAAACTTCACAAAGAACCTGCAAACACCTGCAGATCAGGTACATAATGATATCAAATCTACACTGAGTACAAGTAGTACAGTGAATATAGAATAGCTTTACACATTGTTATGGACTTGTCCTGCAGCATTCCAGGGGAGATTGAAGGCCCCCACCGCCCCTTATAGGGGTAATAGCTACACATTGCTCATTTCTCATATTCGTTCACCCTGGACTGTCCCACACATATTTGGTGGCACCTTAGCAGCTGGACCTGGCAGACTCCATAATCCCCTGTGGACTGGTGTCCTCATAGATTGTAAGCCCTTGCGAGCAGGGCCCTCAGTCCCAGTGTGTGAATTGACTATTTCTTTGTAATGTATCGTTTTTGTCAGTACTTGGACCATACAAATTGTACAGTGCTGTGGAATATGTTGGCGCTATATAAATAAAATGTATTATTATTATTACTACTCTTATAACACCATAAGTAAAATGCACCTTAGGGGTTACTGACACCAAGGTACCATTACTTATGGCAGCACATGAGATGCATCAATTTACTATAGCAGAAATAAAGTCACTGCACATAGGAACTATGAATGATCCAACTATTTGATAGTACTATGAATGATCCAGTTAAGGTCTGTTCACACAGAGGAACGTGGAGCTTATTTTGAGACAGGTTCGGCCTCAATCAGCTGCATATGGTGGCCTGAACAAGTCTCCTACTGTTTGCAATGAGGCAGTGATGGATGAACGTAGGGCTGGGCGATTCATAGAAAAATAACCGAAAGTCAACTTGGTAACAAACAGGATTTGTGTTACTCACCTCTCCTGGGCTCCGGCATGAGTCCTTGTTGTCTTTGACATCAGTTTGATTGGGCCCAATCACAGGCCTCAGCGATCCCAAAGGTCAGTCAGATGCACGAAGACAGCAGAGAGACGTACCAGAGCACAGGAGAGGTGATCCCAAAGTAGAATAGCAGTTTCAGTTCGGCCCGAACAAAACCACCAAGTGAACCTCGCAAGCTTCGCCCAACACTAATGGAGTAACCGTAATCGAAGTAAAATACCTGATTAATTACGATTTTGCTTTCCAATTGGCTTTCCACCATGGGTTCCATAGAGTCGGAATTTGGAGAGGAATCTGAAGAGGACGACTCTCCAAATTACTCAATGAATAGCCCCTTAAACATCTCCCTGGGCTCCCCTGACCTCTTTAACAAGAGCTAGAATAGTAAGGATGACATAGATTTTTTTTTTTTTTTTTTTTTTTGAGAGACATTTCCAACTACTTACCAAAACCATCTATGTCTAAATTTTTTTCTACAACAAGGTCCAGAAGGGATTCTCCAACCTTTCCCTCTGCTACAATCGCCTCTCCATCCCGGTTTATAAATGTTACTTTAACTTTGTCTTCTGAGCTGTAGGAAGAAACAAAAAAATAAATAAAAAACAGGAGGTTGATATTAAGCATGAACCAACTGCACAAAATACACATTTAGTCCCCATGCACATGGGCAAATAGGGTTCGGAAAGTTCAGACTGTCTACTGCCTTGAATGTGGACCAGAGAATGGGACTTGTGGCATCACAGTGATCTAGGATACTAGGGGTCCCTGCAGCTTTAATGTCCCAGGACAGGACGCCACAGTGTACCACATGGTGGCAGGGACTCCTAGAGTCATAGATTACAGCGTTACAGGGAGTCCCAGTGTCTGGACCACATTCATTCCTGGAAACTGGGAAATATATAGCCACGATCTTTCAGACTGTATTTGAAGATGAGTATAGGGCCCAAGGATATACTCACAAGACCAGGACCCAATATCGGCCATGTTTGCATCCCATGTGGGATTTGTTTGTTTTTTCCCCCCACAGACACATGGCCTTCAGTGAGTGAATTGGGTATATAAAATGGGACCAGAAAGTCTGACCTGTGAAACAGAAGTACACGCTCTACTTTTACACGGATCCCAGACAGCACACAACCGAGCAACTCCATCGCGAGGGGCCCAATATAGCCTTAGGCTGAATTCACATGGCTGAGGCTGGACTGCATTTAGCAAGCCGACTGTAGCTCGGTTGAACTTAGTACATCAGGTCAGCTCAGCCAGGCCCCTATTGGTACGGTATATGTGGCTGATACACAGCCCTTGTTTCCTGATCCAAACACAGCTGTGTGAACCCACCCTAAGGATATATTCAAATTCAAAATCTGCTGCATGTGAACATACCCCAAGCTACATAACATTACCAAAACCTGTGGGTGTTATATGTGGCCCTTTCTGTAATACTCAGCCTGTGAGCACGGCCATAAACACAGGGACAAAAGCCAGCCTGATAAGTGTACTAGAGGAATTAGGTTCTCCGCTCGCCAAAAAGGTACAGGTACAAATAAACTCTTTATGACGTAGTTTTTCTCAGTATTACACAGATATTGATACCAACGTGTTGTGCAACAGACTTTGACCTTCACAGAGTGAACAATATGTGCTAAATAAAGGATATCCTGGGTTGGGATTTGTTTAACCCCTCAAGGGCCAGCCTATTTTGGATCTTTAGGTCCAGTTCATTTATTCATCTTTGCATTCCAAAGAGACCCAACTTTTATTCTGGCATTGACAAATCACAATTTTTTTTGTGAGACAGATTATATTTTCTATTTACCCCATGTTGATATAGCAGTGGTGGGCATGCTCGGCCACTACTCCATTCACTTTTATGAGATTGTCACTGCCCCTGAAGCCCCATAGAGGTGAATGGAGCTCCAGTCACACAAGCCCACTGGTGCTTCGTACACAGGGAGACTTTTGGTCCCCATTCTCCTATTCGCTGGGGGACCCAGTGGTCACACCCCCCGGGATCTGACACTTCTGCCCTATCAACAGGCCATATCAACCCCTTTATTTACAGATTGTAAAACGGACGGATGTGTTCTCAATGGGTTACAATAAAGTAGGACGTAGGAATTTTACATGCACGGGGAAATGTAAGGACAAGTGGTGACAGCTGTAATATACTCCCATCTCCATCTTCTGCTATTGTACTAGGTCAATGCAATTTAAAGGAAAAGGTAATGTATAGTTGACCACAGTCATCTCCACTTGTTACAAAAACTACAATGCCCAGCATTCCCTGACAGGCTCATGACATGGAGGGAGTGGTAGTTCAGAACAGTTGGAGAAGACAGTGACGATGTTAGTATATAGTTCTGCTGCCCATCCTGAGGAGTATGGGAAAAGGAGCTGGGAAGCTCAAGCGCCCTCTGTTGGATGTAACAAATCCTCAATTTGCTTTTGACCCACTGAGTCTTTGGAAAGCAAGAGGGATTTTAGCCAAGCCAATATCACTTATCTGCATACAGCGCTGTTTCGGGATTTTTGTCCTTCATCAGTGCAGAGCAGAGTGAATTGGCTTTACTGGTGCTCTCCACAAGGAGAGAGATTCCCTTCCCTCAGCCTGGGGAGTGACATACAGGACAGGGCCCGATGCAAGGAGCCCATAAACCTTATGTACATGGCAGGCTGATCTTTAGAGCCCAAGCACATGACCAATTGTGCTTCCGATATGGAGCGGCATGCACGCAGGTGACACTTGGAATGACATCCACGCAGGTGACACTTGGAATGACATCCAAGTGTCATCTGAGTGCAATCTGTGATGCATTCATGTCTATGGGGCTTCTGATACCTTCCAATGACACGGATGATTACATAGCAGGTCCTATCCTGCGCAGTGCCATCGGAGCGAAAGCCCCCATAGAAGTGACTGCTTCATGGAATTCACTCAGGTGACACTTGGATGTCAAACAACTTGGCACCACATCAGATAAACACTCAGTCGTGTGAATGGGGTCTTAGAGAACCAATATTTGGACACCGTGGAAAAGCATATATAGCACCCCATAACGTCTATTAATGGAATAACACCTTTCTGATGCAGCAGATATTAGCTGAAGGTTCTGGCTGCTCACAGTGTATGCGACAAATCTAACTAGTATGAACTAAAGATAAACTGTATATATCGCTCCCATCCCGATAGTCCGCTACAGTGTATGACTCTTATCAGACTGGAGTCCATAGTATATAGCAGATAGATAATTGCCTTGACAAGGGATCAACAACCTGCGGCACTGCAGCTGTTGTGAAACTACAACTCCCACCATGCTTCGGTCACTTCTGTGGGATTTCTGAGAACTGCCAAACAAGTGTGACTGCTGGAAAGTGTAGTTTCACAACAACTCAAGTGCCAAAGGTCGCTGATCCTTGGCCTAGATGATACAGCTGAGGCTTTGGTGCAATTGTAACTAAGACTGCAGGTTATTTTAAAGAAATTGTCCGACTCTTTAATATTCAATAGGGCGGTGGAAACATATGTTTGGCCAATCCCAAAGAGAATGGAGCGGCGAGGTTGGACCCCACCAACTTACCCAGTGATAACTTTACATTACTGGAATATTCCTTTAAACCACAAAGTCAAGGCTGTGGAGTCAGTAGGCCAAATCACCAACTCAGACTCCTATTTTTCCCATCACCTGACATGACTCCTTTATAAATGGCTGACCGCCATGGTCAGACAGACGCAGTAAAGTCAGAAAAAACACAGCGATCGATCCCTATGAAAGGAAATATGTAACAAACTATATGTCTAATTAGACAATATTAATAATTATAGTATAACTATAGTATATAGTAGGGGTAGCCAATTATGATCTAAATAAAAATTGAGAACGTTACCTCGATTACGATTAATGAACAATTATTTAGGACATGCCCCTTTTTAAAGGCCATGTCCCTACGGCAGGTTATAATAAGGGCAAAATGGGTTGTATCCCAGGACCCAATGGCAAGTAACTGCCCATTTTCCATTATAATTCGACCTCAAGCAACTATATTGGCCACTGCCAACACAGCCCACTACTGCTGTGGGGAACGGGAGCGACAGGAGAAGAGAATGTGTTGGGCAAACCTCATGAAATTCGTCTTGTGAGGTTTGCCCGATGGTTACTTTTGGGCCAAACCGAAACTGCTATTATGAAGATACCCCAGAGTACAATGAGCAAACATAAAAAAAAAAAATCAGTGTTACTCACCTTGCCTCGGCTCCAGCACGACTCCCTGTCCTCTTCAGACCTCCTGAACAACATCAGCGCCTCAATGGTCACGTGGCATTAAGACAATTGCAATAACTGACGTCATTTGAGAGGCTGGGATAGGTAAGGGAGTCGCGCTTCCAGGGGAGGTGAGTAACACTGAATTTTTTTATGTTTGTTCAAGCACCACCCTCATCCCCACCCCAGGGCTCCACTTATTATACACTGGGGTCGTTCCGACTCCACCCAATCTAGTCCTGACTCGGATCCACAGCCCTGCACAATATGAGTGACAAGTGTCTGAGACCCCCACTTATCAGGAGATGGTCACATGTGTGTGCTGCTGCTCCATTCATCTGGGACTACTGAATTAAAGCACAATACAGTACTTGGATCTCCATCAGTCCCAATGAACTAGATGGAGCGCCAGTAGGTGTATATACACTCCATTTACACAGTGGCTTACAAACCCTGTTCTTATGATATGGGGGGGGGGGGTGTCTACCAATCTAACAGTTTAATCTATGATACAACCTCTTTAAGGAGTGCATAAATTTATACTCAACTATGACTAAGTTAACCCAGTTTACAGGTGTAATAAATCTATATATAACCTTCAGTAATACAATAAAAACACAGTATCACATGACTGATGTCCCATATCTTACAATGTACCTGTGGATAGGTCATCAGTATCAGTCATCAGGTTCAGGACAACCCCTTTAAAGATGCTTATCCCTTATCAACAGGATAGGGAATAAGTGTCACATTGCAGGGCATCTAACCCCTGGGACCCCCAGCGATCAGCAGAATGAGGACCTCAATGACCCTGAAGCCTGCTTTGCAGTCCCAGCAGGCCTCCTGGAGTGAATGGGGCACTGGTCCCCCAAATTTCCTGGCATTGGGCCCCCACGCTGACACAAACGGTCACATATAACTTGTTAGCAGATTCAGTGGTCATCACAGAAAACCCGTTGCCCTGCTTGCAGGAGAGTATAATATATGACTGAGTGTGTATCAGATAATTGCAAAAAAATGCAATTCCCTCAAATCCATCACCTGTACCTGCACTACATCCCTAATCTATACAGAAGATCTGCAGGCATGACAAGCATAGACCATGTGTATCCATATAGTTCATGGCCGGGCCCTGGTTTCTGCCCAGGTGTTGCCCATCAATGATACCTGCCCCAGAAATCACAATACATATCAACTATCAAGTCACATGTCCATAGAAGAGTAAAAAATTAAGGGGACAGCACATGACTACACGTCTCCCCATGGAGCCTATGGCACCAGGAGATTACAAGAGTTCTGCCAGTACTTGGAAGCATAAAAGACAGTAACTGCTCCAGAACTACAAATCCCAGAATGCCTCTCCCGCAAACGTTAGCTGTTATGAATTGTAAGAGTTTGACAAGCATGCCGGGAGTTGTAGTTCACATGGCCGCCTGCTGTCAGTGCCGGGTCACCCTGACTTTACCTGTAGAGCCGCGCTGCTCCGGGGCCCAGGGCCCCTCCAGCCGCCCGCAGCGGCCTCTGTACTGCAGGCATCCCGCTCCTAGACCTGGCCAGGAGGCACCGAGAGCCGGCTAACAACCTGGTCACTGCTGCCATGTCTGCCCTGTGCTCCCGGAACAAGTCGCCGCCGCAATGTTATACAATTCTAGGCGGAGCACATAGGCTCCTCCTCCTTATTCATGTATGCTGGCTGCCGCCAGAGGGCGCTCCCTGCCCTGAAAATACAGGTGAAAGATGAAACCGATAACTATATAACTATACTATGTAGTATTATATCCTATGTAGTTATTATACTATTTAACTATACTATGTAGTATTATATCCTATGTATTATACTATATAACTGTACTATACTATGTAGTATTATATCCTATGTAGTTATACTATATAACTGAACTATACTATGTAGTATTATATCCTATGTAGTATATTATACTACTTAACTATACTATGTAGTATTATATCCTATGTATTATACTATATAACTGTACTATACTATGTAGTATTATATCCTATGTAGTTATTATACTATATAACTGTACTATGTAGTATTATACCTATGTAGTATACTATATAACTGTACTATCCTATGTAGTATTATATCCTATGTATTATACTATATAACTATACTATGCTATGTAGTATTATATCCTATGTAGTTATTATACTATATAACTGTACTATACTATGTAGTATTATATCCTATGTATTATACTATATAACTGTACTATACTATGTAGTATTATATCCTATGTATTATACTATATAACTGTACTATACTATGTAGTATTATATCCTATGTATTATACTATATATCTGTACTATACTATGTAGTATTATATCCTATGTACAGTCATGGCCAAAAGTTTTGAGAATGACACAAATACTATATTTTCACATGATCTGCTGCCCTCTGGTTTTTATGTGTGTTTGTCAGATGTTTTTATCACATACAGAAATAGAATTGCATTCATATTATGAGTAACAGAAGCTTATATTGACAGTTAGAATGAGTTAATGCAGCAAGTCAATATTTGCAGTGTTGACCCTTCTTCTTCAGGACTTCTGCAATTCTCCCTGGCATGCTCTCAATCAACTTCTGGACCAAATCCTGACTGATAGCAGTCCATTCTTGCAGAATCAATGCTTTCATTTTGTCTGAATTTGTTGGTTTTTGTTTGTCCACCCGTCTCTTGATGATTGACCACAAGTTCTCAATGGGATTAAGATCTGGGGAGTTTCCAGGCCATGGACCCAAAATCTCTATGTTTTGTTCCCTGAGCCATTTAGTTATCACCTTTGCTTTATGGCAAGGTGCTCCATCATGCTGGAAAAGGCATTGTTGAGCGCCAAACTGCTCTTGGACGGTTGGGAGAAGTTGCTCTTGGAGGACATTCTGGTACCATTCTTTATTCATGGCTGTGTTTTTAGGCAAGACTGTGAGAGAGCCGATTCCCTTGGCTGAGAAGCAACCCCACACATGAATGGTTTCAGGATGCTTTACAGTTGGCATGAGACAAGACTGGTGGTAGCGCTCACCTCTTCTTCTCCGAATAAGCTGTTTTCCAGATGTTCCAAACAATGGAAAAGGGGATTCATCAGAGAAAATGACTTTACCCCAGTCCTCAGCAGTCCACTCCCTGTACCTTTTGCAGAATATCAGTCTGTCCCTGATGTTTTTTTCTGGAGAGAAGTGGCTTCTTTGCTGCCCTCCTTGAGACCAGGCCTTGCTCCAAGAGTCTCCGCCTCACAGTGCGTGCAGATGCACTCACACCTGCCTGCTGCCATTCCTCAGCAAGCTCTGCACTGCTGGTAGCCCGATCCCGCAGCTGAAACACTTTTAAGAGACGGTCCTGCTGCTTGCTGGTCTTTCTTGGGCGCCCTGGAGCCTTTTTGGCACCAATGGAACCTCTCTCCTTGAAGTTCTTGATGATGCGATAGATTGTTGACTGAGGTGCAATCTTTCTAGCTGCAATACTCTTCCCAGTTAGGCCATTTTTGTGCAGTGCAATGATGACTGCACGTGTTTCTTTAGAGATAACCATGGTTAACAGAAGAGAAACAATGATGGCAAGCACCAGCCTCCTTTTAAAGTGTCCAGTGGTGTCATTCTTACTTAATCATGACAGATTGATCTCCAGCCCTGTCCTCATCAACACCCACACCTGTGTTAATGGAGCAATCACTGAAACGATGTTAGGTGGTCCTTTTAAGGCAGGGCTGCAATTATGTTGAAATGTGTTTTGGGGGATAAAGTTCATTTTCTAGGCAAATATTGACTTTGCAAGTAATTGCTGTTAAGCTGATCACTCTTTATAACATTCTGGAGTATATGCAAATTGCCATTAGAAAAACTGAAGCAGTAGACTTTGTAAAAATTAATATTTGTATCATTCTCAAAACTTTTGGCCATGACTGTATTATACACAAGATGCTTCAGGACACATGCGGTTACTGCTATTTCCTGGGATGCACCTGTACTTTCCCATTAGCAGGGCCGGCGTTAGGGGGGGAAAACTGGGCAATTGCCGAGGTCCCCCATCCCCAAAGGGGCGCCCAGGTTCTGGAGCATCAGGCTTTCAGCCTGATGGCTTGAATCCCGGGAGCTCCACAGGTGTATTGGCGTACTGTAGAGTTTAATCCTATGACAGAGCAGGGAGCTGAAAAGTCCCTGCTCTCCCATAGAAGACCGATGGTACATCGCGGCGCAGGTGGCATGATGATGTCACTGCATCGCACCACCTGTGCTACTACTACAGGGAAAATCCTTGGCTGCTCCATTCAGCGGTAAGGTGAATAAAAGATTTATTGTTTTCTGGTATGGGAAAGTTTGATAAGGGGGCAAACTATTATTTATAAGGGGGCTAATATTTATAGTAGGGGAACTATTAAATAACAGGGGGACTATTGTAAGGGTGAAGTATTATTTATAAGGTGGAACTGTTATACTGTTATGTCCTGTCCCTGTGACCCCCAAGAATGACTCCCACCCTAACAAGGGCAGTAGCAAGCAGTACCCTCATCAAAAAATATGTCCCTTCCATTTCCTACGCGTTTCAAGGTGCGTTGACACCAATCATCAGGGGACCTCACTAATAATATATGTTTAAGCAAGGTAAAGAAAAAAACAAAGAAAAACTCAATAACAGTGGTGAAAGGGTAAAGATCTCATATCACAAAGTGGCTAGAAAACCCCTAGACAAAAGTACCAAAAAATAGCATTACTCCGGCTATCTAACTTGATCACTGGCAGTGGCAAACAAACACTCACATAAGGAGCTATTTATAACACAAATGCAGAACAGGTCCCCAAATAGAGGGCATTCCGGTAACGCTCACCTGTTCAGGAAAAAGCCAATCCATGTGGGACGCCATACTGGCGCCCATTAGTGACATAGAGCGGCATAGCAACGTTACCGCCCCTCTCCATCACGTCATACAAAGTCAGGAGGAGGAGCGTGGGGGAACACATTAATGACATTCGCAATAAACGCCACAATAGCCAGACATATTAATGCTTGCCATGGGGGAGATTTGAACTGTTTACGCTTCATGGGCATTGATATGGTGAGACCACCCCCGAGGGGAGGTGATTGGAGTAAAGTAACCCTCCAACGTGAAGCAGAGTGGATTTTTAAGTTGGGGACTGAGTCACTGAACTTAATTTTTGTTGTTTCAATTAGATCCTCCTGATTGTGTTTTTTTGACTTTAGTCATCCTTCTCCCAATCACATGTGGTTCTGCGGATAGGGTACTTACCGATTGGATTTGACTAGCTACGCTTCTAGTGTGACTCCATTGAGTTATGTTACATCTTTATCTGTGATCATATACTGATTTATTGTTAGGTACTGTATCTTTAAAACTCTGAGTGTACTTACGTTGCATTTAGACCTATTTTGCTGACAATATCCAGTTAAGTGTTTAGTGGGCAGGGAACCTATGGTCGGTATCTGTGTTATGACTATTGTGTATTTCCCTGTTGTGCTTAGCAGGTTAGCGCTTATATTCTCTGATGCATATTTTATTATTGCTGTCTGGTGGTAGCGGTAGAGAGGATCGATGTCCTGCTATGTTTATGCACAGATCTAGCGCTTGGATTCATGTGTTCAGCGGCTATATATCCCACGCATGCGCACTGTCGTCTGTGATGATTTTGTCACAGCGCGCATGCGTGGGAT
The DNA here is from genome assembly GCA_947044405.1 of Leptodactylus fallax. NCBI lineage: Eukaryota > Metazoa > Chordata > Amphibia > Anura > Leptodactylidae > Leptodactylus > Leptodactylus fallax. The sequence continues at coordinate 1,101,078 of CAMRHE010000405.1, read as the reverse complement.
TGCGACAGGACTCTCGTGAGAATTGATTTTGCGACTCCCTGACTATGCCTGACTTTGTATGACGTGATGGAGAGGGGCGGTAACGTTGCTATGCCGCTCTATGTCACTAATGGGCGCCAGTATGGCGTCCCACATGGATTGGCTTTTTCCTGAACAGGTGAGCGTTACCGGAATGCCCTCTATTTGGGGACCTGTTCTGCATTTGTGTTATAAATAGCTCCTTATGTGAGTGTTTGTTTGCCACTGCCAGTACTCAAGTTAGATAGCTGGAGTAATGCTATTTTTTGGTACTTTTGGGGTTTTCTAGCCACTTTGTGATATGAGACCTTTACCCTTTCACCACTGTGCTTGGGTTTTTGTTTGTTTTTTGCTTTACCTTGCTTAAACATATATTATTAGTGAGGTCCCCTGATAATTGGTGCCAACGCACCTTGAAATGCGTAGGAACTGGAAGGGACATGTTTTTTGATGAGGGTACAGCTTGGTACTGCCCTTGTTAGGGCGGGAGTCATTCTTGAGGGACACTGGGACAGGACTCTAGGGGCAGCTCAGGGACTGTCGTGTTGGCTCCATGGCTCAGATGCATCTGCTTGCTACCTGTGTGACTACTGACCGGGTAGGATCAAACCATTATTTTATCTGGTGAATTATCTGGTTACAAAAGGTTTCCTCTTGCTGACCCGCAGATATCGGGACCACCATATCCTGGTATTTATCTGTACCAGTTATTGGCATATTTCACTCTATCTTTTTAGGGAAATGTTTCTTAGGGATGTTCATTATTAAATGTTAAGTTTTATATTTATATTTTCGTCAGTGCTGATCTACTATTGTGATTTTCTAATGTAATTTGACATTATCCTACTATTTACCAGTGGGCTTCTGTCAGATAGTGTGCCATTTTGCTTATATTGTTATATAAGGGGGGTCTATTATAGGAGAGGAACTATTATATATAAAGGGGGCTATTATTAGGGGGAACAATTATATATAAGGTTGACTATTATATATAAGGGGCTGTTATGTATAAGGGAGGAAACTATTATATACAGTGCTGGCCAAAAGTATTGGCACCCCTGCAATTCTGTCAGATAATACTCAATTTCTTACAGAAAATGATTGCAATCACAAATGCTTTGGTAATAATATCTTCATTTAATTTGTCTTTAAGGGAAAACCACAAAAAGAATTGTCAAAAAGCCAAATTGGATATAATTCCACACCAAACATAAAAAAGGGGGTGGACAAAAGTATTGGCACCCTTTGAAAAATCAGGTGATGCTTCTCTAACTTGTGTAATTAACAGCACCTGTTACTTACCTGTGGCACATAACAGGTGGTGGCAATAACTAAATCACACTTGCAGCCAGTTGAAATGGATTACAGTTGACTCAACCTGTGTCCTTGTGTCTACCACATTGAGCATGGAGAAAAGAAAGAAGACCAAAGAACTGTCTGAGGACTTGAGAAGCAAAATTGTGAGGAAGCATGAGCAATCTCAAGGCTACAAGTCCATCTCCAAAGACCTGAATGTTCCTGTGTCTACCGTGCGCAGTGTCATCAAGAAGTTTAAAGCCCATGGCACTGTGGCTAACCTCCCTAGATGTGGACGGAAAAGAAAAATTGACGAGAGATTTCAACAAAAGATTGTGCAGATGGTGGCTAAAGAACCTCGACTAACAGCCAAACAAGTTCTAGCTGCCCTGCAGTCCGAGGGTACAACAGTGTCAACCCGTACTATCCGTCGGCGTCTGAATGAAAAGGGACTCTATGGTAGGATACACAGGAAGACCCCACTTCTGACCCAGAGACATAAAAAAGCCAGGCTGGAGTTTGCCAAAACTTACCTGAGAAAGCCAAAAACTTTTTGGAAGAATGTTCTCTGGTCGGATGAGACAAAAGTAGAGCTTTTTGGGAAAAGGCATCAACATAGAGTTTACAGGAAAAAAAAAGAGGCCTTCAAAGAAAAGAACACGGTCCCTACAGTCAAACATGGCGGAGGTTCCCTGATGTTTTGGGGTTGCTTTGCTGCCTCTGGCACTGGACTGCTTGACTGTGTGCATGGCATTATGAAGTCTGAAGACTACCAACAAATTTTGCAGCATAATGTAGGGCCCAGTGTGAGAAAGCTGGGTCTCCCTCAGAGGTCATGGGTCTTCCAGCAGGACAATGACCCTGTGATGATTCCACTTAAATATGGCTATAATGCAAAGATGTATTTTGATCTCTGGGTAGCGTATCTCCCTCTTAGTTCCATTTATTCATAATGTGCGCCGCCCTAATCCTAGGTGTATGGTCAGTAGTGGCAACATTGTGACAATAGGGCTTTGTATCCATCCCAGAATGGCTCCATTGTATTCCTACATAGACCTGGGTGATCAAATAAACATGCATTGTTCAGCCTGGGCTGTTGATCAGATATGGCTGATAACATTGTATCATTTCACTTGGTCTCAGCTCCTTACAAAGAATCTGGACTTGAGTGCATTAATCAATCAGACTTGCCGTCGCAGGTGACCTCATTCTGGGTGGTGTAATCAAGGGTATAAAAGATTAGGTAAGAGGTCAGTGGGAGGAGATTGGGCTGAGACTACAAGGAAGAGATTGGGCTGAGACTACAAGGAGAATACTTTGATGAGACTGTACAGAGAGACTACTGGAATAGACTGTGATGAGCATGCAGGCTGGAATGCTGTGTTGATGCCACATGCTAGGAGCCTCCATTGGTTACCTCCACATGCTATGTGTGAGTGTTGGACTATAGAGCCACATCCAGGATATGTGTGGTAAAGTAATTATTTCACTTTTATTCCCTTTTATTTTATTGTACTGTATCTTGTAACTAGTAACTGTTAATGCTTGTATATATCTACATATCTGTTCTGAACTGCATGTGTTAGATGTTAATACCGACCCATTTAGGGGTTAATAAATATATAAAATTTAGAAAGCTTGTCTTGTATTTATCCTGTGAACCCAACACTCACTGGCGGTGAGTGTGGTTTTATATGAAAGAAGTCTCAGGAGCGGGCCAAAGAGGTGTTGGCGCACTGAGGATCTTTCACAGACCCAAAACACACTTCAAAAAGCACTAGAAAATGGTTTGAGAGAAAGCACTGGAGACTTCTAAAGTGGCCAGCAATGAGTCCAGACCTGAATCCCATAGAACACCTGTGGAGAGATCTCAAAATGGCAGTTTGGAGAAGGCACCCTTCAAATCTCAGGGACCTGGAGAAATTTGCCAAAGAAGAATGGTCTAAAATTCCAGCAGAGCATTGTAAGAAACTCATTGATGGTTACCGGAAGTGGTTGTTCGCAGTTATTTTGTCTAAAGGTTGTGCTACCAAGTATTAGGCTGAGGGTGCCAATACTTTTGTCCGCCCATTTTTGGAGTTTTGTGTGAAATGAGCAATGATTTGACTTTTTTTTTCATTCTCTTTTGTATTTTTTCATTGCAAGCAAAATAAATGAAGATATTATTACCAAAGCATTTGTGATTGCAATCATTTTCTGGAAGAAATTGAGTATTATCTGACAGAATTGCAGGGGTGCCAATACTTTTGGCCAGCACTGTATAAGGGGGATATTATAAGGTGGATTGCTATAAGAGGGAGACTGTTATATATAAGGGAGGAAAGTATTAAATATAAATGGGCTATTGTAAGAGGAAATTATTATATATAAGGGGGCTATTATAAGGGGGAAACATATAAGGCGGGCAATTATTTATAAGGGAAGAATTATTTATAATAGGCCTATAGTAAGGGGGGACATTATATATATTTATATGAGCGGCTATTATAATGTGGTCGCTTTTATTTATAAGAGGGAAACTTTATAAGGAGGGTATTGTTAAAGAGTCTATTTATAAGGGGGAACTATTATTTTTGAGAGGGCTATTACTTATAAGAGAGGGCTATTATTTATAAGGGGGTATTATTGATAAGAGGGCTATTACTGCGTTCACATGGTGCGTTTTTGCACACAAAAAAAAACAACAAAAAAAAAAAAAACTGCCTGCGTTTTTTTTGCAAAAACACACTATTATGCATAATAATGTCCCATAGTGGCCCCTTCACACAGTATATGACCCATAGCGAATCCTCCACATGGTATAATGTCCCATAGCGACCCCTGCACACAGTATTATGTCCCATAACGGCCCCTGCACATGTTATTATGTCCCATAGCGGCCCCTGCACACAGTATTATGTCCCATAGTGGCTCCTGCACACGGTATTATGTCCCATATTGGCCCTTTACACGGTAGTATTATGTTCCATAGTGGCCCCTGCACACAGTATAATATTCCAATGAATTTTCGCCACTCACTAGCTATTATTATACTCTGGTGTCTCTTCAGATCCCAGAGTATAATAAGCGGAGGGCCAAGAGAGGTGATCAAACATAAAAAATAATGTTACTCACCTCTCCTGTGCTCCTGAGCAGCTCTGTTCTCTTCGGTACTTCTGCCTGACATCAGCGACCACTAATTTGGTCTCAGGGGTCACATAATGACGCCGACGTGACCCCTGAGACCCAATAAGTGGCCGCTGACATCAGGCAGAAGTGCCGAAGAGAACAGAGCTGCTCAGGAGCACAGGAGAGGTGAGTAACATTATTTATTATGTTTGATTACCTCCCCTGGGTCGCTTATTATATGCTTAGCTTTTTAGAGTTTTTAAACAGAAAACCTCATACAGGTTGTTCACACATGATTTTTTTAATGCCTGTATTAAGAAGAAGATGCAGGTAAGCATCAGGCAAGTTCCATGACATTTTTAATATTTTTTTTTTTAACCAATTCCCCTTTAACATCCCCCATTATGAACATAGACTCCTATTATCTTATATATGTCACAAGGTTTCAGCATCCTCACCATCTTCATCCACTATTGTCTCATTCACATTTCATAAACAGTAGTATCATTTAACCACTAGATGGCACAACATAACCTCATAACCATACAGGACAAAACTACATTTACATGGAAGAATTAAATGGGGATCTTAAAATAGGTTTATCAATATCAGTTTGGCGGAAGGTCCCACACCTGGCACCCCTGTTGACTGGTGGATGCTTACACTTCACAGGTCAGTGACATCACATTTATCAGTCACATGGCCTGTTTGCAGCTCAGTTCCATTCAAGCCAATGAGGCTCAGCTGCAATACCAAGCCCAGCCACTATACAATGTACAGCGTTGTTTTTGGTAAGCAGTGAAGTATGCTACTACCTCTTCAAACAGCCCTTCAGGTTTTGTGGATGCAGTTTTTGAAGCCAACACGCGAATGGATCATAAAGAATTAGAAAGTATTCACGCCCTCAAGATGGATGTGGCTCCTCTGCTTTTGTATCTGTTCCAGGCGCTTCCTATTCCCCTCCTGTGTACTTTTTTCACTAGTGTTCATCCTATATTTAGGAGGTTCGTATGGGGTTCGGCATGGAGTAGAATAAAATATCAGACGTTGACCCGCTGCAAGGATAGGGGTGGAGTGGGACTGCCGGATCCTAGACTCTATTACCGCTCCGCGGTTTTGCTGCGTCTTTTCGATTGGCGTTATCGTGGCGCGGGCAAGCAATGGGTCTCTATCGAGGCCGACTTGCTTTTGGTTCCAATCCCTTCGTTGTCGTGAATACCGGCCAGTGTCAGACTGGGATGTCTAGGGCCCACCAGTGGAATTGTTTCTAGGGGCCCACCATCAGGACCCCTGCAGATCAGCGGTACCAAGACAGGGCGGATAAAGATAATGACATGCCGGGAGCCATTCTGCTCACCCACTATACCATGTGCACCACTGCACTACCTAAACCTAGTCCTACACCTTGTATGGCAAGTGAACAGCGTGGCTCCAAGAATTGTTACCTTTACCTGTAGCCGCATTGTCCTGGAAAAGCTGATCTGCAGAGGTCCTGGCTGTTGTATCATCGCAGATGTAATATTGATGGCCTATACTAAGGACAGGCCATCAATATTAGAAAGATGGATAAATCCTTTAAAGAGGTTGTCCAGGAATTGGTGCAACCCATGTAGCTGGCGGGAGGTGTAAAGTAAAAAATAAGTAAATTAAAAAGCATACTCACCTGTCCCCGGCGCTCCGTTGTCCGCTGCCAGGGTCCATTCAGTCTCATGCCGGCGACTCCTTGCTGGGAGTCCTGCACCTCATGTGATCACTAAGACCAATTAGGTACAGGATTTCCAGAAATGAGGCGCCGCCATGAGACCGAACAGACACAGGCAGGGGACATCGGGGTGCTGGGGACAGGTGAGTATGCTTTTTTTTTTTTAATTTTCTTATTTTTACACCTCCCTGGCGGCTGACACAGTGGTCGCTCCAGTTTATGGACAACCTCTTTTAAGGGGTTGTCTGGACCACATTTTTCTATGGTCACTTCACTGGTCCCCCCACATAGTGGCCACTTCACTGGTCCCCCATACTGTATGGGGAATAGTGATGGGGTCATTATATTGTGTGGGAGCAGTGATGGGGGCTAACATCCTGTGGGGGGGACATTAAACTGTGTGGGGCATATTAAAGGGGTTTTCCAGGGTTAATCTTTTTTATGGCCTAAGCTTAGGATAGGCCATAAATACCTGATCTGTAGAGGGCTGACACACGGCCCCATCAGCTGTTCGGAGCCACTCTCGGCGCCTGTTCTGTACACAACACAGGACCGGAAGCAGAAAGCTCCATCCGCTGTATAGCAGCCCGGCGCCTTCACTGCAGCTCAGCTCCTACTGACTTCAATAAGTGCTGAGATACAGTGAAGGTGCCAGGGTAATACACAGTGGACAGAGCTTTCTGCTTCTGGCCCTGTATTGTGTACAGTACAGGCATCAGAAGTGGCTCTGTACAGCTGATCGGTCCGGGGTCAGCCCCCTACAGATCAGGTATCTGTGGCCTATCCTGAGGATAAACCATAACAAATTATGCCTGGACAACCCCTTTAATATACCCCCCAGGGCCCCCTAATACGTCACACTTTAAAGAGATTGTCCAGTATAATTTTTTTTTTTTTTATAATTAGTCCGGGGGAGGTGAATCCCCCCTACACCCCCCCTCCCAAAAAAACACAACATACTAAACATACTCACCTGTCTCCGGTGCTCCGGTGTCCTCCCAGCACGGTCTGGTCCTGCAGCTCCGCTGTCTTCTTTTTGCTGGAATTCCTCACTGGCTGTGACATCCCAGGTCCCTTCCCTTAGGCCACTGATTGGCCTCAGGGGTCACGTGATGTCACAGGTAGTCATGTGCAGGGGGAACTTCAGCTGGAAGAAAACAACAGAACTGCAGGACCGAACCGCGCTGAGAGACACTGGAGACAGGAAAGAAAGTTTGGGGGGGGAGGTTTTGTTTTGTTTTTTTCACCTGCCCCGGCGTAATTAAAAAAAAAAATGAAGGCGCCACTGTATGGAGTATAAGCTCCACAGTGGCCCCCACCCAGTATTATAAGCTCCACAGTGGCCCCCACCCAGTATTATAAGCTCCACAGTGGCCCCCACCCAGTATTATAAGCTCCACAGTGGCCCCCACCCAGTACTATAAGCTCCACAGTGGCCCCCACACAGTATTATAAGCTCCACAGTGGCCCCCACACAGTATTATAAGCTTCACAGTGGCCCCCACCCAGTATTATAAGCTCCACAGTGGCCCCCACACAGTATTATATGCGCCCAATAGCCCCCCTCCGCTTCAGTGCTATTACTATACTCTGGGGTCTCCTCAGACCTCAGAGTATAATAATCGGAGGCCCAGGGGAAGTGATTAAAAATATCAAACACTCATACTCACCTTGCCTTACCTTTCCTTGGCATCCTCGCTCCATCCTGTCGTCTTCAGTGTCTTCGGCGTCTTCAGGCCCTTTTCCGACGTCGCTGCTGGTGGGCCAGTCCGACCCTGATAGCGGCTCATCACCGCACGGGATCCGACAGGCACTCATTCCTCTCTTCACACTTCCTTAAGACCTGGGATTCGGTGTGCTCCAGTGGGAGAGTGGCTATGTTCTCCCCAGGTGGTTCCGTAGACAGATTCCTGTGTTGGGGAAAACCCAGATAGCACACTGACCGTGCACACGGTTGTCTGCAAGAGGCTTAAGGGTAAGTTTACACAGAGGAATTTGCCGCGGATTTGGGTTTTATCAGTAGCGGAAAGCCGAGCCGGAATGCCGATGCCCTGCATCAGCATCCCGTTAAGGGTAGCCCACGGGTGGAAAATGGTGGAGGAAAATGAAGAGGAATTCCTCTTCATTTTCTGCCGTGTGAACTTACCCTAAGGCCTCCTTCATACGACCGTACTTTTGATCCGCAATTGCGGATCCATAGTTGTGGATCAAAGTACGGACACATGCATTTCTATGGGCCCAGACACACGACTGCATTTTTTGCGGCCATGTGTCCATGCCATATGGCAAATTATGAAGTATGTCCTATTTTTGCCCGCCTTTGCAGTACATACAAGTGTAGGAAACGATACAATTCTTTTTGCAGATCCATGATTGTGGATAACATACAAACATGTTTTTTTGCGGATTGTGTATCAGTGTTTGCGGACCCTAAAAACCATTACGCTCGTGTGAAGGAGGCCTATAATTATAGCACCTTTTCATTGGCTTGCTTTAGGTCAGGATGTTACTTCACAATTTTGGCCCCTTTCCTTTACAAAACTACTTCCCTTTTCAGAAAAATTGGATCTAAAATCAGATGTGCAAAAATATTTAGCATCAGATTTTGTAGCATTTTACGCCAAGGTTGAGTTGCAAACACAATGGCAAATCTGCCCAGCATATTTTGCTGAATTTCTGAATTACTATTCTGATCATAGAATTCTGAATACAATATCATTCCAGGATGACCATTGTAACGTGATAATATCGTAACCTGGGACCATAAGGCCGTACTCATACATCAGTGAAAAATAGCCATTTGACGTCCATTTTAATACCAATGGCAGTGAATGGGCCTATTCATATGTCAGTTTTTTTGATAGACTGTTTTACACTCTGGCTCTATTTTTATCCTTCAAAAACTCATATGAATAAGTCCCTTGCAAATAAGTCTGATTGACGGACTTGAACGAACCGACATGGCAGTTTTTCATGGACGTTAGGTCTGTGAAAAATGGCACCGTCGTGTGACTAAGGCCTGACGCTATAAAAAAAACCTCGTAATTGTTCCCAAAGATCCCAAACTATCATCCTGAAACCAGTACAGGATATGTAATACCACCTTACACTGTAGAGAGGCGCTATTAGCTAATCTCTGGACTAATAGAGAGCTGATCGGTTGGATCTTCCTGTTGCTCACATATGCTGTAGATCAGCAGTGTCCACAGTACTGGAAGCTGAAAATGGTTTAAAGTTACGATGTCCCTGGAAATATTGTATCCCGAAGCCATTGTAACAAGATAACAAGACTTCCACCCACATCTGTATTGTCCACCATGGTGCGTCTGTCAAAGTAAATGGAGCAGCTATGGAACAATGTCACTAGGACGCTGCTAAACAGAACAGCAGAACATGTACAATATGAAAGACCGCTAAGCACAGACTTATACGGCTCACATACTTAACCCCTTCCCACTGCAGCCAGTTTTGCAACTTTCTTTCTTTACTCCCCACCTTCCAAAAGTCATAACTTTTTTATTTTTCACAGGGCGTTATGTACTTCATAATGATATAATTTAATATTCCAGAGGCTGGAGAAAAATTCAAAATGGGGTGGAATTAGAGGAAAACTATATTTGTGCAACTTTCTTACAGGCTTTGTTTATACGGCCTTCACTGTGCAGCCAAAACATCTCACCTGTATTCTTTGGGTCAGTACAACTATGGCGATACCAAATTTATTTAGTTTTTTTTTACTTTTTAATCCCTCAAAATATACTACCATTCAAAAGTTTAGGGTCACTTTGAAATTTCCTTATTTTTGAAAGAAAAGCACAGTTTTTTCAATGAAGATAACATTAAATGAATCAGGAATACACTCTATACATTGTTAATGTGGTAAATGATTATTCTAGCTGCAAACGTCTGGTTTTTAATGCAATATCTACATAGGTGTATAGAGACCCATTTCCAGCAACCATCACTCCAGTGTTCTAATGGTACATTGTGTTTGCTAACTGTGTAAGAAGGCTAATGGATGATTAGAAAACCCTTGCGCAAGTATGTTAGCACAGCTGAAAACAGTTTTGCTGGTTAGAGAAGCTATAAAACTGACCTTCCTTTGAGCTAGTTGAGAATCTGGAGCATTACATTTGTTGGTTCGATTAAACTCTCAAAATGGCCAGAAAAAGAGAACTTTCATGTGAAACTCGACAGTCTATTCTTGTTCTTAGAAATGAAGGCTATTCCATGCGAGAAATTGCCAAGAAACTGAAGATTTCCTACAACGGTGTGTACTACTCCTTTCAGAGGACAGCACAAACAGGCTCTAACCAGAGTAGAAAGAGAAGTGTGAGGCCCCGCTGCACAACTGAGCAACAAGACAAGTACATTAGAGTCTCTAGTTTGAGAAATCGACGCCTCACAGGTCCTCAACTGGCAGCTTCATTAAATAGTACCTGCAAAACGCCAGTGTCAACGTCTACAGTGAAGAGGCGACTCAGGGATGCTGGCCTTCAGGGCAGAGTGGCCAAGGAAAAGCCATATCTGAGACTGGCTAATAAAAGGAAAAGATTAATATGGGCAAAAGAACACAGACATTGGACAGAGGAAGATTGGAAAAAAGTGTTATGGACAGACAAATCGAAGTTTGAGGTGTTTGGATCACACAGAAGAACATTTGTGAGATGCAGAACAACTGAAAAGATGCTGGAAGACGCCTGACGCCATCTGTCAGCATGGTGGAGGTAATGTGATGGTCTGGGGTTGCTTTGGTGATGGTAAAGTGGGAGATTTGTACAAGGTAAAAGGGATTTGGAATAAGGAAGGCTATCACTCCATTTTGCAACGCCATGCCATACCCTGTGGACAGCGCTTGAATGGAGCCAATTTCATTCTACAACAGGACAATGACCCAAAGCACACCTCCAAATTATGCAAGAACTATTTAGGGAAGAAGCTGGCAGCTGGTATTCTATCTGTAATGGAGTGGCCAGCGCAGTCACCAGATCTCAACCCCATTGAGCTGTTGTGGGAGCAGCTTGACCGTATGGTATGCAAAAAGTGCCCATCAAGCCAATCCAACTTGTGGGAGGGGCTTCTGGAAGCATGGCGGGAAATGTCTCCAGATGACCTCAGCAAATTAACAGCTAGAATGCCAAAGGTCTGCAATGCTGGAATTGCTGCAAATGGAGCATTCTTTGACGAAAGCAAAGTTTGAAGGAGAAAATTATTATTTCAAATAAAAATCATTATTTCTAACCTTGTCAATGTCTTGACTATATTTTCTATTCATTTTGCAACTCACTTGATAAATAAAAGTGTGAGTTTTCATGGAAAACACAAAATTGTCTGGGTGACTCTAAAATTTTGAACGGTAGTGTAAATCCAAAACTTTGCAAAAAATTTCTTGGAGTTGCCATATTCTACATACATAATGCGGCTTTTTTTTGCGGGGCCAGATGTGCTTTTTATTTATACCATTTTGGGGAATATCTATTGTTTTGATCGCTTGTATCCAAATTTTTATGGGGTGGGGGGGTTAAAACAGTGAAAAAATGGTAGTTTGGCTCTTTTTCCTGCTACAGCATTCATCGTATGAGAAAAATATTTTTATAAGTTTGTAGACCGCACGTTTTCGGACACAGAGATACCTAATGTGTATGTGTATCACTTTATTTACCTACTTGTTTATGTGCTCTAGGGAATGGGGGGATAATTAGAATTTTTAATTCTTTTTTATTTTTTTTATACTTTTTTTTTTAACTTTTTTTTTATTTTTAGAACCCCTAGAGGTCTTGAATCCCAGGGGTCTGATCACTAATACAATGCACTGTACAATTGCTAGGGTTCTATTACAAGCTGCCAGTTCTCCACTGTATAACATTATAATATTTAAATACCCGATATCCACCGTAATATTACGATGGATGTTGGGAAAGGGTTAAATCAGCAGCATAGTTAGATAGTTCAGGCTCACCTGAATGTAACTCCTTTTCTCCATGAAAATTTGTCCCTCCGCTGTGACAAATTCATTTATTTGACAATATGCAAATGAGCAGTCTGGAGCACCAAGGGCGGCTCTATTGCTCCAAACTGCTACGCCCCACACTGCTCGAATATTCTGGCGTGAAAGCAAGAACACAGGGCCTGGCGAGATTTCAGCAAAGAAGGGAGGGGGAAGGAGGACATACAGCAGTGCGGGGCGTTGCAGTTTGGAGCAATGGAGCCGCTCTCGGTGCATCAGATGGCTCATTTCAATATTGCGAAATAAATGAATATTTTGTCAATGGAGGAACAAATTTTCATGGGGAAAAAGGTGTTGCATTCAGGTGAGCCTGACCTGTGTTACTGGTTTAATGTGTTTCACCCTGGTGACAGACTCTCTTTAAAGGGGTTGCCTGGAGTTCATAAAAATTGAGCAAGGAAAGTTGATGCAATGTAAAAAAAAAATGGTACTCGCCTGTTTACCCAGTGCTGCAGCTCCGGTGGTCCCCGCCTGGTCTGTGTTGACTTCCCTGGAGCAGTGATGTGCCAAACATGACTGCATTGATGCCAGTATGTATGGCACGAGACCGCTAAGGCTAGGTGATGTCATCATTGTAGAACAAGACTGACTGGGACAACTGATGTAGCGGCAATGCAGCAGTAGAGGATTGGACAGGTTAATATTACCAATATATGACCCCACTAAGGCTACCTTCACACCTAGTCATTAACCACTTCAGTACCGGGCGAATTTCTGGTTCAGGACCAGACAGATTTTTGGGTTTTTTGTATGTGCGTTTTTGAGGGCTGTAACATTTTTATCATTTGTGTTATTCAACTAATTTCTGCGTCTTTTTTCGGTGACACATAGGGCTTTATTTTTATGTTTTTATTTTTGCTTGTTTTTTAATTTTTTTATATCTGCGAAAATATAAACAAAAGAGGAGGGAAAACGTGTCTGTTTTTCACTTTTCCTTTTTTTTAAATTTAATAGCGCAAAGTAACTAAACGTTATAAAATAGTTTTTCCTCTCCATTATGGTAATTTTTATTTTGTATTGTGCTGTCAGGGGTGGGGCTAGAACCTGTAATAAGGATGTGTTATTGGCGTATTATTTATTTATTTTTTAAATTATTTTGCTTTAATTTAATTTTTTTTTACTTTTCTACTTTCTTCTTTCTTTATTTATGTACTTTTTTACATTGTGTCCCCATAAGGTCATAATAGACTTTTGGAGACATCTGTTCACAGTTTGTTTGTTTTTTGTGGGGGGGGGGGGATGATTTTCCCTGTAACTGGGGCTGGTACATTTGGCCCCAATTGTTGGAGGAATACAGCCTCCTGCACGTTACTGCAGAGCTGATCTGGGTCCTCTAGGATCCAGCAGCTCTAACAGACTCTGATCCCGGCGGATCACGTGACCGCCAGGTCAGAGGGGAGCTGCATCATGGCAACTCCCATAGCTGTGTATACAACACTCATTGAGCACTGTGTACACAGCGATCCGGAAGGCAGGGACAACTACAACTACAACTCCTCTCATGCACCACCCCCAGCTGTAGCTACTGGGGACTGTAGTGCAAGGTAGTCCTGACAGGGATCTGGGATCACCTTTAGATAAGGTGCCAAGTCAACTCCTCCTGTCACAGGGCTCCACTGCTCCTCCTGGCACAGAGTCCAAACGCCTGACAGTCAAACTCCCTTTCTCAGGGCTGTCTCCAGATGAGCCTTGGACAGTTCTCTCCTCCTAGGAGGAAAGATGCACCATATTGTTCATGCTGCACCCCGCTCACCCCTTCTTACAAAAGTGAGTGGAGCAGGACGGAGACCAAGGCAAGCCAAGATGGTCATGCCTCAGCCCCACAAATTCACTAAAAGGCGGAGGTCCTACGTTGCTTTTTTTTGTTGCAGATTTTGAAATCTATGCTAGTTCCTTACTGGCACAGATTTCTATTCTGGTACACGAGAATACGCTTGAATTATTATTACTCTTAGTAACTCAGAGGCACCTCGCACCAGCCGGGGAATTGGTTAAGACTGGGGTATAGAATGCCAAGCTTTATAAATTGTACAGTATGTATTAAAAAACAGTGATTGTGTGAAACCTGCTGTATAAATCTGTGTAATGGGAGCTTCCCCGTGTGGTGGCTGCCGGCAGAAATAATCTTATTTTACATGTCTGTGGCAGTGAGTAGCTGATACCTTTGCCCAGGGGGTAGCACCACTTGTGTTACCCCGCTGACAGCCCTGGGACACTTCATTGTATATGTCCAGCAGCTTTACAATTCACTGTATAAAACAATGGAGCCTGTAAACGCTCTTCATACATTTTGTACTGAGGGATAGGGCATATCAGTTCATTTCCATGTTTTGCAAGTAGGCAGATAAATAAGAGCTATTGTACCCCTTGTAATAGCTTCTTAGGATAAAAGGAATGTATCACAGGCCAGTATTCATCTGTCTCCCGTCTGCGTTTCATTTCCGTACAAAACATATGTAAATGATCAGGTCAAGCTGGAAGGCGATAAGAGAATAATTCACGTTATCTCCTCATTTAGAGCCTTCTGTGTACTCTCAGAGATAACCATTCAGGGCCCAGATAAGGAGAGCACAGATCCCATCATTGGTGCAATATAACAATAAACAGGTTTAGCACCACAAGCAACCAGAAATATGTGACCCTAGCTGATACCAATAATGGCCGTTTTATTTTACGTGGTTTACTACTTAACTGTCCTGTTACGACCATTTGGATAAGGAGCCAATGTGGCAGTAGTACCGTATAATTATATATAATGTTATTATTATTATTGTCTACATTATCCTGACCAGCAGAAACTACAAACTACAATTTATTTAATTTCTTAAGGATCAGGTTTGTGTTATAGAAAATACATTGTGACAATATAAAAAAAAAAAAATCATAAATATAATGCAAATGTTGGCAGGAATGTATTAAAGGGGTTTTCCAAGAGTTACTGTACATATTGACAACCTATGCTTAGCATAGATCATCAATATTTGATCGGTGGGTGTCTGACATCCAGAACCCCTGTAGATCAGCACAGCATTCAGGTAAGCACTGTGGCCTCGTCTACTTACCAAGCCGTACATTGCATAGTGGCTATGCTTGGTATCGCATCTCAGTCCTATTCACTGGAATGAGACTGAGCTTCGAACAGACCATGTGACCGATGAACGTGATGTCACAGTCCTGTGAACCCAAGCACCGTTTTGAGCAGCTGATCTGTAAGGATCCCAGCAGTTGGACCCAGAGGCATAGCGGTAGGGAGTGCAGCGGTAGCAGTCGCATTCGGGCCCTGGACTGTGAAGGGGCCCCAAAGGTCCCTCTTCTACATAAATTATACCGCTATTCTAAATGGCACAGGAGAGCTAGGGGCCCCATTGCAGATTTTGCATTTGGACCCACACCCTTGTCTCGTGGATGCAGAGGGTGGCTGCTTATTTTCGGCTCTCTCCATGAGTCTGCCTGCTGAGCTATTTTTGGAGGTTGGGGAACCCTCGGTCTTGTAACCTAGATGTAGGTCAGAAGCAGTAATGTGTCTCATTATGGGGAGATGGTACAGAGACCTATAAGACCATGCATGCCCTGACAAGAATTCTGGGTAAGGAATATGCAAATAAGACCTCATTGGTGGAAAAGAGGAATGAGCTCCAGCGCCACCTTTTAGTCGTAGCTTCCTATAGATTAGTGCATGGTTTTCAAAGAAATCTAAGGGCATAATCTGGAAATAATAGCCAAGCCAGAATAACTCCTCCAAAAGGAAAGGGGTCCCATCCACAGACAGCTGTTTTGAGATTGCCTCTCAATAGCGGAGTAAGGCACTGACTGGCTGTGTGACAGGTCTAGATGTTGGTCAGAAGGAGTACTATGTCTTATTAGGGATAGGTACAGGGACTTAAAAGACCATGCATGCCTTCTAAGAATTCTGAGTAAAGAATAAGCAAATAAGACCTAATTGGTGGAAAAGAAGAATGAGCTCCTGCGCCACCTTTTGGAAGGTTTACATAGGTGGACATTCTTTCTGTTCTCATAGGCAGCATTAGCTGCCACAGTCACAGAATAGGCCTTTGACCTCTTCTGACGCAGTAGCTGCTTCCCAAGGCTGCATAGACCGACTAACTGAATAGGCTTGCCATGTCAACTGCCCTGAAAAGGCACGAAGGCTGCTCTTATCACACCTTCATCCCAGCGTAACCTAAAAACGCTGTATCATGGACCGTACTCAATAACCCCTCCTATGGTACAGCATCTAGGCACATTTAAAGGGGTTGTCCAGGCAAAAATGGACAACCCTTTTAAATCAGCCGGGGGCATTGAAAAAAATAAAAAAAATGTATATTCACCTGTCCCCGATGCTCCGGTGTCCTTCCGGCGCGTCCTGGTGGTGGCTTCTCCCGGGTGTCTTCCAAAGTTCCACTGAAGCCACTGATTGGCCTCAGTGTTCATGTGACCCAATTAGCGGCCTCAGCAGGCCTAAGGAAGAGGACCCGTGATGTCACAGGTAGTGACATTGCATGCCATTTGCTGATTGGCCTAAGGCCAATCAGTGGCTCCAGTGGAACTCCATAAGAGACCCAGGAGAAGCCAGAGCATCGGGACAGGTGAGTATGGATTTTTTTTATTTTTTCAATGCCCCCAGCTGATTTAAAAGTTAAAAGGGTTGTGCATTTTTGCCCGGACAATCCCTTTAATGTTCTGCCTGCAGAAGTTGCACCTGTAAAAAACTCAAGACTATTACAGTGGGGCCCAGCATCAAATCAATAGCATTTCTCAGGGGATGCTAACCTGACTTGGGTGGGAACTCTACAGTCACCCACCTAAGGTTGCTTAAAGAGGATGTATCATCAAGTACAAAATGCTAAGTGGCATAGATCTTTTTTATTTCTCTAAAATCCATCTACCATCCATCCATCTAGATATGGCCCCTGAAAAATGATATGTGAATTAGCCAAGTGGGCAGTAACTTTAGGTTTTTCTCAGTGAAAACATATGGTTCCTGCCCACTTGGAGAATAAGATCTAATTCATATGTAATATTCCAGGGATCAAATCTTTGGTATAGGTGGATGAATTTTATAGAAAAAAACAAAAAAACAACAAAAAAAACTCTATATTGCTCAGGGGCAAAGTGAGAATCAAATGATATATGGCATTTAGTATTTTGTACTTGGTGACAGATCCTCTTTAGGTTATCCCTCACCTCCTTACAGATACAAAAAGTATATGCAAACGTTTCAGAACTTTTTATTAAGAATTGGGGCAGATTCGTTTTGTACGCCAGTCTTAATAAAGGGCTGACAGGTGCAAGGCACGCCTGATTCATGAAGAGGCTACAACCGCTTCCTAAAGCCCCTTGCAGACGACCGTGTGCACGGTCAGTGTGCTATTCGGGATTTTCCCGAATAGAACACTGACCCATTCATTTCTATGGGCCCATACACATGACCGTTAATAAACACGATCACGTGTGCGGGCCAACAGTCTGGGCCACAAAATATGGAACAGGTCCTATTCCTGTGCGATTTTGCGGCCCTTGCTTCCACGGCTTCTATTCATTTAATGAAAGGGGCCGTGGAAACACGGTCGGTGCACAAGCGGCCCACGGTGGACATCCGCGTGTCCCCCGTGCACCGCCCGTGCCTTTAGTTCACGGCTGGCAGTAAACATGGTTGTGTGCAACCAGCCTAAGTCATAGGAATAAGGCGAACAAGGCGCGAAATGGGGAATGCATTTGGCGCAAGAAAGGGCTTCTGAAGGTGGGATAATGAATTTCTGCCAAGGTCTAGGCTGTGCTTACAATCAGAAACCCCTATAATATATGTAGATTGTCTTGCTGTAGCTTCCTATACAGACATGTAAACACACTGTACTAGGGGGGATTGAATTTTGACACAGTTTACATTACACATATAAGCATCATACGTGCTTGCTTTTAATTTCTTCTTGTCAAGCACACAATTCCCCATAATTATTCTGACAAGTTACAGACACATGTAGCAGATTTACCACGCAGTTCTTCAGCCTGGACGTGAATGTTACTTTGGAAAGCTCTGGAAAGCTAAAATGCAAAAAAATACATGTAATCCATGTGGTCTAAAACTACTATGAACAAGCCTGTCTGTCTTTATCTTATGTGTTTTTAAGGGAATGTGTCACCAAAAAATAATCTACTTTTTAGTTTTTATGTTAAACATATTTTTAAGAATTTTTGATCATTTGTTTTTACATTTTTCATGTCAGTATCTATATTTTTTTTAAAGTTTTATATCCAGAAATTTTGCACTAGTCACTCAGCCTAATAATAAACTGACACTTGCCAATTCTGTAGGAGTTTTCTTTTCAGAATTCCAATAATTGACATTACAGACAGCATTAGAAGATAACACCTCTATAGATAATACTAAGGACACAGAGTTGAAATCTCTACCTGCCACACGGGACAACACGACAACACCCTAAATGTGGGACTGTCCTGCTTGATTCGAGTCAACTGAAGGGGTCCCCCACTACCATAAGGCCTGGAGCGGGTGCATCATTTGCCCTATGGTTAAAGCAGCTCTACTTGGCATAGGAGTGAAGTTTGGTCACTACAGAAGCATCACACGAAATATATTTGGTCTCTACCAATATTTGCAGTACATAAAACACCTTTAGAGACTCCAAATGTTTAGGGATACCCTCATACACATGGTATTATAGCATCAAATGCAGAATTGTTGGCCAGTTCCCCAACATAGTCAGTTCCCCTAACTACCAGGTTAGCAGGGGCCATACAAGGCGCAGTTAGAGATGACAATGAAAGGAGGCTTACAAAATTGAATACAGAGCCATGTGTTATACTCTATAGTATTACATTTTGCATTACTCATGTGCCTTCACTTTACTGCATTATCAGTGTACTGTGACATTATGTCTGCTTCACACCTACATGTGACATTATTGTATTTTTTTTTTTTCTATGCTGTGAAGTCACAGGTATATGGCGACCTTCCTGTATGGTGACATCACTGTATAACTGCTATGCTGCAACATCAGAGTAGAAAAACCATGAACTGTGACATGTGTGGATTATCTCTGTACTATGACATCACTGTGTGCATTTTCCTGGTACTGTGATATCACTGTATACATTATTCCTGTACTGTGAGATCACTGACTGCATTTTTCGTGTACTGTGACATCACTTTATTATCTCTGTTCTGTGACATCACTTTGTTTATTATCCCTGTACTGTGACATCACTGTGTGCATTATCTCTGTACTATGACATCACTGTTTATCTCTGTACTGTGACATCACTGTGTGCATTATCTCTGTACTATGACATCACTGTTTATTATCTCTGTACTGTGACATCACTGTGTTTATTATCTCTGTTCTGTGACATCACTTTGTTTATTATCCCTGTACTGTGACATCACTGTGTGCATTTTCCTGGTACTGTGATATCACTGTATACATTATCCCTGCACTGTGAGATCACTGACTGTATTTTTCGTGTACTGTGACATCACTGTGTTTATTATCCCTGTACTGTGACATCACTGTGTGCATTATCTCTGTACTATGACATCACTGTTTATTATCCCTGTACTGTGACATCACTGTTTATTAGCCCTGTACTGTGACATCACTGTGTTTATTATATCTGTACTGTTTATTATATCTGTACTGTGACATCACTGTGTGCATTATCTCTGTACTATGACATCACTGTGTTTATTATCCCTGTACTGTGACATCACTGTGTGCATTATCTTTGTACTGTGATATCACTGTGTATTATCCCATTCCCATTCCAAGTTTTGCTGAAGTCATGGTCACTTTTTACATATCTATTCTCCAAACGTACTTACTGTATCAGTCCCGAGTCAGTGTTGGAAAGGGATTCTTTGATCCCACCAGAGAACATACCCTGCATCTATACAGAACATATGGATGTTCACATTCAAAGAGGTTGTGCCACTATGGACACTTATACCCTATCCACAGGACAGGGTATAAATGTTCGATTGCTGGGGGCCTGATCGCCGCTCCATTCACTTCTATGGGGTTGCCGAGACTGTAATCACTGACAGCGCCTGCAGCCCCACAGAAGAGAATGGAGCGTAAGTTATGCAATTGCACTGGTGCTCCACTCACAAGGAGGCCTTATGGGGACTTACAGTCCCAAATCCTCCTGAACACCCAATAATCGGACACTTGGCCCCTGTCTCATGGATAAGTGTCCATAAAGGCACAACCCCTTTAATTGTCTGTTTCCAGAACTGGGGCCCATTATGTCAAAGACAATCTGCTAGAGGGCCAGTCCATTCCTGTCTGTATATCCAGTTACCAGTTTTGTTTCATCCTTTTTCCTCCTTTTCTCTTATTCTAAATAATCGGGAGGATTCCCAGAGTAAATGAAAAGATGCCAAATACCAAAAAATCTGAAGTCATATGAGGTCACTGTAGCAAAGTACAGAAAGCAGGAAAAGAAGGACCTACAACCGAGCAAACAGACAAAGCAAGGCAAGGATGAGAAACTGGCAAGATCTGCACAAACTAGGATAACACGAATGGGAACTAGGCCAAGAACACAGATATATGTTTGGATGCCAAGGGAACGGCAGGTCTGGAGAAGAAAGAGAGGCACTGTACCTACAGATGTAGCTACTTACAGAGGTGCAAGACATCTTGGTACCATATGCCATTTAAAGAGACTGGTTAGAAGGAGCTCTAAACCTCAAGGGTACCGCTTGTAAGCAGAGCTGTGAATTTTATTGTTCATTGTAGGTCTCAGACTGGAAATATTGTATGCAAGTCTTCTGTGTACGTAGCCTCCTTACACTATGTTCACGCTTCAAGCGCAAGGTTTGGAGTCTCTGCTGCAGATTACATTGTATTTGATGGAAAATATTGCTACATTCAGCAAAATTATTATACTGCATAGCAGTCCTAGATGTGAGAGAAAACAACCCTGACAATGCCATACCATGCACAAAAAAAAGTCACTTTATGTCTGCTGCAAAATACAATGGGAAGGTTTAAATAGAGTTATACACCTGTTAGGTTAGGTTGACAAACAGGGATTTGGAGCAAATTTTGAGGTTAATTCAGGCCAGAATCTACCATCTTCCTTTGTAATGTGAGTCAATGACGGACACTTCTTTATTGAGAACGCTGAAAAAAAGCGTCCTGCTCAGGCTTTCTGCGGATACCGAGGCTGATACAGCCACAGAACCCAAGGCCTGAGGCTCATCCTGATTATCGCCATTGTACCTGAGGCTAAACAGCATGCAAACCCATGGCACAAAGCTGAAAGTTCTGCTTCGTCTTCTCAAGAATGGGGGTCTAGTTACCCCATCCTGATGCAGCAGCAGGCCAAGCATGCCACCTGCCGATCCATGCACTCTCTATGTGCATGCCAGACATAGTTGAGTACAGAGCTCAGCGATCTCCAGGGCTCCCATAGAGAATGAATGGAGCGACATGCTAGGCCTCCTGCTCCATCAGGATGGTGGAACCACACCCTTGTTCTTGGGATTGGATCTCTCCATAGGGGTTAACTTCAAAACTCGGAATGACCCAAAATTGTATTCACTTTGCAAAAAAGTATAAGTGCAGTAGAACATTGGGAACTGATATGAATGCAATTCTATATATATAGCTACAGGTACATCTCAATAAATTAGAATATCTTTGAAACGTTTATTTCTTTCAGTAATTAAATTAAAAAAGTGACCTCCTATATTTTCTAGATTCTTTACACAGAGTCTTCTATTTCAAGTGTTTTATTTCTGTAAATGTTGATTATAGATTACAGGTAATGAAAACCCAAATCTAAGAAAATTAGAATATTGTAAGTTCAGTTCAGTATTGTAAATTCAGTGTCACCTGCCAAGGTTTCTTAAGCCTTTAAATGGTCCCTCAGTCTGGTTCAGTAGGACACACAATCATGGAAGACGCTGATTATGGATTGTATTACTTAATTACTGAAATGAATGAACGTTTCAAAGATATTCTAATTTATTGAGATGCTCCTGTATATATATATATATATATATATATATATATATATATATATATATATATATATATATATATATATATATATATATATATATATATATATATATATATATATATATATATATATATATATATATATATATTAATAAATTTTATTTATTTAGCGCCAACATATTCCGCAGCACTGTACAATTTGTAGGGTTCAAGTACTGACAAAAAAAAAAGATACATTACAAAGAAATAGTCAATTCACACAATGGGACTGAGGGCCCTGCTCACAAGAGCTTACAATCTATGAGGTAGAGGGGGTGACACAGGAGGTAGCAGGGGTGGCAACAGACGTAGCATTGCTTGTACAATGTATATATACACACACACACACACACACATATATATATATATATATATATATATATATATATATATAAAAGAAAATGATCCTCGAATATCCTGCACAAGAGTAATAGGTCTTTTATATCGGCTAAAATCAGTTCTGTATCTCATCCGCTGCAGAGAAACCTCAGAAGTAACACTGGTAGCTTTCTCCAAGGAAGCAAATTCCTTACAAAGTCAGATAGCAGAGTCCGGCTTTCTATAAGACAAGCAATGTAATCTAAACAAGAAGTGACAGGAAGTGCTTAAATGGTTGTAGATTCACAGAATCATCTCCAGATGTTACAAAAGTCAATGAGACAGAGAGCAAGACCAGGGAGCAGGGGAAGTAGTGGAGGGATGGAGCGTACATATAAAAGTATCTACAAATGGCACGCTACTGTGTGATCACATATGGGACAATGTACTCCCTAGTGTAAATGATAAGAATAGGATATGGAACAGGAGTTTTGTGACCATATAAAATCCAGGCAAAGGAACTATAAAGAATGCCATACACATTAGTGAACAAGAAAAACGGACAAATACAATCTATACTAGGCTAATATAAGTAGTATCTATGTAACGCCACTCATGTTGTTATAATAAATAAAGTTTCTTTTAGGCCTGGGACACATGTTGCCCACTTGCAGGGTTTAGCCGCTGCAAAATCATTGGTTGGTAACCCACTGTGAAGTACAATAGTGCTGTAGATGATGGTACTTGTAAATAGCATATCAGGAACCAAAACTAACAGCTCAGGAATGGTGGTGGCTAGAAAAAAACTTCGCTGGAACCAGTGGAACAGCGACTACTAAATTATGCAAAGAGCTGGACTTGGAGGTGGTGAAAAGACCACACATTGCAGATAAAACCCACAGGGCAAAGTGTGTTTTTTTTGGCTTGGGTTTGCATTATAAAGCAAAGCAAGCAGCTGTTTTAGGCCATTTTTTTGAGATCCACAATAGGGAGTCTGTGGCGAACATCCTGTGACGCATGAGCCACATAATAGATAATCTAATTTAGAGTTTGATATGTCCTCCTTCTTTAATAGCTTTGCACCAAAATCGGAGTAGTCTTCAGGAGAGGCGTTCATCACCATTCAGACGGCTTCTTAGACTAAGTAAGTGCAGGAATCCGGACCATACATAAGGATACATACATCCCATTACTCATCCCTGCCAGTGAGATCTGCTGCGTGTAAAGTAAGGGGTGGGTTCACACCTGCGTTTGAGTCCGTCCACTGCCAATCCGAGTGAAAATCTCGGGGAATGGGATCGGCATCGGATACCGACAGGTCAGCGACGCATTGGTTAAAAATCCATTCATTTGAATGTGTTTTTAAAGCAATGTGCGGGTGTGCGCCTACACCCTCTGCGCTGTGAAGCCGTTTTTTCGTCGGACATGAAGTCCTGCATGTCCGACTTTGTTTCCGACGAAAAAATAGGATTCGCAGCGCAGAGGGTGCAATCGGACACCTGCGCATTGCTTTAAAAACACATTCAAATGAATGGGTTTTTAACCAATGCGTCACTAGCCTGTCGGTATCCGATGCCGTTCCCCGAGATTTTCACTCGGATTGGCAGCGGACGGACTCAAACGCAGGTGTGAACCCACCCTAACATGACTTTATCCAAAACTGCAGTAAACATTAGGTAGGATTTAGTAACCATCCAGCTGTGATTGTGGGAAAATACTATAAAATGTCCTTACCCTTTCTTAGTTCTTTTTTCTGAGTGACACCCAATATCACCCAATGTGGCTATCTTTACAGATGTTACAGGGTTCTCAATCTGCCTGGTATTCTGACATGGTATATATAGTGATGTGTGCTGCTCTAATGTTGCCGTCATTAGTGACGGACACCTCAATGAAACCCCTAACAGAGACTCACAATGCTGATATCAGCAGATCCTTAGGATAAGGCCACACACTGCAAACTCAGTGTGACATTGGGTGTTTTTGCCATGGCTCACATGCAGGTTTCTCTGCAGGCATTTTTGCTGCAGTTATGCAGAATTATATATGTATATTCTGTAGATTCAGCCTTGGAAACTGTGCAGTGTATCTGGGCAAAATCCACATCAAACCATACAGTTTATATAGTGTAATTGCTACGGATGTGGCAATGCTATCACCCTGTACAGTGTAAAATCCAGTGTGAAAATAGAATTGACCATGCTGCGGATATAACACCCATGGCACAGGTCAGTATCTGATTGTGTTTGTTTAATCTCATCTATTTAGCAGTTTCTGTAAACGCAGAAGATTTTCCACTAAAAATTCTGTAGTGTATATGTCCTGTGTGAACATGCCCTAAGGCCTCGGTAGATGCTAGAATGGAATGAGTAAAATCAGGAGCTGCCTGGTATGACGTGGATTCAGTAGGTGGCGCTACCTCTTCTGACTTAGTATGAGGCACCACCTGCTGTATCCACGTCAAAGCAGGCCGGTTAGGGTTAGGATTGCATGTAGCAGAGACACAGTTTGCCTCTACTTCAACAATGCAACACCCAAAAATGCAGAGGAACAGGGTGTGTTAGAAGTGATGGGGTGGAGGCCAGAGCCAAGTAGTGCCACCTACTGGATCCACAACACATCAACATTTAAAGAGGACCTTTCACATCCTCATGCACATGTGGTTTTATATACTGCTTGAAAGCCGATAGTACGCTGAATTCAATGCACTGTCGGCTTTCCAGTTATGTGCCCCGGGGCTGGAGATATCGGTGCCCACTGTCAGAAGGGCGTTCCTGACAGCACACGTCCATAGACTTGTACTGGGCGGGGCGTTCCTCACAGCTCAGCATCATCACTGGGCGGTAAGGAGCGCCCCCTCTGACAGTACAGGGCTATGGACGAGTACAGAGAGAGGGGGCATTCCTTACCGCCCAGCTAGACTGTTAGGAACGCCCTTCTGACTGTGGGCACCGATATCTCCAGCCCCGGGGCACATAACTGCAAAGCCGAGAGTGTGCTAAATTCAGCGCAATGTCGGCTTTGTAGCGGTATATAAATAAATCAAATCATGTGCATGAAGACATGAAAGGTCCTCTTTAACAAAAAAAAATAAATTTTAAATTTAAAAAAATGTTAAAAAACGGTCTGTACTGACATCTCTTTCCATCAGTGTGACATATTTTTCCTCCATTTTCTGGACATAAGTGCAGTTTTAATGTCTCTGTCTTTAAATATCTGTTAAGAAAATGTCCGTCTTTTTCTTTTGACCCAACCCACTGACCTATTTTTTCGACTCAGATGCAAATCTGTTTAGACAGATGATACAAACGGACGCATGTGGGGCATATTTATCAAAACTGGCATTTCCTATTTCTTAATACAGACCACATGAGGCGCAAAGCACACCTGATTTGTCAAGGGGCTCTTAATAAATCAGATGACACTGTGAAAACCTACATCAGTCAGGAACAAGCATAGATATCTTGTATAAGGCCGGGGTCCCACTCGGCCAAAAACTGTAGCGTTTTACAGTCCCTGCAAAGTGGATGGGATTCTAGCGGACTTTGTGGGAAAAGCCGCAATGCGTTTCCACTGTGGTTTTTCCCACAGCCCTCTATGTGGGGCCTTAGCCTAACTTACGCCAAAAAACTGGCATGACTTATAATAAATATGTCAGGCCAAGGTGTCACCGCCCGAGCCCGATGATGAATTATCCCCATTGACTTGGGGCTATCCGGTCGTGAAAACAACCAAAAATAGGGCATGTCCTCATTTTTGACAGACATTATGCAATATCTGTTAAAAAAATGTGCGTGTGAATACAACCATTGACTTCCATTGTTGAAAAAAAAAAACTGTGTGTGCACGAATGCATTCAGACACAGTGGAATAATTCTGCACCATAAAAACCGCAGAGGATCCGCCATGTTTGACCTAACACTTCACAGAAATGTGAAATGTAGACTCACTGGATCTATATAGTATACTTTTTTTTTTTTTTTTTGAGTGAGTGACGCCAAATATATCCTTACTCAGTGTAGCTTAGTTAACCAAAAGTGCATGTAAGAATTCGACCTTGTCAACTTGACACGTCACAGTGTAGCACTGACATGGGGGGAGGGAGTCTCTCACCTCAGGAAATATGACAACACAGTTTTGTGGTTGCAGGCCCCCGACACATCACAGATGACAGGTCTTGTTTATAGAGTGGAATATCTAATATGAGTTGACACGTCAGAATGATGATATTCATGAGGTCGGATCACATATACCACACAGGTCAGATGTTTCTGGGTCACAGAATGTAGCACACAGCATCACATGTTCTAGCAGTCTGCTAACTGAATGTGACATTCTGCTTGTGTATGAAACAGAGGCTTGGGGTGTATTCACACGGTGATTGTTGCAGTAAGTTTTCTGCGACAAATTGTTGTAACGCTGCAGATGTTACCATTCCCCTTGATAGTAGAATGTGTCCACATACAGTCAGCACCAACGGGACAGTATCAGACTGTCTAGGAAGTTAGCCATGACTTTATATTGATGGCCTATCCTTAGGATATATCATCAATATCAGATTGATGGGACACCTGGCACCCCCACTGATCAGCTGATTTCTGCACTGTATATGGAGATAGAAGCAGGTGGCTCTGTATACCATGTAGTGGCCATGACGCATTATTGCAGATGCGGCCCTGAAGACTGTACAAATAGCTGATCGTTGGGGGTGCTGGGTGTCGGAACCCCATCAATCTCATAGTCTGTATTCACACTAGCGGCTGTCAAAAATGGATGTATCAGTCCACGGCCATTCTGCATCCGTTCCAAGTCCATTTCTTAGTTATGTCATCTGTTTTTAATGGGCTGTTTATAAAAATGGATGAATATTAGTCTTTTTTTTGGATCTGAACTGTATTTAACAACCATCACTTGGATACAAAGTCATTGGGACATCCGATAAAAATGGATCTATTGAGTGCTATGTGGGCCGCATGGCCATCAAATAAATATTAAAACGGACAATAATAGGAATTGCAGTCAAAACAGCAGACATGTGAATACACATATAGACTCACATTGTTTTGAAAATGGCTATTTTCGTGTCGTGGGAATAAAGCCTTAGGCTGTATTCAGACAGTGTGGTTTAGGTACATCTAAAAACTGCAACAAAACCACATCTGATAAATCACATGTGGTTTTACTGCTATTTGGCGTGGTTTGCCATGCAAGAACTGGCACGAGATTTTCACAGATGAAACATTGCGGCTCAGTGGTGAGCACAGTGTTTAGGATCCTCCAGCTAAGGGCATCCTCTGCACGGTGTCTGCATGTTATCCTACAATAAATAAGATGAAATCTTCCGCACTTATATTAGACCGCAGTACAATATCACGACTAATGTATCCCCATGGGATTGTGGGAAATGTTGTGTATATGTGTTTTCCTATAATCTCACACAATTTATTTGATGCCGATTTTACACAATGCAATTTTACTTTTACCTTCAGACTGAAGGCTTAACCTATAAATGTCATGATATATCTTGTTGTGTACCAGAACCAAAATATGATAGGTTTGGGCTCCAAAGTGATAAATTGCATTTAATGGTCAGAATTTACTATTTGTGCCCTTTATTTGCCCCTTTTAGGCTCTATGCACATGGCCATGTGCTTTGTCAATGTGCTAGCTGTGTTTTTCATGGCCCCATACACATACCAGGTATTATCATGGGCCCGTGTATACGGCAGTGAGCCCGGCGGAAACCTCAGGACAGACCCTATACCTGTCCATTTTGTGGCCAGTGGTCACTAGATGAAGTAACTAGGTCCGTGAAGTCATGGACAGCACACTGATGTCATTTATGTGCTGTCCATGCCATTCATGTTACATGCACACAGTCATCTGCAAATGTTGCAATCCGCAAAAAAGTATGTCATCGGCAATCACGGATCTGTTTATGATCCACTACACGCTGTGCTGAAAATGCGGACAAATATAGGACATGCTTCATAATTTGTCGACCCCTTCTACGTCCCGGACACATGACCACAAAAATTGCAGACGTGTGTATGGGCCCATACAAATGTATAGGTCCACACTTTAATTGGGGATAAAATTACGGTCGTGTGCATGGGGTCTAAAGCTGCATTCGCCTTTTTTCTGAGGTGTATTTCCATGCACCTAATTTACTAAAAACCGCGTAATAAGTTTTGCACACTCACCTCATGTAAATTGTGATTCCACTGCTGATTCAGATTTTTTACGATGCCAAGAAAGTGCAGTAAAGCATCATAAAATGTTACTACGGATAAACCACAACCACTTACCTTGAGAAAAAAGCAAAGTGACGAACCTTATGTAAAAGTCTTCATAACAAGCGCAAACACGTCACATAAGCGTAAAACTTTAAAGGGGTTGCCCAGGATAAGCACTTTTAAATATGAGGCCAGGGAAGGTGAAAAAAATTTAAACAAAACCCCATACTAACCTGTCGCCCAGCGTGGTCCGATCCTGCTGCTCCGTTCTTTTCTTCCAGTGACGTCCCATGCTGCTGGTTGGCCTCAGCGGTCATGTGCGGCGGGGACTTCTGCCGGAAGAAAACACCGGAGCGGCAGGACCAGACCGCGCTGAGAGACACCGAAGCACCGGCCTCAAATTAAAAAAAAGTGGTTGTCCCAGATAAATCCTATAATAAAGGGGCAGAATTAGAAGAAAATAGGCATAAGCAGCCTGATGAATGGCAATGCTTTATACTACCTACAATGGGGGCCCTCCCTTGCCCCAAAGATGTACCACATCCCCAATTCTACACCTCAGTTGTGGGCTGGGGACACGTCAGCCCCACATATTTATTATAACTCACACCAGAAAAATGTCAGGAGTTATATAGTTAATCTATGGCCGTCTCCTGACAGGCGTAGACAGCCATTCTGGCACATGGATGTGCGTCTGATTTAGTCTGATTCAGACGTGCCTTGCACCAGTCCAGGCTTTTACTA
Organism: Leptodactylus fallax; assembly: GCA_947044405.1. NCBI lineage: Eukaryota > Metazoa > Chordata > Amphibia > Anura > Leptodactylidae > Leptodactylus > Leptodactylus fallax. The sequence goes on along the minus strand of CAMRHE010000405.1, from coordinate 1,071,621 downwards.
AGACTGCATAGACTATTTATGTAAACATTACCGAAAGCCACAAAGTCTCGGTACCAGTGATCTGTAGGGGTCCCAGGTGTTGGACCCGCGCAGATCTGTTACTGATCTATCCTAAGGCTAGGCCATCAATATTACAAACCGGATAACCTCTTTCATTCCCAGTAGTGGTACGATATTCAATTGATACTAAGCAATTATCAAAAAAAAAAAAAAAAAAAGTAACCCAGTTGTGCTATTACGTGGTCCCATAGGAACACATTAACCACCATACCGTGCGATATCGGATACATATGACCGCCATGAAGCCCTGGCTTTAAGTCTTTAAACGACAAAATATGTTGTAAATTTCGCCTACAAACTGTTTACAAATTTGCCGTACGTCCACGCAACATGAATTTTTTTTTTGTCACGTCCCGAATGACGTTATTTGCAACGAATTTGTAATGGCAGCCATATTCGTTGTCACCCAGCTGTCAGCTATAGCTGAATAGTTTATTAACTTTTTTATTGTATTATACTTTTTAGCCCTAAATTCTGAGGTGATAGGTGACAGTCTCCATTTTATGGATTATTATCCTACATGGCAGCCTTATACTTTACACTTTTCCTCACAAGCAACAAGTGTCATCGTCTATTTCAGTCAGGATGTGCGCGCCATTACGTGTGCCCAGAGAAGACGCAGCATCTGCCCTGAGTGTTATAGTGCAGTGTCCTCCATCTTTATACAGATAATATAATGTCTCCACTCTGTGTGACCTCCCCTCCCCTCTCTCAGACCCTCCATGAGCCGCCATATTGTGCAGCCCTCCTCCTCCTCCCTCCTGTCTCCTCTTCCCTCTCTCCTCCTCTTCTTCCTCCCCAGGGAGACTGCGCGGCCTCAGCCCACACAGCAGCAGCAGTAGTAGGAGCAGCAGCAGCGCCGACATCCTCCAGAGCCGCCCGACTAACGGAGCCTGCAGGAGGGAGGAGGAGGAGGCGGTGACCGGGGAGCCCGGGGCCCTCACACAGGTACGGACAGGAGCCGGGGGTGACCTTTGTACGAAGTTTTGCGCCTTTTTCTGACATGACGTTGCGCTTTGACGCTAAGAAGTCGGGGATGAGGGTAACTTTACTAGGTGCTGGGTATCCTAATCCAGCACTGGGGACTTGAGGAGGGGGAGGCAGGTTCATGATGGCGGCCTGGGGGGTGGTGTAGTGTCTGGGTAGTGTTAGTTCATGTGTCACATAAAGGCCTCTCTGTCATGCTCCTGATGCAGCAGAGCCGAGTGTGTCACTTAGTTTTTCTTGTGGGGCTTTGCAAAGTGTCAGTGGTTGCAAACAGCGCAATGACAAACCCATCACTGCTACATCTGTAAGCGTGTGTGACTCCTGTGCCATGGAGGATACCAGCACCCACTTTTTAGAAACTTTTTTGGACTTGGGCTACGACGTTCAGGTGTTGCTGATGACATTTTGGGTGTAAATAATGACATTTTGGGAGGGGGGTTATGTATAAAAGTTGGGCACGGTTATGATATATATGTGAATGCCTTATCCACGTGCACAGTAAAGCTGCAAATTTCCTACGTTTGGTGCAGACTTGACAGCTGGAAATCTCTGTAGATATTTTATGTAGAAATGTCGCACGTGAGACCTGTTATCGGCTTCTTGTGCAAAGTTTGCAAACTCAGGCTATGTTCACATCTGCGTTGCAGTCTCCGTCAGAAGTCGCCGGACTTTTCAGGATAAAAAAAACTTTCTAGGTGATCTGTTGCTGTACCTTATTTAATTCCTATGGCCCTGCGACGGACCAGAGGGGGCAACGTGAACGTTTGTGACGCCACAGGCGACCGCCCCGGCTCTGATGGGTTTTACGTGTAGTGTGGGATGGCAAATCTGAGCCAGCGATGCTACATGTGGGTTATGTATCTGTTGTACACAATGTTACGTCTATGGAAGTTGATACATTGTGACAAATCTGTCACATTTGTTGCTTTACTGGCCTGGGTGGGCATTAGTGTCCCAGAATGAAGCTGCCTTCTGGGAAAAAGTTGCACGCGGGCACCAGGATGTCGTATTACCTGGTGTGCGTTCTGATGTCGCAACATGCCACGGGTTGTTTTTGTTTTGTTTTTTCTAATGTGTGTGTATGGGTCTTACTTTTGCAGTGGATTTATAACCGATCTTCTGATCCTAATCTATGTGTAGGACCCCCACCAAATCAAATACTGATATCCTATACTGTGGGGAAGGTTCCCAACATATACTCTGGATTGGTCATCAATCTGAAAAATGCATTAGGGCCTGGAAAAACTTTTAAAAACAAAAAAAAATAAAAATCTGTCATTGATGGAAAAATAAGTGTTGGCGTTCGCTTGGAATTTGGTGACATAAGCGAGCGATTTTATGAGAAAAAGTGTGTTTATTGCACAATAGTAGTATAACAAAAACCATATATACATGTAGTATTGTCACAATCGTACTGAGCCGCAGAATACAGTTGTGCCAGATTTTGCTGCAGTTTTTGAGCTAAAGCCAGGAGTGGATTGAACAGAAGGTAGACGTATAAGAGCTTCCTATATATTTCCCATTCCTTCTGTAGCCATTTGGCTCCAAAAAATGCGACGACAAAAAAAAAAAAAAAGGATAGGTCATGAGTATATGATCTGTTGGGTTCCAGCACCCAGTCCCCACACAGATCAGCTGTTCTGGTAGCATCTAGGCACTGGAAGCGGCTAGTGGATTCAAGTAATGGGAGTGGTCCAACAATTCTCTGGAACCACCGCTGTACTGTTACTTGTATAGGAGCTGCATACGCTCCCTGTCTACTAGCTGCTGCCGGAACATCTGATCTGTGGGGGTGCGGGTGTCGGACACCCACAGATCGTATACTGATGACTTATCCTGTGCATAGGTCATCAGTATGAAAATCAATTTGGGGCCAGACAAACCCTTTAAAGTTACCCCTAAATGGTGGCGTTAAAAAACCTTTTATAGTTACTTATTGGACTCAGAGTCTCCTTGGATTCATATTTGTTGCGCAGCCCTTCACTGAAGCCGGGGACGTACACCTCCGCTTCACTGTGCATGTGCACTGAAGCCTAAATGTAGCTGCGCAGGCGTTGGGTAGGTATAAAGGGTTTATTTTTCCTTGTATACCAGACACAAACTGCATTAGCATGGGGATACTTGGGACCCTAAACCACCGGTCTATAAGGTCCTGTGGGTGGTTTAATGCCCCAAATAGCTCTGACAGGTTTCCTTTAAAATGAACATGTGCTGGCAGTGAGAATGGCCCTAACCAGTCTCAGCCCCCTGTGTGCCCCTGACCTCAGCCCCAATCTCCGCCGCAGTCTCGCCCCATGTGTAACATACTTTCTACAGATATATATCCCCTTACCCTGATGACATTCTGTAGTTTTGCAGCAGATGCTACTTTGTAGGTAATGGGATGTTAGCATCTTCCTCTTATTTATTCAGTATGTGTAGGGTATGTACGTGGATTTTGACCCTTGGATTTTGTCGTGGGTTTGTTGCAGATGTGCAGTTTTCACTGCCTTGGTACTGTGTGAGGATTAGGCCTATTGTCACTGAGTTTTGCTAATCCTTGGCTTTTCCTTGCAGAATCCACCTGGTCTTAGTAGCATGCTACATGCTCTGCAACATGACCTGTGAACAGAACTGCAAAAACCTTATTCACGTGCATAGGCTGCAGATTTGACATGTATTTACGTGGGGCATATCTGTCAAATCGTACTTGTGTGAACCTAGTCCTAAGGATAAGGCGTAAGACCCAATTCACAGCTGTGTCCAGATTGTCATGTGAAGGATCTGTCTCTGACCGGGGTGTGAACCTCTTAGTATAAGTTAAAGGGGTTCTCCAGCTCTTAGAAATCGATGGTCTATCCTTAAGCTACACCATCAGTTTTAGATCAGCGGGACCCCCAGAGATCATCTTTTCTGGAGTGCACAGCTCCTGGCATTGTTTACATGCTGGGCCCTGCGCTGCTCACCTGCCCTACTTTTACTAGAGGCGGTTACTGGTACTGCAGCAGAGTGCAGGTCTTGGACTCACAGCATCGAAGATCCCTAAGATACTATGAGTTTGGGTCGGCAGACTCGTGATCAGCCTTGGACACTTGGCTATAAAACAGGGTCAGAAATGTGCCGTATCTCCCTTGTGTGATCCTAGCCTAAAGACTGGACCATTTATTTATGGTTTGCTTTTGCAACAAAAAGCGTAAGAAGACGGCGGAAGCTACGGCACAAGTAAACACTATGGTCTTGTTTGTGTTGTCAGCGCCAGCATCTGCTACTGTACATAATAGGTAGTGATGATATCCTGCTCCGCGCACATCATCGCTGTATTTGTATACACTGGTGTGCTCATAAATGGCCGTCTCTGTATACTCAGTACTTTATGGCTATGGCGTGAGCTGTGCCGACACTTCAGCAGCTGTTTGCTTTTCATTGATAGTGTGTGGATAAAGCATCAGCGCGCTCCGCCGGATAATCTATGCAGGTATTCGCACTATAACCCTAAGCTATCACCTGACTGTATGCAGCTTGGCGTCTATACCTTATACATTTTGTAGGGTCGTACTGCCTTCTTGGTGTAGTTGAGAATACTTCCCTAGCCCCTTAGCAAACATATCTACGAATTTTTTTTCTTCTTTACATTGCTTTTTCAGTTTTCTTCTTGTTCTGACCACTATTGCCTCAATATTGCAGGGGTAATGCATGTGCTTAAAAAGGGGTATTCCAGTCAGTTACCCATAGCCATTGGGTGGGGGGATAACTGTCTAGTGATCATCCCCTCCAGTCACAAGAACAGGGATACCTTGCAGCCATGTCTGAATGGAGCGGTAGATCAAACATGCGTGGCCGCTCCATTCATTCTCTATGGGACTGCTGGACATAACTGTGCACTATACTCCATGTATTAAGGGTGGGTTCACACTTGCGCCGGCACTCCGTCCGCTGCGAATCTGACCTAAATGTCGGAAAACTGGATAGGGAAAGGTTAGCGATGCTTTGCTTAAAAACCCGTTCACTTCTATGGGTTTTTAAAGCAATGCTTGGTTGTGCGCTTACACCCTCTGCGCCGCAAAGCCGTTTTTTTTTAGTCAGATACAAAGTCGGACATGCAGGACTTTGTGTCCGATTAACTGTGCAATATGCTCTTTCCAGCCTTCCCATAGAAGTGAATGAATGGATGTGCATGTGTGGCCTGCTGCTCCATTCAGATGGGATACATGGTGACTTATTGGGGACATGCACCCATAGCAGTTGACTCCTGTGCAGTAGATAGGGGATGACTTTATGTTACTGGAATACCCCTTTAATTGCCTTCTTTATAGATTTTGTTCGGTTCTTAGGAGCATGCATTAGTCATGTATGTCCGATAGCTCCCAGCCACCTACGTTCCTTCAGATGAATAGAACAGCTTCTAGCCATGAACAGTCATCGGGGTCAAATAGCAGCATCAGGAACGCACATACATAAGCTTACATTCACACCAACGTCTTAATCGGCAGCTTAAGAAAAGAAACCTGGGTGTCTTGTGTCCTTTCCTTAGTCGCCGATTGGCCTCAACGGTCACGTGTGGTGGGGACTTCGACTGGAGAAGCCCCCCGGGGGCCGAGCGGAGCGGACGGCGGCAGCCTGGGACACCGGAGCTCTGGGGACAGGTGAGTATGTCATTTATGAAGGAGACGGACTCTGAGCAGAAGTCTGAGTCTGGTTGAGGAGTTGGAGTCAGGGGTTTAGCCTACCAACCTCACAGCCCTGGCTTTTTCAGTCTGAAACATAGAGTCCGTTTATTGGCCATATTTTCTGGACTGGACTTACTTTATCATAGTTCTCCATGACTCAGTCACCGCTTCATTGCAGGACCACGGCCCCCATACTGTAATAACGACTGCACAGTAGTAGCAAGGTGAGCCAGTGACTCCCAACATCAATAATTCTATGTGTATTGAGGTCTCCGGACCAAGTGCTGGCCATGATATATGACTGTGTTTCCAGGACTGAAAAATTCAGTGTGCAGCTAGCCGCCTAGGTAATGCTCCCTGAGAAAAGCAATGTGAATTATCTCTTATCCAGGAGGGGCTCCTAGAGATGTGTAAGTAATAATGGTGCACGGTGTGGCCATATATTAGCAGAATGGGGTCTCCTGACCCCCTGTGTGGCCCTATAGAGAGGAGTAGATGAGGTGGACCAAGCATGATTGTGGCCATGTCCATGGTAGTAGTGGAAGGCAAGTGGAGATAGACGCACTGTGAACAGGGGATAAGACCCCCAATAGGTGGCAGTCCTGACACCCTTCAGACATTTGTGCTTTATATTTTCCATATGTCGCGATTGTTTGATGATGTTATCCCTTTTGAATATTATGGGAGCCATATTTTTATTTATTTTACAGCGCTGTTAATTCTCTGGTACTGTACTTGGTCTGACATTGTGGTCCTCAGACTGAAATAGGTTGTGTATCCCTCATATATAAGCCCAAGCTCCCTGTAGTGTGCCACCACGTGCCCTTTATTGTATCTGAGCTGCAATACCAGGCACATCCCATGGGCACATGGGGCACCAGGCCTGTGGAGTTGGAATAAAGTTACCAATTTCAGCTTTAAAATAAAATGATTTTTGTTTATTTTTAATCTATATAACAATATTGCATAATTAGATATAGTTTCTTACATATTTCCTTTCATAGATATTAATCACTAGATTTTTCCTGAATTAGAGAATCTTTACAGCTTCTGTCTGACCATGGCTGAAGGAGTCTGAGTCGGTCTGTAGATACATAGAGGAGTTGGTGGTTTGACCTGTCGACTTTACAGCCTTGTATGGCACTTTTTCTGGAATTAAGCAGCCCTGTTTTATTAACCCTTGAAATCCCTTTAAACTTTTATTTGAATGTTCTGAGACCAGCTGATCCGAAGGGAAGTTTGGGTGCAAAGTGACCCGGTACTATAAGGGTTGTAACGCTGCCTCTGCTGTACCTCTGTAGCCTCCAGTGTTATACCGCCCCCGGCGGGCCTGTACTGCAACACGTGCAGGCTCCTAGGGCCTTATTCACACGAACAGGAAAAATGGACGTTTTCAAAACCATATTAATCTATGGGACATTCACATGTCTGTTTTTGTGTTGGACTATGTGAATGGTCTGCAAAATATAGACTGGATAGGCTCCTGTCTATGAGGGATCCATGAGACAGATGCCCCATGGATGAAAATTGACCCTGAAAACTGGACTTTTTTTTTTTTTTTTTTTTTTTTAAATCAAGTTTTTATGTTAAATGTATTTTTAAGAATTTTTGGTGTTTTTCTTTCCATTTTTCCATGTCCCCATCTCGATTTAAAACAGTACTATACGCTGTAATTTTCACTGTGGCCACTAAGTTTAATAATAGACTGACACTTGCTAATTCTGTAGGGTGTTCTTTGCAGAAGTCACCTCATTTACATCAAAGACGTTATTACAATGGAAGATAAAACCTCTATAGATAACGCCACTGACCCATCCTTACATCAACTACTATCAATAAGCTGTGACATCTCCTCCCCCTCCCTGCACAGAGCATGTCTAGAAATCTCTACCATAGACCCCAATGAGTCCAGACTATTGTTGCCTATGGCCATGACTATTCAGTAGAGAATATCAATAAAGGCTGTTAACAGAGCAAAGGAGAAGGTCAGGCAAGATGGCCGCCCCCATAGTTATGTACAGAAAATAGAATAAAAAATGTCCGATCTGAAAATGACACGTTAGAAATAAAGTGATCTGGTTTTAATAAGAAAAAAATAAAAAATGGTGATATATTTCTTTAAGGACCTCTCAGTTTAGTTTACATTTCCATAGCGGTAATATACAATGTCTTTTACAGAGCCTTTCCCTGTTACAGGCATTTCATGATGCGGGGCCTGAGGGGGGTTGAGCATGGCACCGATTTCCTATTTGACGTCCTTTGAATGTCTGTCTTGCTCCACCTACTTGGCCCCTGTACTAGTCTATAGTTACCTCTCCCATCCCTGGTGGATCTCCAATTAAGTACACACTTGAAAAAGGGGTACAAAAGACCCCGAAATGCGTCGTGTATTTCTATGAAATAAAAAGATTTGTCCAAATTATACTGATCCCGCGCAGTCCCTGAAATCCTGGTCCCCGTTATATAGTCTATAGTTGTCAGATTTACCTGTAGTGTCTCTCTCTTTTACAGTATTTATTCGTTCTATACTTTTTCAGGGAATTTGGACGACAGCCATTATGGCCAGTTTATCCCTAGTTTTCCCAGACTCTGTCCCAACTCTCATACTTTCCATTCGGGTCCATAGAAAAGCTGGGTGGTGACCCCTGTTGGAGCTGTGTTGGCTAGGAATTTTTAACAAATATTTTGAAAAGGACAAATCTGGGACTTTTTATTTTCGTGCGTTTGTCTTAGGCCACATCTATTAGTATTGTCCTTGTCTAGGTCATGTGGGTAACTTTGGCCATTCACACATAATAAAGGGAAATGGGGTGAAGCGGTGCTGGGTTAGTAGGATTCCTGTATATAAATAGAGAGGAAGTGCAGTTCTGGTATGTCAGGACTATTTACAGCCACAGCTATAATGAGCGGCCTGTGAAACCCAGGGCCATGCCCTTCTGCTCTACAGGAAAGGCCTCCAGAGGCGTCTGTGAAAGTCATAATTTGCACGTTTCATTTCCTATATCCACAATTTTATTCTTGATCGAGGTATATTTAGGATACTTGCTGAGAGGTGTTTTAACTCTGCGCTTTGTGGTCCCTTCACATTTGTATAATGGAAATAGTCACAACCAATGTGACCAACCATATTCATGTATGAATTTTTAAGGTATATTCACACACAGCAGATTTGTTGCTAAAAATTCTACGACTGAAACCAGCAGTCATTCAGGTTTTTCAAGTTTTTTGGTGACGTTCAGTTTCCCCATTTCCAGAAACGGGACGTCACCTATACTAAACCTCCCCCATACTTACCTGTCTTCCTGTCCGAATCTTCTGGGCATGGGAGATCACTTCCTTCTTGTGCAATAGAGCCGGAGTGCTGGCTACAGAGCATGTCGGCACTCTGGCTCTATTGCGCAGACGTCAAGAAGAGGAGGATCCGGCGCTACAGAAGGAAGTGATCTCCTGTGCCCACAAGATTTGGATAGGAAGACAGGTAAGTTTGATGGGGCTGAGGGGTGGGCTGAGTTACTTAGTTGGGAACGGCTAGTAGTGGGTGGGCTAGCTAGGGAAACGGAGGAAGTATGAGAGGGGGAGGTAGTGTGAGTCAGCTTTGAGTGAAGCGCAATGCATCATGGTAGTTGTAGGAAAACAGAACAGGAAGCTACCCATGTAAACAAATGCAGAAGATGCCAGGAGCTCCCAGAAAATCCTTCAAAACACTGCTTAAAGGTATATGGTTGCATTTATTAACCTATTAATAGCACTAAGTGATCTTTTATGAAAAATGATTTTTTTTTTTTTTGCCTGGAAAACACCTTTTAAGTTAAATGGGTGATCCAGGATTTTTTAAAATTTCAATGGGGGCTAAGCTGCTGTTGCAGCGCACAACCACTATACAGGGCATGGCGCTATCTGCATCTGGCTCTGTAAACTATGTTGTTTAAGGATCAGGCCCCCAGAACAGCTGATCCATACCATGCAGGAGCCAGCTGATGCATGCTTCCCCTAAGGGCTGGCTCCCTGTTTTTGACATGTAAATAGTCACTGATCTGTCAAGAAATTTTACATAAATCAATCGTGTAGGAGATATTAAAGGACTATTATATAAGAAAAATTTATTAGAAAAAAATGCTTCTTTCTCCACTTTTTCAGGCTCTGCTCAGTCACACTTAAATGTCTAATAAATCCAGACATAGAGTGATCAGATTACAGCTGCCCATAGAAGGCTTTGGTGAGGGGAGTAGGAGAGACACAGACACAGGTAGAGAGGCTAATGCAGCTAACAGAAAGTTTCTATCTCATCCAAAGGCTTTATTGCTTGCTAATTCTCTATAATGTTGTCCATCGTGTTTGTGAAAGACGGACAGGGATTCTCCATGTGCTATTCATAGGAGATGACATAGCGGCTTGTTTCGGCCCCCCAGCTCAGGGACAGCTGGCTATTAGAGAGCATTTTCCCATCTGCACAATGCTAAAAGTCATTAATGGCCAGAAATAGTGTTGCTGCTCTTATACACACATGAAGTTTTATCCTAAAAAGTCATCTAAAAGTTTAGGCATGCTGAAAAGTGGTTGTCCACCCTATAAACTTTCTTTTACAAACATCTTGAAGTGTCGCTCCCGTTGCAGTACTTTCCGGGTTCCCCATGTTCTCTGTTCACCTAATCTCAAACAATGATGTTTGGAGATAATAAGCGACACGGTGACCTCTGTGGTGTCATCACCATTACAGCCATTAGTCTTGCAATGGCTTATTAGGTCTTGCCGGGCCTTACATCTGGAGGGAAACGAATGCCTGTTCATAGCTGATGGACATTTCCCATGTCATTTATGCCAAATTTCTGGCGCAAATGACAATAAATCTGATGGGGTTAATGCCCTGCCCATTGCACGCCCCCTTTCTGGGAAAGTGGCTAGGGTGGTGCAGATTAAAGTTGCTATTTTTTTTGCACACAAATTCTATTTGTGCAGAAAAAATTGCGACTTTTTATACTTTGTACACCAGAAAACTGGGCCATAGTTTCTTCTGATAAGTTGGGTGAATACAAAGAGGTTGTTCAGAGTTGAGACCATAAGCCCAGATTTCCTAATAGTTAGACAGTGTAAACTTACAGGCAGTCTAAAAAATATACCAGATTTATCACAGTGATTGATGCTAGATGATAAATCTGACGTGTCTTTAGTCGGCCTAGTCTAAGGGCATATTCACACAACTGAGTTTCAGCCGTGAAACTCGGTCCATATTTTGGCTGGATTTACCGACTCCTAGCAGTAGGATGCCTCCCGGTGACATACTGTCCTGTACGGATTACATTATGGGACCGTATGTCACTAAGGGACTATTAGCAGTATAGTTATGTATGATACTAGGATGCCTCCCAGTGACATACTGTCCTGTAGGGATTACATTATGGGACCATATGTTGCTTAGGGACTATTAGCAGTATAGTTATGTATGATACTAGGATGCCTCCCGGTGACATACTGTCCTGTACGGATTACATTATGGGACCATATGTCACTAAGGAACTATTAGCAGTATAGTTATGTATGATACTAGGATGCCTCCTGGTGACATACTGTCCTGTAGGGATTACATTATGGGACCATATGTCGCTAAGGGACTCTTAGCAGTATAGTTATGTATAATACTAGGATGCCTCCCAGTGACATACTGTCCTGTACGGATTACATTATGGGACCGTATGTTGCTAAGGGACTATTAGCAGTATAGTTATGTATGATACTACTGTAGGATGCCTCCCAGTGACATACTGTCCTGTACAGATTACATTATGGGACCGTATGTTGCTTAGGGACTATTAGCAGTATAGTTATGTATAATACTAGGATGCCTCCCAGGTGACATACTGTCCTGTAGGGATTACATTATGGGACCGTATGTCGCTAAGGGACTCCTAGCAGTATAGTTATGTATGATACTAGGACGCCTCCTGGTGACATACTGTCCTGTACGGATTACATTATGGGACCGTATGTTGCTTAGGGACTATTAGCAGTATAGTTATGTATGATACTAGGACGCCTCCTGGTGACATGCTGTCCTGTAGGGATTACATTATGGGACCGTATGTCACTAAGGGACTCCTAGCAGTATAGTTATGTATGATACTACTGTAGGATGCCTCCTGGTGACATACTGTCCTGTACGGATTACATTATGGGACCGTATGTTGCTTAGGGACTATTAGCAGTATAGTTATGTATGATACTAGGATGCCTCCCAGTGACATACTGTCCTGTACGGATTACATTATGGGACCGTATGTCACTAAGGGACTCAAGCAGCATAACTAACTATACTGCTAGGAGTCCCTCTCCCGGTATAAGGTGCAGGGTGGTAAATCCTGCCAACACACGGACCGAGTTTCACGGCTGAAACTCTGTCGTGTGACTGCGCCCTAAGTTTATACCACCTTTTAGTTGACTTGCTTTGAGCCACCATTTTGGCACGTTTTAAGCCATGCCACTTTTTCTGAGAAGCTACACCCGCATTTCTAGCAAGTCAAAAAAAACTAGATGTGCCACATTTACGCCAGTGTTTAGTTGTAGCCACTATAGTCAATCTGGGCCAGTATAGTTTTCTGAAAACAGCGTCTCTTGCCCATGGGAGGTGCCGGCATTGCATCTCAGTCCTACTTGAGTGATTTGAGATTTGGCTAAAAGTAAATTTGGAGACGTAAGATAGAGTTCAGTAAGCACAGCGGGATTCTAGTGGAAGTTATTGTACGTCTCCCTTTTGTATTCTCGCCCCCGTCCACTGCTGCCTCCTTGTAAATGTCTGCTAAAGTAGGTTGGGATTGTAAAGAACTGTGTGATGAGAGGCTGGAGGAGCGCTCCACAGGAGAAAGGACCATGACATGGAACAGATGGGACATGCTGAAGGCCTTGGCGTTCTGTACAGAAACTGCTTATTGTCTTGCACACAACTTAACTTCTTGAGGTTGATAGACTAGTGATGTGGACTATGGTGTGCACTCTGTTCTATTATATTTAGTGTAGTTTTAGGTATATATTGCTAGTAGAACTTTACCTGGTTTGTGATTGCTCACATTGTTCCATTAGAGCGTACAGTGTAATTGTGGTTATAGCCACATATATACACACTAGGGCCTATGTTATAGCAAGCCGGTTTCTCTACAGTACCTGCCCTATTTCAAGGTCATAGAAAACTGGAACACCTTATAGCCCTATTCATACGCGGCTATCTGGTCCGTAAATTGGACAGATTTACTGGTCTGATCCTAGACCGGAGATGGGACTCCTTGTGCCGTAGTGATTTATGATGCCTCCTAGCAGCTTTACTATCCACACTTTATACAATACAGGACAGTAGAATTGCACGGAAGGAATGGACTCCCATCATCATAGATCGCTATGACACAAGGAGTCCAGACCAGGGTCAGACCGGGAAATCTGTCTGATGATGTACAGATGTGTTAATAGGGCCTAAATGGATATACTGGGATTTTTGTCTTAATATCATATCCTTAAGATATGTCATGAATATCATATCTGTAGGGTCTGTCTCATGACACCCCCACCAATCAGCTGATTGCAGGGACCACAGTGGTTAGTGACTGAGGTCCTTCTGCTGCTCAGTCCCATTCAGGTGAATAGGACTGAGCTGCAATACCAGTTGATGCCACTAGGCCCCTGCTCCCACGCTTGCGCAGTAGAGGTGGATTGCCGGCTGCAGCACAGCACCGGGACTATTGCATGCGCACCGGCAGTGAAGAAAGAGGAGGAGCTGTCCCGCCGAAAGAAGTCTGGAAAGAAGATAGGCAAATATGATGGGAGGGTGGGAGTATTGGTGACGTTCCGTTTGTGGAAACTGGGAAAGGGAACGTCACCGGATAACCAGAAAATGCTCCAGGGATATGGGTAAATATACATTTTTGCTAAATTATGTAATTTTGAAAGTATGCGGGCGGAGGGTGTTTAGATTAGATTAGGCTATGAATTTCATTTTATCCCGGACAACCCCTTTAATAACTCATCCAGTCTCTGCAGCTATCAAAATGTATTGAGACGCAGTCTTATAAGATGCCTTAAAGGGGTTTCCAGGTTTGGAAAAAAATGGAAGTTTTTTTTTTTTTTTTTTTTTGGGGGGGGGGGAAGAAAAAAACAATCAGCACACCTGTCCACAGGTTGTGACTGGTATCTCTGTATTTCACTGGATCTGAGCTGTAATACAGGACACAATGCATTAACAGGCATCGGAGTGAGATATGAGGGCCTCTTAATAAATTACTGTCTGCGCAGCTCTTGTTCTTTGTGTGACAGGAACTAAAATCTTTTTTATGCTAGTAAACTTTTTGCAGTGATATTCAAGATTTTTTTTTTTTGTCTGGTCACACATCTTGTGACATGTTTTTTTTCCTTATTGTGAAGACTAAAGAAACACCTGAAGAAGGAAAAAAAAATACTATACACAGGACAGGATGGAATTTACAAAAAAATCCAGATTACAAAGCCGGTTTAGGCTGAGGCCCCACGTTGCGGAAAAGCTGCTTTTTTGTTGTAGTATTTTTAGCCAAACCCAGCAGTGGCTACAAATAGAATGGGAAATATATAGGAAGCTTCTTATACATCTGCCGGCTTTAACTCAAAAAACGTAGCAAAATCTGCAACAAAAAAGTCGCTTTTCTGCAACGTGGGGCCTTAGCCCAAAAAACAGGATCTTCTCTCTTCCTATTAGAAGCAATTGACATAGAAATAGTGTCCTGAAGTTTCCTAGAATCCTCTTTGATCCTCACATCAAAGCTCCTGCTCTACCAGTTTAGTGTAATAGATTTTCTACAGAGTACAAGGAGATCTATAATGTTTGTGCACGTTGCAAGGGAAGAATAGCTGTATTTGGGCCGGGGCCACATGAGCAGGGATCACAGCGGGTTAAGCCTTTGCATAGACCCACATTACAAGTATGTACTGTATGGATCTGTATTATGGTTCCCATAGTGTCAGATGGCTTTTTCTCTACTTCCTATGCACTTACTATTCTTAGTTCTTCTCATGGCTGCGTACAGAATCTGTAAAAAAAGAAAAAAAAAAAAAGTTATGGTCAAGCATATGATTTCATATACTTACACCAGAGAATAGGGAACCTTACAGAGGCACTGTATGGCAGTACACACAGTGGGGTACCACTATGTATACTGACTTTTCACACATCACAGAGTAAAGTGTGCCAAATTTCTTAAGAGATGCCCTCCTCTGAAGACCTTGTGCACATCTTTGGCTGTCCTTACACCAGAAATTTGGAATCTACACCAGCTAGGAGCAGGCACAGATTTGTGCCAGGTTGTAGCACAATATAGTGACTTTATTTATACACTGTAAAATAAGGGTTAAAGAGGTTGTTCAGGGAGTTAAATCTTAATTCATAGGATGAGCCCTAGGTCACTCTGCCCCCTCCCTCTAGTGATCTCACAGATTTTACTATAGTCGGACAGCCCCCTTAGCACAGATACTTACGTGTGAGAGCAACAGGGGGCAGGGGCTGGTTCCGATCTCGCAACCCAGGTATCAGAACCAGGCCGGAATCCTCTGGTCCATCATCAAGAATCCGCTAGATGATAAACTGTATCAAAAGAGGACAGTGAGTGAGTTGGCACAGAGAAGGTCTGCTAGGTTTGATGCCGGCTTCCTTTATCTTCAATATAATCAATGGCTGGTTGGTAGAACCTGCAGAACTTGATGAGAAAGTCTCCATAGAATATGTCAGACTGCCCAACCCAGGGTCCAAGCCTCACCTACTCTTTCATTGAAATAATATTTTCTGACTGTTTCTGATTTACCCAACCCCCCGCCCCATTTCGTGTGCTACCTGTGCACCGGCCGTGCTTCCGTGGCCCCATTCATTCAATGAACAGGACCCGTCCTGAGTTTTGATGCTGGGACTGTCAGTCCACACTGATCCATGTAATACACAATCATGTACATGGGCTGACGGAAATGAATGGGTCGGTGTGCTATCTGGGAAAAACTATAGCACACTGAACTAGCACATGGTCGTGTCAGGGACCTTAGGATGAACTAGGATGTAGATTGTGGATCAGGCCGTCTTGTCCAACACCCGTATCTGAGCTGACACGTGCTCTTCTGGATGAATTGGACAAACATTCCCAAAAACGCTCCAAAATCTTGTAGTAAGGAGGTAGGTCCAGTGCCATATTAATGCCTGTGGGTTTAGAATGGCATGTCATAAAAGCCCCTGTAGGTGCAGTGTGTACGTGTCCCAATACTTTCGTCCATGTAGTGTATTTCCAATGAAAGATGCTCCAGAATTATATCCTCCAGGATGCAAGTCTTTAGTAAAACAGACACATGAGGAGAGGTTAGAGGTCCTCTTAAAGACGACTCCCTCTACGTCATGATGGGATCGCACTCCTTGGAGGTCCAGATGGAATTGTTCTTTAATGGAAATGAGATGCAGCTTTGTTTTAATGAACTAATAAGTGTCTCTTTTTGTGGTGTGAAGCTTTATTACTTGTAATGCCGCTTCCTTGCTCTTCCTACGTACTGGTGAGCGGTTCGCTATTTGTACGCTGTATTAGTTAATGCTTTTCTGTGTGTGATGTTAGACTGGCGTCTCTGGTGTTGGGCACAGATGTGAGGGTCTCTGGCATGTTGTATACACACATGGTAATGAGCGCACAGTGAAAATAAACAGGTCCTTACATAGCGGCG
Source organism: Leptodactylus fallax (assembly GCA_947044405.1). NCBI lineage: Eukaryota > Metazoa > Chordata > Amphibia > Anura > Leptodactylidae > Leptodactylus > Leptodactylus fallax. The sequence goes on along the minus strand of CAMRHE010000405.1, from coordinate 1,055,230 downwards.
GCGGCGGGCCTCAGCTCTTCATTGTCTGCCTGCCCCACGGGGAAGCGTTCTGATTGAATGTATATTGAATGGAGCATATGTTTGTGATTTACAAGGCATTCGGTTTAATGGCGGAGCGATAATTACTTCTATTTCATGGAATTAGAGAGTCACTGCGAGGATGAGAACTGTATAAGTGGTCACATACAAAGTGCTCTTAAAGCTCCAAGCTCCCAGACATCCCTCTGTAAAGTGGGTCTGCCAACATTATAGGTTGCATTCTGGGTTAGCCTTTAGCTTTTGAGCCCTTCTTAGGATGGCTTTGTACATTATATAGGTGTCAGTCAACGCTTAGCTTGCCAGACCGTCTGAAACGGGGTCATTCTTTTCCTCCATACTCATTACATGCATGCTCAGGGAAGAAAGTCGCTACCAGGCTTCGGCCCGGTTCACATCTGCGTTCGGGTTTCTGTTCGGGGAGTCCGCTTGGGAACCCCCCGAACGGAAACCTATATGCATAAAAAAGCGGTTTACCCGGGAAACCCGCGCACCCCATAGACTATAATGGGGTCTGTGTGGTTTCCACTCAGTTTCCGCACGAAGCAAGTGGAGAGGAAAGTGCATAGCACTTTTCCTCTCTGCATGTTTTGTGCGGAAACCACACGGACCCCATTATAGTCTATGGGGTCCGCGGGTTTCCCAGGTAAACTGCTTTTTTATGCGTATAGATTTCCGTTTGAGGGGTCCCCAAATGGAAACCTGAACGCAGATGTGAACCGGGCCTTACTCCGGTGATAGCTCATCTCCCCAACCAAAGATCAGGCAGTTAGAATCCAATTCCTGATTCTTATGCTTCCCGACATCTGACATTGAGGGGAAGAGCCAATATGCCCCCATACACATATATGTCCCCCATATGTCAGGTATGACTGGTATCTATTGGATGTGTACGGCCATCTTTACGCTTGACGCACTAACGTGTGAGTGGTGGGTGAGCACTGTCTAAGTTCCAGCTTTGATGTGTCCAAGAGACCATGAAGGCAAAACTGACTGCCTATGTTATGTCTGCTCATATCATGCAAAGTGATGGCACATTGCCAGGATATACCATCACTTTGTGATCTGTGTCCTGAGAATGAAGGGCCTGTCACATAAAGCAGTTTTCTGGGCTTATCAAAGGATGACCTATGTTTAGGATAGGCAATCAATTGAAGATAGCAACTGTGCTCCATGAATGCCACAGCCGCTTCACAGGCCACGTGATGTCACATTCATCAGTCAAATGGCTTGTTTGTAGTTCAAGTGAATGGGTTGTGCTGTGATACCAAGCTCAGCCACTGTAAAATGTACGGCGCTGTGCTTGGTTTTACATGAAGAAGCTCTTCAAACAGTTTATCAGTGTGGACCAGCGCTGATTCTTAAAGGGGTTGTCAAGGAAAGGTTGGGGGGGGGGGGGAAGCAACTCACTTATTCCGGTGTCTCCGAGCACGGTCCAGTCCTGCGGCTCCAGTGTTCTCTTCAGGTGGAGACACTGGGGACAGGTGAGTGGGGTTTTTTTTTTTGTTTGTTTTTTTATGAGGCTGGGGAAGGTGGGGAAAAAAAATAAGTGGTTATCCTGAATGACCCCTTTAAGTAATGAGCGCGTGAGGAGAACTTATCAATTAATAAACCCAGAAAAGTCCTTTAGGCCAGGGCCCCACGTAGCATAAACGCTGCGGCAAACTTTCCATGAAAAGTGTAATGCGCTTCCGTCGTGGTTTTTCCCGTAGCACTTTTTGGCTGCAGCTCGCTACATGGGGCCTTAGACTTTAGTACATATTTTGCTATGTTTTTATGAGCCAAAGCCAGGAGTGGACTTGACAGAATGGAGAAGTATAAGAAGCTTGCTTTATATTTCCAATTCCTTTTGAAGCCACTCCAGGCTTTGGCTCAAAAAGCAGCTTTTCTGCAGCGTGTGGCCTCAGTTTTAAATGGTCCGATGGGCAGCGGCGCCACCTCTGGTTAGAGGATGCAGTCCTAATCCAGTTCTTCAGTCTCTTTTAGTCTACAGTAACCTACACCACAAAGATAGGAACAAATCAGAATCCATCTCTTAGACTCCATGTATATGTATATGGACTGCGGCTGAATTAGGAGTGTTGAGGGTAGTGTTAGAAGTCTGTCTGTAGATCCAGCATTATATAACTGTGGTATACGCTTTGTGTGCCTGCTGTATCTTGTAAATGTGAGGAACTGTAACACCAGTTACATGGATTATAAAGACAGTCCAATGAAGAGTTGGTTACATAAAATGGTGCCACCTGATGTTTAGACTTCATAGCATTGTGCATGTCCACCTAATAAGATGAGTGCTGGTGGACACACATGCTCAGTCTGACTCCCCACAGCCCCTCTGCTTAGTGATCCTCTGCTCCCTGCAGGGTAGCCAATAGGAATTCCTTTTATCCCTGCTTGTCAGGAAGTCGCAGAACCTCTGCAGTAACATAGCAAGCCTGACTTTTGAGGTTTTATGTACAAGCAAGTACTTTCTTTTCCCTGCCCGGATGGTACAGTTGTTCTCCATCTAATTACAGAGGAACTAATATTCATGGCTGCTAGAAGTGGAAGTAGACTATGTAGGGAGCTTACTGGTTACAGCTGCCAGAGGGGAAGGTAGAGCGATGGCTCATGTGATACTGTCCAGCAGACTACGCTCAATAGCACAGGTTAGCAGTGGTGTGTGTGCTGGTTTCATACCCCACCCTATCCCATTATGAGCCTACCGATGTATTTCATGGTATGGTTTTGCAGTCTGAGCTGTGCTTAGTTCGGCAGTCCTCCTAGAGAGCTGCTGTGAGTAGTCTTGGCAGTAGCTGTCATGTGTGCACAGCACCCTGGCTGATCAATCAGGAGGAGGGATGAGCAGGATGTATATCCTGTACACAGGCTAGTAAACAGACCTGGTAGCTTTACGAGCAGCTGCCTGCCTCCCCCGGGGGGGGCTCATGCAATAAGTGTCGCTGGTTGGAATATACTCGCACCATATGAATAAAAGCTGTTTGTGACTTTATTTAGCCCAGCTGTTTGACTGCACGGTGTATATGTACCCTATAGGGCTAGATACTGACACGTTTGTTGTATTCTGTGACTATGGAGACAGAGAGGTGTACATAGGAGCTGTAGACTGTCTCTGAAATGTACCTGTTACAGTCTACAATATTTTCTACTCCTGATGTAGTATACATATTGTATTCTAGAGCAGTTGTCAATCTACAGTACATGGACCCCATTGGTTTCCCCCAAGGGCTACGAGGGTACATTGGAAAGACAAAACTCTACTTCTCCCCGTTACCATTGTCTGCCCCATTACCCAATAATGGTCAACCTTGTGTGTGTATGTGTATATATATATATATATATATATATATATATATATATATATATATATATATATATATATACACTACATACTATATATATATCTACATCTATATATATATCTACATCTATATCTATCTATCTATATCTATCTCTCTCTCTCTCTCTCTCTCTCTCTCCATATGATGCAGCCACATATAGTGATCTCCAGGCAGTCCCAGAATACAAGCGGTGAACTCGCATAATGAGGGTAAAGCTACTTTCTAACATGCATGTCTTACCCTAAGCACCTGCTTTCGCCTATCCAGACGCTGACAGTATTGGTCATGGTGAGTGGGTTAGACCTCAATGTGTGTGCATGGCCAACAATGAGGAGACCAAACACGTGCTACTCACTCCTCAGGAGAGTGACAGCCTGGCATGTGCGGGGGTCACCACTCCTACGTGCTTCAGTATGTCATGGCCTGTAGGAGATCCACGTGTTACGTTTCATAGCCACAGAATTTGGGGTCATGGGTATACAGAACCTTTCCATATTAGAATTCCTGGATAAAGGTTCTCTAAAAAAAAAAAAAAAAAAATTCTCACTACACTCAGTTCAGATGTCTCCATAGTGTCACCTTTATCCTTGGGTTGCCCCATTCTTTATTTATATAGATCTGTCATATTCTGCAGCGCTTTACAGATATTGTCAGTCACTGTCCCATATAGGGCTCACAATCTACATTCCCTATCAGTATGTGTTTAGAGTGTGGGAGGAAACTCACACAAACACAGGGAGGACATACAAACTCCTTGCAGATGTTGTCCTTGGCTGGATTTGAACCCAGGACTCCAGCACTGAAAGGCTGCATTACTAACCACTGAGCCACCGTGATGATTATGTACCAGTCATAGGAACCCACATAACAATGCATGACATCCACATGTGCTCCCAACGTGGTGTGTTTCCCCTGGTGCCCCATGCCAGTGTGTCAGGATAAGACATCTTATTTTATTACCATTTATAACTGATCACTTCTTCGGGATACTTATTTGTAACTTTGTGTCACTAGGAATGTACTTGGCGTGAAATGTTTGAGAATCTGTGATCTAGTGGAATCATTATAAGGCGTTAAGACTTAGCATCAAGGGATTCAATCATTTAAAAAAAACACTTTTAAGCTAATGGCACGTTGGAATGGCCTTTAAAAAGGCCATTCTACTCCTAACTTTCCTTGTTTTCTTCTCCCAGCCGTTTCTGCAAAAATCCGTTTCTTCAATTATGGAAATGATCCTCACGGAGCACCCGGGGCGTTCCTCCATGGCAGCGAGCACCCACCGCGTCATCGCTTGTCACCACCCCTTAGTCTGTGTATAATGTGGTGACTCCCATCTTGGTCTTCTCTTCTACTTCCTCTGACGCAGCGCTGGAAGGCAGCGACTGAGCATGACGGGCCACCATGTTCTGGTGGTTCGTAAAGCGCCTCTTGTGAAAGACTACCGGAAAATGGCAGCAGTCCAGCGCTGCGTCAGAGGAAGTAGAAGAAAAAAGATACAGAGAAGACCAAGATGGGAGTCACCACAACAGACTAATGGGCGGTGACAAGCGATGACGCGGTGGGTGCTCGCTGCCAAGGAGGAACGCCCGGGTGCTGTGAGGATCATTTCTATAATTGAAGAAATGGATTTTTACAGAAACGGCTGGGAGAAGACGACAATGAAAGGTGGGAGAAGAATGGCCTTTGCAAAGGCCATTCCAATGTGCCATTAGCTTAAAAGTGTTTTTTTAATGATAGACTCCCTTTAAGGTATAGTATGCTGCAATGCCCACGTGCCTGCTGGAAACTGCCCAAATGGCGTGGGCAGGATTAGTTGAGTTGACCACAGGTCTGCGGTGATACTACACTGTTCCCCGCAGAACAAGTTAGCCATAAACCTAACCATACGCTCTTGCTGATTAAACTTCGGTATTACTGGCACTTGTGACGCCAATCTATCACACATATGGGTACATCTGTGCTCTACGAGAAAGGAAGGCAAGTCAGAGTTTATTTGTAGCCGGTCTTTTCTGGTGTCTGGATGTCTTGTCTATTGCTTCTTAGTGGGTTATGTTATAAGTGGTTATAGGTTTGCTTTTCTGGGCACTCACACTGTGTTCCTTGCAGATGTTGTTATTGTAGCATTATACGACCCCATCCTATATTTTTATGTCGTATTGGGTTATTCGCCGCGGTGCCGTCTGTCCAGGCCTGATAGCGCTGGTGCCAAGTGCAGCTGCCAGGTTGTAAATAACCTCAGTAGCTCCTCTACCAATCGGCCATCTATAAATAGGTTCCCGTATAATCTCCAATCTCTTCTGGTTCTGTAAACCTTTACACAGTATTTTGACATCTGCTTTCTCATCCTAGAAAATATTTAATTCTATATTCTTATTCTCGCTGCTTAATGTTGTGGAAATTTTCCTTCTTCCTGTCATGTCGTGTTCTATCACCAGTCTTGCTGACACATTGATTTGACTCGTTCCTTTCCTCCATGAAACTTGTGTTTTGGTTGCTGATTTCATTTTTTTGTCAATTTATAGGGGTTTTCCAGATTTTTGAATCAATGACCTATCCTTAGTATAGATCACGAATCGAAGATTATGATTAGTTGTTTGTATATTTGCTGTCTGCTTCCCAGGCCACGTGACATCACGTTCATCCGTCACATGACTTGATCATAGCTCAGTCCTATTCAACTAAATGGTCTGAAGTGCAGTACCAAGCACAGCCACTGTACGATGTATAGGGCTGTGCTTGGAAAGTACTAAAGAGTCTGTCACCTGTACACTACTGCCTCTTCACACAGCTGATCAGTTGGGGTATGGCTGTCGAAACCCTGGTGAGGGGGAGTCTGATGCTATGACAGCCCGGCTCACTGCCCCTCCGCTGCCTATACTGCCCCTTTCATTCTGAGTGACATCCTCATTGCCTCCAGTCCATTCAGAAACTTTTTGCGTACACAGTACAGTGGCCTGTGACTCCGCCAAAGACTATACAGCACTTGCAAGGATGATGCTGAAAATGAAAGTGACAATTCAGTGGACCAGGATCAGAGCCGAGGACCTTGCATCTGGAGAAACCCACAAAGTAACTCCTGGTCATTCATTTACATTCTTATAAAAAGCTGGGATTCTCAATATCGGTTGCCCATAAAGATGGCACCTTTACAATCCATGTGAACTGCCCTATAGTACATGTATAGTACCACTGACGTACCTACCCCCGGGTACGTCTGCACACATGCTGCTTGGTATTTGTGGTGTTTGTTACAGTGTTTCACTTGCCTGCATTAATTTCAATTATTCTTTTCCGCAGGACAATCATTTGCTGTCATTAATACAAAGAGAGCGCAGACAAGATGCCGAAGCCGGTGAGTTCATTGAAACGGACTTATTTTATGTTTTGTCTCTGTTACAAGATATATTTGTCTTCTGTTCCTTTCTTTCTTGTTTTGCTTATAACCAAAAACTGTATAATACTCTGTTGCGGCGTCTTGACTGCCTTCTTCCTAGGACCTACCCTTGTTTCAAATAACAGGTTGTTAGGGTGGGTTCACACCTGCGCTTCAGTCCGTCCGTTGCCAATCCGAGGGAAAATCTCGGGGAACGGGATTGGCATCGGATAGCGACAGGTTAGCGACGCGTTGGTTAAAAACCCATTCATTTGAATGGGTTTTTAAAGCAATGCGCGGGTGTGCGCTTACACCCTCTGCGCTGCGGAACCGATTTTTTTTCCTCGGACACGAAGTCCTGCATGTCCGACTTTGTTTCCAACGAAAAAAACGGCTTCGCAGCGCAAGAGGGTGTAGGCGCACACCAGCGCATTGCTTTAAAAACCCATTCAAATGAATGGGTTTTTAACCAATGCATCGATAACCTGTCGCTATCCGATGCCAATCCCGTTCCCCGAGATTTTCCCTCGGATTGGCAACGGATGTACTGAAGCGCAGGTGTGAACCCACCCTAACAACCTGTTCCTTCGTGATCTATTGTTGTCCATCATTAGACGGACTGTCTTTATTGTTTAATCCGTTGTTCTGGTCCTGCGACACAGCAGATGTAGGAATAAGGCAGATGTGAACCCACCCTCAGCCAGTCACTGACTAAGGTAGGTCAGTAATTGGCTAAGTGGTGGTTTCCTATATGGTGAGAGGTACCAGGAGGTAAGGACTAGCAATATATACTACAATATATAGAGCTGGAAGAAGTGAATGTAAGGAGTGCCACAGTTCCTGAGTGCCGCCAATACACTACGTATACAATATCGGTGGCATCGGGGAACTGTAGTTATTGTTCCCATTCACTTGAGTAGGAGCAATTCACTTGCGTTGCTTCTGGTCATTTACCATGTATACAGCTTCCAGTGCCTGTAGGCAGCCAGATCAGCCGATCAGTGTGGAGTCCAGGTGTTGGACCCCTACTGATCAGATACTGATGACCTATCCAGTGGATAGCTCATCCGTATCCAATACCCTTGCATTGACAATCCTTTTATATCAGAAGCAAGAGGAATCACTTGGGCTCTGTCCTGTGTGTTTAATGGAGTCTCTGTTGCAGAATCTAATATTTTTGATGAGAATAAGTTTCTTATAGTGCCCCAAACTTTTTGGAATGGAAAGGCTGGCAGTTGTTGTTTTTTACATCAGGCAGTGTTGTTTTCTAAGTTTCCAATGTAGTTTAGGAGCAGAGAGTGATTGTTTACCTACATATGTGTAGGCCATACTCTCCAAAGTGCTTAGGGGTAGACTTGCAGATTCTGTGCATGAACATTCCTGCTGCTATAGATGTATCTGCTGTGTGCGGTGAAGAGGCTGGAGAGTACAGGCTGCTGCCGCTGCTGAGGAGACAATGACTCCTGCGCTCGCTGTTGTCGCTGCCACTCACCTCTATTTTTGTTCCTGCTGGAATGGAAAAACACAAGTAATGCAGGCGGCGGCTGCTTGAAAACATGTAATTATGGACATGTAGCAGCCACACTGCTTTTTATTTTTTTCCCCCCTATTTAAAGGGAATGTGTCTCCTACTTTTTGCAGTAAGGAAGAATGAGGGGTTTGGGATCCCCATTGTAGTGATCAGTAGTAGTCCTAGTGGTGCGGACCTCAGTGATGAAACACTTGGCCTGTGCATAGGTAATAAATGTTCATTGTGGAACGACCCCAAAGAAGTGACTTCATCCATTACCATGTGCAATACACTGCGTTCCAAATTATTATGCAAATTATAATTCTCTTTGCCATTTGCATCAACCATTTAAGAAAAATCAATCAGTATAATGCTCAATTCTTCAACCGTTAGATCAGGGGTGTCAAACTCCTTTTCGTTGAGCCACATCAGCCTTCTGGTTGTCTTCAAAGGGGTGTAATTCGGCGACTTTATCAATGTACCTATACCAGTTATGTGTAGTTACATTTATAGCACGTTGAGGGCACCCATAAGGTTGATAACATATTGGTAATAGCGTCCTAATTATTTCCTCCATAGGTAATAGCGTCCTGTTTGTCCCTCCCCTTAGATATTGGTGACTCCCACAGGTTATAGTTTCATAGTTGCCTCTTCTTCCTGCAAAGCACTGATGTGGCCCCCGGCTGTGCACCTCTTCCATTGTCCTGCTGGCTACCCTGTTATCTTCACTATGTTACCGTAAGCAATACCACAGAGCGGGAGACAGCATGGCCGGAAGGACATTAAAAGAGGTGCACAGCTGGGTGCCACATCAGCACTTTGCAGCAAGAAGAGGTAAATATTCAGTTCCCCACACCAGGAGAATAGTAGTGTGGTGAGAGGGGCCTATGAGGTTGCAAGGGCGACTGCTGTGAACCCTATAGCTGTTTGTTCTGTCTTTGGCTGGAAGGTCCACAGCACTCCCCAGCTATAGACAGAACAAACTGATGTCACGTGATGTGGCTTACTAGCCCCCCCCCATGTATGTATTTTAGCAGCTGTTCTCTTAATCCAATGACTTTGTCTGGCAGAAACCTTCCTCATTATACCTTTATCTGCACGAACCCGTCTGTGCTTTAAATCAGCCACAAATCTCTTCACAGCACGATGATCAGGCATAAGTTTTTGTGAAATATCTAATGTTTTCATACCTTGTCCAAGGCATTGCACTATTTGATGCTTTTTGGCAGCAGAGAGATCCTATTTCTTTCCCATAGTGCTTGAACCCTGTGGCCTGCTTAATAATGTGGAACGTCCTTCTTAGGCTAACGCCCCACATGGCATCCCGCAATTCTTAGCACAGAAAGTTCGCAGAGGAAACCGCCAACATTTCCATAGATATAATTCGTTTTGGAAATCCCCGCGTGTCCGCTGAACGTATTTTCCCGTAAAGTGGGGATGAGATTCGTTCGCTAGAATCCCATCCCCACTTTGCTGTGACTGTAAAACGCTGCGGTTTTTTCCACAGTGTTCCCACTTCAAGTGAACTGCGGCGTTTACGCCACGTGGGGCCCTGGCCTTATGTAGTTTCCTTAAATTTGGCTCATCTGGCAAACCAGTGATCACCAGTGTTTTGAGATTGGTTTCAGTGATCCAAAGAGTCCTGAGACACAAGACCAGCCATGATTTTAACTGAAAAAAAATAAAAAAAATCTTTGACACTTAAATCCTGCTTGCATAATAATTTGGAACGTGGTGTACAGTCCTGGTGTCTAGGAGCTATACCTATAGGTGAAGGGTGGGCGGCTAGCTGCCTGTTGAGAAGCACAGTAATGTGTAGCTGCTATTCAGACTGGAAGTAGAACATGTGCCGCAATGAATTTTCCACCTCTTTGCCTTACCTTAGTTCCTTTATTAATCTGATGACGCCTTTGGTCGATGCGTCTGAATTTTCTTATAGTATTATAGTAACAGACTTCTCCTACACCCTTACAGTGTTGCTACTATACCAATGATAAACCATCAGTGTTGATACCCATCTAGACTACATGCAAGTGCCCGGTTCATGGTTGAATGGCGCGAACCACGCATGGGTGGTATTTGTGTGCCTCCACGGGGGGCACATGCTGGTATCCTTTAAGCCAAGTAATGAAGATGAGGATGAGATTCTGCGCTCTCCTCCATAATATCATACTTGTTCTGAACCTATACATACATATTCCACGGACTTGCCAGGACTGATGCTGAATTTCCCAGCATTCTGCTGAGGCGCACACCCGCCGGGGGACGCACACTTGCAGCTTGTGTATGTCCGTAGTAACCGTAAACAAATGACACTTGCTTCAGATGACATCATCGCATTTGCAAGCTTTACATACCTATTCAAAAGACGGACACGCAACTGCTTTGTTCAATGGCCAGGCACTTATGGATGTGGTGACTTCATACAAGGGCTTTAGGCTATTAGGATTGTTCTCTTAAAGGGGGTGGTGTAAGATTATATCAACATGGCTACTTCCAGTGTAACAGCACCGCTCTCTTTGTCTGGTAGTGTTGCTAAAAAATGGCTCTAATTCTGGAAGAAAACATGTTTTTATAATGTCACACTGACACTTTAACCTGGGGTATCTGATAGCAGTGGGGCAATTTGTTTTGCCAATTTTTTTTCCCCCCACTAGGTAACATTATGTATCAGATGTTTTTTAGAGCAGTCATATGCAGGTATGTTGAAAATGTAACGGAAGGCACATGAAGGGCATACATGGAAATCCAAGTTTTCCATAGACTTATTCCATAGAATAGATGGATCAAACTTAAAAATTGGACAGGAATAGGACCTGCTCCATATCTTGCAGCTTGGTTCTATGACCCTCTCACAGATGTGTAAAAGAATACCGCCATATGATTGGGGCTGTAGAAATGAATGGGCCCATATGCTACATGTTAACACGTGGACCAAAACTGTGGTCATGTGCATGGAGCCATAGAAGTGAATCATTCTGTATGTTATTTTTTATTACAGATCTGTAATAAAGGATGGCACATGGACCTAAAATGCGCTTACGTGTATAGGGCCTTATGAGTTGCTTGTCAGTAAAGACAGCCATCTAGAAGACCGTTTTCAATATGTGTCTTCAGTACTTGAAGTGCTGACTGAGGGAGCCCCTTCCCTCTGTTAAATTCCTTAGATGCCTTGGCTGCTATGGATTGCAGCATTTAAGAGGTTAAACAGCAGAGCGAGTGTTCTCTGATCACAGCTGTGACAGCGGGAGCTCAGCTGTCCGTCACGGCCAGCCACACTAACATGACGTTCTTTGGGATGTACTGTTGCGTCCTTTTGTGGCCAGATAATTGCAGTTTGGTTGAAGTAATAAGTCCAAATGCATGAAGGGGTTTGCTACGTCCTTTAACAAGTATAGTGAAGCAAAGGCAGAAACAATTACCATTGTACCAAACATTTTCAGCGGCACATATGTGCAAGCAGTTGTTTGACAGTGTATTGTAAAGGGTTAAAACAACCCACAGTAATAAACACGGGTATTTACAATTGCAAATCGACTGCTGTTTTCCCTAGTCAACTTCCTAAGTGTGCAATGGTCGTAGGCTGTACAGCCTTGTATGAAATAGTCTGCCTTCATAAAGCGGAATTGCCAAAAAAAAAAAAATCTCTGAATTAAATCCAGAATTGTCCAAATTGTTACAATTTTATATGTTTTTAAGCAACTGTAGTGATTTTTGCTTAAACAGATACCATATTAATATATATTTCGATTAGGCAGAGCATTCGTATAGAGATCTGCCTGATCGTTAAGAGAACTGTGCAGCTGTGCATGGCTGCATTGTTCTCCTTTCCTCTAATCCGCACTGATATGTATGATCTGTGCAGAGCAGCAGGAGAAGCTGAACGCAGTGTCCACATGGGTTTCGGTTTTGTGTCATGGAGAGAACTGTGCAGTGTGTCAGGTTGCTCTCCCCTTGCCCAGCAATTATCTGCATGAACAGTACATAGTAGGGAGGAAGTGAGACAGGTGTGAAGATGGCATTTTAGCTTCGTGACAGGGCACAACGCTGTGAATGTACAGTAGAAAGCACCAGTAACAATCCTTACTCTCCCGCTAGACAAATTAAAGGGATTGTACAGGATTACAAAAACATGGCTGGGTTTCACTAGGTCCCAGAATTAAGAGGCTCCAGTCTCTCAACAGTTCTGGCGGCCCATAGGAGGCCCCGCATTAGAAATAAAGTCTACACAGGTCAGAAACTGATGTAGATTTCAGGTATAACTCTTAAGTTCTAGGAAATGACATGGACTGAAGTGTCTCTGCTCCGCTCACTTCTCACAAAAGTGGGGTGGTAGTTGAGTAAGGCTAGGTTGACATCTGCTTCGGAGACTCCACCATAGATTTCTGTCTAAAAATCAGCGAGGAGAAAATTCCTGCATGGTGGACTTTTCATTCCACTGGTACAAGAAAAGGGATGATCCAAAGCCGTTCCTCATCTATGCAAGGTCAGCTCCATTGAAGTGAATGGCCGTAGTACTACACGCAGTGGTGGTGGGGGAAATTCATTAACCCATCTGTGCCAGTTTTCTAGAGTAGGTGGGTGATAATGTGGAGCATCTTTGGCACTGGGCCCTTTCTTGCACAAAAGAAGCACAACATCGCCCGCTTTCTCTGGCCCAGCATTTATATCTTGGCCTGACTTTTATTCTATCTTGCGTCACTGGAATGAGTTCTGTCGGAAATTACACCAGTTCCTGACTGCCATACATTTCCACTTTGGCCTCTCATATATTAAGGCCTAATGCACATGACCGAGTGTGCATGCTGAGGCTCTGCCGAGGAGTCGGGGGGCGTCTGATGCTCCGTCCCTGTCAGAAGCCCCCATACAGGTGAGTACATGACCGAAGGCCAGAGCTTCTTGACAATTCAGATGCACCTAGCGCCAGTCAGGGCCTTTAGGAAAATCTAGTCCTAGTAAATTCCCCCTAATCTGTGAACAGGTGTGCCAATGATTTTGGGAGAAAGTAGGTATGTTTTTGTCAGGTCCCATGCACACGACCAAGTGGGTGCTGGATCATATTCAGATGACATTGAGTGCCTTCTGTAATTCATTCATTTCTATGGAGGATTCCGTTCCGTTCCGATCACAGTATGGCATATAAAGTATATCCTCACAAACTGGGAAGGGAGGCATCACTGAAGATAGTGACATTAACTTCTTTAAGTTTTAATTATATTTTATTTTTCTGTTTTCTAATCCCGAATGCCTCCTATAGTCAGGTGCATGTTATAGTCTAAAAATATTGGTCTGTATGAGGAAGGAGAGGATTAGTATTCAGAAGTTGTGGACGACTGGGTGTTTCATTGCATCCCGGTCCGCTCTGTGCGTACAATGAGGGGGAGGCTGGTAGCAGTATTGTACACTGATCCCGTGTCATGGTGCGGTTTATAGGTAACATAATACAAAGGAATGTCCATATTGACTCAGTTAAGTGGATGAAACCACATGTACTGCTCACATGTACGCTCTCCCCCCCGCAGATTATCCCTTATTCACATGGGAAAAGAAACAAGACTCCGACATTGCTGAATATTTCACAATAAGAGGTTATATGAAGAATGTGCTTCTTGCACTTAGTTGTAGATGATACTCTACATCTATGTCATCTGTCAGATCTGTCATCACCATATTACAACTACAGGTCCGTACTAGTAGCCAAAACCACACACACACAGTGCTGTTTAGCTACTGCAGCCCTGAAAGAGCTGAGGGATGATATTGAGGTGCACATTTGGCACAAGGCCCTTTCTTGCACCAAACATGTGTCACAACCCCCGTTCTGCATCGCGCTCGCCACATTGTGCAGATGTGGGTGGAGTGGGCAGGGGCAATGTCTCGGTCTGACATTTATTGTGGAGCATGGGAGTGCACCTGATTTATGTAGATGCAAGAGCCCCTTCATGAATAAGCTGTGCCATGCGCCTGTCAGTGCCTTTATAAAGACTGACATATGAAACGCCAGTCTTAATAAATCTGCCGCTTAGTTTATCCAGAGTATTTAGTAGCAGGGTGCAGGGCGGTGATTTGCCAGGCCGCTGTATATGCATATATAAATATTAGCCTGTCAGTCATTGCAAGAGGGGCGAGGGGGGGCGCTCTCCTCATGAATACGATGGAAAATTATGTGGTTCACCAGCCTTGCATACATCGGGTATAATATAGAACATGCACCTGTTACAGGCAACCATAAGGCTGGAAGCAACTGTAATAGTGCCTCTGTATAAGTAATGCTATTACCTGCGGGGGGGACCCCATTACTGTAATGCACCTCATATAGGTAATATTATTGTAAAAGTGCCCCTCCTCCCCCACATACCATACCATCCTCTATGCTCTGTAGCACTGTATATTATATTATACTTGCAGTGTGATGCGGCGGGCAGGACCTCCTCTTCTAGCACACGTCCTCTATTTTATTCTCAAAACCTTAACCCCTAGTCTATGGTACCGCTGGAAGGCAAATAGAAGATGGGCACAGGCTGTGTGCAAGAGTACACTTCAGAACACAGGGAGAGGGGCACCCGATGGCCCTGATGGTGGGCCACAGAACACAAGGCCACGGAGTGGTTTTGGCCTATGGGCCTTGTGTTTGATGCTTATGATCTGCAGGATGCCTATGCAGGATATTTGGAGCTGTGTATCCGATAACTGGAGATAGAGTTGCTATAAAAATATATTAAGAGTGATGATATTGAACCTATTTAGATAGCAGCACCAGCTGAGCATCTAATAATCTTCATGAGGGAACATCCAATGCAAAGTATTGGGCTGTTGGATTTCAGTGCAGGGTTTCTTTGCTCCCGCAGATAGATGAGGCACACTTCCTATAGAGAGCACATGTATGGCGGTTTGGGAGACACATTTATCTGATATCCTCATATGTATGACCAACTTTTAGCATTAAAAAATTTTCATAAGAATTTTCACACTTTTATTTTCTTAGAAAAGTCTGTTTTTCCCCTCCTGTATAGTGTGTACTATAGGGTCTATTCACACATCGCAAGAATCACAGCAAAAAACAGTGTTCTGACCTCAGCACATAAGAACATGGAAATTATATTACCCAAACCTACTCTGCACATCTTGCTTCACCTGCCCATATCTAGAGAAAACCACCCCCCCCCCCCCAAAAAAAAAAAAAAAAAATAAAAAAAATCCACACAGGAACAGGGGATATGAAGAATCTCCTTATGCTGCCCATACACAGTGCTTGACTACCTTACTTGTGGAGTTTGTGTACAGGGAGAGCTGTCAATCACTGTGTGCAGGACTTGAGGATTTCTTTAGGAGTCCTGACAGCCTTTACAGCTTTTTGCATCATTTTAACTAGTTTTTCATAGCAATTTCATTTTTCTATGGCCAGAAGTCTATAATAAGTCAGTAGTAAGATATTGAAAATCCTATATGCACATAGTTTAGGTTTTTGACCTTTTTGGGTTACTTTGTTCCCCACAGGTTTTTCAGTAGGATGTGAAAGAAAGCAGAAAAAGGGCACATTCACAAAGCAGCAAAATAAAATAAAAAATGTAATAAAAAGAGGCGCTAAGAAATGCCATTTAAAAAAAAAAAAAAAAATAGTAAATGATAGTACTCATGTGGGCAGACATTTTAATCTAGCTGTGCTGCTCCCTTTGCAGGTGTAGCAGAGCAGACATAGTGTTAGTAAGTGAGCAGTGAATTCTTCCTCTGGCCGGTGTCATTAAGCAAGCCGGCATCCATTATTCATGGCACAATCCTGCCAGCTATTGCAGCCAATTAGTTCACTACGTTTGGTTACCTGAACACTCCATGGAACAAGCAAACTATGGATTCCTGAGAAATGTTCTCGTGGCTTTAGATTTTATTTTATTTATTAAATTGTTCTTTAAATTCCTATGATATAGGATTGAGGGATAAGGCCTATAGATCGGGGCGTCGTGTTTATAGGGTGCACAGGTCATATTTGTACCTTGGCCCATGGACCTGAGAGACCACAGTTAAGTAAAAAGTCACCAGTATGATTGGCACATGGTAGGTTTGGGGCTGTCAGAAGAAATGTGTGCATAGCATAGGGCCCTCTAAGTAGCACGGAAATAGAGTGAAACTTTTCCTAAAGACCGCATCTTTGAGAAGATTTAGAAAAACATGATTGCTTCTTTCTAAAACCTCTGCCAAACCTGTTTATGAGCTTTGTGTGATATTACATCTCCATCGACGTAAATATTGTTGAGCTGCAGTACTACACACAACCCGTGGTGGCGCAGTTCTCTTATCCTGGAGAGCCCCTTTTATACTGAGGCTCCACATTGCAGAGTTTTTTTTGTTGCAGATTCTGCAGTATTTTTTTGAGCTAAAGTCAGGAGTTACATAGTAGATGAGGTTGGATGAAAACATCCGTCCATCAAGTCCAACCTATAACCCTACAGTCCTACTGAGGAAGGCAAAAAACCCCATGAGGCTTTTGCCTATTGCCTCATTTCAGGGGAAAAAAACTCCTTCCTGACTCCAATCTGGCAATCTGTATAAAACCCTGAATCAACTTGTCCTTAAAATCTAGAACCCATAACCTGTAATATGTTTCTGTTTGAGAAAGACATCCAGGCCCTCTTTGAACTTCCTCAAAGAATCCACCATCACCACTTCCTGGGGCAGTGACTTCCATAGCCTCACTGCTCTTACTGTAAAGATTCCCCTTCTATGTTGCTGGTGAAACTTTCTCTCCTCCAGACGTAGAGAATGTCCACTTGTCTCTGTCACAGGCCTAGGAGTAAAAAGATCATTAGAAAGTTAAAGGAGTGGCTTGAAAAAGAATGGAAAATATATAGGAAGCTCTTAGACATGTCCCTTCTGTTCTATCCACTCCTGACTTTGGCTCAAAAAGTCGCAGCAAAATCTGCAACAAAATACACGTTGTGGTGCAGTAGCCTAAAGGGGTTTCCCATGAACATGTTTTTTCCCATGAGCCATATTTATCTTTGTAGACCATTAAAAGTTGCATGTTTTTGCAAATATAAATTAATTTAAAAAAAATTTGCATATTTTTATAGAATTTTCTATACTCTAAACCAGTGATTCCCAAAGTGGTCCAGGTGGACCCCCAGGGGTCCATGGAGACTCGACGGGGGTCTACGTTAGATGTAATCTTCACATTTTTTGACGAGTTTTGTGAATATGGTAGAAATGTAGCAGCAGGGGTCCACCGAAACCAGTAAAATTTTGAAAGTGGTCTACGAGAAAAAAAAAAGTTTGGGAACCTCTGCTCTAAACCCAGCCATGATGTCCTTATTGTGGACAGGTTATGAGGCAGGGACACTACATGTATGAGAAGATAACCTGGCCACAATAAGGAAATCATGGCTGGGTTTTTGGCAAGTCCTAGATCATAGAAAGTTCCTGCATTCATGGTCATATCCATTGGCAACCGATCAAGACAAAAGATGTCACCACTATGATGGTTACATCCTCTGACATTAGCAGTGTTCTATACCGCTAGAAAGCTGAATTCAGTGTAGTGTCATCTTTTCTGGTATACGCCTCAGTGCAGTTAGTTTTGGCAACAATATCCTTGCACTGTCAGAGGCGCCGGCCTTTTAGCTCAGCGTCATTAGAGAGCCGGACTGCTAAACACACGGACCCTGGTGGACCCCATTGACTATAATGGATTCTGACTTTTCTCTCCGCTGCTTTCAGTTCTGAAAAGTCCTCCAATTTTTGGGCGTTTTCTGCAACGGAATCTCCGGTGCAGATGTGAATCCAGTCTGAACTATAAGGCCGACCCCTCTGACAGTGCAGGGATTTTGTTGCCAAAATTAACTGCACTGGTATCTCTGGCACCGGGGCACATACTGACAAAGCTGACCGTGCACTGAATCCAGCTCACTGTCCTCTTTCTAGTGGCATATAATGGCACCGATGTGGGAGGACATGAAAGGTCCTCTTTAAATATGGTTATGTTCATGGAAAACTCCTTTAAGTAGTGTGGAAATAGGGAAACTTCTCCACCTGTGTATAAGTCTGGGTAATGTCATGGTGGACAGGTGGCAGTGAATGAGAAGAAATATTGAGCAGTTCCTTGTTTAGCTCCTGATCTTAATCCTTTGGTAGAAAACATTAAAGCCACTGAGGCGGCAGAGTCAGAAGGTTATCCTTCCTGGGCTCCAGGGCCTATAAATAGTCATTTGTTTAGTGAGAATGATTAACACCTTGTAAAATAACCAAGTGGATAAGCTGTCCCTGGTGAAGCTATTTCTGTCACTAGCTGGAATCCCTTTGCTTTGTGTTAGTAGTACGGCTGCTGTCAGTGTGAAGGTGGTCCAGAATAGCATACTGTGCGACCATAGGTGCAAATATTTTAAGGCTTGAGAACCTCTGTCTCTTAGGCCATGTTCACACAGTCAGTATTCGGTCAGTATTTTTGTATTGGTGTTTGTAAGAAAAAACCAGGAGTGGATCCAAAACACAGAAGAGGCGCAGAACTTTCCATGATGCGTTTTCTCTTTCGGTTCCACTTCTGGCTTGGGCTTACTGACCGTGTGAAAGTGGCCGAACACATAAAAAAGAAGGCAATCCGGCTATTTTTTTTTTTTTTTTTTTTAAATAAATAATTTGCTTTATTTTTTACATCACTTTTATGTTGGTCTTTGTATTTTGTATCATAAGTATACCTCATACATTTTCTTCACCACCATCACCATTCCCAGTCAGCACTGTGCCTGATACTAGGGTAGAGTCTAGAATGGTAAGGTACGGTACCACACCATATAATAGGGTATGATGTCAATCCAGCATGTTTTGGGAGTGATAGCTGTACAGTGTGGCAGGCTCTGCCCACCAAGCCCATTGCACCCAATGCACCCTCTGCCTCAGCATTTAATGGCTTTTATCATATGCAAAACCCCCTGAATACTATGTCAGTGCCACAGTCGGCTTTATTAACTTTGTGCATAGGTACGGCAGCAGTGATGGCTTCTGCTGCTTCCAACTTCTACAAATCTGTGTGTGTTGCCCCATCCTTCCCTGGTCAGGCTCATAGCTCCCTTTTATTTTGGTCCTCTGGTCTCCTTTCCGTGCTGTGTTCACCTCGTCCTGTGTTGCGTGCTGCTGCTGAATAGCCCCACAGGGGCACATGACGTGACCGTGCGGTTCTCAGTGACATATCCCAATTCCATGTGACAACTTATTATGCCGCATCCATCACATCCTGTTATACATCTTGTCTGCAAGCGGTAAAGTCCTGGTGCAAACATGACAAGAGCTTGTTCATGGGGAACCTGAAGGCATCAGCGTCTGCTTCCATTCTCTGCCTCTGGTTAATGCATTCCTATTATTATTCATGGATGATCTGTGTCATTGAAATTCATCTTTCTCTTTTTGTTTTCTTTTTATAAAGATCAATGTACGGGTCACCACCATGGATGCGGAGTTGGAGTTTGCCATCCAGCCGAATACGACCGGCAAGCAGCTCTTTGACCAGGTAATTTGGGTACACTGGGTAATGAAGATGCTCCTGGGTTTGTACAGAGAGATGTGGCCTCTAGTCAGACAGACGGCTGGATAGTGATGCCAGTCAAAACAGATATTTTGCATGGATGGAAGCAGGAATGTATCTGACCTACAAAACAAAGGCCAAAGCTGATCACATTGACTGGCTGGTTGGTGCAGGTATTGATCCCTGCCCAGCTTCATTCTTTTAGGTTCAGGATGTCACAATTGTTCCGTGTACTGTACAGTATATGGACCAGTGAAGTTAGACTGTGGAGCATCCGACTTTTGGAGCTGCTCTTACAATTTACTCATCATTGGCAATCTGGTTGGTAGAACCTAGGTTGTCATGACTGGCACGTACGTGGTTGTCGTGTTACATGGCACCAAGTGACTCCCTTCTCTGCATTATAACCTATTGGTAAGGGCTGTCTCAGCATAGACATTGGCGGCATGTCTCTACGACATGCAGCCAAGCTCCTGCTGATGGTGGTCTATTTTTTGCTGCATTTTTTCCATTCCACCCTTAGTTCTGCCAAGTGTCTGACATATACCACTGTATAGGCTCCCATGTTCCCAGGCTCCATAGACTGTGCTGTCCATATAGCCAAAATTGGAATACTAAAGGAACATGTTCTTGACCCTGCAAGCACTTTAGGAAAGTGGCTTTATAATCCCCTGACATGGATACAATCCAGGTATATGGACCTGCATTGTGTTAGGCACTTATAAGGTAACTGCTTCCACCTGTAGCTGTTTGACGGTTGTGAGACTACAACTCTCAGCTGCACACTGTCAGAGTATTTTGGGAGTTGTAGCCACAAGTGTGTGGTGTAAGCTAGAAATATAACAGCATTGCAGCAGTGATACAATGTCAGTCCATGTATACATGTACAGTAGCTTTAACTATTAAGTTTATTTCTGCTCCAGCTATAAACCTGAGGAGTGAATAAAAAAAAAAAAAACTAACCTGCACCATGTACCTCACTGGTTGGCGTTTTTGTTCTCTACCTCTGAGACCATGGGTTATCTGACAAGACACAACCTATTTGTCACCTCTTGTGTTTACCTGGGTGTCCTCTGAGACTCGGAAACTTTGGCCCTAATGTGTGCACCCCAGATTATAAGCCCCAGTGTGGACAACGGCCTATAAAGGCGGTTTTTAACCTTCACTTTATTCTGTTTCTCTTACGTTCTATGTATCCATTAGGCGTATACGATTCTTCAGATGTTGATCCCTTTTCTTTACCTTTCCAGGTGGTGAAAACAGTGGGTCTCCGAGAGGTTTGGTTTTTCGGGCTGCAGTATGTGGACAGCAAGGGTTACTCCACATGGCTGAAGCTCAATAAAAAGGTTTGTTCTTCTCCTCTTCAGTTCCTTTTATCTGTCTAGCCCTTTGTTCTGAAATGTCTTTTGATTCAGAGCATTCTGTCTTCATTACTTTTTTTTTTTTTTTTCTTTATTTCAAGTGTCATAGATTTATTTTTGGAGCGGCAGCAGGTGGGAACATGTGAGGAGCTGGTAGCCTGGCCGCTCACAATGTATTCTCAGATCTGTAATAAGGAAACCAAATGCTACCAGGCTGAACATTTCCTGATAATTCAGTGTTACACATTAGCCTGGATTTAACACTTTACAACACAGTTTGATATGTACGAATCTGGTTGAAATCCATACAGTTCTTGTCACAGATTTTCAGTCATCAAGGCACATTATGAATTGAGGACAATGACACAGGTTGTGAACACCTATAGATTGCGTATCAGCATCAGTAGAGAATCCAAATCCATACTTAAGGTCTCATGGGCATGACCGATTGTACAGGTCGCAACTCTTCCGATGGGGGTGTCCAATGTTCCATTTCAATGATTATAGCACAGATCCTATCCTGCTCCGTGACAATGGAACAAAACCTCCCCATTGAAATTAGTTGGGGGCGGAAGGCACTCAGATGACCCTTTGATGTCACCTGCGTCATTTCGCTATAAAATCGTCCTGCACATTTGGTTGTGTGCATGAGGCCTAAAGGGGGGATATCATCTTGGACATTCATGGCTTATTGTGTATGTCTATACCATGAATGTCTGATTCAGCTGTAGGTCCCATCTCTGACACCCACGCTGGTCTGCACAATGGTTATGTCCTAAGCCTCGCCCTGGCTGGAGATGCTGGCTGCTGTGGTGAATAAATGGAGAGTTGACCGTGCATTTCTCTCTATTTAATTCTATGTTAGCACAGCAAGCATGCTAAGCTGTTTTTGTGACTCCCTTAGAAGTGGATAGAGAGATCCTCGCTCCTACATGGTCAACTTTCCATTCATTCATTTGCCTTGATGTGACAACAAGATGGAGAACCCTAAGGAAGGTGCGGGTTTCAGATGTCTGATCCTATTTTTTTCAAATGGGGGAAAAAACCTATTTTAATATTTTTCCTTTAGATGACTGAATAGGAGACACTTAACTAAGGTGTCTAGGACTGAACATTATTTGTCTGCAGTTGCAGAGCAGTGGGGAGCGGTTCCTGCTGCAACCAGTTGTCCTATGGCCATCGACAGAATAATTCTTTGTATATTTCTCAGTTTAGTTTGCTAATGAGATTGAGAACAAGTACAAATCTCCCCCATTTATTTATTTTTTTTTTTTTTTTGTGTTCATCCTTCAATGTGTTTGTTAACTAAAATAAAGAAAAATTAATAGAATAGGGTAAAAGTTAACGCGTAGGGTTAAATGCAACACCCAGTCGCAAATTTCTACTTTCCTAATCCGTGGCCATCTGGAGATCCATCTTGGTTGCCTTGCTTTTGATGGTCTGTTCTCCTGGTCCCACGTCGGTCTCTGTTCACCTGATTCGAGCAACAATTTGTTGTTACGTCATGTGTCATTGCTGGAGGCCAGGAAGCACTGGAGACTGGTTGGAGGTGATTGAAGCATTAGTAGGTGATTGACAAGGTAGCAACTTTTTTTTTTTTTTTTTTTTTTTTTTAATTTTGCGCTTTGATCCACATCTACAGGTTTTGCTATGGATTCTCAGGTAACCTGCGGCAAACTTCAAAACAATACATTTAGGCTACATACACCCCCAAACCCCTTCCCCCACCCCCATGTATTATCAGGAGCACGTGTATGGGTCTGTGAGCCTGGGGCAAAACTCAGGACGGGAAGGATTTTAATGGGTCCATGAAGGCAATGGTAGAACAGGGAATATCATTCCTGTGTCATCTGTTCTGTTCAATCACAGACACTAGACATGTTCATGGTCGTGTGCATGTAGCCTTCAGTTCAGATTTTGACTTCTCCATTGACATTCTAAATAATTAGTGATAGAAGTTGTCTTGCTGCAGACAAAAATCCACATTTGAGGTCAGTTTCCATATGAGAAAACTTAGCAGCATGTGGATTAGGTTTGTATGATCTCATCTAGTTCCCTGGTACTTTATTCTGTTCCTAATTTTACCTGTGCAAATCTCCAGAAATTCTGTCCCTTGTGCATCCACGTGTAAGGCTTTCTACATCTTAAAGGGAATGTGTCAGGGCAATTTGGGACACTAAACCACCCACACGTCTATATGGACCTGGGGTTTAGTGTCTCAAATCACCCTGTTATAACGCAATCCATGGCCGCATTAAAAATAAAAAAGCTTTATACTCCCCCTGCCTCTGTATTCCCCGCGCCTGCGCAGTTCTTTAATGAATCCAGAGGCGTACACCTCGGCTTCAGTGCGCATGTCCTGTACCTCTGGCAATTACGCAGTGAAGCCGGGGTGTCCATCTTTGGCTTCACTGAAGAACAGCGCAGGCGCCGGGAGGCGTGCCTCATGAATAAGCCGGACCGATCTCACCAAACAGCGTCGATCGGACCCTTCTCTAGGTAAGTATAAAGGTTTTTTATTTTTAATGCGCCTGCGGATTGCATTACAACAGGGCGATCTGGGACACTAAACCCCAGGTCCATAAGGACTTGTGGGTGGTTTAGTGTCCCAGATTGACCTGACAGATTCCCTTTAATAAACATTTACAAAAATCTGAAAAATCTAGCTGTAATAGATGCGAATAAACCAGACCTTTTGTGTGCCATTCTGCCATCCGTTCAGTGCCAGTTTCACCTTGAGATGAATGCTAGGCACCTGCTGCCTGACAACCCAATATAAAAGGCTGTGGTTTTTAGGCAATGTATCCTTAGTAACCTGTTTGTCTCGTATGACTATTCACTTCAAAGCTGGATTGGCACCGTGCTGAAAGCGTCTTGGCAGCACTCACCCCATGTCATTGCCCATTTCCTGCATGTAGGTGAAGAACCTGATAAAGTAATACAAACCTGGGGAAGCCTTTGTGTGTTACACAAGTCCTCCTGAATGTTCTTTCACTAGCATGAAGAAACATTAGCATTTACCAGATCCAACTGCAGCAGCAGGACAGCTCTGAAACTTGGCAGGTACGATGTTATGTAGCGCTCAGATATCTGCAACCTAAAAGGAGAAGCCTTTTAAATGTGCCAATCTTAAAGGGGTATTCCTATCTTAACAAGTTATCCCCTATCTTATGGTGGGGGTGTGAAGGCTCAGACCCCAACGATCATGAGAAGGAGGAAGTTCTGTCCCCCATTCTGAATGAAGTTGTAGTCGGGCACACACCGCTCCATTCCTTTCAATGGGACGGGCTATACTTAATCTAGTCCCACAAAACTATATATCAATCTGCTCAGCCCCTCCTGCTCTGTAACATGCTGCCCGCAGACTGGGCCTCATTTTTCAAGTGACTGGTTCCCTTTATAGTCTCGTGACAGTTCTGCCATCGCTTTTAGGATTTTTCCACTGCAGACCTGGCTGAGGGTTTTGCCATGAAAATGCGGCAAAATCCACTTGTGCACCTTGCAAATTTTGCTGTGTATGTCACCCCTCTAAATTTGAAGACTTGCTGAAAATCTACTGTACAAATACAGCAGGTTCAGAACTCTGCGGCTTAGATCTGTGTCTGCACAGAAAATCTCTGGAGCGTGTCGATGGGATTTGCTAACCTATAATCTTTATGGCTGGTACTGTATTCTGCTGCAGGTTTTCTGAGCACATATCCAAATGGGGAATGCAGAGTCAATGACCTTTACCAGAACTCAGCTACACACTGGAAACTGAACCCATATTAAAACCTGTGGTCTGTCAGTTTCCAACGCAGATTTTCACCATGGATTTTAATTTTAGGAGTGAAATTTGCAACAAAATCCAATTGTGACGCAAATTTTGCTGCAGATTCGCCACAGATTTTTTTTTTTTTTTTTTTTTTTTTTAACCTTGCTGGAATTGCATTGGCTTGGATACTTGCAAGCATTATTATATCCCACTTATAAGGAATTTATTTCTTTTTAATAACCACCTAATTTGATTTTCAGGTGACTCAGCAAGACGTCCGGAAAGAAAACCCTCTGCAGTTCAAGTTTCGAGCAAAGTTTTTCCCAGAGGATGTTTCTGAAGAATTAATCCAGGAGATAACCCAGAGACTGTTCTTTCTGCAAGTTAAAGAAGCAATATTAAATGATGAGATCTACTGCCCCCCCGAGACGGCCGTCCTGCTGGCATCCTATGCCGTGCAGGCCAAATATGGAGATTACAACAAAGATGCCCATAAGCCGGGTTACCTGGCCAATGATCGCCTGCTGCCTCAGCGGTAAGTAAGGGGAAGTGCGAGCCTACATAATGCAGTAACCGGAAACTGCTATGTAATCCCATTCTTCTCGTGAATGCAAGGGCCTGGCATTTTTGTTGCGGAGTATTGATTCCCATGTGTTTAGAAAATGGACATGAAATGGAATCTGTAAATGCATGTCCTCCTTTAGCGAAATAAGTGATTTGTGCTGCTTTTTCTCCGAGGCTGCAGACAATAGCTTGGGGTAAGTGGCACAGATCTATGCAATTTGTGGTTCAGTTTAGCTTCAGAAATGTGTCATTCCTGTCCTTTGTCCTATATTTTGATATTCTATTAGTCTTCTCTTTCTCAGCCGCAGCCTATGGCTAGGTTCATATCTGAGTTTGAGTCTCCAAGACTCCACTGCAGATTGCACCTAAAATCAGCGGAGAGAAAAGTCTGGCATGGAGGACTTTTCTCTCCGCCAGTTTTATACTGAAGACAGTACACCCAGTGGACCCCATTATAGTCTATGGTGTCCGCAGGTAACCGCTTTTTTAGTGGAGGGGTTCTCCATCATTTGGGTCCCCATGTGGACCCGAACGACAGGTAGGCGAACACTAGTATGAACCTAGCGTATGTTGAATTATAAAGCTGACCATACATTTTAGGTTGATATTGGCCAAACCCCTGAGGAGAGAGAAGGGTTTATCTGTAGGACTTTTTTTTTTTTTTTTTCCTGATTCTTTTGTTTTTTGGAAGATAAGTTGCGCCCCCCTCCCCAGAGGTGTCTGACAGCAGCATACTCTCCTTTTTCTGCTGAGAACACATGCATGCTATGCTGAGCATAACGTGCATGTGTATGGAGGTGTCGGGAAAGATGGCTGTTGGCTGACAGGTATCTACTGTGAATAGATATCACCATTAATCTATAGGGAACTACCTTCCAATAGGTGGCGCTAGGAGCAAATTCTTCTTTTCCACCAATGATGATTTATTTATATTCCTAACCTGTATGTTATTTATAACCTACATAACCAGTTCTACCTAGAGTTTTCTGGTTTAGAAAGCTATATTAGCATACAATGGGTTGAAGAGGTTTTGAAGGACTTTGGTTTTGCTAAGGATAGACTATCGATATCACTGATGGGCTGCCGTTATTTACCAGGCACAGCTCCATACGTTGTGTAGTGGCCGTGTCTGGTATTGCAGCTCAGTCCTGTTCAGCTGAGCTGTATCAGGTAAACAATGAAGGGGATATGGTGCTCACTGGAGCTTTGACGTCTTTTTCAATCAGCCTGAGGGGGGAAAGGGTTACTAGACCCCCCATCAGGATTAAAGTCCTGGCAAACCTATTCAATAAAGGGTGGGGTTCCCTGTGCAGGTTCCTCCTGTCTTATCCAGTGCACAGTTTCTCCCACGGTGTGTTCATTTTATTACTGCAGTGGCGGGCAAGCCGATATTGTGGGAGCCTCACGTGCAGATGTTTATCAAAGGATCCCACTTCACATTCAGCTGCCCAGAAGGTAGACCTATCCTACACATTGCAGCAGGGTTCCCCCAAAGATTATACTTGATCACTGTGGTGTCTGCAAGTCGACTTCTTTTGATCCGTTTATTGTTGGGGGGCCATACGAACAAAGGGGTATCTTTTCTTTGTTTGCGGGCACCTGAGCGGAGCAATCACTGTATTTATCTATGCAAAGATGATCTTGTTTTACATAGAATATATCAGCTCTGCCCTCCGCATGAACTCTGCTAACATTTGGCCTCCACTAATTTTAGTGCTATAAAGAATCCTCATTTATCATTGTTTCAATTGTTTTCTTCAGGGTTCTGGAACAACATAAATTGACGAAAGAACAATGGGAAGAAAGAATACAAACCTGGCACGAAGAACACAGGAGCATGTTAAGGTAGTGCACGAGGCTGACTGTGTACAGGGCTTTATATTTTTATATTCCTAACCAAGTGCTCGTGCATTCTTTGTGGTTCTGCTTATCTATTTGAAGGTCAGTACGACATATGCTTAGATCCAGACTTGGTGGAATTGGAGAGGATTTGCGTTGCTTTTTCTGCTCTGCAAATCTGCAGCAATTTACATTACAACACACATGGATGGGACTTTAACCCCCTGACAGTTTTGAACATCTCCTGCTTGGAATTTAGGCAGAGTTCATAACAGTTTACTCCAAGCAGGAGGCGATCACTGAAATTGAAGAGGAATCTGTCACTTAAACTGCTCTAACTCTGGGGCTTTGGTGGGGCTAGAGCTCAAATCTTGGCTTAAAAGAAGACCTTCCAGTATCACCAGTATATTCTGCAATAGCATTGGTTGAAGTGGTACTGCATATGCTTGCAGCTTTCACTTCAGCCAAAGTGAAGAGGGCCACATGCATTCTCCTGTTCCTGCACTTCAGATAACTCAAGGGGAGGGGGTACTATGGACACTTGTACATGATATCACCCCTGTCATCAATCAAATAGCATGCTTGCCATTTAACCCAAAAAAAAACTGTTTTTCCCTTTTAATTGAATTTTTTTTTCTTTATTTTTTTTTTTTTTAAAACACACAACTGGTATTGCTACATCCGTAACAATCCCTATAATAAAATGTATACATTATTTATTACGTGGTAAATGCCATAAACCTTAAAATTCAGATGGCAGAAGTGATGTTTTCTGATCATCTCTCCTCTGAAAAAGTAATAAAAAAACTTTTAAAAAGTCTTATATACCCATAATTTTTTTTTTTTTTTTTTTTTTTTTTAAAGTGATGTTTTAGGGAGGGTTATTGCAATTTTTAAGTGGATTTTCATATCTTCATCTTGGTTATGTCACCAGTTTCACAATTTGCAATAGGTAGGGTAAAGTCAGCCGCTGAGTCCACAACAGAATTCACATGTAACATGCAGAAATTTCCACGGACTGCACCAGAAATTTTATCGCCACTTCTGAACTTGCCTTCAGTGCCTATTCACAGATATATTACTGTAACATATGAGGTTTACACTCAGATGTCTACCACACTGTGCACATTGAAGTATCGGTATGGCTTATCTACTGTATTTTTTTCTGCACAGGTGCATTGTTCACTTGCAGCTCCCAAATGGGTCCTCGCCTAGTCATGTGATTGGCAGTCTGACCTTGTGATTCATACACCAGCTGGTTTCTTTGTAAGTCTATGGAAGGGTATTATACAGGCTCTCATACACTTGCATAAGAAAAGTGACTTCCAGCTAGTGTGCGAATTGGCAGGTCAGTCTGCAGATTCACACTAAAGTCTGTGTCAAATCCATGTGAAAGGGCCTTAAGACTTGATGCCAGTGCTGCTCAGTGGCAAGTCTAACCTTTCTTTGATCTGTCAGAAAAGTGAAGAAAACAATCCCTAGATTTGGGAAACTTTCCATGTGCATTATCTGTGATTTCTAATCCTCATCAGTGCTCAGTATCTCCGGATAAGTATAGGACCTGCTCCGTATTTTGTGGCTTTTCAATTTGGCCCGGACACACAGCCACAAAAACTACTGCTGTATATGGGCCCATTGAAATGCTTGGGTCTGGATGTTTTTTATGTGGGCCCATTGAAATGCTTGGGTCTGGATGTTTTTTTTTTTTTTATCTGCAATAGCGGGTAAAAAGTAAAAAAGTATGAGGCCTTAGATGGTATGATGTGCCTTTTTTTTTTTTTTTTTCGTGTTAGAGCTTAGTGAGGCCACTTCCATTCATGGCATATATGGTCCATAAACAGGCAGTATATGGTCAAAAGAACAGTCTATGGCTGTGACCGCACATTGTGGAGAAGCTGGGTTTTTTGTTGCAGACTTTGCTGCGTTTTTTTTGAGCCAAAGCCAGGAGTTAGCTACAAAAGGAATGGCATATATAAGGGAAGCTCTCGGGGCACGTTCACACTTCGAAAAATTAAAGATTTAAGGTGGACATCTGCCGCCTATTCCTCTTCATTTTCCGTCCCCTGGCTCCCCATGGCCGAATGCCGAAACAGAGCATCGGCGTTCCACTGCGACTGTCAATGCGGATTAGGCCCAGAATAATGGGTCTGATCAAAGGCGAGTCAAGCCGTAGGCTGAATTAGCCTCAAAATCCATAGCAAGAGCTTTTTTTTTTTTTCTCTAAGCACTCTGATCTGATCTCTGCTTCAAAATTTCACTGTGAAAGGTTGGAGGTTAACCAACGGTAAAGTAGTAGCATATCCTATCAATATACAGTATGCCAGTACTATATAAGACTGGAGATCATTGTATTGGATCTATGCACTAGTGGTCACACTTCTAGGTCGCTGTACAGTCCTCATCTCCATCAGGATTGAGGATATTTCATGAGTAAGCAGGTTATCTGATGGTTAAGATTGTGTGACTGCCTCTTGGGTTTATAAAGTTTGTATAACCGGAGTCTCTTCTTTGTCTCTGCAGGGAAGATTCTATGATGGAGTACCTGAAGATCGCCCAGGATCTGGAGATGTACGGAGTCAACTACTTTGAGATAAAGAACAAAAAAGGAACTGAACTTTGGCTTGGGGTTGATGCATTAGGTCTTAATATTTATGAACACGATGACAAGTGAGTATGGATTTTGTTGTCTTGCTGCTTCACATTTGCTTCTGATGTACAAGTTTTTACATGTAAAGCCTAGAGACCCTTTGTTGTCATCTACATGAGCAGTCGAGTAACTCTGTAACTACATAACTTTTGTTATCTTGCCCTGAGTTTAGTCTTAGAGGGGGTTTTCCATGAATATAAACATATTTAGATTTGTAGACAATTAAAAGTTGAACATTTTTGCAAATACAAAGAATTAAAAATTTTGCAGAGTTTTGAAGATTTTCTTGAACCATCTTAATCAAGACAATCTAGTTGCTAATGGATACGACCATGAATGCAGGAACTTTTTATGGTCTACTAGCCATGACTTCCTTATTGTGGTCCATTTATCAGGCAGGGACACAATAAGGAAATCAAGACAACAGATTGTTACCACTAAGATGGTTAGAGAAAATCTGTAAAAATTCTGCAAATTTTTTTTATTTATATTTGCAAAAATGTTTAACTTTTTTATTGTCTACAAATTTAAATAAGCCTTTATAGAAATCTTATGGAAAAAAAAAACTTACTCTCATTATTTCAGCCTCACACTTATCACCATCGCCTAATTTGTTGGGATTGTCCAAATTCTTCAGAGATTGTCAAATATGGCTTGGCCCAGGCCGAAAAGTCTTATGAAGGCTTAACCCAAAAGTGGATGGTCCCAAAAAGTTTGGGAATTTCCACAGCAGGGCTTAAATGTCCCTATTTTATCCAGGCAAGTCTTGGTAACTCTTCAGTCTACCGCCACCAGTCGTATGAACAGTTGTACTGTAGCTTCTCTTACTTATATGTTACTTATATACTTGCATGTTGTGATAATCTGTATTGACAGATACATTAAAGTCAAAAATTATTGCAGACCTGTGAGTTTACCCCCCACCAGGGTAGTTATCATTTTAGGGTCAATGAACGTGTAGCATATTACCTGCAGTGTAATAAATTACCAGCCATATAAATGAAATTATAACAAATCTTTACTAAATGCGGCATTTTTTTTTTTCCCCACTGCATAAACTGACCCGCAGTGTGAATTTTAAAATGTCGGTTTTAGTGAATTTTACTGTGGATTTTGCTTCTTTCTATGTGATGGGTGTTTTTTCCAAGTCTGCAGCAAAACCTGTGTTTTATGGATACAGGTTTTACTGCGCATTTTGTTGCAGATTTGTAGCAATATCCCACGTGATATTTGCAGCAGAATAATCCATTCTATGTGTGGGTAGTCCATGAACAGAACCATATTTAAATTTGTAAAAATTAAAAGTTAAACATTTTTGCAGATATGAAAAATTTAAAAAATTTGCAGAATTTTGTAGATTTCCTCAAACCATCTTAATGCTGACAGTCTTTGGTCTTGATCAGTTGCCAGTGAATAGGACCATGAATGGAGGAATTTATGGTATGGTACTTGTCAGAAACCCAGCCATGATGTTCTTATTGTGGACAGGTTATCAGACGGGGACACTGAATGCATGGTAAGATAATCTACCCACAATAAGGACATTATGGCATATTTTCTTGCCTTAGACAGTTCTACGTTCATGGTCTTGTTCCATCGGCATCCTGGATTAGATGGTTAGAGAAGGTCTTTAAAACTCTGCAAAATTTTTAATTCCTTATTTGCAAAAATGTTTCACTTTTAATTGTCTACAAATTTTAATAGGGTTCTGTTCATGGGAAAATCCTTTTAAGTGTAACCTGAAGGGAGCGTGGGGCATCATCATTCTATGCTGGAATGAAAGTGGCTAAATGACACGTTCGGGGATTTCAGTCTTTAATCTGATGTCGCTGCGGTTTTCTAAATGCAATACTCGGCATGTCTGCTGCGAACATGTATTTATAATTCTCTATACACAGAGCGGTTTCTCCATGCAATTTACTTGGCGTCTCGCACCCTGCTATTTTATGTGCAGCCACAGAAATGTAATGTCATCTTGATGTAAATATATCCTTTTCTTTTCCCTTTTCTCAGGTTGACTCCTAAAATTGGATTTCCTTGGAGTGAAATCAGAAACATCTCATTTAACGACAAAAAGTTTGTTATAAAACCAATCGACAAAAAGGCTCCGGTAAGAGCTGCTCTTTCTTTTGTCATTGCTAACATTTCGGTTACGCCGGGCTGATCAGCGGTGATTAATCTGGCCGGCTCACGCATTTCAGGACACCTTGTTCCCTTTTTATCCTCTGCTTATTAAGTCTGCTCCGGTGCATTGAATGAATGTGTCACATAAAAATTGTATGCCAAATTGTATTCCTCAACTTGTCCGAGGTAGAACGTAAAGACAGGAGATGTGAAATACTGGAGAATTTGTTTATTCCTCTGCTGTATGCCCAGAATAGTCCCAAACGCCAACTCATTTTAGTGTTGAATAAATTAGGGTTCTAGTAAAAACTGCTATAAATGGGTTTTCTGGGGCTAAAGTATTGATGACCTATCCTTAGGATGGGTCCTCCATATTAGATTGGCAGTGGTCTGAGACCTGGGACCCTCGCAGATCAGCTGATACGTCAATTTTATTCAACAAGTGGCCTATTTGCAGCACAGCTTCATTCCAGTGACTGGGGCTGAGCTGCAGTGCCAAGCACAGCCACTATACAGTGTTCCGCGCTGTCCTTGGTAAGTAGTGAAGAGGTTGTAGCGTTTTTCTAAATGTTGCCTCTTCAAACAGGGGTTGCCAAGGCTCTGGCGCCTACTAATCTGATATTTTTAGTCTCAAAAAAACCCTTTAATATTGATTTTCACCTTACTTTATAAGGCAGATTTATGGAAACTATGTAAAAGAAAAGCTTTGTTGCCTGCAGTAAACAATCACAGCACAGCTTTAATAGCACTATGCAAATTGACAGCTGTGATCTGGTTCCCATCGGCAACAGTTTTTCTTTCTGACACTGTTGTAAATAGGTCTGACAGGTGGATTTCAAGTGCCTGATCCTTTTCTTTTTGGGAAGATAAGAGAAGAGCTGTCTGGCAGTGACTTTCTCTCCTTTCCCAGCTTGGCACACATGCACTGCTTGGCTGATAGTGGTGCTATAACTTGAGTCCTATGAAATAAGTGGCTTGTACATGTAGTGCAGGCCTGCTGGGTTCTTCATAGAGAGGGATGCTGTTTGTAGCCTTTTCTGTCTATGATGTGTGATACCTAGACATCCCTATAGTAATAAGTTCTCTGAACCAGATGTGTCCTGTAAATGATTTTTGCATTGGGTTGGAAATAACATAACATGCAGATTTCTTTTGATGCAGGACTTTGTATTTTACGCTCCCCGTTTACGAATTAATAAAAGGATCTTGGCCCTGTGTATGGGCAACCACGAGCTCTACATGAGGCGAAGGAAACCAGACACAATCGAAGTTCAGCAGATGAAAGCTCAGGCCAGAGAAGAGAAGCACCAGAAGCAGCTGGAGAGGTAGTTACCGGGGTAGTTCCAATGTCTTTAAAGTAGCAGAGAAAATTGTAGTGTCACTTCATTGCTTGGCTTCTCCAAGGAAAATATTACAAAACTACTTCCTAAATTTTCAGCAAACTTTGCATAAATCAGTGCTACAATGTGTGTATTGTACATGAGGAGTAACACGATTTCTTACAATTCTATAACTGTACATTTTAGCAGTTTTCCCTGCTACAAACACTGTTCTTCCTGAGCTGGAGAGTGGAGACTAGATGCTGTAATAGTTCTCATAGACTACACACAGAAAACAGGAGACTCTGCTGCCTGACTCTCTCACATACAAGCAGCAGCACCATATAGGACAATCGAGCAAAGTACTGACGTGAATAAAGCACTTGGCGTAAGATAGAAACTTGCTATTCATCTACAAAAGGTGCTCGCTCTGCACATCTTCTATTGCTCAACTCCTGCCCACTCTTTTCCTCTCCATAGAGTTATATTTTTAGCTATAATGTGATACCTTTTGTGATATGCGGTTCATCTTGCTCTAGCAAGTTTGATTCAGCAGAGATTTCAGAGTTTTAATGTCAGTTTAGGTGGGAAGAGGAAACTTACCAGATAAGTGAGGAAAGAAGTATTTTTCCTTAATATACATTAGAGTTTCTTATTGCTCTTAGTGTTTTTTGAGAAATGAGTGATCCTTTAAAGAAGTCCCTCAGGAATCCCTGCTGTTAGTTGCGGTGTTGCACACAGCGCCTGGAGAAGTGCCGTCAAAGAGGGGACACAGCGCTCATCCAACATTGTCAGATACACCATCTATATTATACTGTACAATTTGTAATGGTCCTTAAAGGGAGTCTATCACCTCCTCCAAGCATATTCAGTTATCACCACCTTGTTAAAGGGCACGTAGCAATGATAAACAACATGTCTTTGTTATGTAGGTCACAATTTTTATATGCCTTGCACAGCCCTTTCACAGGGAGTCTTATCACCCCTCCCTCCCCAAGAATATTCCACAACTTCCACCGTGTTACAGAGCACATTAGAGAGATAAATATCACATCTTTGTTATATATGTCTCTCTGGTAGAGTTGGAGAAAAAAAAACGTTAGTCATTTGGTGCACTGGGGGTGGGCCTTCAGCTCCCTGGAGCACTGCTCTTGCCACTCAGACCGCTACCATCTCCTGTCTGCACCACTTTGTGCTGAGTTGATCATCCCACTGCTATCACATGACTGGTCCTTGAGGAGCCAAAGCATTGCTCCCTTAGCTAAAAGCCCGCCCCCAATGCACCAAATGCCTCATTTGCATAAGACTTTAACGTTGTTTTTCTCCAACTCTACCAGAGAGACATATATAACAAAGATGTGATATTTATCTCTCTAATGTGCTGTGTAACACGGTGGAAGTTGTGGAATATTCTTGGGGAGGGAGGGGTGATAAGACTCCCGGTGAAAGGGCTGTGCAAGTCATATAAAAATTGTGTAAAACTAGCAAAATGAACAAAGGTTTAAAATGAGTAAAAAACGAGTCCTCGGCCTTTGAATGCCCCCATTCCAGCACCATTTATCACATGCCTTCCATTTTTGGTCTCTGCTGAATCGGACCTTGTGCTGTACCGTTCATCGCCACGTGACCCCCTGTAAGCCATTCAGTGGCCTGAGGTGTGAAATACTGCTGATACAGAGTGACCAAGCAAGTGATTGGCTGCAGCAGTCACGTGATGACCATGTGTGGCAGAAATGGTTAGCACTGGAGTGACGGTGCCAAAGCAGAAAAAGAGAGAGTACTTTTTTTTGTTTTAGGACATTTAGGCTAAGGTCGAATGATGGATTTTGCATTGGGACCCACCAAGCAAAATCCTCTGCAGAAAGATTCCCTGCTTCTATTCACTTCAGTGGGAGATTTGGGCAGAATCCAAGACACTTCCTTTTTTTTTTTTTTTTTTTTTTTCTTCTAGTTGATTTTTTTTTTCAGGTATTGGAAATAGAAGCATCTGCCTTGAAATGTGCCCCAAAAATTCCATTGTATGAACATGCCCTTACTGCTTTTTTTTACTTTAATACTCCTGGACACCCCCTCTCTTAATATTACCTAATAAATTTATTCAATGACCATTTATCATCACTCTGCATCTCTGTCTCTTGTATCTTGACACATCTGTCTGACCTGTCTCCACTCTCCTCCATTATTTATTTAACATACTGAAATAGCTCTGTTTTGGATTGATACTAAATCTGTATCCTGAGATGGTTATTTGGTTTCCATATTTGTTATAAAGATAAGAGCGCGCTCAAGAAGTAACACTCTGCACACACTGTCAGAATAGAACTTCCTTCTTTATTAACCACAAACAACGTCTTATATAATATCATATGGAGGGGTTGGCTTGTACACATATGTGTCAACCTGTCGTTGGCTGAAGCATCAAACTGTCCTTTTTCTCTCATCCGGATCTTACACATTTCCTCAGGCGTAGTCCAGGATGTAGGCGCCATCTTGCTAAGCTGATATTTAGTTATGCGTCACAAAAACATAATGAGGAAGTATGCAATGATAAACAGAATCGAGGAAAGCAGACATTTTATCCATAACCGCACCATCATATTCCACAGCGCTTTACAGATATTGTCCCATATAAGGCTCACAATCTACATCTGAAGTACATGAAGGGAGGGGGGAATCTGTGATGAGAGGATTTATTGAATTAGGGCAGGGGTGGAGACTCAGGTCAGGTCGGCAGTCAGCAAATGGAAGAACTCCGAGTCCTTCCTCTTCAGGAGAATGAAGATTCTGGTATATAATGGATTCTATGTGTCCTAGCTTGTTCTGTAGACTCTCTACTGACTGCAAGATGCGGCCAAATATCTCTGCAAGACTACATATGAGCAGCGTGTAGCTACATACCGTGTCTGATGATGAGCAGATTAGACTAGATTATGTTATACAGATTTACATTGGCTGCATCTAGTAATCTGCAGTGTTCTGTATTGGATGCTGGATGTATTTTCTGCACATAGTGTTCACCATCCTGTATATAGGTGTGCTATGTCATTGTACATGATGATTTTTGTGTAAGAGAAAGTCATGTTTACAGCAGGGGTTTGCGGATTCTGACTGTTGGACATGCTGGAAGTTGTAGTGTCAGAAACGTGGTATATTGTATATAGGACTGTATATGTTACACTATACACCCGTGTCTTATGTTTCAGAAGCTTATATTTTTGAAAAGATTGCAAAATGGTTGGTGCTTGTGTTGAAAAATAACCAAAATGTCTTGGGGCTCATACATATGATATTACTGTTTCATATACCCTCCAAATTGTATGCCGCTGAAATGCTGCACCCATAGTAGTCTATAGGTCTCTACTATACTTTAGCATGCCGCTAAAGTCATAGGAAGGCTCATCGATTTGTCCCATCACTAAAAACTTGTTGCATGCCACATTAGATCTGTATTGGGGTAAGTTCACAAGACAGATTTTTGCAGCGATATCTGCTGTGGAAATATGGATGCTGTTGTTAGAAAGAATTCCTATTTACTTCAGTGGGAGGTTTGGGTGGGAACTGTTCAAAGA
This sequence comes from Leptodactylus fallax, assembly GCA_947044405.1. NCBI lineage: Eukaryota > Metazoa > Chordata > Amphibia > Anura > Leptodactylidae > Leptodactylus > Leptodactylus fallax. The sequence continues at coordinate 1,018,284 of CAMRHE010000405.1, read as the reverse complement.
TCGGGCAGGACGCTTCTTTTTTTCCACTAGCTTTCTTCAGTTAGCAGAAAAAGAAGCATCTGCCTCCATTCCCATAGGCTTTGAATGGAGCAACACTGATCCATTAATATGGGGGACCTGTGAATAAGTTGTAAGTGAAAAACTTGGTACAGCTCTTTTTTTTTTTTTTTTTTTTTTAAGGCTGAAGTGGTCTGTATTTTAGTTGTGTACAGTACAGACCAAAAGTTTGGACACACCTTCTCATTCCAAGAGTTTTCTGTATTTTCATGACTATAAAAATTTGTCGATTCACACTGAAGGCATCAAAACTATGAATTAACACATGTGGAATTATATACGTAACAAAAAAGTGTGAAACAACTGAAAATATGTCTTATAGTCTAGGTTCTTCAAAGTAGCCACCTTTTGCTTTGATTACTGCTTTGCACACTCTTGGCATTCTCTTGATGAGCTTCAAGAGGTAGTCACCTGAAATGGTCTTCCAACAGTCTTGAAGGAGTTCCCAGAGATGCTTAGCACTTGTTGGCCCTTTTGCCTTCACTCTGCGGTCCAGCTCACCCCAAAACATCTCGATTGGGTTCAGGTCTGGTGACTGTGGAGGCCAGGTCATCTGGTGTAGCACCCCATCATTCTCCTTCTTGGTCAAATAGCCCTTACACAGTCTGGAGGTGTGTTTGGGGTCATTGTCCTGTTGATAAATAAATGATGGTCCAACTAAACGCAAACCGGATGGAATAGCATGCCGCTGCAAGATGCTGTGGTAACCATGCTGGTTCAGTATTCCTTCAATTTTGAATTGTGTCACCAGCAAAGCACCCCCACACCATCACACCTCCTCCTCCATGCTTCACGGTGGGAACCAGGCATGTAGAGTCCATTCGTTCACCTTTTCTGCGTCGCACAAAGACACGGTGGTTGGAACCAAAGATCTCAAATTTGGACTCATCAGACCAAAGCACAGATTTCCACAGGTCTAATGTCCATTCCTTGTGTTCTTTAGCCCAAACAAGTCTCTTCTGCTTGTTGCTTGTCCTTAGCAGTGGTTTCCTAGCAGCTATTTTACCATGAAGGCCTGCTGCACACAGTCTCCTCTTAACAGTTGTTGTAGAGATGTGTCTGCTGCTAGAACTCTGTGTGGCATTGACCTGGTCTCTAATCTGAGCTGCTGTTATCCTGCGATTTCTGAGACTGGTGACTCGGATGAACTTATCCTCCGCAGCAGAGGTGACTCTTGGTCTTCCTTTCCTGGGGCGGTCCTCATGTAAGCCAGTTTCTTTGTAGCGCTTGACGGTTTTGGCCACTGCACTTGGGGACACTTTCAAAGTTTTCCCAATTTTTCGGACTGACTGACCTTCATTTCTTAAAGTAATGATGGCCACTCGTTTTTCTTTACTTAGCTGCTTTTTTCTTGCCATAATACAAATTCTAACACTCCATTCAGTAGGACTATCAGCTGTGTATCCACCTGACTTCTGAACAACACAACTGATGGTCCCAACCCCATTTATAAGGCAAGAAATCCCACTTATTAAACCTGACAGGGCACACCTGTGAAGTGAAAACCATTTCAGGTGACTACCTCTTGAAGCTCATCAAGAGAATGCCAAGAGTGTGCAAAGCAGTAATCCAAGCAAAAGGTGGTTACTTTGAAGAACCTAGAATATAAGACATATTTTCAGTTGTTTCACACTTTTTTGTTAAGTATATAATTCCACATGTGTTAATTCATAGTTTTGATGCCTTCAGTGTGAATCTACAATTTTTATAGTCATGAAAATACAGAAAACTCTTGGAATGAGAAGGTGTGTCCAAACTTTTGGTCTGTACTGTATATACTGTCTCTTTTAATGTCTTACGCGGGCTGCCATGTATAGAGAAGTACCTGCTGATCTTTGCATTGTGTGCACTCCGGTGGGCAGACTAATAACTGTGTGTTGAGGGTTTCTCTTAGCACTTACTTGAGGTATTGTGGAGCCGCCTGCAGACGTGACAGTGCAGCGGATCCTCCTGTGATCGAGTGCCGGGTTTATAATGAATAGCTGTTCTTTATGTACATCCTTTCACCTTCTTCACACCGCATGTTTCTTCTTGTCTAGAGCTCAGCTAGAAAATGAGAAAAAGAAGAGGGAGATCGCAGAGAAAGAAAAAGAGAGAATAGAACAGGAAAAGGACGAGCTGATTGAACGCCTCCGACAAATTGAGGAACAAACGCTAAAGGCACAGAAAGGTATAAAGCAATTTATCATGCCTATAATAAAAACTGGAACAGGTAGTATCTAAGGTGAACTACACAAAAAAAATGCAAGACTTCAATGATTTACTTTAACATTGACTTGCCAAAGTCTCAGCCTTTCATGGCGCTATTTCCTCCTCCAGGATGTAGTTGGGCGTTATAGAGACAGCCTAATTCTACCCTTCTGTAATGTTTCCATAGGTAAATAGCAGTAATGGAAACCACGCAGCAAGGGCAGAAAGTTATAGATGTCTTTAGATCCTTCTACTGCAGACTTTGCAGAAAGGTAGCAATATGGACAATGCACACCAATAAAGACACCTGCCTGTATGCATGTGTACCAATAAAATACTTCTATAGATGCGATGGTCCAGACACCAAGATGCTAATAGAAGTCTCTAACACTAGGTTCACACTATTCACACTGGCATTCGAGTGTCCTTAGGACACTCCGTCCCAGATCCCGCTTAAAATCAGCGGAGAAAAAAGTCCTGCAAGGACTTTCTATGCAGACCCGAAGGACAGAAACACGAACGCTAGTATGAACCTAGCGTAATAAATCTCCCAAAATATCATTATGGGACCTACAGGGTGCTCTTTTTACTAGAGATGTGAAAGCACATGAGTTTTCCATTACCAAGATGCTGCACAAAGTGTGTCAGGAGGAACTCTTTACTGTCCAAAAAGAATCAAGATAAGCCTATGGCGTGGAGCTGTAAGGCTAGGTTCACACGGTGGAGTTTGTGGCAAGATCTGCCATACAAAATCTACTGCAAATTCTTTCCTGTCAGCCTAGTGGAAAATGAAGTGTCTGCCTCCCACTGAAATGAACAGGTTTTGACGTGAAAAATTCTATTTGAACCTAGTCTTAGGCAATTCCAGGGAACAATATGCAGAAGAGGCAAAATATATATTAATCACTTATCTGTCCTATAGATCAATAAGTAATCCCGTGGATAGAGAAGATAACGTGGCACAGACCCTGTAGGGAAAGTTACGGTTTGGAAAATGTCTGTAATTTGGCCAGATTCTCTGGTCTGGTTTCTGCCTGGAGACTCAGACTCTCTATATCTTATTAACTGTGATGATGTGAGTCATTCACTTGGGGACAACTGTCCTATTGTCATTACAGTGCGGGACATAGTGCAGTCTGGGAAGTACTAGATCAGACTGCTCCACATTGTAATAACACTTTGTTTGGTGTATGTTTTCTACCATATAATAAAGGGCCATATAAATGAAAACTTATGTTGTTGAATCATATACAGTAGACTAGGGACAGCATTGGAAATATTCCAGCACTTGTGAAGTGAATCACTCCGGAGTGCTCAGTGGTTAGAGGACTGCCTGTCAGCTGCTTGTCCCCCAGCCCGTAGATAACTAATGCAGTTATTTTAAGCTCCTGATTTACATGGCCAGTAAATAACAGGTGAATACACAAAATAAAAAATCATACTGGGCACCAGTCTGAATGCCAGTAATAGGGTCCATACTAACCCCGCCATGATGCTCCTCCAGTATTAGCTGCAGCCATCAGAATGGAGCACTGGGCAGTACCACTCCATAGTCTGTGGGACTAAGTGAGTACGGCGCTCTGCTATTGTATCTTAGTCGGGCCTAAAGAGCTTGAATGGAGCGGTGGTGAGGCATTTGCACTACCATTGCATTCAAACAGGGGACACAGGACCCCCATTGTCCTCACAGAATCCACGCAGTGTAGAATTGTACATTTCCCTTCTAAATAATGTGAAGGGTCAAAAAACAAAAAAAAACTAGTAGTAAGGTGAATGCTGGTAAAGCTTTGTCCACTGGCACAGTAATGTGGGCACACTGCCACTATCCTCCGCCCTGTACTGGGCACAGACACTTCTGATCTAGTGTCACAAGCTGATTAGGCCGCAGATCTCCGATATAACGCTGGCAAGTGCTTATTGTGTATGCAGCCTGCAGACGACTAATACTGACTTATTGTCCAGCTAAACAGACTACAAGTAGCCTTGTTGCATTGACTGTCCGAGGTGTAGTACTAGAGTGTCCTGCTTGGCCATGTGCCAATTCTACAGGTCATGGCTGTCCTTACAACTCTCATGGATTATTTGCTAGTTTTGGCCATTAAACTTTAGATAGTTGTCAGCCAAAATGCATGTTAGGTCCATAATTAACTTGCCCAACTCCCTCATACACATACACACTAGGCTTTGCCAAGCAGTGCATGTGTACTAAACTGGGAGATTGGAGCGAACTGCCCGATCCTTATCTATCCTGACATCTATTATCAGGAGAACTCCTTACACCATTAGATGGTCATCTGAACCAATCAAAATCCTCAGGTTCCGCCTATACGCATCTAATGTCTATGGCTAACTTACAACAAAACTGCCTGGTAAAGACCAGTTTTCTACATGGGGGTCTTGGAACTCCAGGCAGTAATACATATTATTACACAGGCTAGAAACGGTCATGTCTACAGCAACCCTGGTAAGAACAAGCAGCCTTAGCATATTCAGAGGTAGCAGAAATTTTCTTCCAGCGATGTCCGCCTGTGTATCACAAGTGTAATGTCCACAGGTTTTCTACAACAGAATGGACTTGCAGCAACTTTTAGGAGGGGTTCACACACAGCAAATTGTATTCATCTGAAAAGGTCTTGCAGAAATTTGTGCTTGATGCAAAAACAACCCCACTTAGAGGAACGCAACTGTGCCTGCAACAACTCCACCACGTGTGTGAATTCCTTAATTGTAGATGATCTGCACAACATATCTCTGACCGTTTTGCAGTTTCTGAACCAACCGTTTTTGTTTTGTGCTTTTGCGTTGATAGAGTTAGAAGAGCAGACTCGAAAAGCCTTAGAATTGGAGCAAGAAAGGAAAAGGGCAAAAGAAGAGGCAGAGCGCCTGGAGAAAGAACGACGGTCTGCAGAAGATGCTAAGTCGGCACTGGCCAAGCAAGCTGCAGATCAGATGAAAAACCAAGAACAACTGGTAAGGCTGGATTCACATCTGCGTTCACGTCTCCGTAGGAGACTCCGACGCAGAATCCACTTAAAATTGGCAGAGAGAAAAGTCCTACAAGGAGGACTTTTCTCTGCCGGTTTCAATATGAAACTGGGCAGAAACTCGGCAGACCCCATTATAGTCTGTGGGGTGCACTGGTTTCCATGGGTAACCGCTTTTTAAGCGGACAGGCTCTCTGTCTTTTGGGTCCCCATGATGACCTGAAAGATGGAGACCCGAATGCTAGTGTGAACCTAGTGTAAGGTGGGTGTCGGGGAAGGCAAGATTGTGCAGTGTGGTATTAAAGGGGTTTTCTAGGCTACATAACTGATGACCTATAATAAGCTATCAATTAAAGATCAGCAAAGGTCTGGCACCCTAGACCCATGCCGATCAGCTTATTGAATTACCAAGCACAGTGTCTTACGTTTTTACAGCTGCTGTGCTTGGTATGACAGCTCAGCCCATTCACTTGAATGGGACTAAACTGCAATCTGGCCATGATGTGACAGACTGTGATGTCACATGGCCTGATCCATGGGCGTCCCAGGTTTTTGGCTCCACAGGTGACCTATCATAAGGATAGGTTGTTGATTAAAAAAAATCCTGGAAAACCTCTTAACAGGAGTCTGATTGAAGGATAGATCTAATAAACCCTACATTTTGGATATTTACATGTAAGTTATTGTATGTACTTTAAAGGGAATTTCTCATGAAGACTATTACAGCATATAAACGTCATAGAGGGGAGACTCCACTTGGGACCCAGTCAAGAGCTGACTGCTCCACTTTGTCCATATATTGCATATGGACAAAAGGAAATGTATGGATGACTTCTGACCCCTGAGGCTTAAAGATGTATTCTAGTTATCCCCATCTTCTGTACTGTACCATCTCTAGCTGTCTATGAGAATGAATGTAGTGCAACACGCTTCATTCTGATAGGGAAGAAGGATTACCGATAACCAAATAACCCCTATTTTCTTTTACCCCAGGCAGCTGAACTTGCAGAGTTTACTGCTAAGATTGCTTTACTTGAAGAGGCGAAGAAGAAAAAGGAAGAAGAAGCTTCAGAGTGGCAGCAAAAGGTAATCCCTGTGACTGTTTACATACCGGGCACCTACTGGTTATACAAATGTGTTCTCAAATCTCAAAGCATAGACCAGGCTGTGACTAGTATTTGTACAAGCTGTCATGAGGAATGAAGTATCCTGACATGAGTAAAGCTGGCCGTAGCCTAAAGATTTTGAACGACCAGAAAGGCAGATTTCTGCTTTTTCTGCCAACCATCTGCGCCATCTTGTGTTGTAAACAAGAAGCAAAGATGCTGACCAAAGGAAAATATCATTGTTGGTTTTGTCAGACATGCTCGGGCACCATAGTTAAAAATTTGTTCATGTCAAGCAACAGATCTTTATTTTATCAGTGAAATCCCAGACCATGCCACAGATCATAGCAGATTCATCATCAATTTGTCATTTGACCTTATGGCACTGTCGTTCAAGGCAACAACATTCACAAACCAACTGAGACATTCAGCAGGTGTCTAAAATCCATAATGTATGGCCAGCTAGAGAATGAAAGCAAGGCATGGGCCACAGAAATATTTCATGGTGCAGGATCGCCCAGTGAGTGAAAACTAAAGTCCATGTATGAAACAAACCACAAACTGTATACAGGGATTTTAGGCCAATGTACCTGGAACCTATATAGCCATATAAGCAGTTTAATTCTACAATTGTGGATCTGTGTGGATCTGAAATATAAGGCATCATTGTAATCAGGAAGTCCATCATAGCTGTCTGGACTGAAATTTCTACAAAAATATACCCATCCTATAGCACATAACAAAAAGCATGTGTGAAGGGCGTTAATCACAGTATTAAGTCACTCATGACAGTGATATTTTCACATTTTAATTCAAAGTTTTTGGTTTATGTAACTTTTGAAGTTGTAGAAGACGTGTGTGTGTGTGTGTGTGTGTGTGTGTGTGTGTGTCTCTTATAAACCCCTGACAGTTTTGGAACGTCTCCTGCTCAGGCTCTGTAAGTAGCCAACAGTTTTACCCTAAGCAGGAGACATTCAGTGAAACTTCAGAGGTAGTGGTTACTAAAATGGTTCTAACTCCAGAGCTGCGAAGGTTCGTAGCTTTCACTTCAGCCAGAGTGTAAGGGAACATGTGCAGCAGCTGCAGGTTGAGAAGAATGATCTCCTCCTCCTCCGAGGACGATGACTTTGGTGATGAGGAGATATCATAAACAACCCATTTAACCCCTTTAGATGCTGCAATCACTGCTGACGGCAGCGCCTATGTGGTTTTATAAAAAAGTAGACTTTTTTTTTTTTTCCCTTGTTAATAATAAAAAAAAAAATACACAATTAGTAACACCACATCCTTAACCACCCCTAAAATATGGTATATTATTTGTTATATATGATAAACACCATAAACCTTAAAATTCAGATTCCAGAACTGATGTTTTTTGTTCATCTCACCTCGCAAAAACAAAAAGCTAAATTGAAGTAAAAAGTTTTGAAAGTGGGAATGCAGAGAGGGGTAATGATTTATGATTTTTATACTTGCGGTGTATAAAGTAGTAGTGTGTGTGTGTGTGTGTGTGTGTGTGTATGTACAGTATAATATAAAAATTCAAGTTGATGAGCGAGAAAAGTGAAATTTATAAGTATGTAATTTTTTTATTTTTTTTTTTTTGTACAATTTTTCACCTTGAACATTAATGATGTTTGCTCCAATGTTCTGGCCATACAAGTCCGAGCTCCGTTTTGTCAGATGTAATGTACTGAGGTCCAGGAGGTATGACTCAGAATTACAGCTAATTCCATCTCCTCTAGAAGTGTAATTTCCAATCAGTCCTCTCTGTAGCAGTCTGATTGAGCAGCACAAAGTGCCATTTTCTTCACAGTCCGCATCTGCATTATGTCATAGCATAATGTGTGATTGAGAGAGTTTAGCATTATAGAAGTATAAGGGGAGCCAGGAAGCTCAATTATTCATCACACAATCATTGTTGTTAGAGGGGTCCAGAACTGTAAAGAATATTCTAAATTCACCTTATTAGCCATAGGGAATCGGATAAAGGTCAGCGATGGGTATTCTAAAGGTTTCAATGGAAAGTTTTCGTTTGCTATGTTATTGGGAATTTGCTTTAAAGTTTTCTCAGCCATTACTGATATTATGTTGGTTATCATGGAGGAAGATGGAAGTGTGACCTAAACGTCACCTGAACAGCAGTATGAAACCCTATGACTAGACTACAGCTAGTGGTGAATGTTCCTAGGAACATAACCATATTTAGATTGATAGATTTGGTAGATTTCGGGGTAAATAATGATTATGCAGATGGATTTCAATATACCTGATCCTTTAGGGGGGAGAACCCACTTTGAAAGGTGTCTGGCAGCAGCACACTACCCTCCCTGTATGGTATGGTCAGGGGCCATGGCTGTGTTTTCCCAAACGTTATGTAATTGTAAGACCCCCTTTATTTTGGTCGTCTTCTTTTTCTGTTGTTTCTACGCTTTCCGTGTTGTAGCTGAGGGTTAGGATAAGGTGGATGGCTAATGGTTACGTCGCTTATTGTGCGTCCTTGTCCCTTGAAGAACCATCTTTTCTCTACCCCTAGTTTACACATCAGTTGTAGTTCTTTCTCTTCCGTGGTTCAAGGACTTGTAAGATTGTTTACAAACCAGAGTGAATTCCCGGATCTATACAATATGAATAACCTCTTTCTGCAGGACCTTGAGCTGTACTGAGTGATGCCTCGGTAGTACTTGGGCCTTGTCCTTATGTGTTGCCTTGCATTGCAGTGACTCATACAGCGCATAATTTGTATACGAAGATTGTGACATCTCGTTTTCTTGGCCAGGCATTTTCTGCACAAGAAGATTTGGAAAAAACCAAAGAAGAGTTGAAATCCGTGATGTCTGCTCCACCACCCCCTCCACCGCCTCTCCCTCCACCTCCTGCTGCACCTGCGGAAAATGAACATGAGCACGACGAACATGACGAAAACAACGCAGAGGCCAGCGCAGAACTGTCCTCTGAAGGGGTGATGAACCATCGGAGCGAGGAGGAGAGGCTGACCGAAACGCAAAAGAACGAGCGTGTAAAGAAGCAGCTCCAGGTATCCAGTCATATTTGATAATTTGCATTGCAAAAAAGTCAGTTCACAGTTTACGATTTGGCTGCATATTACTTGGCTTCCAGGGACTGGGTGCATATATATGTCCCAACGTTAGTAAAGGGGTTATCCGAGGAGTAATAAAGTTTACCAGTGCATTTTGTGAACGGATTAAAGCTGTATTACTAATGTACACCAGGGGTCCCATTTATTACTTTTTTGGAGGGCTGCAGGGGAGGCTGATACTCTCCCCTGTATTAGCCTCCCATATGTAATGTCACTGACTCCCCACAGACTCTGGGAGTAGTAGAATGGAGTCAGTCATGTAACACAAGCAGGGCAGATTGGAACCAGAGTTCTGGCCTCCCCCACAGCCGTCCGCAAAAGTAATGAATGAATGGGGGGGCCCTGGGTGTACATTAACAATGATGCTTAATCAGTTCAGGGAATGCACTGGAAAGTTTTATTACTCCCCAGATAAATCCTTTTACGTTTTATACTATCAGACTTTCCTTGTGTTATTTATTTGCTTTGTTTATTCACTTTGGCACCATAAAAGCTAGATGCTAGCTAACAGATGTCCTAAATGGATAAGGCAGTAGCTGCTCTTGCACCAGCATTGTAGGCCCTTTATGTAATTTAGTATCAGCTGATTGGTCTTAGATATTGATAAAATACATTTGGTATAGTGATCAGATGGAAAGTATGACTCCTGGATCAGACTACACATTGTTTTCCTTGTAGTCTGTATCCATGGTGATGAATAAATCTTCATAAGAATTCTAGACAAGATATAATGGGATATTTGTAAAGGGGTTTCTGGTCGCACAAAAAAGTTATTTGGTTGTTGGCAAACTATAAACTAATAAATCTCGCGAATGTACTTTAATTCTGACTATAACACCAATGGTCTGAATTTAGACACCCCCTCCCCTTCCGCACTCCCAGTCCCTGAAGCTCCACTTCTGGCACAGCTGATACAGATAAGGAGCCAGCCCTCCTTCAAGCCACACAGAGAGGGGGAAGGATGGTCTCTGCCTGCAGTATTGAGAATTAAAATACATTTAATATGTTTTATAATTTTATATTTGAATAAAAACTAAATAACTTTTTTTTATGTCACAAGAAAACTCCTTGCGAAAAATGCAGTGGAAAAAAACGTGGCTTTTTTTTTTTTTTTTTTTCCCCCCTTACCTGCAAAGTGGATGGTATTCTGGCTAATCCCATCCACACATTGCAGAAAAATATCTGCTGTGGAAATGCTGCGATTTTAAAACCGGTCGCAGTTTTGTAAATCACAGCATATCAGTTATACTTACGGCTACGCTGGCGGTTTCTGTATAGGTATAATAGGGGTAGATCTGTAGAGGAAAACTCTGCGGACTTTCTGTGAAAAAACGCTGCAGAAAAGTGGTCTTTTCCGCTCTGCTTTTTGGCTGGGGCTCGCTACGTGGGGCCTTAGCCTCAGTCTGTTTTGTATAGTTTTATTTTATTTTATTTTTTTGTGCTTTAATCCTAAATGGAAATGTTAACGTACCTGGGACCTGCACTTATTGGACACAGGATATGTCATAAATATCCCACATGAGAATCTCTTTCAGGCATCTGAGTATAAACCACTTTAATTTTTTTTTCCCCCAGGCTTTAAGTTCTGAGCTGGCACAAGCAAGAGATGAAACCAAGAAAACACAAAACGATGTACTCCACGCCGAAAACGTGAAAGCAGGCCGCGACAAGTACAAGACACTCCGCCAGATTCGACAAGGAAACACGAAACAGCGCATCGATGAGTTTGAAGCAATGTGAAGAGGCCTCGCCCGCTAACACCATACTACACTATGCTGTGTCACCAACATAGAAAGTAGGCCTTTGGAGAATCGATGACTGAGCGTGCCCCACCCCTTGCCAAAGCACCTGTACCAGTCTGACTGTGGAGGATAGGTTTAAGCAAGACCATTGCAAATGGGTTTTATCTGCAGTGCTGAACATGTCGCGTCCGATTTCGGATCGTAACACCACCATATCAATGTTGCTATTTCGTATTGTCACTATTAGCGTTTCCTAAAAAAGGTAGTCGTTAGCTGCTAATAAAGCTTTGACTTTTGAAAGGACATCTCAGCTTTGAGTCTAGAACTGACAGAAGAGTTTAGCGAGTGGGTATGACTTTTTTTTTTTTTTTCCTTTTGTTGTTGTTTTTGGATAATTTGCAATTATTTGTAATTTTACGCCCCATCATAATATTTTTGTTACGTTTTTGTTCTCTGTGTAGAATGTTTTAGAACACAATAAGGTCCCTGTCCTGACTATTGGTTTAGCCTATTAGCAATAACAAGAAATTCTCGCTCTATTTTTGCTTCTTTTATAATAAGAGGTTAGTGTTAGGGAGTGGGCTTTATACTACTACCTCACATACACACGACGACTGGTCCTCGTAACACCAACAACATGTTTTATTCACTAAGATTTACTTGCTTTTGAGTTGGTGTTGGTTTTTTTTTTTTTTTGTACTTTTTTTTTTTTTTCTTTGACCTTATTTTTGTTGCTTTTCACTCATAAGCTGTCTATATTAGTTTGTAAAGTAGTAGCAAGCATATTATTTTATAGGATAACTGTACCGATACTAATGTTCTAGGCATGACCAGCACTATACACCATCCGTTATTCATATAATACGCCTTTTTCTGTTACGTCCAGTCTTGTACGGTATGTATACGCAAGGACTAAGCAGCCTCTCAACTACTACTCCCATCATGCTTCGCTAGCTGCAGGCTGCTGAGTCCTTGACTCAATATGGGAATTTTTTTTTTTTCCTTCCGTTTGATAAATGTGAAATCAGTAGTGAGAGGGACTTCTCATGAAATGCTTTATAAAGGTCCGCCATTGCGTTGTGTTATCCGATTGACTATATGTTAAAGGGATATTAACACCTGAATGGAAACAGCCTTGACCGTAACGGATGGCACTCCATTTCCGCTGCTTTGGATAGTGTCTGGGCAGTATAACTCCCATCATCACTATCGGGTGCCAGTCTTGGTACATGGCAGTTTCGGAATAGGATGCCGCATTATAAAGATGCTATCAAAAATATCTAAAAGTAAAACTGTTGTCGTTGCCCATAGCAACCAATCACAGCGCAGCCTTCATTTTACCAAAGCAATGTAAAAGGTGAAAGCTGAACCCGGATTGGTTGCGATGGGCAACAAGTCTAGTTCCTCTGTTGGTCTGATAAATGAGGCCTGTTGATCATGTGGAGGCCTGTGTCTCTTTAAAGTGGTTATTCCGGAGGAAAAAACATGTCTGCTTTCTTTCAGAAAGAGCGCCACTTCCTCATCTAAAGAAGTGATAACCTGTTCGTTGATCATATGGTCATGCCACAGCTCAGCCCCATTCAGATAAATAGGACTGAGCAGTAGTATGATCATGTAACCTGTGGACGTGATGTCACTTCTTGAGAAGAGCTCTTTCTGAAATATACAGCCATGTTTTTTTAATTCTGGATAACTCCTTTAAGGTGTTCATTCTTGGTCCAGTTGCCCCATATAAGCCAAGCACAAAGAGCTGACCGCAAGAAGGCGGCCATGTTTGTCTGCAGAGCTGCAACTAACTACAACTTAAATTGGAATCTCTCTTCTCCTAAATCGCCACACAGGTCATGGTGTAGGACAATGTCAAACTTTCCAGGCATATCTAGGTTTCCCAATGATACGCATGTTTGGAGAAATGTCCTTTTTTATAGATATTCATATGAGCAGTTTGGTACATGCCTCCATGTTGTTCTTTTACACAATGGTTTTCACCCCTGCCATCACCATGTCCATCATTGTGTAAAGGGGCAGCTTAGGGAGAAGAAAATGGGTGCACCAAAAGACCACAGTCCTGGGGCATCCAAAAATGGAAACTGCAGCATGAACTTGTGTGGTGTTTTGGGTGCTGATAAGACTCCCTTTAAGTCTCTTGCCAAACCCCTGCACTCCTAAACCATCAGGCCAGGGGCAGGTCAGCATTATCCATCGGCTTGGTTTAGAGGCAGATTATAGCCAAAGTGCCCACCAGCCCGGACCATATGGGCTACTACATAATGAGACTGTGGTCATTACATTTACCTTTGATATATATATGTATGTACGTAGATATAGCACAGGCCTTATAACACTGCTGTATCCGAGTTGGCATTTGTTTGCAGTGCACAGATAGTGTTTCCAGGCACGCGCATAGTGTCCTACCTATATATACTTTATATTAGAACTGCTCCCGGCTGGACGACTGGACGGCAGGCAGTTCACTATCAGTGTTGGGTTTCTGGTCGCTCACTGGTGTGTGTTTAGTTGAGCAGACATCTAGAGTTGTAGTGCGAGGTATAGGACGCTGGAGAAACTGACAAGATTGATAATACACTTGAAGTTTGGATTCAAGTGAATGGCCCCCAGGTATAGGTGGCCGCAATCTAAAAAGGGAATTTATCAGGCGCTTAAGTCTGGGTTTTTTTTTTTTTTGTTTTCTGGGGGTTTTTTTCCTTATCAATCCAGCTATGGACCATTGAACCTAATGCTCTGGCCAACCAGCAAGCAATATATTGTAGGTCCATTTGGAAGGAAATGGTTTATATACCTAGCATAGGAAAAGCTCTTGTAAAGAGCGTGTACATGGCTTTAAAGATTTCTTTATCATACGTTCTTTGAAGATTTGGTCTATATCAAACAGACGCTCTGAGCACCGAGTATTGATCAGTCTGTAGCCGTTGATGGGTAAGGAAGCGTCACTTCATGACAGTAAATTTAGGATTATTTTCCCTTTTATGATCTTTTTTTTTTTTTTTGTTGTACAATAAAGCTGCAGTTGCAAATATTTTCAACCAGGTTCTTTAACAATAAAGATATAATGGACATTTATTCAGTTTTTTGACTCTATTTCGTCTTTATTGTATTTGTGTGATTCTTAAAATAAACTTTTAACGCAGAGGTTCCCACTAGGCTATGTTCGCATCATATTAGGCATGCATACCTATCTATATATATGCCAGACATGTATGTATTAAAAATAAAACTTTATATGTACTCATAGGGATCCTATCATTTAGAAAGGCCAATTTTAGTAAGACCACGTCGTAATAGCCTTTATAAAGGCTATTCTTCTCCTACCTTTGTTTCGCTCCTCGCCGCCGTTTAGAAGAAATGTTGATTTTTATCTTTATGCTAATGCGTCTTTAGAATGCACAGGGGCGTCCCCTGTGCTCTCCTCAGACACATTTTTGAACTTACCGCGCCGCTTTTCTTCTTTAGCAGATGCCTCTTCTTGACGTCATCCTTGTACGAGACTTCGTTGCGCATGTCCATTCGGCCATTTTTCTGTGGCCTATTACATACAGAGCATGCTGTACACTCGTGTAACAGGCCACAGGAAAATGGCCGAATTGACATGAGCAGCCGGTGCATGTCTCCTGGAGGAAGGATGACGTCAAGAAGAGGCGTCTGCTAAAGAAGAGAGGTAACGCGGTAAATTCAAAAATGCGTCTGATGAGAGCACAGGGGATGCCCCTTGTGCAGTTTCAGCACTGGAGGAACACCCCATGTACATTCTGAAGATGCATTAACATAAAGATAAAAATCAAGATTTCTTCTAAACGGCGGCGAGGAGCGAAACAACAAAGGTAGGAGAAGAATAGCCTTTGTAAAGGCTATTACGACGTGGTCTTACTAAAATTTGGCCTTTTTGAATGATAGGATCCCTTTAAAGGGGTTGTCTGGGCAAAAACTTTATTTTTTTAAATAGGCCGGGGGAGGTGAGAAAAAGAAAAAATTATACTCGCCAGTGCCTCCCGGGGCGGTCCGGTCCTGCTGGTCCGTCATCTTCCGGCAGAAGTCCCCGCCGCACTGATTGGCCTGTGACGTCCCTTCCTGAGGCTGCTGGTTGGCTTCAGTAGTCACTTGACCACTGAGACCAATAGTCTCAGCCGGTGAGGAGTTTCACTTCAAGACACTGGAGCAGCAGATCCGGACAGCGCTGGGAGGAAAGATTATTTTTTTTGCCTAGATAACCTCTTTAAGTATTCATAGTCTGTGTGGAGGCCTAGATCTGGAGAAGGGTACAAAAAATATTCTGCACTGAAAATGCTCAATTAAATGTCTGAAAAGCAGATTTTTTTTTTTTTTTTTTTTCCCTATATTTTTTGAATGTCAAGAGGATGCACAGATGTCATCTATTGTTTTTATGGACCCATAGACTTTCATCGTGTGATACAGCAGTGTAAAAACAAAAAACTTTTTTTTTTTTTTTTTTTACAGGCCTACGATCTGCAAAAAAACCACTGGCGCCTGAATAAACACAATCATCTGAATGGATATGTATGATGTCTGCCAACAATGCGGACATGTGAATAGGGCCCAGCCCAAGTATACACAATACATGCTGAAAAGTTGTGAGAAATTCTAACCTACTGTGAAGTGGCAAAAATAATACCTAAAGAAAAACACCAAAAATGTTTCAGAGATATTTAGGGATGTGATTTAGTGAAAACTTCTATTCGCCATGAAATAGCTTGTAGCTGTGTGTAGTACCGTTCCTCTGTAATCCCACCGGAAAATGTATAAGTGAATGGATTGGGTGTTCCTACTCCCCTGGGACACGTACAGGTTTTAATTCAATTATAAATTTCTAGGAGGAATAACAGAGGGATGACACAATGTGGAAGTCTAAGAAAAGATGCTCCTGAATTTATTTTTATTTTTAATTAAATTAAAGAATAAAATTATTCACTGAAACATACATGTCAGGAGAGGCAATAAATCATCTTTAACATAAAATTTCCATATGTCTGGGCAATCAACATATAAAACTGCAAGGATGTACTGGTATGTCCTTGCAGCGGTACAAGCTGGGAGCAGGACTCCCTAAAAAGAAGGCAGGTTTGGTTTATTTCTGTACCTGCCTTCCCGATCGCTGTATGTACAGCTATGGAAGCGGCCATCTTGTGACTTCCTCCCAGCCCCGTCATGTGATTGATCACCAGGAGCTGTGGAACTACAGCTCTGCAACATATACTAAGAGGGTGTATGCCTTCTGTAACTGGGGTAATGTATCCGTGACAGGTACAGGGTGAAAAAAATAAAGGGGTTGTTAAGTTTAAGACTAATATTAAGAAACAAATGTGATTGGTATGATAAAAAGTTGTACAATTTTCCAATATACTTTCAGTATCAATTACTAGGCAGATGTCTGATTACTGTGCAAAGACGGTGGGCAGCACGCTGGCTCAGTGGTTAGTACTGTAGCCTTGCAGTGCTGGAGTCCTGGGTTCAAATCCTGCCGAGGACAACATCTGCAAGGAGTTTGTATGTTCTCCCCATGTTTGTGTGGGTTTCCTCCCACACTCCAAAGACATACTGATAGGGAATATAGATTGTGAGCCCTATATGGGACAGTGACCACAATGTCTGTAAAGTGCTGCGGAATATGATGGCGCTATATAAGTAACCATAATAATAACAACAAGCTGTGCACTTGTCTGTATATCACATGAACATGGACTGATTTTTACCCACTGGGAGTAAGCAGAATGAATGACAGCAAGCAGAAAAGAAATCTAGAAAACTGAGGACTTGATACAGAAAGTATATAGGAAAATGATATAACTTTTTCTTATACAAACAATAAGATTTGTTTCTCACTTGTCATTCTGAAATTGGACAAAACCTTTAAGACAAATAAAAAAGAAATGAAAAAAAAACATTACCACGCCCATATAATCGGTTCTAGCCCTGGCAACTGTGTCGCTTACATTCTATGAGGAGATCAGGGGACACAAGAGGTCAGAGGGCTTGTTTGCTGCCATGGTCCAGCCATCTTTTAATAGAAAAGGTTGTGTAACTGAAGCTGTATGAGCCGTCACCAGCCGGTATCTGTGAATAAACATATACTAAGTCCAAGGAGTGCAGTGTAACTTCTAGATGGAGAGGCCGGATCTGAGGAACAGAGGAGGAAGGATAAAAGGTATTATTGTTCTCCACCTCCGCACACTACACTGTGATCAGGGCATGTGATAAGCCTGACCATACAGATGTGATGTTAGGGCAGTTTTGAAGCTGCTGTAGTTGGGGATTAATCGGATTGTCTGGGGTAAAGCATTCCAGAGCACTGCTGCAGCTCGAGAAAAGTCTTGGAGATGGGAATGGGATGATCGGATAACAGAGGATGCAAGTTTAAGGTCATTGGCAGAACGGAGAGGACGGTTAGGGCGGTAGACGGGTTGAGAGAGGAGATATGGGGGACGCTGCACTATGGATGGATATGTGGGTAAGTGTGATAATTTTATATTGTATTCTGTGATGGATGGGCAACCAAGGTAGACACAAGGTAGATGCATCTGTGTACCAGTTTGACAGAAAGATGAGTCTGCCGGCTGCATTCAGGACAGATTGTAGTGGGGAGCGCTTAGTAAGAGGAAGCCGAATTAGAAGAGAATTGCAATAGTGAAGACGAGAGAGAATCAGAGCGACAATGAGAGGTTTTGAGAAAAGGGCGAAATCTAGAGATGTTTTTAAGGGCAAGGCAACAAGTAGAAACACAGCGGGGAAAAAGATTGCATTTTACATTACCAGTAAATTGAATATTTCCTTCATTTCTTCCATACATTGCGGAAAAAAGAGGTGTGGAAAGCTGCAAATTTAGCTGCATAATCGCAAGTGTTTCCCTATAGATTTAATAAAGGAAGAAAAAAATGCAGAAAAAAGCGCCGAAAAAAAACACATTTCACTGCCTTTTTCTCCACAGTGTTTTTTTTTTTTTTTTTTTTTTTTTGATGCGTTTCACTATGTGGGGCCTTATCCAGTTTTTTGTTTGCTTTTTCTTCCTTTTTCATGTGAACTATCACTATTTGTGGCAAGAAATATACCGTCTTAATGCTCCAGTAATGCAGCTCAACGCAACGCTAACATAATGTACATTTTTGCATTCCAAGGAGGTTATTTATCTTCATCACTAACCTGGGGAATGGGACAGACCTGGAGGAATACAGGATTATATATTAGTCAACATCTACATCATTTATTTATTGAGACCAACCGGTCTGTCAAGGTTCTGGAATATAAGATAATTTACATCATCATGGTGGATTTTCCCTTTCCCGTAAAGCATGAATAGTCAGTCGCTGGTAACTCGGTAATGACTATTGAACAAACACTTGGCCACAGGACCAAGACAATGAGCAATTAAAAAGACCATTATTGCGGTACAAGCAATTATACGTGCACGGAATACCAATGACAAGATCCTGCGCTACGTATACAGGCTTCGGCGGAGGAGGGGATGTGACCAATGTCCATATGTGATTGGTTGCTATGGAACGCAATGATACAATAGCCTAAAACAAATATATAGTGAGAACTCTTATAATACAGAACTCAGTTTATAGCATCTAATGGAATCAGCATGTACAGTCACACCCCCCCCCCCAAATAATGATGAAAGAGCCAAAAATCATGTACTATATACTTGTATATCATCAGTATATTATACAGAACCAGTTCTAGACAGGGACTAATAAAACAGCCATGATTTCTTTCTTACTCCTCTACTGGGGCCAAGATGGCCCCAATCAATATTCTTGGTTACCATTTTGACTCTCCTCTTGATCCTAGTTGCTAGCATGTCTCCCCCTCTTATTTCTGGTCTCCTGCATGGTATCCCTTTAAATTGTGGTCTTCAGCATTGCTACCTTCTCGTTCCTAATTCCTAGCATAGTATCCCTTTAAATAGTGCTCCTCAGCATGGTATTGCTTTAAATAATGGTCTTCAGCATAATTATCCTCTCATTCCTAGTCCCAAGCACGACATCCCTTTAAATCTTGGATCTTAGCATGGCCCCCTTCTGGACCCCAGTATGGCTACCCCTCTCATTCCTAGACCCCAACATGGCTGCCCTTACCATTCTCTCTCTTCACTGCTTGCCTTGATGATACTTGCAAACATTTCATAGACCAAAATCTGAACTGTAGGGGTTTGTTCACACCGTTGAATTTGGAGCAGAATTTGAGGCGAATTCTGCCTCAAAATCAGCTCCAAATTCTGCCTAAAATCTGCCTTCCATTCATTTCAGTGGAGGGCAGACACAGGTTTTCTCAGCTAGCGGAAAAAATAAGCATCATGTTCAGTCTTCAGGTGGATTCCGCCTGAAAACTCCCATAGAAATGAATGGAAGGCAAAAAACTTTTGTGACAGAATTTGGTCAAACAGAAAACAAAAAAATTCAACTTCAAATTTCTGAATCTGAATTTTTAAGCTTGTACAAATTCCATCATGTGAACATACCCTAAAGCCCACCTGGGAATAGATCAAAAATGTCAATTTTTGGTGTGAGGTTTACATAAAACCTGTCCCTTCTGTTCCAGATGAATATTGGCATGCTTTCTTGGCACCACAGTAGCAGATTTCATTGACTATGACGTGGTCACCAGTGTCATGCTGGTCACTATTCTCCCTGATGTCAGTCCAGTGATGAGATACAGCACAGACTTGTGTCCATAGTGGTCTCACAGTGGCTTTAGTATAGATGCTTTACATGCACTTTGCACTTTATGCACCTTGCATCAGACGTGTGTAGAATTTATTTATTCTCTGTGCATCTCTGGCACCATTATTTTTTGTAATTTTGCTATTTTTTGGTGTATATCAATGAATGTGATGTTTTAATTATTTGCATCCCTGCTGTATATAACATCTGAATTGAATCTCCAATTATTCGTTTTCGTTAAAACCAAACAATTTGGAATATTCGTGTCGAACTCAGCTCGGAACAAATCCGTTAATTTATCTCTACCGGGGACCCGAATGGAGACTCTCCACTAGAGTGAATATAGTGTTTATTATTTTAAGTGTTACTAGGGGGTAAATAAAGGACTTAGACGCCCCTTTTATTAGAAAAGGAACCAGATATGATCCTCTGTCATCATTGTACAACTTTTTTGCCAGCAAGCACTATGATATCACCAGCTACTTTAGGCCCCATGCACATGGACAAATCTGGTCCATACATGAGCTGGATTTCCTTGCCCAAACTCTGTCTGGAGACCCAGACTCCTTGCATCACAGTGATCTATGTTGTCAGGAGTCCCTGTCTCACTGCGGCTTTAGTGCTCCATACTGTGTATGATATAGGACAGTAGACCTGTGGTGAGGCAGCGATTCTAGGTATTGTATATCAGTATGATGCAGGGACTCCCTGTATCATGGATCAGTATGATGCAGGGACTCACGGTATCGTAGATCGCTATGATGCAGGGACTCTGGGTCACTGGACTGAGTTAGGGACAGTAAATAAGCCCAATGTACGGACTGGATTTTCCAGTCCTGATTCATCCGCATGCATGTGGCCTTTTTGATATATTTTACCACATTTTAAAATAACAGCTGTTATCTGAAGTAAAGCAAAACATTTTTCATAGGAGACAGTAATAAAATGTGTATATCTGTACAGTATATGTAAGAATCACAGCCAAATAAATTACCGTCACCTAAACAAGTGAGACAATGCTCACAAATGTCTATGCCCAACAAAAATAACACTAACACTTGGACAGTATTTTATGGTTAAAAATATAATTTATTATTGAATACTATAAATAAAAAACCCATATAAAATGTATTTAACAATAAAGTAAGAAGCCCCCCTATATATCACTGTTGACGTAAGTGCACATTGACAAGATACTGGCCAGCATCAATAGTGAATACATACATGTAGCAACAACAAAGATTACCAATATAATCAATAGTGAAGGAAATTACATAGCCGGCATGGTATTCACACCACAAGAACTATGCGGAGTGTTCAATCTATAGACAATCCAAAAAGTGCCCATAAATCGATGAACATTCAGATGTGTACATGTATAGTGAATAGCCATATATGCAATATATGCCGCAATACATCAAACAGGCATAGTGCTAATGTAAGTGCCATTGCCGGACAGTCTTAAAGGGAATGAATCAGCAATTTTGTTATTTATTTAGTGAAACTAGATGGTGAAATATATCACAGTTTTTTCTAATTCATTTTTATTTTCTAAATGTCAATTTTTTTTTATTCTATTTCCTGTACATGATTATAGGGCAGCCATCTTGCCTCAGCTTCTCCTTCGCTCTAATAACAGCATTTGATATGCTTTACAGAAGTCTCATGGCCATAGGCAGCAATAGGCTGGAGCCAACTCATTGAGGTCTATGGGAGAGATTTCTACACCTGCTCTGTGCAGTAGATAAGTTGTGACATCACCTATTGTCAGTAGTAGATGTAATGATGGTTCATTATTGATGTTATCTATAGAGGTGTGATCTTCTATTTTAATCCTGTCTTCTCTGTGATGGAAATGAGGTGACTAATGCAAAAAAAAAAAAAAAAAAACACTATAGAATTGGTGATTGATTATTTTTAGGCTTAGTAGCCAGAGTGGAAATTGTAGGATTTTAACTTATTTTTAAATATAGATAGTGACATGGAATTTATTCTAAAAAAAATTCTTAAAAAAATATGTTTAAAAAAAAAACTGGGTTTACAAAATGGGTGATTTTCTGGTGAAACATTCCCTTTAAGTGTATACAGAGACCCCTCTGCGGTATATTAAGTTAACATGGGAAATGTATCATAATGTCATATCTGGACATCACATCATAAGAGTGCACCAAATGTAATAGGCCAATTGGGCAACCTGAATCATACATAGAAGCCCCTGCACGGTGTATAAAACAGTCACTGAAACTACATGAGCTTATGGGCACTGTCATCTATAAGTCCAGCTGCCCCTGTCATCCTGCAAAAATATAGGAAGTTACCGCAAATCACAGATGGAACTGGAGCACAGGCAGTCACTAATAAAGCCGGGTGAGATGGGTTCCGATGTCTCACCCACATGCACATGGATGGCGGCTGACAATAGCAATGTCATTTGACGTATTTTGAGAGTAGAGATGGGTGAACAGACTCGTACCAAAACAGGTTTGACCTGAATATTCTAAATCCTTTGGTTTTATTTTGAAACCAAATGGATATTCATCTTGGGCGAACTAAAATGGCCACTGCATTATACTCTGGAGTCTCTTCTGGTTCCTAGGAGTCCTGACAGTGTTCTACACTATGTTTTATAGATAGGTTCCTAGGAGCCCTGACAGTGTTCTACACTGTGTTTTATAGATGGATCCCTAGGAGCCCTGACAGTGGTCTACACTATGTTTTATAGATAGGTTCCTAGGAGCCCTGACAGTGTTCTACACTATGTTTTATAGATAGGTTCCTAGGAGCCCTGACAGTGGTCTGCATTATGTTTTATAGATAAGTTCCTAGGAGCCCTGACAGTGGTCTGCATTATGTTTTATAGATAGGTTCCTAGGAGCCCTGACAGTGTTCTACACTATGTTTTATAGATAAGTTCCTAGGAGCCCTGACAGTGTTCTACACTATGTTTTATAGCTAGGTTCCTAGGAGCCCTGACAGTGTTCTACACTATGTTTTATAGCTAGGTTCCTAGGAGCCCTGACAGTGTTATACACTATGTTTTTTTAAAAAATATAAAAAAAAGACCCAAAAGGTTTCCAAAACATTTTTTTAAAAAATATCCCAAAAAACCCCAAAAAGTTTCCAACCCAATTTTTTAAAAAAAGTTCCTAGGGGCCCCCACAGTGTCCCACACTATGTTTTATATATAGGTTCCTAGGAGCCCTGGCGGTGTTCTACACTATGTTTTATAGTTTTGTTTTGTTTTGTTTTGTTTGTTTGAGTTGGAAGGGACCTCAAGGGCCATCGAGTCCAACCCCCTGCAAAAGCAGGAATTCCTAAAACATCCCAGCTATATACCTATCCAGTTTCCGCTTGAAGATTTCAATTGATGAAGAACTCACCACCTCCCGTGGCAGCCTATTCCACTCTCTCACTACCCTTACTGTTAGAAAGTTTTTCCTAATGTCTAATCTGAATCTCCTTCCCCTTAGTTTCATCCCATTACTTCTCGTGCTTCCTTCTGCTAATGAGAATAGGGTAGATCCCACTGCACTGTGACAACCTTTCAGATATTTAAATACCGCTATTAAGTCTCCCCTTAGCCTTCTCTTCTGCAAACTAAGCAGTCCCAATTCTTTTAGCCTCTCCTCGTAGGACATGGTTTGTAGACCTTCCACCATTTTGGTTGCTCTTCTCTGGACCTGCTCCAATGAATCGATGTCTTTCTTAAACTGGGGCGCCCAGAACTGTACACAGTATTCCAGGTGGGGTCTGACCAGGGCAGAGTACAGCGGAATAATTACCTCTCTTGATCTAGCTACAATGCTCGTCTTGATACATCCTAGAATTTGGTTAGCCTTTTTAGCCACCGCACCGCACTGTTGACTCATGTTGAGTTTGCGATCTATTATTATGCCCAGATCCTTTTCCCCTGTACTCTCACTTAGTACTATTCCTCCCATACTATATATGCTTCTTGCATTTCTGTTACCCAGATGTAGAACTTTGCATTTGTCCCTGTTGAATACCATTTTGTTCACCTCAGCCCATTGTTCCAGTGTGTCTAAGTCCTTTTGGATGCACTCTCTCTCCTCTCTAGTGTTGGCCATTCCTCCTATCTTTGTATCATCTGCAAATTTTATTAGTTCCCCATTAGCCCCATCATCCAGATCATTTATAAAAATATTAAAAAGTACTGGGCCCAGGACAGAGCCCTGCGGCACCCCGCTTTTTACTTTCTTCCAGTTTGATGTATAGCCATTTAGAATTACTCGTTGTGCCCGATCATTAAGCCAATTGTGAACCCACCTCACTGATATTTTATCAAAGCCATACTTGATCATTTTTTCAATAAGAATGTTATGTGATACTTTATCAAAGGCCTTACTAAAGTCAAGATATACTATGTCCACTGCATTCCCCTGGTCCAACCATTCAGTGACTTTATTATAGAAGGAAATAAGATTAGTCTGGCAAGATTTATTAGGCATAAAGCCGTGCTGGCTTTGATTAATTAAAGCCTTCCCTATCCAGGTACCTAATTAAATGTTCTTTAACGATTTGTTCAAAGATTTTTCCTACTATCGAGGTCAGACTTACCGGCCTATAATTTCCTGGGTCGTCCCTATTCCCCTTTTTGTAGATGGGGACCACATTTGCCCTTTTCCAATCTAGAGGGACCACTCCTGTCTCCCATGACTTATTAAAGATTATTGCAAGGGGTTCTGTTATTTCCTCTGCTAATTCTTTTAAAACTCTAGGGTGTAAATCATCCGGTCCTGGGGACTTGGTTTCCTTAATCTTAGCTAAATGTTCTCTTACCAAACCTTCACTTATAATCAGCTTGGAGTCCTCATTCCCCTCATCACTATCACCATTAATGTTGATATTTCCATCCATTTCTTGGGAGAAGACGGATACAAAATATGAATTTAGTAACTCCACTTGCTGATCCACCATGTTAACTTTTTCACCCTTTTCGTTCTTTAGGACTCCAATGGTTTCCTTCACTTTTCTTTTGCTCTTAACATATCCCCAAAAACCTTTTACATTACTCTTAACTTCTTTTGCAAGCTTCAATTCGTATTCAGCCTTGGCTTTTTTAATGCTTATCTTGCAGAGTCTGCAAACTGCTGTATACTCTCCCTTAGATATAGCTCCCATCTTCCACTTGTTGTAAGTTTCCTTTTTCTTTTTTAGTAGGTTATGTAATTTTTTGGTCATCCATCCTGGAGTTTTTAGGTGATTCCCATTTTTCTTGCTTCTAGGTATTGTTAGTTCCTGTGCATTAATGATTTCCCTACGGAAAATTTCCCACCCCTCATGTGCATTTTTGTGCTTAAGTAATTTTCGCCATGGAATTCTACTAACCCTTACCTTTAGGCCCCTAAAATCTGCCCTACTAAAATTGAGTCTTCTAGTCTTTGTCTTCTCAGGTCTTCTTCTTCTTACAACCCCAAACTCGAGTATAGCATGGTCGCTGAATCCCAATGTCCCTGCTACCCTTAATTCCTTAACCATGTCCTCCTTATTAGTTAAAACTAGGTCCAGAATGGATGTTCCTCTTGTGTTTTCTTCTACTAACTGGGCAATGAAATTGTCTGCTAGAGAGGATAAAAATTTGATAGAGCTTTTACTCGTAGCTGTGTGAGTTTCCCAATGAATATCTGGGTAATTAAAGTCTCCCATGATAACAATTTCAAATTTCTTCGAAAGCGTGGTCATTTGCTGTGAAAAAATCTCATCCCTGTCTTCTGTCTGTCCTGGTGGTCTATAATAAACACCTATTATGATGTCCTTATCATTGTTTTTCCCCTGAATTGTTACCCAAATATTTTCCAATAAGTTATCATTTTGTAAAACTGTGATTTCCGTGGAAATGTGATCTTTTTTAACATACAATGCAACTCCTCCCCCTCTTTTATTAGTTCTATTTTTTTTGAATAAGTTGTATCCTTCCATCTGTATATTCCAATCATGCTTTTCGTTCCACCAAGTTTCTGTAATACCAATGACATCATATTTTTCCCTCTGTATTATCAGTTCTAATTCTCCCTGTTTATTTCCCAAGCTTTGCGCATTTGTGTAAAAACATTTCAGATTGCGCTCTGGTACTTCCTTTTTCTTAATTTCCTTCTGAGTATCCTGTCTTAGGTCCTCATTACCACATCTAGTAACCTTGTTTAGTATATCCTTTAGCTGCATGTTCTTGTCTTTCTTTTTACTTCCCATCCCTTTCTCTTCTAGTTTAAAGCCCTCCTGATAAGTGT
The DNA here is from genome assembly GCA_947044405.1 of Leptodactylus fallax. Taxonomy (NCBI): domain Eukaryota; kingdom Metazoa; phylum Chordata; class Amphibia; order Anura; family Leptodactylidae; genus Leptodactylus; species Leptodactylus fallax. The sequence continues at coordinate 992,161 of CAMRHE010000405.1, read as the reverse complement.
GGCAAGTCTTCTGGCAAATATGTGTTTCCCAGGCTTTGTGAGATGTATCCCATCTCTAGCAAGGAGTCCATCATAGAGGTAATTCACTCCATGGTCCAGAAATCCAAAACCTTGCTCTCTACACCACTGCCGAAGCCACTTGTTTACCTCTAGTATTTTATTCCATCTCCTGATACCATAACCATCAACTGGGAGAATTGATGAAAATACTACCTGCGCATCCAGTTCCTTCACTTTCTTACCTAGATTTTGAAAGTCTTTACGAATAGTTGGTAAATCATTTTTTGCCGTGTCGTTTGTACCCACATGTATCAGCAAAAATGGGTAGTTATCCTTGGAGCTGAAGAGGCATGGAATCCTATCGGCCATGTCCCTAACTTTTGCTCCTGGGAGGCAGCATACTTCTCGTGCCGTTATATCTGGCCTGCAGACAGCTGCCTCTGTGCCTCTTAGCAGTGAGTCGCCCATAACCACTACTCTTCTTTTTTTCCTCGCTACGCTATTTCTTGTTGCTCCCTCTTGTCTCTGGGTGACTTTTGTTTCTTCTTTTGCTGATAGATTATTCTTATCATTTTCATCAGTCTGCATAAGAGTTTCATATCGGTTACCTAGCTGTGTAAGTGGTGATGGCCTTGTGATCCTTTTGCATCTCTTGGTCACCTGTATCCATTTATCTGCCTCTGTAGGTTCCCTCAAGTATTCTTCCCTTACTATATTTAGGAGGTTTGCTTCAGCCTCCACCACTGTAGGCTCTCTCATACTTTCTTCCCTTACTATATTCAAGAGGCTTGCTTCTGCTTCATCAATAAAAACCTCACTTTCTTTGATGCCTCTCAACGTCTCTATTCTTTCTTCCAACCTCTGCACTTTATCTTCTAAAAGGGCCACTAGTTTGCATTTCATACAGGTGAAGTTGTCTTTATGGTCAGGCAAATCTGTAAACATATAGCATATGCTGCAGCTTACCATGTGAGTTTTCTCCTCTTCCATATTCCTCTCTTCTGGCCGTGCTGGGCCGCTACTCACCGCCGTGAAGCTCTCTCCTGGCCCCACTGTTCTGGTCTGGGTGTCCGTGGCTCCTTCCCTTGTAGGCCACACTGGGCCGCTGCCGCTGTTCACCGCTGTGCTGCCGCCCGGCAGTAAGCCGGCAGCTCTCTCCTGGCCGCACTGGCCCGCTGCCGCTGTTCACCGCTGTGCTGCCGCCCGGCAGTAAGCCGGCAGCTCTCTCCTGGCCGCACTGGGCCGCTGCCGCTGTTCACCGCTGTGCTGCCGCCCGGCAGTAAGCCGGCAGCTCTCTCCTGGCCGCACTGGGCCGCTGCCGCTGTGCAAGCCCCTCCGCACGCTGCTCACAGCTGACTCTTCCCCCTGCTTCCGCACGCTGCTCACAGTTGTCTCTTCCCGCTCACGTGACTCACAATAGATAGGTTCCTAGGAGCCCTGACAGTGTTCTACACTATGTTTTATAGATAGGTTCCTAGGAGCCCTGACAGTGTTCTACACTATGTTTTATAGATAGGTTCCTAGGAGCCCTGACAGTGTTCTACACTATGTATTATAGATAGGTTCCTAGGCGCCCCCACAGTGTTCTACACTATGTTTTATAGATAGGTTCCTAGGAGCCCTGACAGTGTTCTACACTATGTTTTATAGATAGGTTCCTAGGAGCCCCCGCAGTGTTCTACACTATGTTTTATAGATAGGTTCCTAGGAGCCCTGGCAGTGTTCTACACTATGTTTTATAGATAGGTTCCTAGGAGCCCCGACAGTGTTCTACACTATGTTTTATAGATAGGTTCCTAGGAGCCCCGACAGTGTTCTACACTATGTTTTATAGATAGGTTCCTAGGAGCCCCGGCAGTGTTCTACACTATGTTTTATAGATAGGTTCCTAGGAGCCCCGACAGTGTTCTACACTATGTTTTATAGATAGGTTCCTAGGAGCCCCGACAGTGTTGTGTTCTACACTATGTTTTATAGATAGGTTCCTAGGAGCCCTGACAGTGGTCTACACTATGTTTTTTATAGATAGGTTCCTAGGAGCCCTGACAGTGTTCTACACTATGTTTTATAGATAGGTTCCTAGGAGCCCCCACAGTGTTCTACACTATGTTTTATAGATAGGTTCCTAGGAGCCCTGACAGTGTTCTACACTATGTTTTATAGCTAGGTTCCTAGGAGCCCTGACAGTGTTATACACTATGTTTTATAGATAGGTTACTAGGAGCCCTGACAGTGTTCTACACTATGTTTTACAGATAGGATCCTAGGAACCCTGACAGTGTCCTACACTATGTTCAAGCCAATTTAATTTAAGGTGTAATTTGCATCAAACTTGTTTGATCCCAAACGAATCTTGACCCTGAAACGAATCCTGAGAGGTTCGCCCATCTCTGGTCCTGGGTGGATTTCCTCAAGGTGTGTGTATTTTACCACATTTTACAATCACAGCTGTTATGAAATAAGACAAATAATTTTTTTTTCATAGCAGACAATAACAAAACATGCCAGAACAGACCATATGTTGTCAGGCGTTTGTTTATACCCATAAATCATCATATATTATCAGATACAGTACAACAATGACACATCCCTACGAGGGCTGAAGATTCTCACCATGAAGGCGCCTCAGTAAAGTTTACGCTAGCTCATAGCTGTGTAATTTTCTGTCATCATTTACAACATAAAAGTTGCATAAGGCTAAGGCCCAACATAGTGAGCCACACCCAAAAAGCACTGCGGGAAAAACCATGGCGGAAATACATTGCTTTTTTTCTCATACCGCTGCGGACTTTTTGCTTCAATTATAACTATTCAGAAACCTCCAGCGTTTCCGTAGATATAATTGACATGGTGCGATTAACTAAAACGCTACAGTTTTTGAAATCGCAGCATGTCCGCTACGGATATTTTTTTGCAAGGTGTGGATGGGATTCTGCTTTTTTCATATTTTTATCCTTCAAATGCAGGAACCATAACTTTTTTTTTTTATTTGTCTCTTGATTTAGCTGTACAAGGGCTTATTTTTTTTGCGAGATTACTCAAATTTTCAAAGGCACCATATTTGGGTACATATAATTTATTGATTATTGATTGATTGATGTAGCTTATGTTCATTTATTTTCAGAGAGAAATGCAAAAAAGTGCTTGTAATACTGCAATTTTTTGGTATTGTTCTTTGAGATGCATTTTTACATAGGCTACTTTGCAGTATAGATAACATTTACCTTAATTTTGTAGATCAGTCCGATTATGGAAATACCAAATTTATAAACTGTAGCTTTTTGTTGTTGTTTTACTACTATACATTTAGACCTTTTTTAAAATAACTTTCACATTTCTATATTCTGAGAGCCATAACCTTTATTTTTCACTTACATAGTTGTCAAATGGTGGGATTGCTATGATTTTGGTATACATAAAACATTTTAATCCAATTTTATGGATGTGAATTGGCCAAAACATTCAAAATCAACATTTTTTTATGGTTTCTTTTTAACTCCGTGAGGGTAAATAATGATAATTTTAGTTCAGATTGCTATAGACACAGTGATATCAATTATTTGTACCCTTTAATTTTTTTACATAATATTGCAATTTCAATATAGATTTTTTATATTTTTTTCAAAATAAATTTGAACATTTTTTTGTTACATTCATGTTATTTTCCATTCGGCTGGACCCCTTCCTTTAGAGCCCCCTATAGACACAAGCCTTCTATGCCCATCAGTAAATCTGGCCCCGGTTGTAGATCCATGGCCACAATTTGTATCTGTCGGGATCACAATAAAACCAAACAAATTTTCCAGACGATGAATTTTAAAAGGTTTATTAATTTTTTTCATCCAGTCAATCACAGTGGCATCTGCATATAACATGATGAAGGTACAGAACTATGCATTGTAATATACATAGAAGTGAAAAAAATATATTTATAAAAAAGGTTTATTCAAAAATACTTTATAAAATGTTGACACTCCAGTATCTGTAAAATGGCACATATAGAATAATTTTTATTAAAACTGGTTTGGATGGTCAGCCTAAGTAGGGTTAGATATTAGTCACTCGGCAGCTACGATATTAAGTTAAGGTACTGATAAATAAGATGGAAAAATGTAGTAAAACTAAATCTTATGGCGCTATATGGGTAAACGTCTCTTTAGGCATCCCAATTCAAGGCCAAAGAAGCCACAACAAGAATCTGCGTCAGCTCATTCTCATCCCTGTATGAAGCCCTACATGGTTTACTCAAAGTGAGATCAGGTGGGAATGGCCAACCTAGTAATAGGTAAAACCAGTTACTGAAAATATAGCGTGCTAGCCATGTGATCCCATGTTCGGCAAAAAAAGTTGAGGTTTGTTGGGACTCATATCACATTCCCAAATTCTCTTCTTTTACCAATTCAGTCTATAGGGTCTACTAATCTAACATTTCACCAAGATTCATTGGAGAAGTAGCTCAAACCCAACAAAGGTGGCCCAAAAAGGGGGTCATCTCAGGTTGAAAACTAGGAATCTACGACACAGCTCCAGTGATAGAGGAACTCCAATATCATTGGTGCGTATCGTGAGAACTATTCTAGAATTCCTATAAATTTTTATTCCGTATGGATAGTAAAACTTAACATTTAATTACTAAACATTAAAAATATCAAAAAGTAGAACAAACATCAGAATAAACATATCCACTCAATGGAGTCCAGCGTTATAACCAGTATATAACCATTCACCACCATATACCATAAAACATCATGGCGGTTAAATAATAAGAAATTGGAACGATCTTACCAACATCCTGAGGCAGGAGAACCCAGCGGGTGATGGTGCAAAACAGGAGGATGAACCAAGTCCCTATCCATGCCCCTGCACTTTTCACTAACACCCGTATTGACTCCCGCCCTAACAAGGGCAGTACCAAGCTGTCCTTAAAGTGACTCTATAGAACCCTAGTCCTGATGTTTTATGGTATATGGTGGTGAATGGTTATATACTGGTTACAACGCTGGACTCCATTGAGTGGATATGTTTATTCTGATGTTTGTTCTACTTTTTGATATTTTTAATGTTTAGTAATTAAATGTTAAGTTTTACTATTGTTTGCATCAGTGCTTTTCTGATTAACTATTGTCTGTTGCAATTTGTGGAATATTTTTGTCTGACGTCATTGTATTCCACCTCCTTTTGGCTCTTTTTTTGCTTTTTTATTCCGTATGGATCCAACTCATATAACCCTGTAGATGTTGAATTTGGCATATCTTGTATCAGACAATTTTAGATGGTATGATTAGTGACAAAATTTTCATGACCAAGATAATAGGTGATGGAGGCCCCTTGGCAAGTCATGTATATGGTCCACTCCCAATTTTGGAAAGGAGTTTATTGTCAAGAAATACCGCTATAACCATAACCTTGAAATAAACCAAGTTCAAAGCTCAAAGTGGATTACAGGAAGTGGGGATAGGAAGGTGTAGATGCCAAATTGGTGGAGACCTCTTGCCAAGTTCCCCTTTTGCCTATGCGATAATCCAGCACGATCATTAACTAAATGGTGAACTTTGACAAACCAACATCCCGTCTTGTAGTATGAAAGAATCACAGGTGACTAGTTTAATCTGAATGAGCAAGATCATAGAATTTGTAAGGTAAAAACAGGTATTGTTCTACTCTTCACAAACAATGGTCCCTCTGCTAGACATAAATTACCTTAGCCGTGAAATTATTCTCTGGGTATATCAAAATATAGCTAGAAGGTATAGGAAAATCTTATACAAAACCATATAGCTTATGTCATTTACTACTAAAATGCTTTATTCAGGATGCAAAAATACCATTTTTGGTGTATTTACTAAAAAAAAATTTTATTTGCTGAATAATTTTTTTTCGATAACATTTTACATATCTCTATCATTTTACTCTGGAATAGTTGACTAAATATAGCCAATACATATTTTATAGTCACACTTTTGGAATTAATTTATATAGAAAATATATTCTACAATAGTGCCTATGATGTGAAAGGTAAGCACTTTCTTAGCTTTTACTTGATCTCCCAGTCATAAGCGAAAAATGTCTGTCACACGGCCATTTTGAGAACACGCTGATTTCATTGTGTCTATTCACATGTCTGTTTTTTTTCACTGACCGTTTCAGAGCTGTCCAAAAACTGACATGTTCTATCTTTGTCCATTTTCACAGACACATGGACCCGAAAGATATCAATGGATCTGTTATTAACGGATGTAAAACAGATTGACGGATTAAGTGGTTTGGGTCAAAATACAAAGACCAATGAAATTCATCCATTTTTTTCCCGGACACTTAAAAACTGATGCAAAATGGATAACACTTGGCCATCAAAAATGAAGAAACAGAACGTAAAATCCAATTTAATATGGCAGTTAAAAATGGACACACATGTCCATTTTTAACACCCGTTAGATCCATCAAAAAAGTCAATGTCTTGTGAATAAGGCCTTAGTTCTTGGATTAGTAGAGGTCCAAGTGGTTGGACCATTACCAACCACAAGTGTCTAGTGGGAAAACTCCTTCAACGTGGCCTTTGCCACATTACACGGGTCTAAAATTTTTGTTCTAATTTTCCTTTGGTTCTACAATTTGACATTTTCTTCTGATCAACCGTGGACTCGCTGTTGCGTCCATGGATGGACTATAGTCAGTGTACATAGACAGTAGCATAGCTTACCAAAAAAGCTTTGCCAGAAAACATAATATTTTACACTGGAGAATATAGAAAGAGCGGCCCATACAGTAAATCCATATCATAAATCCAAAGTTTTATTTAGAGAAAAAAAAATTTTTGAAAAATATGAAGAAAAAAAATAATTTTTGGTAGGAACAAATTTTCACATGGTTTTTGCTCTAAAACAAATCATTCATCCCTGTCTGGCTCACTTAAACTAAGGGGCCAATTGTGTGGCCTTCAATATTTCATGAGCCATGTAATATAATTTCCTTGTCTGTAAACTCCTGAAAAGAGCGCTCATTAGAAAACTACAATAGGGGCTTTGTTCTTGTGGACTATAGTACGGTCGTTCTAGTGTACACCTATTTAGCATCACTGTATACACAGGAAAATTAGTGGATTCATTTTTGGGGGAATGTTATTGATTGAACCAATAACTTAGAAAAAAATAGGACTTAAAAACTTAATGATACAAAAGACTTTAAAAAATAAAGATATCTACTCCAGTTTGGAAAAATTATAAATTTTTTTTCAGGCCGAGGACAGACAGGATGGACAATCTGTTTTCCTGAAAGCCACCATAGCAAAAAAAACACCATAAGGCCGGGGCACCACGTTGCAAAAACGCAGCATTTTACATTCCCTGCAAAGTGGATAGGAATCTGTCTAATCCCATCCACACACTGCAGAAAAAAAAATTCACGGCAAAAAAGCTGCGTTTTCAAAAATGTCAATTATATCTACGGAAACGCAGTCGTTTTCCATATAGGTATAATAGGGGCAGAAAGTCCGCAGAGGAAAACTGCGGATTTTCTGTGAAAAATGCTGCAGAAAAAAAAATTGTGAGGAGTCTTTTTTTTCAGCAGCGTTTTTTGGCTTGCGGCTCGCTACGTGGGGGCATTAGTTTTAGGCTCAGACCCAAAGTTGTATTTTACAGCACCAGCAAAGTGAATGAGATTTTGGTCAATCTCATCCACACATTGTAGAAAAAAAAAGAAGAGCAGCAAAAACTCAGTGGAAAAAAAAACGTAATGTGTTTTTGCAGAATTTTTTAACCTACGTTTCGCTACGTGGGGCTTTAGCCTAACCCTGCATTCACACAACCAAGTTTTAACTGTGATACAGCATGTCGGGAGAGTTTCACTCAGTCGTGTGAATGCGGGGCAAATCTGGTATGTTCTGCTATGGTACATTATAATGGTTGGATGGTGGTGCTGAAACCTGCAGCAATAATTAACATGCTGCGGGTTTTATCGACAGCATATGGATCAGATTTCTATAAATCTCCTACAATATGCTACTCCTGTACATGGCTACTCTCCACAGCCTTGATGAATTCACTTATGGCTTTGGCTCAAGCTACCACAAAACCTGGTTCTTTTCCAGAAAATACTGTGTATAAGGCTAAGGCCCCACATAGCAGTCCGCAGTGGAAAAGCGCAGTGGGTAAAATGGCGGCGGAAACACATTTTGGTTTTTCCTGCAGCGCTTTTCATTATACCTATAGGGAAACCACTGGCGTTTCTATAGGTATAATTAACATGCTGCGATTTCCAAAAATGCAACAGTTTTGGAAATCGCAGTATTTCTGTTGCGCGAATTGTTCTGCAATGTGTGGATGGGATTCGCTAGGGACTGTAAAATGCCACAGTTTTTGCGTTTACTTCACGTGCGGCCCGGCCTAAAGCCACTATTATAATCCAAGTTTCCAAAATGTAAAATTTTGCTCTAGGCCCAGAACACCCCTGGTCAAATGGCTAAAGAGGTCGCTGGAAGCCCTAATACTGGGACCCTCAAAGATCACAAAAATACTAGTCCCTAGCCCCTGTTCTTCCTCCTTGAATCAGACCTTGGTTGTGCACAGTATAAAGGAGCCAAAAATAATATTGGCATACAAAAATTGTCACATGACTAAAATTTTTTTGTAGGTTACTATAAAAATAAAAAAAATTCACAACAATTTTTTATCATTATTCAAAATGAAGCTTTGTATTAGACAGAAAATGCCAAACTTTCTATTAAAATAATGTTAACTTTTTTAAATGGAATGCAAACCACATTTTTACCTGTCGTAGATACAAGGGGTGGACATAGACAACCGGGAGACCCTGCAAGGCCTCTCTGACAACTCAGCATTGAACACCCTCTCAAGTTCAAGTCTCTCTGAAAACAATTAGCAATCATGAACTTTAAAATTCCTCTTCCTTTAAGGCGACAGTGGATACTTACTAGGCCCCTGTGTAGGTTGCACATATAGTACAACATCCCCTGTGCGCAAGTCCCAGATAGTGGTGACAGATTTACTAAGCCAAAGATGAATGGAGGTAAGAGTTCGTAAAAAAATACACCTAAGGGGTTTTCATAGACAAGCCATTAAGGAACACATCAAAAAGTCATATGTTAGTGTAATTATGCAAGCTAATTTTGGTCCTATCAATAGTGCAGTAAATGCAAAAAAAAAAAAAAATCCACAAAAACTTTATTAAAAAAAAACCCTTACGGCTATGTTTTTCTTATTAAACTCATCAGGGACAAAAAAAAAAAAAAAGTGCCTACTAAACAGAAACAACAGGGGCTCAAACAAAGAGGACACGATAGGAATTCACAAACACGAGACAAGCACCCTGTGTGAACCTGGCCTTAAAAAATTTTTAAGGCCAGGATAAATTTTTAGAATAATTTGACTTTTCACAGTCGGTAAATTTATTTGGAAAACCAACCTCAAATATCCCCTCAAGATCATGTTTAAAGAAAGCTTGTAAAGTAAAAACCTGTATGTTCTAAAGCTTCAAATGCAAATTGACTAAAATTTGCCGGATTCACGTAAACACCTTTATCATTTATATATTCAGCGCTTAGGAATCAGTCGCAGCCTCTGCTAAAGTCACTGAACGCTTCACATATTCATGGAGTCTCAAATGCCAGTCTTTAAAGTATATTTATCCCTAAGGCTATTTTCCAAAAAGTTGCAGAAAGAAGAATTCAAAAACAAAGCGCATCTCATATCAAAAGGTTTTTTGTTTTTTTTTCATTTTTGCATAAAAAAATTAAACCTCAAAAAAGTAGCCGTGTCTCTCAATGTTCCATTCTGAAATCCAAAAAATACCCACAACGTATAAGACTATTTCTCACTTCTGGAAGCTTTTTGACTTCACAAAATAGAACTGCTACAAAACTTTGGTCCGTCTATTTCATCCACTAATTGTCTATGTTCATCCGCTAGTTTTAAAGGGGTTGTCCATAATTAGAGAAAAAAAAAAATCAGCTCTACCCCTCCCAAGAAAAGCGTCACATCTGGCCTTAGGCTGTGTCTGATATTGCAGCTTATTCCCAAGTGAATGGACATGGACTTCAATATCAGACATGGATAGGTTTTTTTTGAGATTTGGTCAAATCCTGGACAACCACTTTAAATTTAGCTCTATAGACCATTACACGTATCTCTAATCTGTAGTCTTGTCCTTACTGACTCCCATGAACTCAACCTACTCTTGTTCTGCTGTTGTTTTTACAGCTGTGTTTTTATTAAAGAGAGTCTATCATTCACAAAACCACTTTTAAGCTAATGGCACGTTGGAATGACCTTTAAAAAGGCCATTCTTCTCCTACCTTTCCTTGTTTTCTTCTCCCAGCCGATTCCAAGATAATCCGTTTCTTCATATATGTAAATGAGCACCACGGAGCACCCGGGGCGTTCCTCCTCTTCTGCGAGCACCCACTGCGTCATCGCTTATCACCACCCCTCCATCCATTGCGGTGACTCCACTCTTGGTCTTCTCTGTATCTTTTTTTCTTCTAAGTCCACGTACGCAGCGCTGTGCGCAATCGGCTCTGCCACAGTGCGCTCTTGTGACAAACCACTAGGAAATGGTGGCCCGTCATACGCAGTTGGCTCTGCCCGAACCCGAAGTGGCAGAGCCGATTGCGCATGCACGAGAAATCGCTGCCGTACAGCGCTGCCGGTGAGAACTGAGAAGAAAGAAGACCACGAGCGGAGTCACTGCAACATACAATGGGGCGGTGATAAGCGATGATGAGGTGGGTGCTCGCAGAAGAGGAGGAACGCCCTGGGTGCTCCATGGTGCTCATTTACATACATGAAGAAACAAATTATCTTGGAATCGGCTGGGAGAAGAAAACAAGGAAAAGTAGGTGAAGAATGGTCTTTTTAAAGGCCATTCCAACGTGCCATTAGCTTAAAAGTGGTTTTGCGAATGCTAGACTCCCTTTAAAATAATCCCACAAATGGACAAGTCACTGCCTTCTACAAGATCAGCACAATCCCCTTCTGCTGCTGGCATAATTTCCATCAGTTTATTGGAGGTTTTTTTCACGCTATACACATAGACAAAGAAAAGATATTTTCCAAAAAACAATAAAAACAAAACATTCCCTTGAGACACCCAAGAGCATGTTATATTGAGCAAATTTACTGCACAAATAACCTAAAGCCATAGACATGAAGTTTCTGTACTCTGAATAATTGACAGACCTACCGCTTCTCCCCTGACTCAACCAACCCAAAGGTGTTAGTATGATGAGTCTGGTGTAAGAGAAAGACCAACATGGACATTTTCTGTAATTTTTAGGAAATTTTTTTTACTTTTTCTCTACAAAAATTAATGTGATAAGAATATCAAATCCACAAAGGATCTTTAGTTGCTAGGTGAACAGCTGAATATTGGTTAAACTGTCGTATTTCAAGCACAAAATTAACTTTTTGTGAATACGTATTAAGAAATCTAACAATTTGTATCAGAATGTGAATTGCAAATTTATTTACACTTATCTTGGGTAACTTCACACAGAGTTTCTGAAGGTGGATTTTTGAGGCATAATCCACCTCAAAATCTGCCTCAAAATACGCTTCCCCACTCTCCCATTCATTTCAGTGGGAGTCAGGCAACTAGAGGAAACAAGAAGCTTCATGGGCTACCTACAGGCAGATTCCGCCTTACAAAGCCCATTGAAATGAATGGAAGACACAAAAAAGTTAAAAATTCTAGTGTTTGTGCTCTGCCTCCCAATTATTTCAATGGGTTTACAAGGCAGAATCTGCCTGTAGTCCTCACACTTCTTTTTTCCTCTAGCTGAAAAAAAAATAAACTAGAGGAAAAAAAATCTGCCCATTGAAATGAATGGGACAGTAGTGTTTTTTTGGCAAAAAACCTCATGTGAACATAAGGGTATGTTCACACAGAGTTTTTTGCAAGCTGAAAAAATCTGCTTCAGAAATTAGGACACTTTTTTTGACGCTTTTTTTTTTTTTTTTTTCTTTTTTTTTTTGCTCCAGCACACTGTGTGGACCTGGAAACTTCTCTTTAAAATAATGCTAGTGGTTTGTGATGCTGTTTTTGCAGTTTTTCCGCCTCCCATTGATTTCAATGGGTTTTTCAAGGCGGAATCCGCCTGAAGATAGGTCATGTCGCTTTTTTTTTTCCTCTAGCTGAAAAAATTAGCTAGAGGAAAAAAACTGCTACTGATTCCCATTGAAATGAATGGGAGGTGTTTTTTGAGGCGGATTCCGCCTCATAATCAGCCTGCAAAAACCTCCGTGTGAACATACCCTAAGAAAAGATGATAGAAGATAAAAAATAATGGTTTATCACAATAGCTATAATACTTGAAAAAGTTCTGTCAGTGTCCGTAAAAAGTCACAAATTCAACATTTTTTTAGTATCACATACATTTAGGAATGACTTTATGCTGGTTTGGTTTGGACTATCTTGACCCCATCAGCAGATGAGACGGAGAGCCCTCCATCCAACTACAGACGTAGTAATATTTAACTTAAATCTGATAACTTGCTGCAGTGTAATAAAAGCCATTAAAAAGCCATAGAAAAGTCAAGTTAAATTTTGCTATATCTGTACACAGAACAGATACATCTCCCTCATGGGTAGTGTTGAGAGAACTCGTCGAAGTTCGGGTTCGACGCATTCCACCAAACTTTGCCCAAAAGTTTGGTTTGGGTACCCGAACTTGACCCGAACCCAAACCCCATTGAAATCAATGGGGACACAAACTTTGTGACCCAAAAATGGCTGTCCCACTATGGGACCTGAACCAGCGATACACTGATCGCTGGTTCAGCACTATATACTACAATAGTCTGCACTATAGACTGTGCAGTTCGGATTCACTCAACACTACTCATGGGCTCTTCTTATGCCAAGCTATGGGTCAACCAGGTGTTCCTATTGTCCTCTGGTGGGCCAGTCTGACCCTGACTTTATAATTAAAGGGAATGTATCAATAATTTTTAAATCAGAAATTTAGATATATCACTTTTTTTCTAATCTGCTTTTATTTTCTGATTGCAGATTTTTTAAATTCTTTTTTCTGCATATGATTATGGGGGCGACCATTTTGCCTGAGCTTCTCCTCTGCTCTGTTAACAGCATTTCGTAATATGCTTTACAGCATAATCATTGTCATAGGCAGCAACAGTCTGGAGATAACTCATTAAGGTCTCTGAGAGAATTTTCTGTGTTGGGAGGGGGAGGAGATAAGTTGCAACATCAACTACTGTCAGTAGTGGATGTAATGAAGGGTCAGTAGTGTTATGTCCGTGATGTAAATGAAGTGACTACTAGTATCAGTCTATTAATAAGTTTAGTGGCCAGATTGAAAATTGCAGGATTTAGTAATTTTCTAAAATACAAATAGTGACATAAAAAAAATTAAAATTAAAAATATATTTAACATAAAAAAATAGAAAATTTTCTGGAGACACATTCCCTTTAATTCATGGTAAAGTCAACCTTCAAAATTCATATTGTGAAAAGTTCTATTATTTCCAACCCAACTCCCATCATCTGTCCCATCACAACACCATAACATCTGAAAATCTCGTCTTCATATAAAAAAGGGTGTGGTCAAATGTAACTAAATATGTATGACATCATCAAGGGCGTGTTTATGATCTGAAAGAGCTTCACATAGGCTCAGAAATGCAGAGGGATACAATAAAACTGTGTATAACACAAATTCCTCTGTACTAGATATCGTTACGAAACGGATTAAAATCGGGCCCATTTTACAAACTGGATTGTAAACAGGTCTCCGTAAAGTAGACTCATAAGAATCTATGGTTTATCTTACACTGATCATGTAGCGAAATATCCTGTTTAAAAAAAAAAAATGAAGGTTATGAAAGAAACGAATAAAAAAATACAATAAAAGTGCCAAACCTTGTGTGTACATCGTCAATATATTGTAACCCATGTTAGTTGGCAAAATACAAAACAAAAAGCATAAAAAAATAAATAGGTAAAAAAATTAAAATCAGTGCTGTTTGGTCTTTGTTTGATACAAAAACAATCATATAATACAAAGAATCTACGGTGTTATAACGCTTAGCTCATGTAATAAGCTACATGTTTGATCAAGCCACTATCTAAAGAATCAGTCCCTTTTTAGAATTTCACTTTGATCACAAGCCGACAGAACACTAGTCCTTCTTTTCTGAGGATATACATAGATATCAGTAAAAACTCTAATCTAGAGTGGAACATTGGGAAAAAAAAAATATTAATAAATAGAAAAATAATAATAATAATAAATTAATTCGGAAGAACTAATAGGGCAGTGTTAGTGGAAGCGGTTAATTCTGTTTACTAGATTAATGTATATTTTTGTCAATTTAAAAAAAAAAAAAAAAAGATCAGCATGTCACCCCTGGATAATTGTTGCTTATATTACGGCTCATGGACACAGGTGTACTACACAGAGTTGGAACATGGCACTCATAAAAGTCTAGGGATCTCTACCATATCTCGGTATACATCCCTGGACATATTATGGAGCAATTCTCCCATTTTAGGGGAGAATACCTCCATAATACGGTACAGTATTGAGCACCATATGGTGCCACATGGAGTGCCTAAGGCTCCATATTATATGTTCATGAGGCCCAAGTCAAAAAAAAAAAAGGGACTGGTGCTTTAAGTTGGTTCATTAGGAAATGAGAAGAGGAATACAAAGTGCTTCTCCGAAAACCCCTGATGCACCAAAAATATCAAAATATAAATAAAATATCTATGTTTATAAAATTAATGTTTGGCCCAAGCCAAAGGCTACCGATTATGTAGTGAGTCAAGGCAATTACAAAAAAAAAAATAAAATAAAAAAATAAAAAATAAAAATAAAACAACCTTTGCTTGTAGTACAAATGCAATATAACCCTGTGCTGTAACTGAGCGATCACACCTCAATACAATACTTGAGCACTGCTAAAATGTGAGCATACCGGTGTACATTGGAGATGCATGGCTCAGTAAATAACATACATGATTTACTATATAACCCCCTTGCTGAGAAGGAGATTACAAATGCTATTGTAGCAAACCTCCTTCAGCAATAGCTGAACAAAAGAAATAAACTTCACACCGCAAAAGGTGTATAGTTTGTTTTTGTTATCTTCAATATCCACACTGGGATTTTTCCACCAAAATGGCTGCCGCAAGTTGTTGGGCGTCAGTGACGTGCGGATTCCTTTTCATAACTATTCGCACGAGTTCTGCTGGAAAGATGTTGCACAAGTTCACAAAAATCTTTTCTCTGGTATTTGAAAATCTTTGGGGTTCCTGAGGGATGCCACAATAGGGTACCCTCCAAGAGGGATCTTGGCTTTCTGGTGGACTTTGGAAAGCAAATTGCTCATAACATGGTTGGGAGGGGTTCCCTGGCATTGGGTAGTTTGGTCGATAACCATAAGCATCCCCGTAGCTCATTCGATCCCAGCTTCTGGGACTTTCTTGACTTAAATAGGTTTTATGTTGACGCTGTGGTGGGCTTTCGTATAGTCTTGAGTCCGAAATGCTTTCCATTCTTGTAGACACTAGGGACCTTCCCATAATTCCATTCTTTGAGACGGGGGATTTTTGGGTAACATGGTACTCATTTGGGCAACTTGACCGAGCTGAAACAGCAGGATGCTGCAGGGGCAAAGACATATAAGGTGGTAACGTCTTGTGGTGGTGCTTCACTTCTTGTTCATGCCCATAACTTTGGACTCTCGTCAAAGAGTCATGGTAGCCTTGCATGAATGCTTGAGAACTTGGGCGACTATGTGGATGAATATGCTGGCACTTCATATTATCTTCCAGTTGTGGATCAGGGGAGCTAACATAGGAACGGTCATTATATCCCGCATAGGAATCACTACTCCCACAGCTCAAACTACCTTCACTACTGCAGTCAGATGCCACAGAACTGATCCTGTAATCCGTATCCAGTGAAAAACGCCGTTCCGGGCTCCGAGTTCCAGAGATGCTGAGGTTTGAGTAAGCATTCATCATGGAATAATATCCAATATCCACTGGTGATTCACATTTGGGATACTGTTCACATGAGATTGTCCCATGATTCTTTGTGGACATTAGCATGGGAGAGTAGAGTCCAGGTGGTATTTGGTCCTGAGATGGTAAATGCACAGTAGTAAGTAAGCCGTTTCTAGATGGAGTTGTACTTTGGGGTTTCATACTTGATATACTAACTAAGGACGGCACAGACCTTGTTTCCAACTTGTTTTTGGAGGGAAGCTTCTCCTCCAAGTCATAAGCCTGAGTTCTAATACTGGGGTCTGATTGCCTCTTTGGGGCCGAGCGCTTTACATCTGAGTTGGTGTCAATCTTGGTGTTTGACGGAACACTATTGCTCTTGACTAACCCAACTTCATTGGCTGACTTGGTAATGTTGCTCCTAGACATGGCACGAAGTTCATCTGCCACTGACCGCTGAGGCTGGTTTCCTCTTTCTGGGTGGTAATACTTGCACTTATGCCCGTAGGTGCATTTCTTTCCTAAAAGGTAGAAGAAAAAAATACACAATATGAAATCTTTCTTCATTTTGACCCCAACTATATTGTCCGTGACCTTTGAGAATGTGAATGACATCAGCTTTCACAAAATGGTCCTATTTAGGCCTTTAGTTGCTATTATATCACCTCTATTTTTACTACTACAACATCTACTACTACAATGAGTAGTAGTATTACTACCACCACTAATAACACACTGTAATACCACAATGAATTGGAAGGATGACACCCCAGAAGCTTAGTTTATCTTTGAGCTCGGCCCTCCATCAATACACATTGCCTTGGCAATACATCGAAATCTCTATAGATCCTGGGTGTCTAAACTCAGCTCCAAATGGGTTTAGCTGGTGTTAGACCTTTGAAACCCTGTTGTATTAGGGTTCACACTACCGTTGTTGATGTCCGTTGCGGTCTTCTGTCATAGGATGACAGCAACGTACATTAAACTGGCGCAGAGAACGGTCACAGACTGATTCTGTGTCGTTCCCATTGACACAAATGTAAACAACATGACAGAAGCTATCTTCCATCATGTTTCTTTACCTTTGTAATGGAAGATAAAGTGCATGCAGGACTTTATCTTCAGTTACAAAAGTAAACAAACATGACGGAAGATAGCTTCCATTACATTAGTGTCAATGGGAACGGACACAGAATCAGTCTGTGACCGCTCTCTGCGACAGTTTAATGTCCGTTGCTGTCATCCTATGACGGAAGACAGCAACGGACATTAATAACGGTAGTGTGAACTTCCCCTAAGTGACCTATTATTGTGTCAGAGCCTAGGCCCACATCAACTCGCATTATTACCATTCTATACTTTCTGTGCTAGATTTATTTTTGTATTGCAGCATGCAGCTAGTAACTTACCATAAGGACAAGGTTGCTTTTTGTATTCAGGCACCACAGGCTTCTTTCTTAAAAAATTGTCCAGGCTTGGTCCGTGGCGGCCTAGGGGATCATCAGGGGGCATAAATCTACAAAAATAAAAAAATGTAAATTTTTATACCTACTCGTAAACCAGCCATTTTATGTGTATATTATTTCATGTTTGCTTGACAGATGATAACTTTTATGCAAAACAAAGGTTATTGAGCAAGAATTTTTTTCTGGGACCAAAGCGTTCATCGTTGGGGGGTCCATTTTAATGGAGCAACCTCTTTGCGCTATTGATCATCAAAGGTCAGGATCCTAGAAATGGACGATTCAAGGATTAGGCCTATAACAATTTTTTTTTAAAGGGAATGTAATGTAATTTTTTTTTACTTATTTATTAAAACCAAATTGTAAAATCTAGCACTTTTTCCTGATCTGTTTTTATTTTCTACTGGTAGTTTATTATTCTATTTTCTGAACATGATTATTGGAGCGGCCATCTTGCCAGAACGTCTCCTCTGTTAACGGCATTTAGTCATATGCTTTACAGCAGAGTCATGGTCATGGGCAACAATAGCCGACTCATTGAGGTCTATGGGAGAGTTTTCTAGACATGCTCTGTGCAGGGAGGGGGGAAGGGAGTAGATAAATTGTGACATCATCATTTGTTAGTAGTGAATACAGTGATGGGTCAGCGGTGTTATCTTCTATTGTAATATTGTCTGTGATGTAAATGAGGTGACTGCTGCAAAGCAATTCTGTAAGGATTTTATCAGTGCCTGTCTAGCATTAGGCTTAGTGGCCAGAGTGAAAATTTTCAAGATATATTACTTTTTAAAAAAATATAGATAGTGACATGGAAAGTTAGAAAAAAAAAGAATTAAAAATAAATTTAACATAAAAACAGGGTTTAAAGAATAGGTCATGGAGACACATTTCCTTTAAAGGGAATTGCTACATTCGGCCTGTGTGTTTGGTGTTGCAGCTCAGCTCTAATGAAGTTAATGTGGCTGAGCTGCAATACCATACATAACCTGAGGACAATTGTGGCGCTGCTTTTGGGAAAAAAAAAGCAAATCAAATTTTTGTAATCCTATTCTACCCCTTTAACATGAAAATAATGTAAGCGAATGGAAAAACAGTCTTCACATTGTATCCTATTCAATGCACACGACTTATTATTTTCAATCCCAGACACTTCAGGTCACTTTATCGACCTCTTTGACTCATAAGAGCCTGACAAGCACTCATCTGTGTAGGAGCAAAAAAGACGGTCGCTTCAGTGCTATTTATAGGAGACTCCTTCAAAGTAATATGACATCTTCTGCTTCCACCTTCTATTATATTTCCCCCGTCTATTAGATTTAGTCTTTTATTACTCTACTTGCGAAGTGTCGCTTACGACAACAGCGTTCTGAATCACAAGTGATAAGTAATATTGCTACAATGGAGGATGTGACTTACAGGGTCTACCTTATTACTGCACAGTAGGAGTAGTCCACGTCTATGACAATGAATGATCGCGGAGTAAGTCATTATTTTCTTAAATTAGATTTCATATAATAGTTTATTGGGACACATCTGTGCAATGTTCATTTCCTCCTCACTGTGCAATACCATATCAGAATTCGTCACATTTACCAAGTAACAGAGCTATATATATAACATCTGCGTCATGGTTTTGAGTTGCCTACGCCAAAGGTCCTTATAGCCACTAGGGGTCCCACCCTCATCTATACAGAATGTGCACGTCCGTTTTTTAAAAGGGAGTCTCCCACCTCCTCCAAGCATATTCAACAGCTACCACCATATTACAGAGCACATTACAGTGATGCACAACATACCTTTGCTATATATGTCACTTTTGTAGATTTGGAGAAAAACAATGTTGAAGTCTTATGCAAATGAGGCAGTTGGTGCACTAGGGGCGGGCCTTCATGCTGCCCTTGCTGCTCAAGTAGGATGAGTTATGGCGAAGATCAAACAGGCAGGAGATGGCAGGAATCTGAGTGGTAAGAGCAGTGCTCCCAGATCCGAAGGCCCACCCCCAGTGCCCCAACTCTTTCATTTGCATTGCTTTTCTCCAAATCTACAAACGTTACATAAAAAAACTAATGTATATTACTTATCACAGTACTGCGGAACAGTCCATTATGCTTGGGGGAGGTGGTAGACTCCCAAATTAGCTTCCAGGTGCCCTACCCAACCCTGTGCCATCCCCTAACACAGTGATTGGCACATGACACTGCTCCCTGTATGAAATCTTGCGCATGCGCTGATTAAATTAAGGTTGGTTGTAGGTGCAGCATTTTTTAGATCGCAGGGAGAGAAATTACCCCGCATGCATCTGTCTTGAATTGAATGAGTAAGATTTCATACAGGAAGCTGTGATGTTGGCTCCAGCTTTATGTCAATCACTGTGTTAGGGGGTGGCACTGGGTGGTGCAAACATATAGAGAAGAAAAACAGTTATCCAGTAGGTGCAGCCGTGCCCTGAATGTACCTGGAAGTTCATTTATGTATGGCTAAAAGGTGATTTTTCTTTAAAAAAAAAAAAAAAAAAGGCACAGCATTTGGAAACCTGGAAGATATGTGTAAAAAGTGAGTAAAGTGCCATACACAATACTGCTATTACTTTTGGGGTCAATTAGATGATGATTGAGTCCCTTTAAAAGGGTATTGCCATCTTGGTACTAATGGCTATATCCATATATGCGGGTCAGTCTCTGGTATCTGCATCATTCTCGAGAAAGGGCCTTGTGCCTGGCTGAAAATAAATGAGAGATGGCCGCGCATGCGCATCTTTTTCCATTGTATAGCCGTATAGCCATAAATGGGAATTCCCACATGTAAGTACATCTTAATCTTGTTATCATTGTATACACAGGACATATTAATAAGGTCTAGTATTGTGGCTTATTGGTGAACCAACCCATAAGAAATAGACCTCAGTGACATGTGACTGCCATCAAAGTCAGTTACAGATGACATCACATTCTGCAGAACCTTTGAGGCCTCAAAGGTTCTGTTTTATAGGTCAGAGTCAGGGCCACCATAGGAGACTTTGGTAGAGTTCTATGGTGGGCCAGTCCCATGATGCATGGGGGGGCCCTTTATATATTGCTTGGAAGTTCAATCAGGAGCATATGTCCAACCAGCATATGTACCACATAGGTAGCCCATCTAGCTGCTGTAGGGCCCCCAGAGCTAGGGGCCCAGCTCATGTCACCTAAAACACTTATTTTAATGGACGGTAAGAACATGTAACGTGCAGGAATCCCTTTAGCACTGGTTTAGCATTGGTAGCACACAAAAGAGAGGGGAATTAACCACAGGATTCTCAGCTGGGGATTTGAGCCAAAAATAATGCAGTTTTTGTGCAAGAAAGATGACCGACTTACTTGTCATTGACAAATGAATACATGAGCAGCCGTTCATCGATGAATTTCTTCCATTCAGGCTTCTCATTGGCCAGATCCCTATAGTTATCGTTTGACACAATAATGCCATCTGACTCGAACGCCAACTTTACTATAAAGCGATCATCATAGCAGACCACTCTTCTGCCCTGGACACGCCGAGATGGGGTGAACACCAGGATCTTGTCCTTCTCCAACTTCCGTAGGATTTCTTGATCTGGAAGGTATTGCAATCATTAGAATACTGCTGGTGTAATTAATGAAAAATCTTCAAGGGATGTTCTAATTCTTAGATATTTAGATCTGGTTCAGGACTTGGCCCAAACCCCCCCCCCCCCACCCACAAATAACATATCAGGATATCAGGATTATAATACGAGGGAATATCCTTTATATTCCAGATATTAGCTGTAGGTCATGGGGAATTATGAAATGTGTGTATTTTTGCTTTTTGAAAAAAAAGAAATGAAAGAAAAATTACAAAAAATGCTTGTAAAAAACACACAAATTTCATGGAATTTAAAAAACAACAAAAATGCAACACAAAAAGTGTGTGTGGAGGAAGCATGAAACAAAAGCATGAAATAACAATGGAGAATCTTTTCATAGAATTTTTGTGTTTGCAGCTATTTCTCTTGGAAATGTATAGGAACGCACAAAGACACAGATTTAAGGAAAGCAATTCTCAAAAATAAAAAATAGCAATTCTGGAGCACAAATGTACACTAAGGCTCATGCCCCACGTTGCAGAAATGCAACTTTTTTTGGTTGCAGATTTAGTTGTGTTTTTTTTTAGCTACAAAAGGAATGGGAAATATATAGGAAGCTCTTATACTTCTCCTTTCTGTTCAATCCACTCCTGGCTTTGGCTCAAAAAACTGCAGCAAAAAAAGCTGCGTTTCCGCAACGTGGGGCCTCAGCCTTAGTCACACTGGTCAGGGGATAAAATAATGTACAGGAAAATTGTAAAATGAAAAGCACAGGGCATTTGCTATCTTAGCTTAGCCCGGGCACACAGTGATACAATTTATTAGACTTCCTTCCATTTTCACATTTTATGAGGTTGGGTATTACCACTCACCAGTGATAAGAGCATCGGGTCGTGACTGCTCCTTCCGCCAGGCGGGTACAAACACTGTAATATCCTTATGTCCTCTATCTTGGAACCAGGTGACAGCGAGCTTGATCCCACGGCAAGAAAACACTTCTTTATTTCCATGACTAAAACAGACAGAAGGTGGTATAAATGGATGATGTACCAAGCCCCACTACTATATAGTCCTTCTACTTATCAACATCAACTAGGGGCAGATTAGACCTCTGGTGGATGATACGATCTGGTGACCATGAGACCTAACCCTAATAAGACTCCAGCAGAGAAAGGGAGAGTGATGTGGTGTACCTTACAAGGAAATAAAGTATCCCTCTATCTTTCTAAGGCTACGTTCACTCGTGCATTGGAATCTCCATTCGGAACGTCTGGAGCAGAGCCCATCTAAAATCATGGACGAAAAAATCCTGCAAGCACTATTTTTTCCTCCAGCGATGTCAGGCAGAAAACAATGGATACCTGACTCAACCCCATTATAGTTAATGGAGTCTCTCATTGACAATACTTTGTTACTGAAAATTGTAACAGATGTATATATATATATATATTACATATACACACACACACACACACATATATGTATACACACATGTACACATTTTAGCTTCCTATATAACCCTATGCTGATCGACGTTGACTTCAGTAGAACTGATAGATATCTGGGTCTTACAGCTGTAATTCAGATGTTACATTGCTGCCATATTGGCCGCCTGAAACACCAAATGTTCTTTGCACTGCATGGCATAAACTTGCAAATGTCAAAGAGCATTTTGTCCAGAGGAAATGTAATCTATCAGTCAGAAAATTTATCAGAGCGGAAAAAAAAATATTAAACTATTCCCACTGACTGCTCCTTATCCCTGAAGCATTGGAAAGCAACAGGCGACAAGTTCTATACAGGGAAATACAAATGTAAGAGTGGAATAGAGCTTTGTGCAGGAAGGGAAGAAGGCATACTCGCAGGCGGCCTGCAATGTGCAGTAGACATTTCTCCAGTCTCAATCCCATGCTAATTTACAGGGGTGCTGTCTGAAGTGTAACTTAACACCTCCTCCCCAATGCAAAAACTGCCCCTAAATACAAGGTGCCATTTAGAATAGTGGTATATATTTTGTACATAGGGACCATGGGGCCCCCTCAGGTTCCAGGGCCCGGTAGTGGCTGCTACCTCTGCACCCCCTGTGGCTACACCCGTGTGTGTGGTCTGTGCTCCATTCATTTTTCACATTTTACAACTTTTTCGGACACATGGACGTCATCCACTTTATTTTCATGGATGCAAAGACTTTAATTGATGTGATGCCTCTGCATCAGTGAAAAAAACTGACCCCCTTCCAAATTTTTGTAAAAAAACAGACATCTGAATGAAGACATTGAAATGAATGGATACGTATGCCGTCCTTGAACAATTCGGAAGGCATATGTACGTGAAATGCGGGTGTGCGAATACCTTAGTGAAAACAACTACATGTACGGCCTTAGGCCGGGGCCACACAAAGCGTAAACGCTGCGATTTTGCTGTAGTTTTACAATCACTGCAAAGTGGATGGGATTCTATCTAATCCCATCCAGACATTGCAAGAAATAATCCGCAGTGGAAATGCTGCGATTTGAAAAACGCTTGGGTTTTTGCAAGTCGCAGCATGTCAATCATACCTACGGAAATGCTGGCGGTTTCCCTATAGGTAAAATGGAAGCAGAAAGTCCGCAGAGGAAAACTCTACAGACTTTCTGTGAAAAGCACTGAGGGGAAAAACCGTGATGCGTTTCCGTCGTAGTTTTTCCCACAGAGCTTTTTGACTGCTGCTCGGTACGTGGGGCCTTAGACTTATTCACTACAGTGACATTTTTGACAGATCTAATGGCCGTTAAAAACAGACGTACATGTCCTCTTTTAACGGATCCTTGATTTTTATTGGATCCTTTGAATTTATTGGAATTTTTATATGGCCATTTTGAATCCTACACAAAGCAGATATATGAATAGATACATTGGAATCTATACAGTCTCAAAAGGGCCATGTGAATGCCATTACAAAAATGGCCGTCACACAGCTGTTGTTCACTGTGGAGTGAAAAAGGCCTTAGGTTTGAAAGGGTTGTATGAAGCTGAGCTGCAATACCTGACACAGCCATGGACAAGGGTGGCGCTGTTTCTTTTTCTTTTTTTTTTTTTTTTAATGGTAGATAGGGGACTGAAAGAGTGCAAGAAGACAAAATGGACTATGAGTTTACAATTTTGCTAAAAAATTTATAAAATTCACATACAAACCAGACCTGTCACTGTCACTATTATGAGTCACTTATAGTTTCTATAACATTCTCCCCCATTCTCTTCAGTTCCAGGCAGAAACCTCATCTGAAATCGCCTCTTATAATCCAACAGATGAATAGGAAATTACAAGAGCAATTTCGATGTAATGATTTCTTGTCTGAAGTGGGATCTCTTTGAGAACATTAGCAATTATACCAATGACTACTTATCACACGCATTTCTATTCAGAGCCGCGCTGGGAATTGCCGCAATGGAAAGATAATTAATTGAACGCCATGTGAAATTTAACTACATTTTCCCTATTGCTAGAATTTCTTAATGCCAGACAATAAGGGCTACACGTGGAGCCATATTCTGCCAGGAGTCGTGTAATTAACAAATTTTGGGCTTCGTGGTACAGTATTGAAAGGACCAACTTTGTGTCGTGCCTCAACCCCTGCTAGTCATAGAGCCCAGTCAGTTCTTCCAGTATTGTATGGCATGGATACACATAGCCAGGGCCTGCCTTAGGTGTGTGTGTACAGGTGATCAGCTTCTCCTGCTGAAGCGAGCGCTACAGATGGCCTTGCACCAGAAGCTCAGGATCACTACAAATTGTAATGTTAAATGCAATGCAATGTTTTTAGATTACCTTTTAACTGTTTATGACATTATTTCCTTAAAGGGGTCGTCCAATAGTAGATATTGGTGGCCTATCCTAAGGTTGTTAATAGGGTCTGACACCTGGCATCCCCACTAGCTGATTGCTGCACAATGTACTGAGCTGGAAGCAGATGGCGCTGTACACCGTGTAGTGGCCATGAAGTACTATTGCAGCTCAGCTCCCACACAAGTGAGCCTTTAGTTTATCATCCTTCCCCTGCAGAAATGGAATTTGGCTCTCCATATACTGATGTCCTGGTAAACCTAAGGAGGGCTTGTGTTAATGAAAAGAAGCCAATCTGTGAAGGCGGAGCTGCAGGGAAGGGAGAGAGTAGTAACCTGAACCAATGACAAGATAGAGATGGATCTCAGACTACCCATAGACACATAGACATAGTATGATACTTGGGCCCTCACTGATCAGCTGCTTGAAAAGGGCGCAGCATTCGGGTGAGCATTGCTGTCTCTCCACAGAAAACCTAGCACAGCGCCGTACATTTATACAGTGCCTGTGCTTGGAATCACAATTCAGCCCATTCACTTGAATGGGACTGAGCTGCGAACAGACAAAAAGTTGATCCTTGAGGGTCTCAGGTATTGGATCCCCAATGATCTTCAACTGATGACCAATCCTACAGATAGTTCAACAATTAATAATTCTTGAAAAACCCCTTTAGGCCAGGGGCCCACATAGTGTAAACACCGCGGCGTTTTACAGTACCTGCTGTATTCTGCCTAATCCCTTCCACACATTGCAGGATAATATCCACAGCAGACATTCTGAGATTTCAAAAGTCATCGCATTTTTATAAATCTTAACATGTCAATTATACCTACAGAAATGCTGGCGTTTTCCTTATTGGTATAATTGAAGCAGAAAGTCCGGACTTTCTGTGAAAAGTGCTGCGGAAAAATCGCGATCCGTTTTCGCCACAGTTTTTCACATAGCGCTTTTTGGCTCTGGCTCGCTACGTAGGGCCTTAGCCAGCAAGACCAGCAATTTGCATCATTTAATGGGCTGACTTTGGCACAGTTGGAATTCTCACTCTAGCCCCCAGCATTGCAAAGCAATAAGTGCAGTTAGTTTTGGTGCCTGATATACTATTTAGTCTCTGTACTGTCAGGAGGGCGGTGTCAGGTAGGAGCAGACAAGGCGGTGTGATTCTGAGCTCTGACACTGTCCACATCTGATTGGATCTCTTAATCACGCCCCCCTGCCTCTTCCTGCCTGACGCCGCCCACCTGACATTACAGAGACTAAACAGCATATCAGGCACCAAAACTAACAGCAGTGATTGCTCAGGACAGTGAGGGCTAGAGAAAAAATTCCAACTGTGCCAGCATCAGTGAATGCTAAGAACTGGAGTTGGTGGAGGTGGTGAAAGGTCTTCTTTAATGGGCCACTCACATGTAGGAATTTGACGCTGATTTGGGGCGGAATATTCTGCCTCCCATTGTTTTCAATGGGAAAGCAGACATTGCAGCAGGAGACTGAAAAAATAAGGGGTCGTTCACACGCCGGAAAACGAAGAGAAATGAAACCGCGGCCGATTAGGCCTAGGTGAATGGGAGGCAGAAACTGCGTCAAATTCCTCCAAATGAACTTAACCTTCCATGCTCTATACCCCTAGGGTAAGGAAAAAGCCACACCAAAAAGTCTTCAACATTTTATAAATGTGTATCACTCCCTCTACGTACCACAGTTTACTAGCCATGGAAGAGATACTTGGCAGAAATAACTTGAAGGCAATAAAGCTAAACTCATTGGGGCGGCTGCAGAGATTCTTTATTCTTGGCAAATTCAATCAAGAATTACTGAATGCTCAGAACATGTATTTATCCATATGGCCACAGGGGGCAGTGTTGTGTTGCACACAGGCATATATCTAATCCAATCATGGATAGAAGAATGAAATGAAGGTTCTGCTCAGATTAAAATTGTAACCATATAGATAGATGACAAATGGTTTTGTGCCATGCCAGGCTGATGAATCTGTCTCACTGTGCACTGGGGAGAGACCGCTGTACCATTGATACTGATAAATGTGCCCCTAGGTATTTGTTTCTGGGGCTGAGAATAGTCAGTATATACACTGTACATCTCCAGGATCAATGTCAGCAAAGGTTAAGGTTGTATGGAGAGACACAGAGTCCCTGTTCCTCAGTACTAAGGAGTCAAAGGCACTCTGTGTACCGCCATATGGTGATCCATATGTCACGCATTATGAGGTTATTCTCTTTGTAATGTGAAATCTAAAGGGGTATGACTTCTGGTGACCGGTGAATGGTATTTTACTGCATATTTGACATATATCACCACTAACAAGTCGTTTTGGTGCAGTTTATGTCTAAAGCTGGCATAAACAATATAATAAATTTGGACCAATGTGTTGATATCCATATACCTAATGGATATGACCCAATACAGACTATATATAGGTTTTGCCATTTCTGCAATTTGTATAAAACATGTAAATAATATTAGCACTTACTGTATAGCTCCCCCCAGCCAAAATCTCAAGTGAATGTGGCTTAGCTGTAATGCCAAATATGGCCTATAAACAAGAGTGGCGCAATTGCCGACGAAACATGCCCTTTTATATTCTTCTTAGGCCCTCTTCACATGCTTGCAGCACTTTCCTCTCCGCATGTTTTGTGTGAAAACCGAGTGGAAACCACATGGACCCCATTATAGTCTATGGCGTTCGCGGGTTTCCCAGGTAAATTGATTTTTTATGCGTATAGGTTTCCGTTCGGGGGGTCCCCAAGTGGACTCCCCCGAACGCAGATGTAAACCGGCCCTTAGTCAACCCCATTGAGTATCATTTATAATCTTCACAAAGGCAATAGCAGAGTATGGGTCAGTCTTTCATATAAAGGCATCCAATTCTGAGCCACATGTTAATGGAATAACAATGAGACATAGCATATAGTAACCCTTATGTCATCTGTCAAGTCGTAGGATGTCAAGACATATCGCCCTCTAAGGATGGACCAAAAGAACAAAATAAAAAACTACTGTGTGGTGTTAATATTTTGTATGGGTGGTATTTTGGCATAGATGCCCATCCCTAGGACTTAACCCAGATTCCTAACATCTACTTTGCCTCTAATATTGAACAACCCAACTATCCTAGTAGTCTAAGTGCAATGATACTTCTTTAGGATGACCACCCGAAATTGCATTTAAAAAAGTTCTTCTAGGGAGGGTGGTCCTCTTTAAGGCAGTCCAATGCACGTTGGATCTCAGGTAAGGAAAATGTGTCACAGATATAAAAAAAAAAAAAGAAAACAAGATTTTTGGGAGAAGTTTAACTGTAAATGATATCAAACTCTTCATTAAAAACATAGAAAAGGACAAAAAATCTTTAAGTTTAGGAAACAAGACACAAACCAAGTCTAATGAAGCAGAATACCAGGAAGTACGAGGCCTTAAAGTATACCACCAACCGAAAATGAAAATGTGCCCCCAAAACCTATTGTGAAATCAGATAACTGTGTGGACCCCCCTCACCATTGGTTATTCAACGCCATACTTAAAGGGGTTCTCTGCTTTGGACAATGTCTACTTGTTAGAAAAGTCTGGGACTCCTGGGAACTAGCTGTTATTTGTGAGGAAACCTGCCATGTGTTCAATTTTCTTGCAGCGCCACCACAGGGCAGTGAAAGCATTATACAGTCAGTGGGTTGTCTATGTATTGTAGGACAGGACAGGTCCTCCAGAGAAGGAGACACTCTTTGTAACTGCTCATCTTTGGCCACGAGATGATGTTCCTGAAGAGAAGGCCTTTATGGCCTCTATTAACTCAGGATCACCTAATAGAGTATATGACAATTTTTTTTAAGCTAAACTTGGTGTGATTTTCTAACTTTATCACCAACATATATGTGAAGAAGTATCCAAGGTCCTCAGTTTCTGACTTTAGAAATAGTAACTTCCTCTCAGCCATATTTGTATCCAACCCTGTCTACAGGCCAAGATCAAAGTCTACAGTTCTGCTATTGAAAGAGTCACTCTTGACTTCTCATCTCAGCCAACCACTGGGAGGCAACTACAGCATTCTAGAGACCCTCTCATGTACACAAAATGTGTTTTGAGACTTGACTTCAGAGAACTACGAAAGGGTAACCATCCATACCAGTGACCACACATGAATGATACCAGTTTGTACATTGCACACATATTCTAGTAGTCATGTTATCACTCACCTCATAGCAACGTTGCTCCCGTCAATCACAATTGGCCGTAGGTTCTCACTGTCATCTATTCCCTCCTGATGAAAAGGAGATTCGGGTCTTTGAGATTCGAAGGAAGATGCTTCCCGCATAACCGTATTACTCACTCCACTATTTTGTTCGTTCTCACTTTTGCTGCCAAGCTTGACAAGTTCACCCAAAATGTCATTTATTAAAGCATTTGTACCAAGCTTGTTCAGAACCAGAAGAACCTGCTCTTCGGAGTAACCCAATTTAAGTGCAAAGTCCAATTTCGTTTGGTATTCCTTTACTTCATCTGTTGGCTTCTTTATCTCCTTCGAGTCTGTTTGGCCATGTTCACTTTTAAGGTCTTCTAGAATCTCATTCCTTTTAAGTATGTATGGCTCGATGCAAGGAGAACGGCAGAGCTGTCTGTGCTTCTTGGTCACCCGGCATGGTTCTGCTACAAGTCTACTTGACAGCTCAGACTCATTATCAGAATTTGTGCTTTCTTCTGAGTCACAACTGGAACTACAGGTCTCCTCAGAGGTATCTTTGTCAGGATCATCCTTCCTGGAATTAACTTTATCCATGGTTGGCTTCCGCAGAATAGTCCACGGTACAATTGCACTTAAGTGTGTATCACCGGTCTCTGTGTAAAGGCGCCCAAAGCTATGGCCAAAGTCATCTTTCAAGCCCATGAAGCCGGTACATGTGTCCGACTCCACCTTGTTATGATTTCTGAAGCCTTGATAAAATGACCTGAATTCCTGAAAATTAAGGAAAGTGAAAATTAGAGTCAATGAACATTTTATAATGCAGTTGGGTAGAAATCATTGTGCTGGTATAGATACAACTTTTGGTGCTACACCTTACATATCTATAGGATGGAGGCCTAGCCTACCCAGATACCAGCAGGGGTGTAGCTAGAGGAGGAGAAGACCTAGCAGTGGCATCTGAGCTTCGGTGCCCAAGGAAGACACAGTATTATAAATGACATGTGGTAATTGGCGGCTCCATTACAATTGTTCATTGGAGTCCAGGGGCTTCAAGTTCTGCCTTCCATACCAGTTTCCAAAATTCATAGAATCCATTGAAACTATAGGATATCCCCACTTATTAATTTTAGGTATACAGTTTCAATTACAAATATATATCATTGAAATCTATCATGTCCAATGTCCATCCTCCATTTATACCGAAGTAACCGCTAGTTTATCTATCAATCCACGCAAATTCTTTTTTCATAAAGACGACTGACAGAAGGTCACAACCTTGCCCCAGTGGCTTGCATCACTGGAGCGTAATATGATCATGGCCACTGTTATCTACTCTTCCACACAGCTTCCACAATAACCTCCCTCCCCCTATAGTCCTCCAGTTCAACTGTCCTGCCTGTGTGCCAATGATCCTCCCATTATGTAACATTCACTACAAAGGAAGGGACCTTGATAGGGTTGGGCCAGTTGAGACAACCAAGTTTAGATATACTGGTCACCACATCAGGATCTGGTTGACTGAGACCTTGCAGCTGTGGACACCAGATTAGAGGTTTGGTGCAGGGGTGCGGTAGATATAATGCTCATTTTTACTATTACCCCAAATGATAGGGAAGGTTACTGGATGTAGCGCAGCAGTGGGGCTCTCTTCTTTTTCCAAAACATGCCCTTAAAGGACAAATGCAGATAATCATTGAGAACCCCAGAAATTCAGGAGATATACATGGTATACATGGTATTATAACTCTGAGTTTTCCATGGCATATACAATATACAATGCATGTATGGGCTGGAGAGGAGGACACATTAGACATATTGTACAAACAGAACCGTCTCTTGGGAATCTTACAATTGCATCCAAGCCATGGACTTCGACAAGTAATTGCTCCTAATTAGGAGGATTGTCCTATTAGAATCATCCTGAGGTTCAGCAGATTGCAGACATTCCCACTGCCCTTGTCAGTTATGGGAAGACTACAGATGGCTAGAATGCCATAGACTACGGCTACCCATTTGTAAATCTGACATCTGTGTGACAACCTATCACTATGGGACCTGAAGAGACACCGCCAATTCTGCTAGGGCCATGGGCTGCAGAAATCAGTAGACTGTCATCATTGATTAATGAAAGGGAAAAATTCTACTTATAGAATTTTTGAGGAAAAAAAGGAAATTTTCGCTTGTTTGTAAATATTTTATCAGTTTGCAATGAAAAAAATATAGTTCAGATTTTGTATTCTTTATCATAATGAGTAATTATCAAAAATAATCATCTATTACCACCTTTTTTATGGCCCTGTATTAGCCATTACTTATTCTTTATATTCTACATGACCTTATATGATCCATTGCTTCCCTCTTTATATTCTATGTGACCCTATATAATCCATTGCTTTCCTCTGTATATTCTTTATTATCCTATATGATCCACTGCTTCCCTCTTTATATTCTACGTGACCCTATAGGAAGTAGTCCATTGCTTATGTCTTTATAACCTTTATGACCCTATACAATCTATTGCATCCCTTTTTATATTCAATGTAGTTCTATATGGTCCATTACCTCTCTATTTATATTCTATATAACCTATATAGTCCATTGCTTACCTCTATATGTTTTATATAATCCTATATGACCTACAGGATCCATGGCTTCTCACTGTATATTATTTACGGTCCTGCATAGTCCATTGCATCCCTCTTTATATTATATATGACCTATATATCCTTTATGATCCTTTATGATACTTTGCTGCTGTCTTTATATCCTATATGACTCACCATAATCCATTGGTTCCCACTTTCTAATCCATATGACCTTTTTTGAAAACAAAAACAAAAAAACCCCAAAAAATAAAAAAAATGAAGGGATAGTTTAGACTTATGGACCCCACAGTAGGGGTGTGACATTGTCACTACTGTCGGTATGCCGCTGAAGGAGTCCTTATCAGGTGGAAACTAGAGATGAGCGAATCGAAGCTGACGAAGTGGAATTCAATCCAAATTTCAGGAAATCTTCGATTCGCATCAAAGCCGGATTTCCTCACGCGTCGATGTATCGAA
This sequence comes from Leptodactylus fallax, assembly GCA_947044405.1. Lineage (NCBI taxonomy): Eukaryota > Metazoa > Chordata > Amphibia > Anura > Leptodactylidae > Leptodactylus > Leptodactylus fallax. Next base: position 960,057 of record CAMRHE010000405.1, on the reverse strand, counting down.
TCGTATTTTTAAAAAAATGGCTACTGCACATGTTAGGACATGGGGCAAGGAACTCTGGGAACGCGGGATCACCCACAATGCCATGCGTGCAGCCAATCAGCAGCCAGCAAGCCCTTTAACCCCTTCACGAGTGCCCACAGCATCAGGAGCGGGTGTTAGCTGTAACTGACAGCTAACACCCTGCATCATAACCGATTGGGGGTTCTAACCCCTTGGATGCTGCAGTCAAACGTGACCGCGGCATCAAAGGGGTTCCGCCATTTTGACGCTCACCACTGCTCTCTGCAGCCAGGAAATAGCTGTTTTTTTAACGCAGTTCACCACGAATTAATTCAGATCGAATAGAATCATATCGGAAATTTTGGCAAAGTTGCCAAATCGAATTTTTGAAAACTTCGCTCATCTCTAGTGGAAACCAAGCTTCCGCGCTCCCTTGAGATCTGGATGGATGTAGAAATTTGTGTTTCTTTAAATTGGACCCTATAACATCTTAGCCGTTCTACATGAGTAAACTGCATACACCAAAGAGCATGTAAATCAACATTGTCCTAAGTACTGTAAGTCTTGTTTTCGTTTGATATGAGGATTATGGAGCTAAATTTTTGGGTTTTCAACAGCTTTTCTCTGTCAACCACTTGATCTGCTCTTTGATATGAAAACCTCTTTTGGAGGAGAGTTCTCCTGGGAAGTGTTGTAACCTGCAGGCATTACGTGACGGTAAACCAACATTTATCAATACATCTCTATAATGAAGGCTTCTGTAACATAAATCCAAGAGCTCTTGTCAAAGTGCATGGGCAGCCAGATTATGTGGAGCCCATATTTATAGCCAAGGGAAGAACACAACCTACAGTATTCTGTGGATTATATATAGTGGCTGGGCCTCCATTTTTCTTCTTTTAAGCTTCTAATCTCCTCAATAAACCCACAGTAAAAGGGGTTATTCTACTTCTGAAAAAAACAGGAAATTTTATGAAATAACTTAAAAAAAAAAAAACACCCTTCCAATCCTTTGCCGATCCAGCGCAGATGCTCCACAGTGCCCCTGTGTTTGTTTACAAGTGGCCAACATGTAAGCAAGGCAGCCAATCGGTGGCCTCGGTGCATGCTATATTACTAATTGTATACAGTAGTTACATGGCAGATACTTGTAGACAAAAGATCAAGGGGAGTGTCTGTGCCGGATTGGTGCAGATCGAAGAAGAATTTTTTTTTGCTATTTAATAACATTTGTTTATGTTTTTATTTTTTTTAAGTTAGATAACCCCTTTAAATGATAACATTTTTGTTCACAGCCACCACTAGAGAGTGCTTAGGATCATCCTACGTATGACTTACAGTGAGCTCAATAATAAGACATTATGCTCCCCCTATTCTTGAAGTTGAAGGGGTTGTCCCACAACTTCTTATCTATCCAATATACAGTATAACTCCACTTCCACTATCTTCATCATAGACGTTTAATGTATCGAAAGTGTTCTGTCTGCATATCGGGATATTTGAGGTTTAGCATTCTTACATATAAAGTCCTCTAAAGAGGGGGAGGAAACATGAGCATACAAAGTCGCTACCATCAGCTATGAGATACCTTTCAGCAATTCAGTCATGTTTCCCCACCCCCGTAACGCCTTTGGAAATCCCAAAGCATATAATTTATAGAACAGCACAGAACGTGAAAGCATAAAACAACCAATACACAAGTTACAACCAACCACATTTTAGTTCATATCACAAAATTTGAGCTTTGTATAGACATTTCTTTAAGATATTTCTTATCCATTTTCAAAATTGGTCAATGTACAACTGTATGGATATGTGTATGGCAAAATGTAGAATAGAATGATATGGATTCTGCACTGATGCACATGGCATGTCTCAATAATACGGCATTGGATGAACCTTTATATTCCCAGGTGCTGTATGAAATCGAAGGGAATTTAGAGTATGATATGAGGCCTTAAGCTAGTCATACACATTAGATTAATGCTGGTTGAACCCGACAGTTACTTCCGGAACATTACCTCAGGCGACGCAACTTTCCCATGATAGCAGGTGATGGTGGAAAGATTGATAGGACTGTTGGATTCCAACATGACCAATCTTTTGTTCTCTGAAGATAGGCCACAGCCTGAGGTCTCTGGCATTGGCTTATTCCCTTTTTCCCAGGGTAGTGGAGTCGGAGTATAAGTTGTATAAATCAGAACTTGGAACCAATACTAGGTGGAGTCGGAATCTGGAAAAAGTTACTCCAACTATGGGTTCAAAATAAAATTTCAAAAAGCCCTGTTTTTTCCTATTGGGACGAATGCAAACACTAAGCCAAGTTCATATATGAATGGTGGAGTATTTGTCTGTCAGCTATCTAATGTGTATGGCCAGCATTAGATGTCTATCTTTGTCTTATTAAAGTTATTATCCAAGACTATGATACTGAGCTTCACTTTCTCCTCTCAGGAGGTGATATCACGCCCTTTGGTCATTTTAATGGGACTGAGCTTCAGCATGGCCATGTGACCAACAGACATGATGTCACTTCCTGAGAAAGGCTGGTGGAGCTCAATATCCTAGTTTTGGATGCTTAGAACTTGTATGGGGCCATAATAAGGCCATGAATATGGGGCCTTAGGCCGGTTTCACACAAGCATAATATATTATGGCCACAAATCCTGGCCCAACTAGTGGTTATGTTACTTTGGGTCACTAGATCTGTGGACAGGATAAGATCTACAACCGTAATAGAGCCAAATAAATACCTTACTTATTCACACCATTTCTAGCTACAGAATTCTAGACGTGGGGGATAAAATAAAAATAGAAACTCTCCAAATTAGGAGCCTCCCAAATGTATTCACTGGGGCCTCCGACCAATTATGACAGCTTCTTTTTAAGTTAGAATGTGCTACTTTTTAATATGTGCAGCCTTCATACAAAAAAGTATCTTCACAAGGAAATCCTACTAGGAACTCTGTTGCCGAGCAACCAGCCTCAGTTGCTAGGATACAAGTCCTTTAACATACCATCATGAATGCTATCACAGAAAAAAAGATTAATTTGGTATGAACAAAAGGCCTATGAAAGAGGTTGGGACATAAGTGCGTCTGGTTTACGCTTCGAGAACAATGAAGCTGCCAAACCAATCTGAAACCACCAACATCAATGTTCAATAAGTCCGGCAACGTGCTCAGGCTGGAGGAAGTGCGTTTAATAAGGGAACTTTTTTTTTTTTTTTTTTTTAAATCTGCTCTAGAAAGTTGAGGACAACTTTTATTCGGCTTCGCTGATCGTTGTATCAGAATAGATCAGTGGGCAAGCAATTCAAGGGATAATAGATGCTTAAGCATGAAAATGAGGTAATCTCCATGCAAATCTTATTCTAATGCAAAAAAAGGAAAAAAAAATAAAAAATTAAATTTAAAATCGGTAACTGAAAATGTAGCCTGGTAGAATAATAATTTAAAAAATCTCAACCTCTCTAGAACCTCATATTAAAATTATATATTTAAAAAAAAAAATACACAATGAAATTTAAAAAAAAAAAAAAAAAATTTCTGGATCACATATTAAAATTGTAATTTTTTTTTAATCCTGTTATGTTATCGTAATGATAAAGAGAGTGAGATGAACATTTACAAAACAGCAGATGTACTTAGAGAAGTGCATTGTGGCCGCATTTTAACAGCTTGCTGCCTGAATTAACTGCTGGAGCACACGTCTGTCTATTGGGGGTCAGGAAATTTCAATATGAAAGCCCATGAAATCTGAAACCTTATCATTAAGTCTGAGACAAATGCATTGAGCTGCCAGGCCCATGGTCATCTTGCAAATGCGATGGTCCTGAATATATTAAGTAGCATCTGTGTCCTCCTATTTATTCCCTGTGGATTTTGGGGCAAAGACTTATCTGCAGCTGTCTTTTATGGGAGGACTGTTTTGCTCTTCATAAAGTTTATAAAACCACAAATGGTTGGTTTTCTATATCCAAGTCAGGAGGGAGAGACTAATCTGAAATGAAAAATTCATCACATTAATAGTAGAATGTTTTTTGCACATTTGGTCTGGGCACAGATTCTTCGGAAACTCTTGATTCCCTCCTTGATTTTGTCTAAACCACAACACAGACTACTTTATGGTTATCACGCCATATGGACAAGTTACGTACATTGATCTAATTGAAAATACTGCAACCATATTGACTTCCATATATAAGACCGTTCCCCTGGGTGAAACCCAAGATCCACATTTGGGGACAACATGACAAATAGAAAATTTTGGGCCAATAGTTTTAATACCTATAAAGTCCAATTAGAATTTAGTTATCAGTTTCTATAATTTTCCAAATTTGTAGACTGAACCCCAAATTGTCACTATGCTCTGGAAGCCTTGTGTGCATTAACTGTTTGTAGTCGTTCCCTTGTAAGCTTGTCTACTTGTGATCCAGACTATACCTACCTGAAGTTTCATGGACAGCAAGTAACTTTCTGACAGCAATCATTGACAGCCATGCTAGCTCCCATTGGGAGCCTTTTTGTGTCACTGGTCACAAAGATAGTCCTCTACAATCTCTCACAGTATGAGGTATCAGTAACAATAAAAAGTTGGCTGTAGACATAGTATTATAGCAAACTCTGTTAGGTACCTAATGTCTATGTCCCACTAAAGAAAAATATTAGACTTTCTACATCTGCAAAACCCACCAATGTTGCTGAAGTCCAGATTTCACATCCAGACACTGATATAGCGGCACTCCAGACTACACAGCTAGGCTGCTATTACACGAGATTTTTAGGCCTGAGGGAGGGCCTTCAATGTACCCAGACAGATTATTGTTATGGGGGAATCCAGTACACAGACAAAGTACTGGTGCAGGGGGAAGTCCACACACAGAGCCTGCTGTTACAGCAAGAGGTTCGGACTACACAACCAGACTGCTGTAATACAAGGTACTTTTGCCAACATAGCAAAACTGCTGTTTCAGAGGGAGGTCCAGACTACACAGCCTGACTACTGTTATAAGGAGCACTCCTGACCATACAACCAGACTACTGTGATAGGCCATTGATCCAGACTACACTGACAGACTGCCGTAACAAGGGGTGGTCGCCCGCAGCTGCCGACAGGGGGCAGACTACACTGGCAGACTGCCGTACAAGGGGAGGTCCAGACTACACAGGCAGACTGCCGTAACAAGGGGAGGTCCAGGACTACACAGGCAGACTGCCGTAACAAGGGGAGGTCCAGACTACACAGGCAGACTGCCGTAACAAGGGGGGTCCAGACTACACAGGCAGACTGCCGTAACAAGGGGAGGTCCAGACTACACAGGCAGACTGCCGTAACAAGGGGAGGTCCAGACTACACAGGCAGACTGCTGTAATACAGTTTACATTTTCTACTGTTATACCATGATATGCTCCATTACTTTTGATCTTATATTACTATTTATTACCTTTGATAATAAAATTATTTTAAAGCAATAAAAAAAATTACAGACCTAGCAGGGCCACTATCAAGGCAGTACTGGCAGCACTCCAGTCAGGGGGCCTGAAGAAATCTTCAAAAAAATGGGGGCCTGTCGCTACCCACCACTTTCACTGTTACACACTGTTACATATTCAAAAGCATTGAATTGATCTAGGGTGGATACATGCTGATAGCTCCATTGCTCCCTGATAAACTGACTGTAGTGTGTGATAGAGGAATTAGATTTGGGACAAGGACTGATGAATAGGCAATTTGGTAACAACGCCGTACAGTACTCTGTAATATCTCAGCAACTGGAAATAAGTACATAGGAAACCTCAGAACTGTGAAATCCCTTTGGATGCGCTGGTGTTACCATGGAGAAGACTTCCTGCTTGGTGGTGAAGGCCATAAAATCCAGCTAAAATTTCACATTAATTCTTATTATCCACCATTATTATAAATGACATTACCTAATGGTAAATTCATTGCATACAAGTCCTACGCTTTCAGCACACACAGACCTTCATGCAACATTTACAAAAATGACATTGACCTCATGCAACTTTGTACTTTTGCCCATTTTCCTACATCCATTTTGCTGCCTCTAAGCTAGACTTGTATAATGCGAGAAAATAAATAACCAGGCAGAATAGAAAATGGAATTAGGATAAAATTACATAAATTTAGAAGGAGCCACCCAGCTTTGTATAAATTACATGCAGCATATGGTTTGGTTCTCCCAGCATGGCTTATTGAGGGTTAACATGATTTCAGCCACCATCTACAAAAATATCAGGTATGTTGTATGTGGCTTAATGGTTACATATCCCACTGTCAAGGAACGTCTGACCAAGACAGACTTCAGGGTAAAAAGAGATGGCAGATGAAAACATTTTAAAGGGATTCTATCATTGGGAAAGGCATTTTTCAATAACACCATGTTGTAATAGCCTTTAGAAAGTCTATTCTTCTCCTACCTTTATTTTTCTGCTCTGCTCCGCCATTTCTGAGAATTTTCTTTTTTTCTTCTTTATGCAAATAAGTCCTCAGAAAGGACAGGGGGCGTCCCCTGTGCTCAAAGTAGATGCTCTTCCGAACATCCAGCGCCGCATCTCTCTTCTTCTGCTGACACTTCTCCGACGCTGAATCTCTGTTCAGGATTCAAATCCAGCGAATGCTCAGTCAGCTCCGCCATTTTGGTTTGGACAGAGCCGACTGCGCATGTCCAGCCAGCCATTTTCATGTGGATTTGGATGCCGAACACACACTCGGCGGCTGATGATGTGACGGAGAGGCGTCAACAGAAGAAGAGAGAGGCGGTGCTGGATCTTCGGAAGAGAGTCTTCTTTGAGCACAGGGGACGCCCCTTGTGCTTTCTGAAGACTCATATGCATAAAGAATTTAAAATAAAATTCTCAGAAATGGCGGCGCGGAGCATAAAAATAAAGGTAGGAGAAGAATATTCTTTCTAAAGGCTATTACAACGCGGTGTTATTGAAAAATGCCTTTCCCAATGATAGAATCCCTTTAAAATATAAAGCATATTATAAAACATCATATATCATATCATAAAAACACACAAATATTCTATGTGGCATCATTCAGGCCTTAGATAATTTTGATGACAATGACAAGACCTCTAATACCCTAAAAGTGTGACTAGGTAAATCCCAAGAGCCAAGTAGCCAATGCATCTCAAAATCTGTCATTGGCATCTGTCTTTTTGTTTTCTATCAAGGTCTATGAAAATTCTTATTGCAGGACCATAAAAATCATCCAACTGGCCCCTGGATTGATCTTGTTGTCCATCCCTACCCTACGCCCTGCCATTGTGTATAATAAGATGAAAGCATCTGCCACCATAACAAGTTGCACTTATCATATTACCAATATCAAAAACTATGGTAAAAAAGGACCACCCTTAATATTTTTGGTCTGGGTTCTACCAAATTTCTTCTTTGTAGAAAATAAAACACAAAAAACATTTTTTTTTCTTCAATTTCAATGTAAGATACACAAATTGTCCTCACATGAATAAAAGTAATCAATATCCTCCTCAATGACCACGTGCTATCTGTAAGACTTCCATAGGTCTTGGATTTCCCAGGACAGTCCTCTTGTCTCAGAAGGTCATCTTCACCTCACAATGCTTCCATTCCCTTCAAGGTGAAGTCCCGGTGAACCCAAATTAACACAACATCTTAGAATAGCTCTCAGTAAATCTTAAGTACTGTAGAAAAGGATGGGGTGGATTTTATGGCCCGATCAATCTATTCCAAATAGCAAAGTCAAAATAATGGAACCCCTTGCCATGTGTCTAGTAGACCTCTATGTGACATTGGCTATTTAAGGTTGTACTAAAGAAAGCTATCATTGTATCAATAAATATTTATACACAAGGGTGGACTGAGAGTGATCTAGGCCCTTAGATATTAAAGATCGAGGATCCCTAACCAACCAGTATAGCCATGATATATTTGGCTTACTAAACAGCATTAGAGGTGGAAATCACTCAAATCATTTTCTTTTTACAAGTCCTGTAAAACAATAACAGAATTTCCAGGATTAAAAGACTAGAACTGCTTTCCTTCAGAAACAGCGCCACACCTGTCTACAGGTTGTGTGTGGTATTGCAGCATTGTTTCATTCACTTCGATGGAGCTGAGCTACAATACTCCACACAACCTGTTTCTAAATGTGTCATGCTTTCTAGAAGAAAGCTGCCATGTTTTTCTTATCCTCGTAATCCCTTTAGACTGAAGCCACACACTGAGGAAAAGGTGAGTTTTTTGTAGCAGATTATTTTGAGTCACAACCAAGAGTGACTTCAAATGGAAATAAAAGAAGGATTTACACATCTCCCTTCTGCTACACCACTCTTGGCTTTAGCTAAAAAAAAACAAAAAAAAAAAAAAAAAAAACACAGCAAAATCTGCAACAAAAAACACAGCTTTTCCACAATGTGTGGCCTTATCTTTAAGAAGTTTCATAACTGAATAAAGGGCTGTGGTCCCCTTAGGTCACCCTAGTGATCAAATGGTCAGTCCACTCCTATGTCTAAAACATGCAAAAACCTTATATGGAAGCTACAAAATCTTGCACAAATGTGGGACCCAGCTCATTGCTAAAGACTCTCAAGAACTGGGGGGAGAAAGAGGAAAATGATAAGTAGAGAGAAGCCGGAAGACCCAAACATAAGACATTCTGGAGAAACACCACTGATATGGTCAACAGAGGACCAATTGACTCAACAGAAAGCCTTAAAAAAAGGAGTCTGTCACCAGGAAACTTGATATCAAACCAGTTACAGTGTATTGTAGGGGACATTCTACTGAGCACCCTCATACCTCTACATAGTCCAATAGATGCACCATTCCTTCAAAAAGCTGTTTTTAGAAACATGCAAATAAGGCTCAAGTGCAATGGGGCATGGCAGAGCCTCAGGCTTACAAACCTGAATGTGGAGACCTTGGAAGACCTGACACGTTTCATTGCACTTTATTTGCCTCATTTGCATAATTTCTCAAAATGGCTTTTTCAAGGAAACAGATCATCTATTGGACTACTGAAAGGTATGATGGTACTCAGGATAATTATTTATTGTCCCTACTTGTATAGGGGGCAACATATTTCGCAGTGCTTTACACACATGGTTGGCCACTGTTCCATATAGGGCTCACAATCTACATTCCCTATTAGTATGTCTTTGGAGTGTGGGAGGAAACCGAAGTACCCGGAGGAAACCCACACAAACATGGGGAGAACATACAAAGTCCATACATTCGAATCCAGGACTCCAACACTGCAAGGAAACTGTGCTAACCACTGAGCACCATGATAAAGTCCTCTACAATGCACTATGACTGTTTTTATATTGAGTTGTGTCCTTGTGACAGACTGCCTTTAAGTGTTTAAGCTGCTTCCTTCCAGCAACAATGTCACATCTGTCCATGTCTATTTGACTGAATGGAGCCGAGCTGCAATACAGCACATATCCTGTGGACAGGAGTGGCACTATTTTTGGAAAAAAAGAGTCATGTATTTCCAAACCTGGACAACCCTTTAAGACAATGCCTGGATCTATCACATTTTCACTTTAACTCAACCAGACTATCTTAGATTTCTCAAGGTCAATATTTGACATAAAATATATGAGTGTCCAACTTTTTTCTATCGATGCGACCCCTTGAAGATACTGTTATTTTTCAGTCAAAGGCCATTTTTTTCCAATACAAAACAAATCTTCTCATAGGTACATATAAGGAATGAAACCTTAACAAATCTCCAGATCCCGTAGACTTCCACAATTCTCAGATTCATTGGAACACCAATCAGTTCAAAAATTTGCCAATAATTTCAAAAATTCCATGTTGATTCTGAGATCTCCAACCATCAAACTGATGGACACATTGACGTTTGGTGGTCTGTTTATTGCTGACATTGCTGGGGGTCCATGTTCTTCTTTGTTACCTAAGTACTTCTATGGCCCACTACTAATGTTACCTAAGTACATAAGGTATATTGTAAGATTTCTGCGCCAGGTTCTTCCCGATTACGTCATTTGTTATTGTCACAGTATAATTTTCCAAATGATGTACTTGTCAAGTGCTACATAAAAGCCGTAACAGTATATCATTGTGAGCTTTGCAGTTCCAAGAATGTCCCGCAATATGAAAAGTTTGACAGCTCAAGATCATCGAGTACTTTACTGAGATGACTCACTATTCATAACCCATGCAAAAAGGATTGTATATCTATCTGTGGGTGAGATACAGGGAAATTCAGGTAATCCATACATTGGCAGTCTACAAGATGTTCTACAAGACAAAATACAGATACAAATACAGGCCACTTACACACACTGAAAAGTCTATGGAAGAGGAATGAAAGATTGGGCCACCCATGCCTCCATCTGACCTCTGCCCCTGGATAGGGGTTTGGGTGAATTTACCCATGGCAGATATGTTGGAGAAATTTCTGCAACTGAAAACCAGTTCCAAGGCCCCAGTGCAAAATATGTAACAGGGCCTGCACTTACCATGTGTCATCTAAAATACTGGTGTCCTCTTATGTTGTACAGAGGACTCTGGAGGCTCCAGGGCCCAGTGCCGATTGCTACATCTGCACCCCCTATGGCTACGCCCCGATTTGGTTGCAATAAATCTGCCATGTATGAAATCGCTATTCTTGATCACCATTTCGCCAAGCACCAAGATGCTTTTAATTCCAGGCCATTAGATTGCTTGAACAGAACGTAACATTCTACATCATTAAAGGAACACTCCGGCCAAAATAGATGCATTACATTATCAAATTACGACATCAAAGACTAGCCACATGCCATAACACAGCGCAAGTGAATTTAGTGCCACCATTTTGTCACAATTGGAGTGCAGTGCTCAGCTTCTCTTCGGTAGCCCTACAAATGCTTGACCACCACTCCATTCATACTGTAGACATGGGACCGCCACTCTCAGGATCAGTGGGGTCCCAGCAGTCAGACCCCACCGATCAGACAGTTGTCATCTTTGTCATCTAGATAGGTAATAAAATTAAATCTTGGGGTAGCCCCTTTAAAGTGAGTTGTCTCATGAAGACAGACATATTAAAGGGAATTCACCATGTGTATTTGGGACACTAACTCACCAGCAGGTCCTTATGGACAGATGATTTAGTTTCCCAAATATTCCTATACTATGCCTGCTGTTCCTGCTTAAAAAAAGTCACCCAGCACCTTGTGCATGCGCAGTTCTTCACGGAAGCCAAAGTAGTACATCTCAGCTTCACCGCGCATGCACCCGACATTGGACGTATGCGTAAAGAAAGTAGAGGTGTACTGCTTCAGGAGCACCAGAGATCTCATCAGACTGATCTCTAGGTAAATATAAAGACTTATTTTATTTGGAACACTAAACCACCGGTACATGAGGATTTGTTGGTAGTTTTATATCCCAAATGCATGCAACAGGTTCCCTTTAATATTACACTATCTATACATGTACATCATATATATTTATACAGTATGTCCATATATGTGGGCAGCACGGTGACCTTGCAATGCTTGGGTCCTGGGTTCAAATCCAACCAAGGACGACATCTGCAAGGAGTTTATATATTCTCTCTGTGCTTGCATGGGTTTCCTCCGGGTACTCCGGTTTCCTCCCACACTCGGACATAGGGAATTTAGATTGTAGGAAAGTAACTGTAAAGCACTGTGGAATATGTTGGCGCTATACAAGTAAGAGAAATAATATATTATACACACACACATATATATATATATATATATATATATATATAAATTTTTTTTTTTTTTTTTTTCTTCCCCAATATATCTATATATTAGTAAATATATTCCTATGGCAGATTTACAATGCAGGAATATTTTTCAATAGTTAAGTTACCCAATTAATAATAAAATATAATAATAATAATAATAATAATAATAATTTTGTAATAGTTTTCTTGTTGAATGCAGAATGGCAGCTTGCTCCTGATCCAAGGCATGATGTAAGGCAGAGAGACAATGCAGAAAATACAATGAATATGTAATAATAAGCGGTGTGCGCGCTGGATTCTCTCTATTTAATGACCGTTGTATAGCTGGCAGTGCTGCTGTCTGCTAACCTCCAGCTCACAAAGAAAAGATGTCCCATTGAACAGATTGGTTAATACTCTGAGGCAACAGATGTCTACTGGAGCTGCAGGAGATCGGCAACTGGTGGTCTGCCCATCTCCTGAAAACTTTCAATAGCCTAATGCATATGCTGGAATAATAGGGGCATGTGGCACGAGCGCTGCCTTTATGTTAACCCTTCATGCACCTGCCTCGATAGCACTCATCTACAAAGACCTTTAAGAGCTTGGCGTGCTCCCTGACACAAATCATAGCCCACTACTGAAAGAGGGTCCTTTCATTGGACATCACATACAAGCACAACTCCCACTCCTACCACCCATACATACAGATGTAGTAGAGCTGTATTTGTCATTGAACTCTAACATAATACACTAGGTCTAGCATAGATGATACAGCTGCACTACCATGCACATACTGCACATCTACGGCTGTACCTTCATTGATCTACAACCACAGAGACAGGGGCGGACATATCATTGGTGCAGCTGAACAGGGGCCCAGTAGATTGGGGGGCCACATCCCCTTATCAGCAGCTTTCTACGGTCTATTAGATTGTAGGTATGCCTAAACTAATAAACTTCATGACTACCTATCACCAGTGGATAGCTAGGCCAGAGCTACACGGCAACGTTGGCCTCAACCAAAGATCGCCATGTCGCTCGGTGACACCTTACTAATGGAAGTGAATGGAGTCACATTGTGACCTAGGGGATGGTGCAGCTGCAACTTCAGTGCAAACTATTTGAGCACTGCTGGATTTTTTGGTCACTAGAAGTCACAGCCGCAGCACCATCAGGGTCGCCATGCAATTCCATTCACTTACATTAATAAAGTAGTCATCATCAGGCGACATGGCGATCTTTGGCTGCAACCAAAATCACTGTGTAACCCTAGCCTTAGAACGATATAAGGGGTTCTCTGTGCTGAGATATTTTAAAACAAGGGGCCCATAACTGTTCTTGCACAGGGGCCCTCCGCTGTCTCCTACCATTATTAGCACTGTTGTCTTTCAGCACTGGGGTCCTGGGATCGAATCCGACCAAGCACAACATCTACAAGGAGTTTGTATATTTTCCCTGTTTTTGCATAGTTTTCCCCCAGGTATTCTGGTTTCATCCCACACTCCAAAGACAGGGGACAGTGAGCTGTGACAATATCTGTACAGCGCTGCGGAATAGGTTGACGCTATATAAGCATCAGAAATAATTGAATAAATATCCACTTCGGCTTCAAAAACTGCATCAAAACACCCTGTGTGAAAGCACTCTTAGTGTACGGACTCAATGGTGTTGTATAATAATAGCAGTGTGCAAATAAATTCACTATTATAACCTATAACAATATTGCATACACCTTGGCCACAGAGCTTGCAATCTTTGCTTGCAACCTCATCACTGCATCTCCTAGATGTACGATGGATGCATCCTCAAAATAACATCATGGCATCGCCACTATGTTTACACCACTCACAGCACAGGTCACATCTAGATAGCGCCCCTCTGCATCAAGGTATCAGCACAATTCACTTCACAATGGGGTCTTGTATACAAATGCAATTGTCGTAATTGTTCATCCAGCTGTTCTCCATCACTGTGCCCTCGGCTTAGAGACCCCTGCACAGCCATCAGATCCTGCACCTGCTCTGAGATCCATGTCCTCCCTGTATGGAGAAGCCTCGGCACCACAACAATACAGCCAGTCGGTGCAGCAAGTAAACACAACAGCATATGCACAGAGCCTACGGTATACAGGTATGCAATATGGAGGAGGATGGCGACATATATCACCAAGAATGCAAAATGTATCTTCGGGACTGCAATGTTCATACATACATAATGATGATGAGAAGAGATGATGGACCTGATGTACTAATCGTTAGACAGTGTAAACTTCAATCAGTCTGAGAATACACCAGATTTATCACAGTGACTGATGCTGGATGATAAATCTGATGTGTCTTTAGATTGGCTGGTCTAAGTTTATACCACCTATTAGTTTCTGTACTTTGGGCTAGAATTTTACGCCAAAATTGCGATGTAATTTGGGAACATTTTGACTTATTTAAGCCACACCCCTTTTCCGAGAAGTCCCACCCACATGTCTAGCATGTCGAAAAAGCTCAAATTAGATGCACCAAGATATGTCTAAGATGAGCCAAAAACGCACTTAAAATTTGCCCTAGATATGTCTACGATGTGCCTAAGATGAGCCTAAGATGTGCTAAAATTATGCTTAAGATGTACATTAGATATGCCTTAGATGTTCCTAAGATGTGCTTAAGATGTTCCTAAGATGTGCTGAAGATGTTCTTAAGATGTACATTAGAAATGCCTAAGATGTGCTTAAGATGTACATTAGACACGCCTAAGGTGTGCCTAAGATGCGCCACATTTCCACCAGTCTACTGATAACCACAATAGTAAATCTGGGCCACTGCTTCACATGACACTACAGCGAGAAGTTTACTTCCAGTACTAAACACTTCCCAGTTATGGCTTGCTATGAAAATAAGAGATGCAGCAGAGCTGAAGCCGTTATCGTCCACTGCACTGCTCATGCATCGTTAAAACCTCCATCCATAAAGATAAATCCAAACCTGTAGCCCTATAGAAAACATACGTTACTTATCATGAGTTGGACCGAATGACAAACTCAGCTCTGCTACATCCCAATGAAGAAAATCCATTAATCCAAAAAAGGCACAAATCCGCCCTGTACTCACTTTAGCCGGTGAACACACAGACATTGGTTTCCAGAGCGGTTTTAGCAGCAAAGTCCTTAACACAGTGTCAGCTCCAGGATCGCAGGCAGGCAGAGTGAACAATGAAGAAGGGGACAGATGGGAGAGCAGTGTATCTGCAGGAGCTATTACTGAGTAAGACAAGCAGCCAATGAACAGCCAGTGAACAGCAGGCGCACAATGACTGGGCCAGGCAGATGCAAAGCTAAACCTCGCTAGCTCTGTGTCAGGTTTGGAGGCTTCCATTCCCAGGGTCTGCCCCCGGGCAGCATGTGCATTAACAAGGGGCGTGCTGCAACAATGGCCCATACAAAGGAAGCAGTAAGGCAGCTGCTCTCCAAGAGCTGGAGTCATTAGCAAACAAGCTGCCAACAAAAAGCACCTGGCTCTGGACAGGCCCCACGTTCTCGTATTGTTTCCAAATTCACGAAACAAAGAAGGAAATTATTTGGTGGCAAAAGTTTGGGATTTGTAGGGGTTGGACGGACAAGGTTCGGGACTAAGGGCAATATTCATAGAGGGGCTGCGTTAGTTACATCCTATTCTAGGGGACTTTTGGAAAACAAAAAAAATCAGAAGTCTTTAGGGTGAGGAGCGCATGGACGTAGAGAAGAGCAGTAGCGATATGTGCACCTACCAAGTGCCTACTTGAAGTGTCGGACTGAGCTTCCTCCAACCCAGAACCCTGGTTTCTGGGGGCCCACCCTCCATGAATCACTAGTAAACAGACCATGGCATCCTTCTAACATGGTTGTCTTCTGCTGGACCATTATTGTATACACTGGTACTCCATACATTGTCTACTTTTGACCCAAGTCCCTTTCTTTCATTTTTCTCCTTTGATTTCCCTCTTTTTGACCTTGGAAATAGATTTTCATTCAATGTCGGTGTTGCCCACCAGAGTACCCAAAGGTCCTCCGTAGGGCCCAGGCTCTAACATAATAATGGTCTAGAAGAAGACAACCATATCTGAAGGATATTACTACGATCTTTTACCTAGGGATTGTTGAAGGTTGCACCCCCCAGAATGATTTTATCTGGTGGGCCCAAGGAACCTCAGTCTGACACGGTTTGCATTAAAGAGGTTTTCTAGAACTTTAATTGATGACATTTCCTTAGGATAGGGCGTCAAATGAAGATCCATGGAGGTCCAACAGCTGGACCCCTGGCTGATCAGCTGTATGAAGCAGCAGCACTCCGAGGGCCACTTCTGCTTCACGGGCCATGTGACATCATGTTCAACAGTGATATGACCTGATCGCAGCTCAGTCCTATTCAAGTGAATGGGCTGAGCTGCAATACCAAGCACAGCCACTGCACAGATGGATGGCACTGTGCTTGGTAACTACTAAAGAGACTGCTCACCTAGCCAAATACAGCAGCCTCTTGAGACAGCCGATTAATGTGTATATGGGGGCTCTATGACGTGTATATGGGGTTGACTTTACTAGAATTATAGACTCTGCCAGCCCCTATCTACACAAAATACCACTGAACATGGTGCGGAGGGAGAAGGAGGAGGACACAAAGTCCTGGTTCTGATCACCTGATTTGGTATCGTAACCATCCCGGAAGCCAAGGTTTGACACATAAAGAACCTGGAAAACCAGTTCAAAAGTGAGACTATCAGGTCCCAAATTGCTCCCCAACCAATAATAGTGCCATATAGGGAACTTTAATAGGAACAGAAACATTCCTATGTGGCCACAATCCAATGAAGACATATAGCAATAATCTTTTTATGATTTTTTTATTTTATTTTCAAGGCCAGAAGTAGATATAAGGTAAAACAATAAAGCCGGCTTCACATGGGCGATTTCGGTCTGTAAGGCCCCATGCACATGACCAAGTGTGCTTCCGATGAGGGCCGAGTTTGCAGTTGAATGCACTCGGATGACACTTGGAATGTAGTCTGTGATGCATTCATGTCTATGGGGGCTTCTGATCCATTCTGTTCTGATGACATGGATGATTATAGAGCAGGTTCTATACTGTTTTGTGTCATCGGAACAGAATGAATTGGAAGCCCCCATAGACGTGAATGCATCCGAGTGCATTCCGCTGCAAACTCGGCCCCACGTCGCAAGAACACTTGGTCGTGTGCATGGGGCCTAAGATACGGACTGGAGGTCAGCCATATTTCCCAGACCAAACCCTGAGACGGGACCCTGACTATGATGCTGGGAGTCCGGGTCAGGGTTCTGTCCGGGAAATACAATCGATACGGTCCACATTCCATGGACCGACTAAGGAAAGACTGGCCTAAAGGAAAGACTGATACTTTTCCGCTCTTTTGTATACACTCCAAAAACTGCATCAAAAACTTCCCCAATTAACACTGCACTAAATGCAATAAAAAAGATCCAAAATTTTTATCTCTTCTGAATACACTGTATAATATTTTTTAATAATACATTTTTAGTTGCAGGCGTGTTCCTCTTTTTATCAGTTTTGGTTTACAACAAATAAATAAGAAGTTGCAAACTTTTTCCAGGGAAACTGCTGTTATACTGATATATGTAATACGGCCTGAATGACCCCGAGCACCACAACACTCAGCAGCATGCCATGTTTGCACAGTCTGCACATAGTGTACTTTTTTGCATTTGAAGTCCTGCTTTACCATGAATTTTAAATGGTAAGAGCCCAGAGAATGGGAACAGATGGTAAGTAACATGCAGAACAAGGGCAGTTTTATTGTGCAGTCAATAGTCAGAAGTAGAAAGAGGACTTTCCTAGAGAAAATCTTTGGACATTAGGGACAGTTGGCTGATGTGAAAGCTTCATATTCATTGGGTAACTGTGTCTAAGCAAATTCCACACTCCATGCAAGATACAAGTATTCACTGGCAGCAAAATGGCCAATCCTCCGATGTTGCTGGTTTTTTTTTTCAGGGAGGATTATGATCGAGCTTATAGTGTTAGTAAATTTGGATAAATTAACAAGTGCACTCCAAATGATAAAATCCAAATAATATGTAAGGTCACAGCGTGTATTATGGGTGTCATATAACCATAGCATAATAGCAATCATCAAAAAGAGGTTAAAGGGGATATGTGGGGAGGAAACATTTTTGGCAGTGTATATACTGCACCAGAAGGGTCAACTAATATAGATGCCGGTTTCCCTTTGTGCCAGTACCTAGCCCTTCTATTTCACCACCTTTCATGATGCTCTGACTCTATGTTACTGCTCTACACTGAGAATAAGCAGCAGGAGTAGAGCAGGGTCAGTCATGTGATGAAGAGTCGGAGCGTCATGAGAGTTGGCTAAAATTAAAGACTTGCAATTCCGTGCAGTGCTATGAAAAATCTTGAATGAGCTTAATGGGGGACGGCCATCTATATTAGTAAGTTGACCCTCCTGGTGCACCATATATATATATATATATATATATATATATATAAAAAACTGCCAAAAGTTTTTCCTCCTGACATTTTAATGAGCTTCCAATGAAGTAAACAGAATGGTAGGTGCTAGATAGTTACACTAAGGTTTTTTTTTTTTTGATGATGTCATCACACACTTGTCCAACAGTGGAGAACATTCTCAATAACCTGGATTCAGATCTTTGGCTAGGTTGTGATACCTACCATTTTGGTATTATGGAGTAACTTACCTAGAGAGTCATATTGAGAATTTGTATTTTCTTTAAAGGGGTTTTCAGATCATTTTCAGATAATTTAATATGGAATACGTCATATACCAGATCAGTGAGGGTACTAACATAACAAGACAGTAGATGAGGTTGGATGAAGACACAAGTTCATTAAGTCCAACCTATAACCCTACAGTGTTGATCTGGAGGAAGACAAAAAAACAAAACAAAACACATAACGCCGATGTCAATTGCCCCATGACAGGGGAAAACAAATCCTTCTTGACATCAAATCTTGCAATCAGTATAAACCCTGGATCAACTTGTCGTCTCCAAAAATCTAATACTCATAACCTATAATATTTTTCCTTTACAGAAATGCATCCAGGCTGCTTTCGAACCTGTGCAATGCATCTACTCTTGAAACCTCATTGATCAGCTACCAGGTACAGTGCCTTACATTGTGTTGTGGCTGTTCCTGGTATTGCAGAGCAGCAAAGACCTTCTTCATCCTTTTTGACTATTTCATCTGCTGATCTGTTGGAAACCAGAGACAGATACCAAAAACAGAGCAAGACGACCCTTTGTTGTCTTACTGCTAATGCATTGAGAGTGGGAGGCTAGGATGACCACTAGCTCTCCAGAAAATCCATCATTAAATATTAGGAATGGGATGGGAATGCCCTTCTCATGCAATGTGACTGTGATCACCATGATATGACCCCCCCCCCCCAGTTGGCACCGAATGGTGACGACAAATGGGGCTTCCACGTAGTATGGCTGAACTGTCATAGCCAGCTATTTCTGAACAGGAAAAGTTCACGAGTCAATCGGCAATAAATTCAAGGTTGTATCAGGAGAATTGCTGAGTGCTGCAGAAAATAGCAACAATCTAAATAATTCAGAACGACTTCCTCGCGAAAATAAGTCTAAAACAACATTTCAGAACAACATAAAGCATCAGTTGTGTCCCCTCCCCAGCCATGAACCTACTCCATGGCTCTTCAACCATGAGTGACACGTGTGCTGAAGCTTGACCTATCACCCTTGTGCCCCTCTTTGTTCCCTTCCCAGCTATTGTTACACTTTGCCCCACATTACTTTTTTATGTTTAGTTAATGACTGTGTATTATACGTACTAGAATCCTAACAAGGTATCTGTAACTGGTTTACCGATTCAAGCACATTCTGATTTATAATATCCAAATACTACTTATATTTAGTTTTGGGTATACCCATAACTGACCTTTATGACTTGGATACCACCTCGGGTTACTGTCCGATCAGTAGAGGGATCTGCACAGAAGATATCTGTTCAGTACCCAATATGCTAATTAGGCTCTGTACTGTCAATTGGGTGGTCCTAGACTGTCTGTTCCAGCTCAGAGCCTCCCATCGGACAGTAGATAATCTAATTGGAATATTGGGTGCTGAAACTAAAAGCACTTATTGCTCAAGAACTAGAGGCTAAAGAAAAATTTCCAATTGCGTCGAACTCAGTGGAGCAGTGGCTATTGCAGGATGCAAAGAGTTGGAGTTGGTGGAGGCGGTGAAAAATCCTCTGTAAAAAGGGCATTGGGCTGGCAGTGATGAAGGTGCCAGTAAAGAGCTTCATTGCAAGAGACATTTGCCGGCAGTGTTGAGAAGGACATGAAACTGGCACTATTCAGTAGAATTGTAGCTGAGTTTAGTATGTTTAAAGGGAATCTGTCAGGTCAATCTGGGACACTAAACCACCCACAGGTCCTTATAGACCTAGGGTTTACTGTAGTGTCCCAGATCGCCCTGTTGTTATGCAATCCGCAGGCGCATTAAAAATAAAAAACCTTTATACTTACCTAGAGAAGGGTCCGATCAACGCCGTTTGGTGAAAGAGGTCCAGCTTATTCATGAGTTTCTTTGTTGGCATGCCTCCGGAGCCTGCGCTGTTCTTCAGTGAAGCCAAAGATGGACACCCCGGCTTTACTACACAATTGCCGGAGATACGGGACATGCGCGCTGAAGCCAAGGTGTACTCCTCTGGCTTTACTGATGAACTGCGCAGGCGCGGGGAGTACAGCGGCAGGCACAGTATAAAGCTTTTTTATTTTTAATGCAGCCATGGATTGTGTTAGAGTGATTTGGGACACTAAACCCCAGGTCCATATGGACATGTGGGTGGTTTAGTGTCCCAAATTACCCTGGCAGATTCCCTTTAAGTGAAATCTCAATAAAATCTAGTGGTAAAATATTACAATCAATCTCACAAGTACTGCAAATTTCCATTTATTTGCCACAATTTCCATATGATTTTTAGCCACCGTTTATGCGGTATTGGTTATGAGATCAGTGCGTGTATGTCCATGTGTGTGTGTGTATGTGTGCTTACGTGCCGCATGTCCATTAAAAAGGCTATGCTCTATAGAATTATTGGTTTTTCAGTAATTTTACATATATATGAGATTTTCTTTGGATCAATAACAACCATAAAGCTATAGAGAGTGTATTTTATACTGGAGGACCTGCCATGTCTCTCCCCATGTAGAACACAAGCAGGCTTGGCTGAGTGTGCATTATTATGGGAAGGTGTCGGGGGGTCAGGAGGAGCAGCCAACATCTTATATGAGATGCATAGCCAGATTTCCTTGTAAAGAAGATCTCGAAGTTGTAAGTCAGAAACTAGTACCAGAGTATAAAGAATATCTAGAAAACTGAATGTTGGATTAAAAGGGTTTACCAACTCTATGATATTGATGACATTTTCTTAGGATAAGTCCTCAATATCAGATTGGTGGGGTCTGACAACTGACAACCTACTGATCAGCTGTTTGAAGATGAACGCCATACATTTTATAGTGATTGTCCTCAGTATTTCAGCCCTGCTTGTGACCAATAAACATAACGACACTGACTTGTAAAGCAGAAGTGGCGCTCGCCCAAGCACTGCTGACCCTTTGAACAGCTGATCAATGGGGGTGCCATGTATAAAACCACCAGCGATCTGATATTGGGGTACTCCCATCTTAAGGATCATATTCAGACTTGTAGCTGAAACTAACAGATGTGTTTTACCCAATACATTGCTTTATCTATCTTGCTCTGTTTGGCAGATACAGCTACATTTCTCCCCACATTGTTTACAGCTGGTTGCCTAGGTTACAGTCCTGCTCACAGGTCAGGATGATGACTCCTGGCTGTCTATATTCTCTTCTGTCACTCTCATTGGATATGGCTTTTAGTTTGTGAGCACTGATACAGGACTAGATAAGTTTCTTTAGCAGAGTCTCTGTTATCTGTGCATGTAAATCCAGGAGGTAACTGTGCGGTATAGAGCAAGAATGAGCTGAAAAATCAGGAAGTGGAGGAGAGAGGAGACAGGAGGGCAACTGAAATCCTAAGATGAGGAAACCCCTTTAACTCTCCAAATAGGTTAAGGTCACCTGAATCATACAGTGTTTATCGGTGCCTCCATTGCTGAGATATTGCCGTTTTTGTCACTATGCAAATTAGCTCTTTGGAGAAACAAGGGTGTTGCCATTGCTCCAAACATATAAGTAGCAACGCCCTCCTTCCAACAAAGAGATTAGTTGCATATTGATATAAAAGAAGATATCTCTACAATGGAGGCTCCGATTTCCCTTTATGCGAGGCTGGGTTCTGGTGACAGACTCCCAAAACCTCGCCCTTTGAAATATTTAACCATTTTAAGGAAATGACTAACTTCTAATTATGTTTGTAGAACTGTAAATCCGTCCATTATCTCTGCCCGCCAGCAGCCACAAGCAACTCTCTCCCCATACAAGTGATTATTCTAAATTCTCCTTCCTAAGAGCGAGGTCTGATTTGCATAGTGTGCTCAGGATAAGACTCCTCTGCGGCCCGCTCTCCATTATTAATATTATGTGCATTTCATATGCAAAACTAAGGTCTGTTTAGAAACGGGAGACAGAGACGCAGAATTGGTATTTGATCAGAAAGGCTGAGGAGAGATAGTGACGTGAACAGCAGGCCCTCTGATCTGTAGCACCGGATTAGAGGTCTTTGCACACAGCAAATAAAAGGCCGCCATCCTAAAAAGCTAATCAGTGCCCGCTGTGACATTCAGCTCAGATTAGTCACTGGCATCAGATAATGGTAAGCACATTACAACATCTGTAAAGGAAATACGGAGCAAGTCAGGATTATTCGGTCACATCCACTGACTTCTTCAGGATGAAAATGCAAGTGTTAGTTCAGAGAATTAAGTCCATTTACCAGCTGCCGGCCCAGGAATAACCATTCACATCCATTCAGACATATCAGTTATTTCATGTATTCTGCGAGAGCAACGGCGGCCATGAATGTGTCTTATGTCTAGGGAAAATTCATTCAAAGGTTCCTAGTAAGTAATGTGTAACGGGGTCTGCCATAAATATTATTAAGTGGAACCTAAAAGATTATCAAAGTACTGAGTTTTACTGGTGCCACCATTTTGTTTATAGAGCGCATTGGCAGACCTATGTGTCTCCATGGTAACAGACTACATAAAAATAAATGTAGTCAGGTCTTACTCCCTTTTATCTATCCCTTTTCCAACGGTCGGTAAGTTAGTAAAAGGGACCAGTGTCCAAAAAAGCGTGCCATATGCTAATTATGGAAGCTGATTGGTTGAGAAGCATCACATGGTTACACAAGTGCCATAACCCGACCAGGTGATGCTTCTCAGCCAATCAACCAATGAGAAGCCGCATCCTTAAGATGTCGGCCACAGTGGGATATCAAAATACCATTAAGTAGGTGTAATAACAATGTAATAGTACAATGGGGCATATTTAATATTATTTTGCACCAGTTTTCTAGAGTAAAAAAGTTCAAACCTCAGTTGGGACGTAAATTGTCGAAACTGGTATTATTGCACTGCCCATGTCACTTTCTCGAAAAAGGGGTTTGGTGAGGGTGGGCTGGGGCGGGATGTATTTTTAGCATTTTCTCCAGAAAACTGGCATAAATGATGCTGAAAATGCCATTCCTCATAAATCTCGCCAAGATCTATATTTTTTAGAGAAAGGTATGCTTAGTGAGGCAACCAATTCACAAAATTCCTCAAAGAGGATATGTTAATGGGGCACATTATAGTCCGGCACCTCTGCGGTGAACCCACCACTCTTATTATTTTTGTATAGCTTTCCATGACAAGACAAGACAAGTGTACTATCAAGCGGAAGCTAAAAGTACCAGTACAGATATTTTTTGGAACCAGGCAAACTAAACAAAAATAATAGTGTCGGATTCAGCACAGAGATGCCAGTATTTTTTTTTTTTAATTTTAAATAAAAAAAAGATATAAAGCCAATGATTAGAGATATTTAAATATTTAAATACCCCAAATCCAACCCACCCATTCTGTGGGTATATAAAACTCAAAGTCAGAGGACAGTATATGGCCCTCTTTTTTTTTTTTTGGTCCCACACAGTATATTGCCCCCTTTTTTTGGCCCACACACAGTGATATATTAGCGTAACATAGTGTTGAGTAAGCAGATTTGGATTGTGCCTGATTTGCCAAAGGTTTCAGGCTTGCCCAAACCTGAAACTTTTGGGATTCATCACCTACAAAGTCCTATTATACTCTGATGTCTCCTGGAGATTCAGGGGAGGCGAGTAAAAATAAACAGTTATACTCACCTTGCCTCACCTCTCCTTGGCATCCTTGTTCCTTGTGGAGTCCAGAGGTCTGCAGGGGTCCTCCTCAGGCCTTTTCCAGCCCTGGCTGACATCACTGTGGTCAACAATCACAAGCCTCAGCAGTCACGTGGGGTGCACCACTGTAATGACGTAACCCCCAGGGCGCACAACATCATGCTTTTGGACCGCCGGATGCCCAGGAGAGGAGCGTACAACAGTTTGTTGTTTTTACAAACCTCCCATGGTGCTGCACAAGTTTGGCCGCTACCTATTGCATTATTCCAACAGGTAGCAGCTTATGTTTTACTCACCTATCCCTCCTCCTGTCCTGTCTGGCCTCTTCTTCTGCCTCCTGGGCGTGGACACTAAAATACACTGCAGTGCCCTCTGGAGGAAGACTGGACACTAGCAGGGATTGGTGTGTAAAATATCAGCCGCTACCTGTTGGAATAATCAAATAGGTAGCGGCTGATTAAAAATAAATGGCACCCCTCTGTTTATTCCTGGAGGTGCCACGTGAACCTGTCGCCTTATGTTGCCTCATGGCAGGTGCTCCCCTGGGTGCACATTTGCAGAAAATTTTTGTTTTTATATCTAGAATAAAAAAAAAAATTAAGCAACTTTTTAAATGGTCTTAATTAAAAAAAAATATTTGTAACTTGAGTATACAGCTCCAGTACAGACCTATGGGTCTCTATATTTGCAGACTACAAAAATGATGCATTTTAATCCTCCAGTAATGGATTACTTCAGTTTCTCTGCTCCCTTTTGATAACTTACAAACAGTAGAAGAAGGGGTAGATAAAAGGGAGTAACACTTGACTGCAGGATCAGACTACACACGTTTTTATGTGTAGTCTGTTACCATGGAGACTCATAGGTCTGCCTAGGAGCTATATACAGAAAATATAAATTTTTTTTAAAACAATATTTTATTGACTTTTAACTCAAGATGATCAAAGAATAACATTCATGTCCAAAAATGACAGTGCTCGAGTCTTAAGTGGTAGTACAGCTTGCTGTCCAATTTGGACATACCCCTTTAATGTCAGCGGTGACTTCAAATACTTTGCAATGTTCATGTTCCATTTGGGTTAATATTTTAGTGGAATGCATGATGTACTATAGAAAATAGGAAAACAAAAAGTTAGCAGGGTTCCTGTATAATGTCTTCTTGTGTAGGCGACAGCTATTTCTCCTCCGTTTTCCAGGACACGCTTCTTACATGCAGAGCAATGATGCATGGTCTAATCCAGACCTTGAGTGAGCATGGATCACTGTGACAAGTGTGTTTGACCCTGGGCCAGCTTTCTCAGCAGGTGATCGCACTGTATAGGAAGCCTACAAGAAGGGAATACATTAGAATACATTGCTGACCCCGAAGAAGCAACAGCCCCAAGTATTGTGCTTCTGCTGTTTGCACTCAAAACTACTGCTTGAATTCATTCAATGATATGTTATGTACAATAAAAATTGTACTATACCATTTATACTAGTTGTACCCTCAACTACAACCTGCTCGAACCCGACACTGGATCAGACAGAAGGACCTATTTAAAATTAGGGCATAGGATAGAAGGAGGACCCCTGTGCTTGAACAGAGAGTGATTCTGGAAAATTTGGTCCATACATTGGCTGCATATCCCAGACTGAACCCAGTCAGGACACCAGGACTCTTGTATCACAGTCATCTATAATATTAGGAGTCCTTGCCTGCCCACTATAAACATTCAGGACAGTGAAGCCGTGGACAAACCAGTATCATAGATGTATGATCCAAGGAGTCTGACTTCTGATCAGGTTTTGGCCATGAAATCCAGCCAATGTATAGTCCAGATTGCACCATCTGAATGGGGCCTAAGGCAGACTCAGATCTTCCATGTAATATATAGACAGCCATTGCAGGGAAATGTGTGGCTGGCCAAGGCTACTCCCAGCAAAAACAGCGGATTGCAGGCACATAAAATCTTAGTTATTGCTTATAGGGGTATTCCGGTTATTTAAAGATATCCCCTATATACTGGATGAGATAATGGTCTCATCGGTGAGGGGTCGACCGATGGGACCCCCACCAATCAGCAGAATGGGGGTTTCAGTAAGTGTCAGATAGAGTGCAAAACCTTCACCCCATAAAGGCTTCACACCATGCTCTCTAATAACTACCCAGCAACACCCTGCAGGAGCCATTTCATGACCTGAGATGACTGATTTGTGCTATAATTTTCA
The DNA here is from genome assembly GCA_947044405.1 of Leptodactylus fallax. Taxonomy (NCBI): domain Eukaryota; kingdom Metazoa; phylum Chordata; class Amphibia; order Anura; family Leptodactylidae; genus Leptodactylus; species Leptodactylus fallax. The sequence goes on along the minus strand of CAMRHE010000405.1, from coordinate 933,746 downwards.
CCAAAAGCAAATGAGGAGTCCTCAATCAGGGGCACATCTTCCATGAGGCGACTTGAGACGATGGCCTCAGGCGGCGCCTCATGGAATAAATTGGAGGGTGCCATTCTTTTTTTTTTAATCGGCCACTACTTATTGTATTATTGCCATAGGTAGTGGCCAATAATTTTTACTCACCCATTCACGCCAGTCTACGCTACCGCCTCTAGGTGGTGCTGCACTTACATAACGACGCTGAAGAATGCCAGGACCCTATTCAGCTAAATTGCATAAGAATAAAATGCTGATTTTTATGAAAATGGAGCTGCAATGCAAAATAAAAAAGGCATCTTTGGAAAGTGTAGAAGCCGCCCTACAAGGTACTGTCATCAGTTTGATACCAATTTTCCTGGTGACAGACTCCCTTTAAAGTTAGTGAACTGGGAGACATGCAGGGTCATGGACAGTGTAGTGTCATCCCCGCATATGTTCACTCAATGCCTTGAGTGTCTGAGAACAGATATAAGGAGACTTTTCTGCCAGTAGGGGTCAGACCAGCAGACCAGTGCGGCAGGCACAGAAAGAGGTTGTGCTAAGGAAAACGTCAGCTTACTGCGCTATAGTTAGCTAGCAAGTATGGGTGAGTAGCACTTGATATTAAGGTGCACCACCCTAGGGACTAGATAAGGCACAAAGGAGATCCAAAGCTCCAATTGTGATCTGCCCCTGGTGTAGTCCGCCCACTTGCCCCAACTGAGAGAATGCATTCACCTGTTGAGGGGTAAAGTGTAGCCACACCAAAGAAGTCTGTAGATTGTTGTAAGGTTTGAGGGACTGTGCCACAAACCCCTGCCCCATGAGTTATGCAATATTACAGGAAAGTGTGCAATGAGTCCAGAGCAGTAAGACCCCATGCATATGTCTGAGTGTTCTATCCAATAGTCCTGCGAGGGGGCGTCCGATGGTCCATTCCATTCTGATGAAAACAAAGCTGGTCCTATCCTGCTCCATGTCATCAGAACAGAATGGATCGGAAGCCTCTATAGGGTGGAACGCATAACAGAAAGCACACATTGGACACACACTTAGTCATGTACATGGGGTCTTACAGTAAGAGTATTGCTGCAAAGCAGTGGTGACCACATGAGAGGGGCTGTGACTAGTTCTGACAGACTGAGCTGTTGAAATAACGCTAAACTTCTGTAATAGAGACTGTCCTAGGCTGAGAAGGTGCAAGCCCTATGTCACAAATAAGTCAGTAAAGTGTCGCCAGTACTGTTGCTCCTTGAAAAACCACCACACTTGCTGCCTCATCTGAGAGCATGATGGTCCCCCATAGTTCATATACTGAAGGCCTATCCTGTGGTTCGGGAAACCCCTTTAACTCCGTAGCTTTACTTTGGATTGTAGTTGGATACAATTGCGCCCAGCATAGGCCATAGAATTTGAAAATTGTGAAGAATTAAAAAGCTAGTTTTGTTACATAGTTACTGAACTATTATATAATTATTCAGATTTATGTACATTTGCCTAGTGGGGGTCCGACCTCTGCTAATCCTGTAAATGATGCCTGATTTGTCAAGTCAATGGGCTGGCTTTCATTTTCGCACACAAGGGGTTGGTGTTGCTGTGTAGTAAAATTGTGAAGGAAGGGTTAAACCCTAGTTAAATTCTGCTAGCCCTTCACTCAGGTCTACATAAAGCTCACTTCCTGATATCTGTCCCTTACTTCATTCTAAAATACATTAAATAGCGTAGCAAAATGGATAAAAGTGAGTATGACTGCACAATCAGACTACACAGGGTCTGTTTGTAGTCTGTAACCATGGAGACAAATAGACCTGCATATTAGCTTTGTTCACAAAGCAGTAACAGTTGCTACTTGCAAAGATGCCTCGTTTTTTTCTATTTTTTTTTAATGAATCCATTAAAATATTTCTAATGTGACATATCCTTTACATTTTAGTATAAATTCTAGGCTATTTTCTCTTCAATGTTCTTATGCGATATGTAGGTCAGTGTTAACGCTATAAACACACACAATATAGGTAATGTGGTTCTGGAATGGATCTCTGCCTATACTAAATATTTTCTGTGACAAAAAGTTCATGTTGCATTTTTCCTTAGATAACAGTCATTATTCACAATGCTAAAAATACTCTGATGTGTTCTACGTATGTAATTTTTGCTGTTTTTACAACGCGATGAGCGTAAAGTGGAGATTTCTTTGTTCTCTAAACAAGATGTTCTAACTGTACCTGAAAATAGCGAGACATGGAAATCAGCGCTTTGCCAGTGACATGCACAGTACTCCTCTATGACATGCCGCGTTCTATAATGTCATTAGCAGCCTAAAACAAATGGAAGATTGTAGCTTTTATACCTTCTATTTTTAATCCAGTTTTACAACAAAAGTGTACATGATACCGAAAGACACACAAAATTTTCCAAATCTGCTCCCCTGGGTAAGATGTAAAGGTATAGGTAACTAAGTACCTTCAATGACATAAACATACTTAAAGTGGATAATAATATAAGTATAGTTGAGTCTTTTTGGTGTTTTGAAGTAGATGTGAGCCTGCATGAATGCAGGGGGCTATAACACAAAGTACAATTCCGTATTGGATAGTCTATATGGACCCAAGAGGTTGGTGGAGATGTATATCCTACAAAAATATAACGTAGGTGACTAAGTAACCATTATAAATAATATAAATATAAAATACTGTAGTAAACATAAGATGAACTCCAGCAAAAAGGAGGAAGACCTGAAGGCCCAAACCCATTACCTATAATATCTTCAGGCCCCCAATTATTTACCCAGAGCAGTAATCCATCTGACCCAGGGGCACAGTATAGGAGACCTATGTCCATCCTGGGTATCCTCATTCAGGAATTTCCAAACCAGGCTAGGTAACCAACCCCACTTCCAAGTGCCGATACCACAAATTGGGTGGAGGTGAACCCTTACTCCGCTGTCCAATTGACCACTTGTTCTCAAGCAAAGTCTCCAAAGACCCCTCCTACTCCAGCCCCCTTGACCCCGACACAATCTCTTCACTAAAGGCAGGCGGGCAACCTTCTCCTGTCTTAACTTCTTTCATTATCCTTATTTACTTGCCATCCTACCCCAGTCATGTGCCCCCTCTCCTCTCCATGGCCCCTCTTTCCTGCCATTGTCAGCATTTAAGGTATTGGCTCGCATCCACCAGGCTCTCCGTCACTTTACATGTGATGTGGACACATCCCGAAAAAGAGGCATTTCCAGTACATTGCCTGTCCATGTCACAAAAAGGGGCATCACACATACAAAAAGCAGACATGTCATGCCCACAAAGGCTGTGGATTCACAAAGTGTGCTGGTCTCCTGAAGGTTTTCACCAAAACTTTTGCAAGTATACCTATAGCTAGGTCTTTGCCTACCCCAAAAAGCTGATGATTTGGAAGGCCCATCCTACAGCTGTATACACCAAGCGTATTATACGTTATCTAATGTTATCTGCTTTGATTGCTCACATAGGTCATATATGTTATCAATAAGGATTAAAATGTTAATGTGTAAGGAAGAGTGGCCCCTGATTGTCAAGGTGGAAAGGGACATAGGACTAGAGGAGGGAGTGAAGAGCGAAGACTGAAGAGCGCACTTCTGTCCATGTTTGTGTGTCCAAATAGTGGATACTGTTTGCTTAAAGAGAACTGTGGCTCCATGTTACTTGTGAACCAAAAAAGTATGCAGCTCCCCTCCAGGGTGAACGGCCTCTGCGTGAGTCCATTTCTTTGCTCCAACGGAAAAGTGGTGCTGGCCAAATGTTTTTGTTTGGACTTCACACTTTTCCATGTTACTTGTGACTGGAAAATCTAAACTGTGCCATTAGCATCAACTGCTCGATGGCCACTGTGTCTCCTGAGTCTGATTCACGTCCAACATTGACACATAGGGGCCTACAGCAGGAAGTGAACACAACCCATGTGCAACCCCTCAACATTGTGTCACCGCAGGCCTGTAAGAGGATTTGGTGCCAATGCCACATGACAAAGAGTTAGTACCGTAGCATCCATCTTGGTCTCTCTTCTCTGGCGTCATCTCCAAACTGCAAGCACTGGGACATTGTGAAGACCAGCTGCGACAGAGAACTGGCCATCTCTTTATCTTATTTACTTATATTATCTACCACCCTGCAGATATACAGTTAAGGTACTTCCATTAGCAGATGTCAATGGCACACCGAAAAACATCTCCTCTGTGCTGCGACCCCCATAACAGCGTTGTATCACTAGCATCACGTGTGTGGAAACTTTATGACAATCACTGCCAACACGTTGAATAGAATGGTCCACTGACCTACATAATGACTTTCTTTATCTACAATCTTCTGGCCCCTTTCAATGTTTACAGAATTAGACTTGCCCTAAATCTATTTTTGCTGCTATTAACACTCTGATGAATGGTCCGAATCTATCTACTGTATTACCAAAATAAACCCAAGAAAGGAGCCATGGCGGGATAATTACCGCTAATAGTGTGAATGCCCCCATGTAATTGTCATAATTAGTCTGATACATGTAGGGAAACAACTATTGGCCTATATTTATTGCAGCCACCATCCACAAAAAAGCTGTGTGTGTACGGTGATACAGTTTTTAATCAATAAGAATCTCGGTCACTAGGTTTGCAGTCTCCGGAAACTCAATCGCAAAGCACTGGTCCACCTTTCTTCTATAGATAGACATGTATTGCATGATTCACTTTTTGGGGTCACGTCACTCACGTGTTAATACTTAAGAGAAATTGGAACAGATGTACAATTGTTGACATTTTGTTCCATTCAAAGAAAATGTAGGTTACTTACGTAATATACTTTAATGAGTTACTATCCCAAAAACACTGTTACTAAGGAAATCCCAGATATATATATATAAGTATATGGGATTCATATATACAGTATATGGTTCCAGAAATAGAAGTGTTAATAGTTTATTTTTATCAATTAACACAATGCAGTGAATGAGCAAAAGAGAAATGTAAATTCCATCAATATTTGGTGTGACCTTTGCCCTTTGCCTTCCATCAGTTCTCGGTACTTGCAGACAATTTTTGAAGGAACTCAGCATGGAGGTTGTTCCTGCCATCTTGGAGAACTAAGCACAGATCTTCTGTGGATGTAGGCTTGCTCCAATCCTTCTGTCTCTTCATGTCATCCCAGACAGGCTGGATCATAATGAGATCAGGTCTCTGTGAGGGCCAAATCATTATTACTTCCAGGACTCTTCGTTCTTGACCAAATCTGCAACTCCAGCCCCAAACTTACAAGGAACCTCAACCATGCTTCACGGTGGCTGCAGACATTCATTATCGTACCGCTCTCTAGCCCTTGGGGAAGCTGCCTGCCTTCTGTTACAGCCATTATTTCACATTTTGACTCATCAGTCTGGAAGACCTGCTGACATTTTTCTACCACTTAGTTCCTATGTTTTTGTGCATATTTGAATTTCTTGGCGTTGTTTCCACGCCGAAATTATGGCTTTTTGGCCACAATTCTTCCATTAACACCACCTTGCCAGACTTCTCAGAACAGTGGATGGATGTACCTGTGTCCCACTGGTTTCTCTTAGTTCTAAGCTGAGGTCACTGCTAGAAATTGAATGTACTTAGCTTCCTTGGCCAACCACTGTGTCCTCAACATTGCCTTAATCCTTGGTGCTTCGTCAAAAGAGCTTGAACAGCATATCTTGAAACCCCAGACTGATGTGAAATCTTTGTCTGAGGAGACCTTGCTGATATAACTACCTTGTGTCTTGTTCCTGTACTCTGTCTTGGGATGTTGTAAGTCACTTTGCATTTTGTAAAATTTACAAAAATAAACTATTAACATTTATGTTTCAGCATTTTTCCATAGTTGCCTTAAACTTTTGCACTGCACTATACACACACACACACACTATATATATATATATATATATATATATATATATATATATATATCAGTTTGTGTGACCATTCATATGAACAGATGACTATCCATGTAAAAAAAAGATAAAGTTAAATATATTTTAGTTTTCTCACTGGAGTTAACATTTTCTCACTTTCTCACTGCCAGCTTTGCTGTGTAGACTGGAACATAGTCAATAGAGGTTGGTAGGAGTTTAATAGTTGCTCTGTTGTACTGCGAGATGCCTAAATAAGGCAGGTATGCCGTATATGCAAGGACTCCATATGCAACCAAGGACCTAATCTTACTTAGTTGTACCATCCCTTAGTTGTTGCCCAGTCAAAGTAGGGGTGATAAGAATTTTTCTGGAATTTTCAGAACTATGTTCTAAAAATGTGTTTGCATTATTTTAATAGAAAAGTTAATGAATAATCGTCACATATGGCCTTATGAGACTGCTGAGGTCCAATCATAGGCCTAATGGTTTCTGATGTCATTCAGGAGGCCCTGGGCCACTGCTCATTATACTCTGGGGTCTGAAGAGACCCCAGAGTATAATAATGGTTTATGTGTGGCGAACCCCAAAACCTTTGGGTTCATCCGAACCTGAAATTTTTGGAAAATTCGTAACAAAAACTGTAGGGGCCACTATGGGACATTATACTATGTGAAGGCACCACTATGGAATACTTTACTGTATGGAGGGGGCTACAGTAAGACATTATACTGTGCGGAGGAGCCGCTATGGGACATTACGCAATGTGGAGGGCTGCTATGAGACATACTGCATGGAGGCCTCTATGGAACACAATACTGCGTGAGGGCCACTATGGAACATTATACTGTGTTAAGGGGCCACTGTGGGACATTATTCTTAACTGGGTTATCCAGGAATTGGGAAAACTCTAGAGGTGCCTGGGGCAGGTGTAACATTAAAAAAAAAAAAAAAAAAAAAAAAACAAACATACTTAGCTGTCCCCGTGCTCCTGTGTTCACCAACGCATCCAGTTTGGTTGTGCGCCATGTCTTGGTCCCCGAAAGCCCAGTACTCCACGGCAATCAGTGGCCTCAGCCGTCACTGCAGAGGGACAGGTGAGGTCACTGACATATTCGGCGCAGGGCTTCCAAGGCACAGCATGCAACCAAATAGGCTGCGATGATGGACACCAGAGCACCAGGGACAGTTGAGTATTTTTTGTATGTTACACCTGCTCCTGGGCCCCTCCGGAGTTTGTCTAATTCCTTGACAATCCCTTTAAGCTCAGCACTAAAGCTGGGTGTACATCCCGGGTTCTTTTAATCACTGCACATGAACTGGGGGCTCAGTATGTCAGTCAGGTGGCTTCAGTGCTGAGAGGTGAGCATGCGCAGTGGTAGTCAAGCCTAATTTTCTAACTTGGGGGTACCATTTCAATTTTTGCCTCAGGCAGCAGAAAAGCTAGAATTGGCCATGGTTAGAATCAATCTAAGAATACAATATAGGAAATAGATTTTACAGATAAGAGGTTGATCCAGGGACTTATTCTGACTGACAGATTTGGAGTCAACAGGTTTTCCCCTAATATGGTATAATTGGTGTCTGCCTTATAGGGGTTTTTGCCTTCCTCTGGATCAACATTGTTGCGATATAGGTTGAACTTGATAGATTTGCATCTTTATTCACCTTTAATAACAATGTAACTGATAATTACATCATTTGGCCTAGAATTTCCATTAACAAAGGGAAGGTTAGTGAACCTGCTGATGTACCAAGAAATAGAAGATGAGGTTGAGGATACAGAAGATCTAGCCAGCCTAGAAAAGTTAACAGCAGGTTAATGACGAAAAGAGAAGCAAATAAATAGAGACAAGTCCTGTGGGTATGGAGAGCGCCAAGAGGCAGAGAGTCACATCACAGACTGAAGAGGAAAGCAAAAAGGCGTAGGTAGCAGCTGCATGTAACAAAACTAACATCACAAAAAGCAGAAAAATAGCAGACAAAGGCACAAAGAGGCAAGGCTGACATCGCAGAACTGATCGGTACAGACCAAGATAGGGAATGATCCAGTAAACCAACATAAGGATGTGTAAAACAAATGCTCAGAAAAGTGACTCTCCGCTAAAGTGCCAAGAGTCATAATAGGATGCTTAAAGCTTGATTGTAAAATACAACAAAAATAAAAAAATTATCTGATAATCTTGCACCATGGGCAGGAACATGGCAGGTGAAATTTAATTCTGATAAATGTAAAGTAATGTGCCTAGGCCTTAGTAATCGTGTATTCTGCTAATATGTAAGGCTGCAGTCACACTAGCATTCGTGGACCATTCGGGGGACTCTGTCCCCCATTCCACTTAAAATATGTGGGTGGAAACTGGGTGGAAACCCAGCGGACCCTGTCATACTCTATGGGGTTCGTGGGTTTATGCGGGTAACTACTTTTTAAGTGATAGGGTCCCCAAGCAGACCCAAAAAATGGAAACCCGAACGCTAGTGTGAACCTATTGTCAGTTGAGCAGCAACGCTCAATGTCAAGTGGTCACTGCAACAGCAAGTAAGATTTTAGTTTGTATAAAAAGCTGTGAACCTAATGTAATACTGCACTTCCCCAAGTCCCTTGTAAGATGACATATCAAATATGGATTTCAGTCTTGAACTCCGTATTCTATAAAGGATATAGGGGAGCTGGAAAAAAACTCAAAGCCGGGCAACTACATTATTACATAAGATAGGAGCTCCATTTTGCAATAAGAGACAAAAAATTAGGTTTGGAAAAATGTGATTACTATTAACATGTATAATAGACGAGGGGACATTCTTTACATACAGGGATTTGGACATCAAGTTCGGAAACGGTTCTTTACAGTTGGAGTAGTCAACTTTATTAGTTGCAATGGTGGACATAGAGGAGTTGGAGTTGGAGCTCCATTAAGAAGTTACTGCACCCTCCCAATATAATGCTAAATGTTGCCACACAGACCCTTTTTCCATCCTTGAGTCAGTTCCTTCCCATCTTGCAAGAGTATCAGATCTTGTACCATTTCTCATCATCACATATCAAAGGAAGTTCTTTGGGCCTAGCAGATAATAATTCTGGGGTCAGAATTCCAGAGCTCCAGCAATCCCTAGTGCCTTTCAAGTTTGGGTGTCTTCTGCGAGGCCATTATGGTGTTACAGTCTGGTCCCCATGGAGGATCCTCTGGACTATGGTGCCCTCATAAATGAGGATGGGTTCCATCCAGTAGGCAATATGGTTACTAAAGGGGCTCATAGATTACTACGTTTATGAGCCTCTGTGCATGGGAAAGGGTCTATGTGATCTTTACACCACATTACGATCATATGATCCACCAACAAGCTCCATCATGTATAATATGGCATATGGGAGATCTGGGAAGGATCTTGATTTCCGGGTATCTGATTGTATGGGGACCCTGATATTCCGAATATTGGCCCTGTCTACAACGAGGAGGGGAAATAAATGAGCAACCTGGCTCTGCTTCATCGGTATAGTGTGCCAAGCAGATTTCCATATGGTGAATTGTAAACATCGTCCAAACTGTGCCTAAAATTGTGGTGCATTACTTAGAATTGTGCATTCCGTAATAAATCCAAATTAAAACTCTTTCACAGATGAATGTGTTTATCTACCCTGCGGCCGCGCATGTAAATGCCTTATGTAACACGCTTTGCTCGATCTACGAGCCCTTTTCTGGTGCGTTCATGCACAGCGCATCTTTGTAATACAGATAATAGATACACTAGCAAGCAAATACGCTCAAAACCACACAGAAATGATAAGGGCAGGAAAGCTTCCCAGGGGAGCAGAAGGAAAGTTAATTTAAGGAAACCTGAACTGCATGTGAACTGAAGCGGGCACAGAGGGCAGATTACAGCACAACAAAGAGCAGAGTGGCACAGCAGATTTGTTGGCAGAGGAAAGCAGGTTAAAGTACATTACCCTGCAGCAAGACTGGTATGTTGCCAGTACAGTCATATTCAGACGTTGCCTTTCACATCATAATGATATTTGAAGAGACTTTACAGTATTTTAAATGGACTGATATAGATCAGCACAATAGGGACATCATGTCCTGTGCCACCAGAGCTTTCCATCCATATACCCTGCCTCCTCACATTTGTGAATCTCCACATTTAGGTTATATTCAAGTACCGAATTGCATCTGTTTTTTTCACTGTCCCATTCACCTTTCACCCATTCACCTTCATCAGGTCTGTGAAAACAGTCACAATAGCCCGATCAGTATAAATTAGGGCCTGCACTACTCTTGCACAGATCACAGGCGCCTCTTGGTTGTTCAGAAGAAGGCATAACCACATTGTTTTCTTGCACCCCTAACGAAAAGTTTGACCTAGCGTTGCAGCCTCTTTATTGGATACCAGACACAGCACCATACATAACATAGTGCAGGTGTAGGCAACCTTCGGCACTCCAGCTGTTGTAAAACTACAACTCCCAGCATGCATATTTGCTCTGCTGTTCTTGAAACTCCCATGGAAGTAAATGGAGCATGTTGGGAGTTGTAGTTTCACAGCAGCTGGAGTGCCGATCCCTGACATAGTGGCTGTGCCTGATATAGCTCAGTCATATGCATTTAAAGAGGACCTATCATCACCTCCACCAATTTAAGTTCTTAACATCTGTTAATAGTCGCTGCTCCACTGATTCCAGCACAGTTGGAATTTTCTCTCTAGCCCTCACCCTTCCTCAGCAACAAGCACAGTTAGTTTTGGAACCTGATGTGCTATTTAAGCTCTGTAGTGTCAAGCGGGCGGTGTCAGGCAGCTGGCGTGATTCAGAGCACCAATCAGAGGCAGCCAGTGTCAGAGCTCAGAATCACACCCCTTGTCTGCTCCTGCCTGACACCGCTCTCCTGACAGTACAGAGCCTAAATAGTATATCAGGCACCAAAACTAACAGCATTGATTGCTCAGGAATGGTGGGGGCTAGAGATAAAATTCCAACTGTGCCAAAATCAGTGCAGCAGTGACTATTAAATGATGTAAAGATTAGCCACACTGCCAATCACTAATAAGACCACCCTCTGGACTAAGATTTACGTATATATTGAAACTTTTCTCACAAAACTATATATGTATTTTCTCAGCTCAAACTCAGGCAGAGGACAAGGCTGCACGTATACTATAACAGTCAATTTACTCACAGTCTGCTGCAAATGTTAAATGTGCCTTTGTCTACTTCTATTCTGCAACATTGCATATCATGTGCTATTTTACACCGGTATAGTGCTATGGCTGTCTTTTCAAAAGTGGTGCAATGCTCTTTCCCACCACAGCAAAATTTTTATTTTTACCTCCTTGCCTTCCAAAAATAAATATTTATTTTTCTGTTTGCAGGTGTGTGTGAAGGCTTGTTTTCTGCGGTACAAGCTGTATTTTTTAATGGCACCATATCATGTTTTATACAGTGTATTGTGAAACATTTTTTGTCATGTTTTACTATCTACAATAAAAATAAACTTTTTCCAAATTAAAATTTGCTTATTCTGATACCCATAACTTATTTATATTTCTGTCTGTGTTAGATTTTTTGCAGGACTAGGTGTAGTTTCTATTAAAGGGAGTCTGTCACCCGAACACAGCATATCAACCCAACCCTGCAGATAGATAGGTTAGGGTCACCTGAATCTCCTTGTGAATTGTTGTCTCTGTTGTCGATATATATTGCTGCTTTTGTTAATATGCAAATTAGCTCTTTGGTGCAATGAGGGCTTGCTATTGGTCCAAAGAGGTAAGAGGCATTTGCATTTCAAAAATGGTGACATCTCGGCAACAGAAGTCCATATTCACAAGGGGAAAAAAAAACAGTATGATTAAGGTAACCATAACCTATCTATCTGCGAGGCCCAGATGATATGCTGGGTTCTGGTGACAGACTCCCTTTAATTCCATTTTGGCGTATGTATGAATTTTTGATCACTTTTTATTCATTTTTTTTTTTGGGAAGTGAATCAGGCATTGTAATTTTTTTCCAGTATATCGTTCACCATGCGGTATAAATAATTTAACATTTTACTAGCTCAGACATTTTTGGACCCAACAACAATGTTTAGGTTTTTTTTTTAATTATTTTATATGTAAAATGGGGAAGGGGACATGATTCAAATATTTACTTTTTTTTTTTTAATATATATATATATATATATATATATATATATATATATATATATAAATATAATAGAGAGAGAGAGGGAGAGACTTAAAAAAAAAAATCTTTGCAGTCCATAGATTGTTACTTGATTACCCTGCCTAAGGTGCACATAGACGGGCCTGGGGGCCTTCACCCGACACTTGGCCACCATGAGAACCGCTTTGCAATTAGGACGAGGTGATCAAAGCATATCGGGATCCCCCTGCCTCCATTTATACATGCTCAGATGCCAAGGATATCAATCCACTGTGGCAACAGAGGAGTTAAAGGACTTATTGTGAGCTCTGTTATGGAGCCGCTTCTCTTCTATGTTCCTCATCGTGTATATTTTCATATACCCCCATCAATGTTACATCACTCCAGAATTCTATAATTCTTTTCCTTCTACTTGGCTGATATTTTAGTAAATAGATGAACAGCAGGGATTTGTATGACCAGGGCAGTGTAATAATACAAGACTACATAAAACTAACACTACAAAGAGCAATTCCTCAGTTAATGCACTGCATACAAATGGTAAAACCTGTAATTTTAACACAGAGAGCTTTACCGCAGCTTTTGCAGGACTCGGTGACCACGGAGTATAATTATGACTAATGCTGGGCTGTTACTGTTCTCTTACAGGTGATACATAGCTCAAATGGCAGCACAGTGGTCACGGGGCCATTGTTATAGCTGCTGCTGTGGGGCTTATGGCGGGGGGGGGGGGGGGGAGCATGACTAAATGAGCCAGACTTACGATACAAAGCATAGAAAAGTGGATAGAATAAAAGTCTATGCTTACATGGAACTTTCTTTACTTGCATTGGTCGATCCTGGGCAAATAACCTGTTAGGGTTTGGTGGCCCAAAGTGCGCAAAGACAGCTTAGTGCAGTGATTCAAAAGGACCTGGACGCAGGTCCATACGTGTGCAAGTCCTGGCAAAAATTTAGTAGCCCACGTAGTAGTTTATTAGACTATGTGTGGCCACCCAAAATGCCCAAATTGTGATTTTGTTGCTTTTACCAATAATTACACAAAATTGCTTAGTGTGCTAATTTTGTGGATCTGCAGAAAGACCTGAACACGGCAGCTCACATGAACTTACATGTGCAGGACCTGGAAAAAAAAATTTGTGCCACCCCAATAGTTTATTATAATATGAGACTACCCAAAGTGACGCAAAACTTCAGGCAATTTGTGGCTTTATTGATATTTTTGCAGTCAATTGCACAAAACTACAGGACCTGCAGAAGGACTTTTACACATAAGATCAGGCTCAGACTGGCCCACAGGTGGACAGGCGACTCCCCTGGTGGGCCCCTGAGCCATGTGGGTCCCTCAGCTCAGCACAGTACACTTCATAGAGATACTCATTACACAACATCTCAACCAGGCTTTGCATCAATATAATATACTGGGTAGATTATTTAAGGAACTAACCAGATCAATTTTATAAATTGTAGGTACATGGGGTGACTGAGATGACATCTAGGTGCAAAGTCAGGACTAGTATCCTTTCACCCTGGGGACCATCTTCTCAATCACACTGCACGGGCCCCAATCATCTTGTAGCTTCTTGCTGTTGCTTGAGGTCTGCTGCTGTGATCTCCAGATCACATAGGTAAAAGTCAAGAACCAGGGCCATAATGATAGAAACAATCAGAGGCAGGGGCTAGGCAGCAAACAACTACTAAAAAATACATTGATGTTGGCTATATTTTTAGAATTTGCAAACAAATGTTAGATAATATGTAGCTGTACAGTGGGGCCCCCAGAATGTATTTCACTGGTGGGCCCTATGCACCCCAGTCTGACACTGCACATGACCACATGTGTGCAGGTCCTGGCAAAAAATGTCGTGGGCTCCCCAGTAGTTTATCATAAGATGGGCAGTTTGTGCAGCCTCCGAAAGTGCCCAAAGACTTACTCAATTTGCAGTTTTGTTGCGCTTTTTACCAAAACGTCCACAAAACCACTTAGAACGATGATCTGCAGAAGGATCTAAGGTCACATGACCATGTTTGTGAAGGTTCTAAAGACAGGGAGCAGCAAGAGACAGAGGAGGAGTGTGAGCTGCTGTGTAAGAGTAAAGGTACGTTCACATGGAGTTATTTGCTGCGGATTCCATCCCAGAATCTGCGGCAGATTCCGCCCAGAATCTGCCTCCCATTGAAAACAATGGGAGATATTAGCAGGACTATGAAAAAATAAGCGTCCCACTCTATCTTGCCACAGATCCTGTCGCGGCTAGACTACGGTCGAATACGGTAGCGGAAAATGAAGAGGAATTCAACCTCATTTTCCACCATGTGAACTTAACCTAAGGGGTCTGATATGATTAGTTTAGGGTGTCTGATTTAGGGTCTGTATATAGGGGGTCTAAGCTTTTTTAAGGCGTCTTTTTCAAAATGTCTGGTATGTATTTAGTTAGGGGGTCTGTTCTGGCATTTGTATTTATTTAGGTGGTCTGTCCAGTGCCTATAGATGACCTAATTCACACCAAAACAAATTATACTTGCACCATTATATTGCCAGTAGCTAAACAGATATAGGTAGCAATATACTAGCAATAAACTAAAAGTATCTATGACATAAGGTATCACTACAATGACACAGACAAGTATAGATAATAAGAAGGCTTTAAGGAAGTGTAGGAGAATATATTAGTAATGGATCCGTCACAAGCATCTCTAATAAGACTTCTATGACAATATTTGCAGGAAATAGTTTACACTACTACTATCCAAATACTGCTTATTTAGAAGAAGAAGACGAGAGACATTTCTATAGTCCTCGGAGGCAGCAGAAAGACTTGGCTCTACAACATCGTGAACATGAAGCTTTACTAAGTATTACACCACATGGGGAGATTTCACTGCAGATATACTGGATTAGAGATGGGTGATCAGACTTGTACTGAGCTGGTTTGACCCAAATAATCCAAATTATTCGGTCTTTTAGACCCCAGAGTATAATACGTAAAGGCCCAGTGGAGGTGACAAAAATAAATAAAATACTCAACCTCACCTTCCCTTACTTCTTTTGGGCCTCCTCGTGGCATCTGGCTTTCTCCTGGTGACGTAATATGTCTGGGGTCAGACCTGAGGCCTGTCACATGGGAACGCTGAACGTCATGACTCTTGGTCTTCCTAAGTCACCGAGGCCCAATCATAGACTTCAGCGGCGACCCTTTGCACATGATGTAACCAAGAAGGTGGAGGGACAATGACGGACGCCTCAAGAAGGCCCAAAAGAGATAACAGAAGGAGAGTATAACACATGACTCGAGACCATAACTCTATGGAAAACTAGAAATTGGTTCTAAAACCTGATAACTAAATTAGATAAAGAAGTCAAGAAGAGCTGCAGGAAGCTGTAAATCACCTTCTATGTAGAGGACAGGAGCTTCTTCAGGGTCCTGTACAGTACACCAGAAAATAAAATATAGCCACCTTCACCAAGGGGCAGCTCATCCTCGCAAAGGGAAAGAGTAGTACAGAACATTGCACTGTACAGCACTGTAGGGCGGCGCTACTGAACAGCCAGTCTTCAGTAGGACAGGTGTAAATGTCCATGCTGGCTGGATCCTCTAGTCTAGCCAACGGCACGTGCAGATCTGGACTGTGACCTTGTATACTGTACGTGGCATATTTGTGTCACTATGGCTCACAGACTCATAATTCGGACATGTATAATACAGATATATTATCTCCCTGTGAATTCAGGGCTCTTTCACATATGGACAGCACATGGACCCATTATAGGGAAAGAAGACATTTATATATCCATTTTTTTTCAAAGACCAAGAGACACTGAGAAAAAATTGTGCAATATTTTTTTCTCTTTACATCTCAGCCATGGAAGTCAGTGGGTCTGTTGATAAAAGAAGGGCACATGGACGTCATCCATGTGCTGTGATTTAGTCATTTTTTTGCAGAATCATTGCTTGGTGATGCTGAAAAATAAAGAAGACAGCGTCCCGGCACACAGATGGCACATGGACAAAAAAAAAAAAAACCCACTAGGGTCCGTTTTTTTTTTTTATAGCCCTCAAAACAAATTGCTCATGTAAAAGCAGCCTAAGGTGAAGGCCACATGTCGTGGAAATATGGAATTTTTGGCTGTTGATGTTTTTGAAAAATCCGCATGTTACTTTTACTTACAGAAATGTTACATTTTGCCCCCATAGACTTAGAAAAGTGAATAAAAGTGAAAAAAGCAGCAAAAAGCAGTAAAAAATGCCTGGGTTTTGCCCTGTTTTTTCGTTACTGCTGCTTTTTTTTTTAGCTACAACTCATTAAGACTAAGAGCCACAGCCAAAAAACGCAGAGGAAAAGACTGCGACAGAAACGCATTGTGGTTTTTTTGCGCAGTGTTTTTCACAAAAAATTCACAGAGTTTTCCTCTACGGACTTTCTGTCGCCAGCGTTTTCCGTATATATAATTGACATGCTGCAATTTTTAAAAACACAAGTGTTTTTGAATACGCAGCTTTTCCACTGCAGATTTTTTTCTGCATCCATTTTGCAGGTAATTTAAAACGCAGCATTTTTTGCCACAACGTTTTTTGCTGCGGCCTTTCTGTCACGGCCAAAATGCTGTGCTTTTTGCAACGTGGGGCCCCAGCCTAACAGGGTCATTTTAAGCCACCAGGTAAGTGCATTTGGTTGGATTTAAGCCTGGAATAGAGCCTGGTCGCTGGTGCTGTGGAGAGAATGGTGGACTCCCATTCCACTCCATCCATGCAAGACAGTCCATGTCTTGGATCTTATTCATACGATCAGTGTTGAGTCAGTGATTTGCATCAGTAATTGTGTTTTAACATCAGGTGCAGGTTGAAGACACAGAACAGGTGTAAATCTTTCTATTAAACCTTACCTCTATGTAGTAGCCGCTCCTAATTTTGGCTCAGAGTCACTGATGAAAATCACTGACCGAAACACTGATGTGTGAATAAGGCCTGAGAATGGGTTTACACTTTTTTTTTCTACTGAAGAACTGCATGTGGTTTTTTTAACTCCAGCCTAGCACATCTTATTCTAGGTTCACACTAGCGCCGTGATCTCCATCAGTCGGGTCCGCCGGGCGAACCAAACGGTGGAGAGCCAGACCGCTGAAACAGCAGTGACCCACAGACACTGGTGGACCCCAATGACTGTTTGGCTGTGTTCACAGGGAGTTTTTTGGCAGCGGATTTTGACACGGAATCCACTTTAAAATCCGCCTCCCATTCATTTCAATGGGAGTCAGTAGCATTTTTTTTCCTCTAGCGTTTTTTTAGAGGAAAAAAAAAAAGCAACATGACCTATCTTCAGGCGGATTCCACCCGCGGTGTCCGCGGCTCGAGACTCTCTCCTGATTAGGCCCATTCATCCGGGCCTAATCAGGAGTGGGATGCCGCGACGGAATGCTGATGCACTGCATCAGCATCCCGTCGCAGCAGACCGCGGCGAAAATTTCCGGAATGAATGAAAATCATTTTCCGCTGTGTGAACACACCCTAACAGGGTCCGCCAGGTGTCTACCGTTACAAAACTGAAAGTGGCAGAGAAAAAAAGTGCATACAGGACTTTTCTCTCGCGGTTTCCGCGACAGATGTGAACCCAGCCTTACAATGGATTTCACATTTATACTAACTAGAGATGGGCGAACCTTCCGAGATTCGTTTTTACAATTATTTGCTTATTTAGCTTACTTACATAGCACCTTCCCCATTTCCAGGATGAGCGGGGGTCTTAGCGGTCAGACCCGCACCGATCAGCAATCTATTCTATGCATAGAGGATGAGTATGTTGTGTGGCCCTTTAAGTGATAAGATGAATATGTGTAAATAAAATATGTGATGCAGTGCTGCATCCACGGCTGCAATGTAAGCAGGCCTCCTATAGAAGCTCCTGTAAAATTCTCTGCGCACAGAATAGCAATAAATTCTGCTTCACCTGTTTAGATTTTGGATATCGCAAGCACTTAGTATGCCTCTATAGATACAGGAATTCTCACCATCATCCTCATCTTCTTCTTCTTCTTCTTCATCATCCTCAAGGAGCCAGATAACCCTGTGCTGGAGACGCTTGCCCTGCAACAAGTTCCACATTGCTATCACTTTCTAGTATCTATTCCTGCCTGGCATCTACATATTCACACTAGAAGGAAATGATTCCCGCACATCCCACACACACCGCTCACCAGCTGAATATTATCTGTTGCTCCTTTCAGTGTTCTCTGCATTTACCTTTCAGCAGCACATCTGTCTGGAAATTCCTCCTGCGCCTTTCCTCTCAATGCATCCTTCATTGGTATGATAAACAGGACTGTCCCAAGCGCCAGTGTCACATTCATTCCATTGTAGGCTAGCAGGACACCAGCACTGCAGTTTACAAGCCGCTTCCACATCAGGAGCTGGGCACACCTCCGGTGATATCATATGTCATTCACACAGGCTGCAGGAAGCTGTGGAACGGATTCTACATGCAATCTGTGCAGATAGTCTGCAAATACATCATGTATGACGCTGTAAATCCTATATTAGGTTGCCTTACTGCACTACAAGGAATTCTTAAAATCTATGTATAAGACAAAAAATCAGACAGTACCTCCAAAGTAGAGCAAATGTGAACAGGTGCACACTGCAAAACAGACTATCTATCTATCTATCTATCTATCTATCTATTCTAAGAGAAGTATATCCAAACTTGCTCTAGCGTCACCTTTGGAAATGTAGCTCCCTATAGATCAATGCCTTGGTTTTTCACAAACCTAGTAACACAATCTGGGATTAAAGCCCCTTGCAGACGATCGTGGCCGGCATCAGTGTGCTATCCGTGTTTTTCCCATTCTTTTCTGTGGATCCATGCACACGACCATGATATCCACGGATCAGTGTGCGGGCTGTGAGTCTGCGACGCAAAATATGGAGCAGGTCCTATTGCGTTGAGTGTTTTCAGCACAGACTTGCCCATAGAAGGCTATGGGAGAGTAAAAACCACGCATGGCACATGGATGTATTCTGTGTGTAACCCATGTTTGCGGAACAGTTACCTAGCTACTCACAGGGTTTTTTTTCCTTCAATGTATCATTCGTATTTGCGGATGATACACTGAAGCAATACTGTCTATTTTTGCGGACATACGGCATACACTGATGACACACGGTTCGCAAAAATTGAACACTGAATACTAATTTGCGAACCACAAAATACACATGGTCTTCGCAACTAGGCTTAAGCCAAGCCAGAATATCTCCTCCAAAAAGAGAGACCCATCCATAGACACCTGTTTCAGGCTAAAGCCCCATGTTACAGAAGCGCAGCGTTTTTTGTTGTAGAATTTGATGCGTTTTTTTGAGTCAAAGTCAGGGGTGGCTTGAAAAGGAATGGGAAATATAAATAAAGATCTTAGATGTTTCCCTTCTGTTAAATCCACTCCTGACTTTGGCTCAAAAAAACGCAGCAAAATCTGCAACAAAAAACGCTGCAACGTGGGGCAGGTGGTTTCCCCTCATCAGTGCAAAGAATCTATGGTCTAGAACAGGGGTCAGCAACCTTCGCCGCTCCAGCTGCTGTGAAACTACAACTCCCAATATGCTCCATTCACTTCCATGGGAGTTCCAAGAACAGCAGAGCAAGTATGCATGATGGGAGTTGTAGTTTTACAACAACTGGAGTGCCAAAGGTTGCCTACTCCTGGTCTAGAAGTTCTTGCAAACTGAAAGGTGGCCTGAAAAGGCAATCTCCTTAAGACGATATAGTATCCTTTCTGACCCTGACCCGTGCCTATGACCTCACTTCTAGCCAGCTAGTAACCTGCTTCACACTGGTGAGAGGCAATGACCCTGAAACAGTTGTCTGCAGATGGGCTTTTCTTCCTTTTGGAGGAGATTGTCTGAGGTCTAGCTTTTATCCCAGACCATGTCACTAGGTTTCTGGAAAACCCAGCATTGATTTAAAGGGAGCTACCTTCCAGAAGGTGGAACTAGAGGAAGTTTTCCTCTAGTGTGACTTTTGCAAAGCAGACAGGCCTGTTATTATCCGAAAATCGTAATGAGATCACATGACCTGACTGAAGAGAACTATTCCATGACTTTTCAGATAGAACCGAATAACTACATAAACCAATCCTGGCTGAATTATATAGACTGAAAGAATTGGTGTATAATTAAAGCAAAAATACTGGACTGATGCTTTAAGTACTACTGATTTTTAATTTTTAATCCATTCCCCCCCCCCCCCCGTTTTAATTATCCCCCTACCTCCGGACAAGCCCTTTAACCTCCAGCCTAACAGAATGCAGCACTACGGAAGGTATTTGCATCAGCAACCAATTGTGCTTTTCTCTATTCAACAACCCAAAGGAATAAATCAATTGAACATCTGTCAGATACTAAACACCACATCTGGGAAACTTAGTAGTAGAGTTATGACCTCTACTATGTAATTACTATTGGAATTCCTCATAAATAAGATGAGAGGCGCTTTAGGACGGCTAGTGATCACCGATTGACCTTTATGATTGATATTGTACATTGTTTTGCTGTGCTCGTGCAATTACTAAGTAATATATGAGATGTCGTCTAGTTTTCACGAATTTCATTATCTGTATTTTTATAGTTTTGTCTATATAGGGGAAATATAACAATATCTGGAACCCCACTGTACTATTTACTTTGTGATAAGGTATAGTTACTTAAAGGGAATGTCCAGGAATTGGGAAAACCCCCCCAAAAAATCATACTCGCCTGTCCCCAGTGCTCTGTTCCAGGGGCGGACATATCACATTCGGCTGCGCAGGGACCCATGGAGGGAAGTGGGCCCACTCAAAGGTTACAAACGTTGGACAGTAAAGATGATACATAAAGCAAAGGGGCCCGCCCGGCAGCCTCCGCTCTATACCTTTAGAGCAGAGGCCGCCAGGAGGCACTGAGAGTATTTGTTGGGTGAACCTCACGAGTTTTGCAACAGCAGTTTCAATTGGACCAAACAGGTCCAAAGCAAAACTGCTATTGTATAGTAAGCAGAGGCCCAAGGGAGGTGACTAAATATGATAAACAGTGTTACTCACCTCTCCTGGGCTCTGGCAACGATCTTCTGACCTCTTCTGGTCTTAGAGCTGTCACATTGCAAAATGACAACGTCTCTGACGTCATTCATGACGTCTCTGTTACCAGAAGAAGTCAGAAGACTGGTGCTGGAGCCCAGGAGAGGTGAATAACACTGTTACAATTTCTCACCTCCCTTGGGCTTCTCTAATTAGACTCCAGATACCCAAGAGTATAATAATGGTTCGTGGTTGGCAAATCCCCAAAATTTCGGGAGAAATTTCTGGATAAAATTTGTAAATAAAACCGTATGGGCAACTATAGGGCATTATAGTGTGTGGAGGGGCTACTGTGAGACATTATACTGTATGGAGGGGACACTATAGGACTTTATAGTGTGTGGAGGGGCCACTTTTTGATACTATGCTGTGTAGAGGGGCTACTATGAGACATTATACTGTATGGAGGCTATTGTGGTACATTATACTGGGTGGAGGGGCCAATAAAGGAAATTATGCTATGTGAAAGGGCCACTATGAGACATTATACTGTATAGAGGCCACTGTGGGACATTACACTGTATGCACTATGGGACATTATTCTTAAAGAGGTTGTCCAGGAGTTGGACAAACTCTGGAGGAGCCGGGGCAGGTGTAACGTTGTCCCCAGGGATCCATTGTCTGTTACCACAGTCTGTTTGGTCCTGAATTGTGGCTCATTCCCCAAAAGCCCTGCACCCCATGTGACCGCTGGAGAGGGACTGGTGATGTCACTTATGTCACTTCCATATGTCACCAGCCCCTCTCCAGGGACCACTGAGGTTGCTGATTGGCCTTAGCGGTCACGTGGGGTGCCTGTGTTCTGAGGACTGAAGCACATGGCATGACCATATGGGCAGCGGACACCAGAACGCCAGGGAATGTGTTTATCTTTTTTTATGTTACACCTGCCCTCAACCCCTCCAGAGTTTGTCCAAATCTTGAGGGCCTCTAGACTGATGAGTCAGTGGACTGTGAGTGTGATGGCGGCTGCTGCTGCTCCTACAGTTTAATGGCCACCCTGACCCCACTGCCAATAACTTTACTTACATAGGACTGCTGCCTTTACATATAAAGCAGGCAGCCCTGTGTAACAGAAATGTCCACGTTACATGGAGTGAGAGGTGGCATTGGTAAGGTAAATAAGCCAATTCTTGGCTGTGTTTTTCATGGCCAAGAATCAGCCATTTTTTAACCATTCAGGAGTGGACATATCATATGCACAAAAGTCTAACGTGGCCCTGCTGACTGTTCTCTCATTGTAAAAGAGACTTGGGGGGCCCAGACACATTATTGGCACAGGGGCCCTCTGTGGTCTGTGCCTGCCCCCGCTCTGTTGTCCACCACCAGTGTCTGCAGTGCCCTCGTTGGCAGAAGTCCTGCACCCCTCCTGACTGCTGAGACCAAACAGTGGCCCACAGGTCTCTGGAAAGGGACAGGTGACATCACTCACATATGTAACCGGTCAGGCCACTGATTGGATTTTCGGCAATGAGGACACTACACAAGGAACAACTGCACAACTACGGCAGACAATGGAGCGCCGGGGACAGGTGACTATGATATTTTTTTTAATATTATACCTCCCCCAATTCCTGGACCATCCCTTTAACTCCATAAGGACCAGGTCAATTTTGACCTTGAGGGCCTATAGAATTTTTTTTGCTTTTGCCTTTTTGCATTCTGGCCTTCATAATTTTTTCTTCTTTTTTTAAAGCTCTTTTTTGCTGTGAGGTGAGTTGCTCTTTCCTGAGGTGCATATGCCAAGCTAAAGCTGCTTTGTGAAATAGTTCGCAGAAGGACCTGCACGTATAAGGTGACATCACCCTGTGGACGCAAGTCCTGCACATATTAGGTCACATGACTACGGTATTTCTGCTCAGGTCCTAAAGTCAGAGGGGAGATCAGTACATAAAGGCTTGGCAGACAGTGGTGGTTGAGGAAACATGGAGAATGGGGGAAACATAAGAAGACTGCTGGTATGAAGACTTGCCCATCCTTTTTGGAAAAAAGTGCAAAAACCTCATTTATGCAAAAATATTATGTCCTGTAGGCTAGAAAATGGGTATACAAGGCGTAATAATTCTGCCCCAGCGTGTTTATGTCTAATGCTGCTGTTTTTGGGGTCAGAGAGTTGTATGCCTTTTTTATTGCAGATGGTGCATGTTTCTAATATTTTATTATTTTGTTGTCATTTCCAGAATTAATTTATATTTATATATTAATTAATAATGTGGCTTCAGTTAGCAGGGTACACACAAGCGTCTCCTGCTCTTCACATATACAGATCAATGATAGCAGTCCATTATATCACTGTTACAAGTGATCTGTATTCAGGAACATGCAGAGGAGGCTCAGATCTATAAATGACCATAGGGAATCCCTGATGTCATCAGTGATGTCACAGGTTTCCCTAGATGCTGCGTTCACTGTATTCTAGGGTTTTAGTGCTGATATTTCTGGGTGCAGGGCTACACATTGTATTAAAGGGGCCATGTATAATTACAGGCTAATAAAACAGTGACCCATGGACCCAACTGACTAATTTTCATGGCAAGAATATCAAAACATAGAATGCTGAGCTATTTTTGCCTTCAAAAGTGATGGAACCCCCGATAAGGTCTCACAACGCAGATGTGAATAAAGCCAAATAATATATATTTATATTATGTATCTATATAGGGAAACCATTTTAAGACGATTATGTAATTGCATTGAAAAGTGGTCTTCTAGGGGTCTAGTGTACATAAATCTGGGAGAGGCAATCTAGTTTGGACAAGGGGGAGGTCTTCTCATAGAGGTGGAAAGGATATTTAGGTTTCTTTGGTATTCTGTATTTCATTTTCTGATCAGACGCCATCCAATATGACAAATATACAACAAAGAGGGATATATAGAAGGGGGCAAATACTTTTCCACAGTACTGAAAACTACCTGCCTGGTACTAGTTTGCAAGTCCTATCTCTATAAGGTTCTGTGTCCTGACAGTTTTATTCTAAATTGCTAATGTTAACTATTAACCTTCTCATGGTCTTCTTAGTGTTAGGTCCCTAGTTGTCTTCAGAAGGAACAATCAATGACCTCTATTCGACCTTTCCAAAAAAAAAAAAATCTTTCCTTTTAGAGTATTGTATTGCAGGATGTTTTTCTTGCAGTCACAGGAACTGATATTGGACATTTTTCCCATTGAAATTGGTAGGCCATGGTCTATGCAGTATATAGCCTGTAGTGAAGGTGTAGGGGCTCCATATTATTTATATGATGGCCCCTTACGTCAAACTTTTTGTTGAAGTAGAATAAACCTCTTGTGGTTAACAAAAGTTGATAATGATAACCCTTAAAGGGATATTCCGATTTGAAACATTTATTGCAAATCCATAGGACCACTGAAACACTCAGCTTTTGGAAGCATGGGGGTCCTGTTACCTCTGTTCCCAGGTTCATGTATATAAGTGAAAAGAGAAGTGGCTAGCTTTTATGGGTATTTCCCATAGACACCTACAAATAGGCGCACACACAGTAAAGGTGTCATTGGATACACAAAACTTTACTTAGCGTAACACATGATAAAAACTATTGATAAAAAGGAGGCAGAAAACATCAACCATTGGGTCAGATCAGTTGAAGAGCCACTTGGTCACTTATAGTGGAGTCCACGTGGAGACATAGAAAAATGATCATACATAGTGCATAGTCCACTTAATACATAGTAAACATTCATCATACATCAGATATGTCAGACACAAGGCCCGCTGGCCGAATATGGCCTACTGGTCATATTATGTCGCCCATGAGGTCTCTTGCTCACTCAGGTTGGAGGAAGGACACAGCACTGGCCTGCGAGATCCTTCACTTCCTTCACTTATTTTGGCTGGAGGAAGGATGCAGCACGTAGCAAGGAGGCTGTGCCAGCACAGGGATGGGCGAGCGAGGGCGGCATCTTGGCGTGCAGAAATTTGAGCTCACGTTAGCCCATGAGGTTTCTTGCTTGTCAGAGGATGCCATCTTTGCGTTTCCAGTAGCTACACATCAGCCCGCCATCTTGCAGTAGTTACACATCACTCTGCAAGGGACGCACTTGGATCTCAGTAGCTAGTTGTCTATAGTCCTAAATAGGTTTACACCAGAGGGGGCGCCAGCACTATGAGCAGGGGCAGTCTTGACAGACAGAAGGACACGCATTGCTGAATAACCACATCAGGTGGTTTTCCAAGGGAGTTGAGAAATAACAAGAGAAAAATTGATGCTGAGGGAAAGCAATTTCATGGAAGATGGGAAAGTGAATAGATGTTTGTGCTGTCTTTTGTGTTATGAGACAGTGTCGGTGGTAAATGAGTGCAATATACATCAGCAATGTGTTAGAGAGTAGTTACATTTATACAGTCTTACCAGTACAAATGGCCCTATGAAGGTCACCAAAATCCCAATGTGGCCCTCGCTAGATATGTTTGACACCCGTGTCATATATAATGATGCAAAAGGAGAAATGCAGCAATCCTAAAATAAAAAAGCACAAAGGGAAAGTTTCCCCCAATGCTAAGAGAGTACAAATACGGATGAATATGACAGTATAGTATACTGAACTGGATGGTGACACTTACACACGTGGACAAAATTAATGAAAGAAAAACCCACAATGGTCACAGAAATAACTTGAATCTGACAAAAGTAATAATATATAACTACATGTTGACAAGCCACAGAGTTTCTGGGAGAATGTCCTATGAACAGATGAGACAAAAATCGAAATTTTTGGCAAGGCACATCAGCTCTATGTTCACAGATGGATAAATGAAGCATATCTTGAAAAGAACACTGTCCCTACTGTGAAACATGGAGGAGGCTCTGTTATGTTCTGGGGCTGCTTTGCTGCATCTGGCACAGGATGTCTTGAGTCTGTGCAGAGTACAATGAAATCTCAAGACTATCAAGGGGTTCTAGAGAGAAATGTGCTGCCCAGTGTCAGAAAGCTTGGTCTCAGTCGCAGGTCATGGCTCTTGCAACAGGATAATGACCCAAAACACACAGCTAAAAACACCCAAGAATGGCTAAGAAGAAAACATTGGACTATTCTGAAGTGGCCTTCTATGAGCCCTGACCTAAATCCTATTGCGCATCTTTGGAAAGAGCTGAAACATGCCGTCTGGAAAAGGCACCCTTCAAACCCGAGACAACTGGAGCAGTTTGCTCATGAGGAGTGGCCAAAATACCTGCTGAGAGGTGCAGAAGTCTCATTGACAGTTACAGGAATCGTTTGATTGCAGGGATTGCCTCAAAAGGTTGTGCAACTAAATATTAAGTTAAGAGTACCATCCAGAGGCGTAGCTAGGGGTTCAGCACAGGGGGGCCAACCACATCCAAGTGGGCCCCCCACTCAGGTATACCAACACTATCACTATACGGTGACCGTATAGTGGTAGATATTGGTTCTACACAGGGCTGTGAAGACCAGTTACGTAAATACAGTACAGGAACAATGTTGTGACTTACAGGTGACATATCTGACGGTTTACATTTATCGTCTCTTCCATCTGGACCGCCATGACCACTTCTTCCAGCTGTGACTGTAAAGTTTGTAACACAGACATCTTTGGCTCCTCAATTTTCCAGGCACCCGACCCACATTGTCCTCAACTACATAAAATCTCCATCCTGCTGCTACCCCAATTATAAATTATATGATATAAAATCCCCTGGAAATGAATAATAACCCCATGTGCCTTTTTAATTTAATAATGCTCCTATGTACCCCATTTATTTAATACTGCCCCTCAATTAATAATTCCCCCTAATTAATAAATTATTAATTACATTACATTATTAATTATGTCCTGTGTACCCCCTTAAATAAATGTAATGCCCAAGTGACACCTAAAATTAATATTGCCCAATTCCCCTATTATTAATTATACCCTCTTATGTCTCCTTGTATAAATTATGCCCTCTTACATAAATGCCCCTCTGTATTAATAATGCCTATTAATAACCCCTTTGTATTAAAGACGACCTTTCATGTCCTCATGCATATGCGGTATTATATACCACTAGAAAGCTGACAGTGTGCTGAATTCAGCGCACTGTTGGCTTTCCGTTATGTGCCCCGGTGGAAGAGATATTGGTGCCGTTAGTTTCGGTACTGATCTCTCCCCACCATTAGAAGGGTGTTCCTGACAGTCTAGCGTTCTCACTGGGCTGTGAGGAACGTCCCCCCCAAGACTTGTACTGGGGGAGGGGGGCCTTCCTCATAGCTCAGCGTCATCGCAGGGCGGTAAGGAACGACCCCTCTGACAGTACAAGGCTATATTAGAGTACTGTCAGGGGGGCCTTCCTCACAGCCCAGTGATGACACTAGACTGTCAGGAACGCCCTTCTGACAGCGGGGACAGGTATGTGCCAAAACTAACGGCACCGATATCTCCTCCATCGGGGCACGTAATGGGAAAGCCAACTGTTGGCTTTCTAGCGGTATATAAAATCATAAGTTCATGAGGACATGAAAGGTCCTCTTTAAAGGGGTTGCCCAGGAAGTGGACAAATCACAGTGGAGGTGGAGTAGGTGATAAAAAAATCATACTCAGGCTGGGTTCACACCAACACTTTTAACCCTGTTGAGGGATTCTGTCCCCCATTCCGTTTGAAAAATGCGGAAAGAAAAGTCCTGCAAGCAGGACTTTTTCTCTGCATTTTTCAAGCAGAAACCCAGCAGACCCCATTATAGTCTATGGGGTCCATGGGTAACCGCTTTACAAGCGAATTGGGTTTCTGTTTTTCAGGTCCCCAAGTGGATCCGAAAAATGGAAACCGAGCGCTAGTGTGAACCCAGTCTTACCTGTCCCCAGTGCTCTGGTGTCTGTCGCCACTGTCTGTTCAGACACGAGCCATACGTGACTGCTGAGGCCATCAGTGGCCTCAATAATGGCTGGAAAGGACCCAGTCATGTATATGAGTGACATCACCGAGTCTTTTCCAGCCACTGCTGAGACCAATCACGTGCAGTACAGGACTTGCGGCAGGGAAGAGGCGTGCGTGTGCCTGGACAGACAGCAGCAGAGGGCTGCGGACATCAGTAGCCCGGAGACAAGTGAGTATTTTTTTTTTATGTTTCACCTTCCCCGCCTCCTCTGCAATTTGCCCAATACAATCCTTATCAGTACACTTTATTATTCCCTAGAAAACCCCTTTAATACTGCCCCAATGCCCCCTAATATTGTCTCCCCTTACATTCATACAGCCCCCACTGACCTTTCACTATAATTTATATCCTCTTTTATTAAAGCCTACTAATACCCCTTATATTAGTTATGGCCTCTTATCTAAATTCCCAATGCTCCCAATTGACCTCTTATATGTATTACTCCCACCCCCAATTACAATGCCCAAAGTGAGTAAAAAAAAAAAAGTCGATGCTACTCACCTACCTCCAATCTCCCGAGGAGGAGTCTCCACCTCCAGCACTGCAGCCGCATCCTGAAGAAGCAGGACCTGCGTCCTGGTGCGGACGGCACAGAACAATGACATCATCGCGCAGACGTCTGTGCCAGGACACAGACATCTTAGGGCAGCTCATAGGCCACAGGCCTGAAATGGCTTGTGGTTTACGAGCTACGTACGAGTAGAGAATGTATTTCAGCTGTATCGGTGTCATGCAGACACCGATGCAGTTAATATGTGAGGGTAACCTGTGTTGCGGCGGCCCTGAGGTGGGCCCCCCGAGAGTCAGTGGGCCCTGGGCTGCCCCCCCGCTAGCTACGCCTCTGGTACCATCATTTCTGTCCAGGCCTGTTTCATGAGTTTTCTTTTTTAAAAAATTCTGTTGAAGCCTGGTTGGAAAGCAATGTCTGACTTTCATTTGTTCATTTTCATAGAATTTTTAGATATTATTACTTTTGTCAGATTCAAGTTATTTCTGTGACCATTGTGGGTTTTTCTTTCATTAAACGAGGGGTACCAACAATTTTGTCCACGTGTGTATATTGCCATTGCTTCTTCAGGGGGATAACCCCATAGTCACTTCCATAGACTCCTTTCCATTCTTGTTCTATAGGAAAAGGAAAGGCCCTATATATTCCACCTCATCTATGGATATGACATTCATTATTTTTGTCAAGCAAGTTGTACTGTCAACCATTTTATAGTAGATAGTACTGCAGTGTAAGGCTATAGAGCTGCAGCAGGCACTGTGGCCCCTACGTTCTGATGAATGGTCGGGCCCCCAAGAGTCAGACTTCCACAAATTACACCTCTACAAGGAAAAAGATAGATCATCATTTTATCCTGAAAACCCTTTTGTTAGTAAGTGATTGGAGCTACGAGACGCAATGGACTACTTACAACCTATTTTTGCTTTCCTGCCCAGATGACAGGTTACATACTTAGTACAACTGGACTTAGAGATAAAAAAAAAAAATCAATGAAACAATTCGTGTTGTTATACACCAGGGATATGTGACGACCCGGGCCGAGCTTGTGTGGAATATTCTAGCAATTAATATTCAGTGGACTATACTTCAGGAAATGCCCAGCAACAGGGAGATTGTGGCTGCAGGTCACGTTCTAGCCGAGATGCAGGTTAAGCCTTCGTATCCTTATCCTCAATTTACCCAATTTGCTCACATAGGTGGCCGTACACTTGTAGCTGCAGAGAATCTGAACCACTATAGAGAATATTTAGGAAACTGCGTTATGTTATAGGTACGGTCTCATAAGGACAACCCTTGTCCATATCTATATGGACAATATAGAATAGGATCCGTTGCTAGAGATCACCCTGTATGAGGTGTTCTGGCTGGCATATAATATTACATCTCTATCATTGAGGGTTCTGTATGGTAGTTGTCTGGTCCAACTTTCCCTTATAATGACAGCTGAATACCAGGGTCATCAGACAAATGGCCCCGGGCGACATGGGTTATCTTTTTGAAACACCCCTTATAAATATTTGCAGAACTGCAATGTAAATATAAAATTGTGCATGACCCCCTTAACACTTAATTATATACAGCCTAGCCTGAAATAAGCCTAGATACAGCCTAGGCTGAAATCACATATGCAGTTTTTTATATTGTTTTTGAAGCCAGAAGTAGAGATGGTTGAACTTCATGAGATGAGTTTCATGAATATTTGTACGGTTCTCCCGCCATTGTACAGTATATATATATATATACAGTATATACCAGGAATATGATATGGATAACATAATAAATTCAATAGTCCACGGTTCACATGGAGGAGAAATGTCGGCAGTCAGCATCAGGTTTCAACCCTCTTGCATGCAGGTATAGACTACTGTAAGGTTAAGGCCCCCCATTGCGGAAACACAGTAGAGAAACAAACGCTGACTTTTAGCTTCAGGATGGGACTTGATGGTTCACATGGGGTGCGTGTTTATGCCATCTAGAGTAACGTCCCGATGTAGACCTGCCATAGCATAAATGCAAGCGCAGAAATGTGTATCGTGGCAGTAGTTAGACAGGACCTGGGGCAAGTAAACATCACATGTTGGTAATCCTCTCCAAGGTTGTTTACCATAGAACAGTGCACACTATTGTAGGGATGTACTCAAGACACTAGACTGCAGACTGCAACCAAGACTGACTCTGAAGCTGCTGAACTGTGTAGTGGGGTAAAAGTGTGTAGCAGCCCTGTGACTATGGGACTGTGGGAGACCCTGTCTGACTACATAGTGTCTAGTCTACTGGCCTGATCAGAGAATGACCAGCTCCTTCCACCCTGCTGCTAAGAGAAGCTGAGAGGCCTGGCGAGAGATTGAGACAGTAGAAAACGTCCATGGAGACCCACAAATACAATACATAGCAACTAGCCAGCCTGCAGCCAAAAGAGTAAGGGGAAAAAGTGTGATTGTTTCTAAGCCGTGGCCTAAGTCGAGACATATGATAAGATGCCACCTGCAATACTGCTGCTGCTGTAAAAATAGCAAAGGGATAGAAGGAGAGACTGTGGGCATCCATCGGTGGGTTAACTATTTCGACTTCCATCTCTTTCTTGGATTACAACTTTTGCTAAGAGCAATGGCCTTTTGGATAAAGTTCTGCAAGAGACTGTGTAATACAGAGTCTGAGCAAATACTCTGTTCTGTAACAAGTGCTTTCATTGAAACACTCTGTAACCACCAAGCCAATCGCCTCTCATTACACTCTGTAACCACCAAGCCAATCGCCTCTTGTTACACTCTGTAACCACCAAGCCAATCGCCTCTTGTTACACTCTGTAACCACCAAGCCAATTGCTTCTTGTTATACTTTGTATCCACTAAGCTAGTTTCTTCTTGTTAGACTTTTGTAACCACCAAACCAGTTGTGTCTTGTTTCTGTAACCACTAAGCCATTTGCCTGCCAGTAAGATTGCTTGTAAACATTATGCCAGTTATTTTGTAAGTAAAACTTTGTTAAAGTCCATCTCCTATGCTTTCTTCAAGTAGGGCCCAATTCATTGGTCACCCCTTTCTGCGGAAGGCAGTGTTGGCAAGTGTGGTCTAACCTCTACATGCAAGTCCATTGACAAAAGTAAATATAAATAGTAATAATGAATCAATTTATATGATTGAGAAGTTCCTGAAGAAGTTCTTGGTTGAGAAGATTGTGGTTCAAGAATTTGAGGTTGATTGACCTCAAAGTAAAATTTGTAAAAGTGCCCCCCACCTATCATGTGACATTTATAAAACTGCTGTGGTAGGGGTACCTTTTTGGTCCACTAGGGTCTAGGTGTGACTACTATGTCTTACCACTATATGTGTTTCATTCCTTTGTCTGGTTGTCTTGATCATCTTCAGGACAATCCAGCTCTGCTTCATACGGGGACTGAACATTTAGAATCTATGTACTGTATAATTCATAAGGAAACTAGAGCTCAGCTGTGCGTCAAAATATTGTCTGTTCCAGGCTAATGGATGTGTTATTGAATGTGTATCAATGTGATATTCATTAAATACTCATTATACTCATCCTCCGGTTACACATTGCAGTTATCCTTGTATTTTCCACTTCCTTTTCTATGGTGCTCCTGTCTCTGGTGTTATATTTGGATAGACACACTATAGAAAAGACCTGGAGGTGATGACTGTAACCTATGGCAGCTGACACTTGGATGGTGCACTGTCTACACCAGAGGCTGGTTATACAAAGGGTGTCTAATGAACTGGTATATGGCTTTGGGGTGCTCACGGGTGCTGAGTGCTAAGGAAGGTGCCAACTAACTCCGCCTTGGCCAGCAGCAAATTGAATCTTTGCCCTGGGTATATGAAAGCCTGTGACTCTGGATAGAAATGAGACAACATCTCCATGTTTAGACTTGCAATATGTAGTCCATAGTGAACTCCTGGAAGACAATACAGTTGTAATAGAGCTGAGTTTGTCCTATGTACCTATTTAGCATAGTTTAGGGTTATGTTGTATCCATGGTTTTCCATGGGATTGCAAGTAAATCTACTGGGTTTTTGAAAAGGGATATTAACATTTTATAAAATGAATGATCACATATCTGGTCAATCACAGTACCGATCTCTGGAACCCGCAATATTCCTGAGAATGAAGGGGCCACAGCGCTGCCACTGAACCTGAGAAGGCCAAAGTGCTGCCATTAACCCTTAGAATAAAGGGGCTACAGTGCGGCCACCAACCTGAGAATAAAGGCCCCCAGAATTGGTTTTTCACTCCTAGACACCTGATTTGGAGCAAACTGCAGAATGGCCCCATTGAGGGTCCTAGTGCTACACTAATGCTGCAAACTCTTCAGTCTCGGTAATTTTGCAAATTCCACTTTAAAGAGGAGCTGTAAAGGGGCAGTCGGCCGATCCGGTTGAAATGGATTATTGAAGTTTTTTTTTTTTTTAGATGTACAGGGTGGGCCATAAGTATGGATACACCCGGGTGGGCCATAAGTATAGATACACCCAGATACCATTGTTTTTCTTGTGCAATTCTCCATGTGTTTGATGTGTCACATGACCCCCTTCCCATTGAAAAAAGTAAAGTTGAATCCAAAATGGCGGCTTTGTAGATGGCCACCATGGGCGTCACCTAGCCTCAAATGTTTCCCCCCTCCCATGTACTAATATGCCACAAACGGTAAGGTGATCTCAGCAACCACTTCCATTTTATCTGGGTGTATCCATACTTATGGCCCACCCTGTATAATCCCATAAAAATGAAAAAACACCCACATTATTAAATAATAATTTTCCAAGAATATATTCACTTTAAAGAGGAGCTGGTGTGAAAAGCCCAATAACATAGATCATCTGATCGGCGCTGTCACCCTGAGCATTTTGGTATTTTGTTTATCCAAATCCGTTCAGCCATTCCAAAGATATAAGCCCTATTAATGTTGATGCAAATTAGTATATAAAAAAAAAAAAAAAAAAGGGGAAAAAATTTTTAAAGATTTGGGTGTGTTTTTGTGTGTAATATAAAATGTTGTAAAACACACAAGATAAAAAAGAAGAAAAAAAAAAAGAGGGGAAGAAGTTTTTTTTTTATTTTTGTAAAAAAAAAAAAAAAAAAAAAAAAAAAAAAAAAAAAAAAAAAAAAATTAAAAAATAAAAAAAAAAAAAATTAAAATAAAGGGCCCCCGCCAACAAAAAAATTTTTTTTTTTTTAAAATATAAAAAAAAAAAAGGGGGGAATATTTTATTTTTTAAAAAATAAAAAAAAAAGGGGAAAATTTTTTTATTGAAAACCGGGGGAAAGAGTCAAAAGATTTAAAAAGGGTATTCGGGACCCCTCTATTGTTTTTTTTTTTTGAAATTTCCCACTTTTGGGGATTTTTTTTTTTATACAGGCCAGGGGGGACCGGAGCGCTGCGCAGTAAAGCGCAGGGATCTTGACTGGGGGCGGGCTGTAGGGGGGACCAATAATGCGCTAGGGCGCGAAGAATTGGGGGGGGGGCTTAACCCCGTTCGAATTGACTATGCCGCGCAGCCCGGGAAGCGGCCATTCCGGGAGCTGCGCGGCATGCTAACGAGCGGTCAGCTCCCTCCCCCCCCCCACCTTTTCACTGTAATGGCATCCCTCGATACCATCCTGGAGCAGATCAGAGCTGCTGCCGGCGTCCATGGTGAGGCCTGGCTGCAGGAGCGGCTGGCTGATATTATGCAGCCTGCCGCCCCCCCCATTAACCCTTCACTACCCCCGGAGGCGTCTGAGCGGCGGCGGCCACGCAGGACTCGCCCGCCAGCACGTTTGAGCCCTGATGAGCCCCCTAGGGCCCGGCGACATAGGAGTCCCTCTCGGGCCCCTCCAGGCCGGGCACCCCGCTCCACTGCTCAGGGGCGGAGGTCCCGGTCTGGGAGGAATCCTGCCAGTCACCTGGCCCCTGCGGAGGTGGAGATCCCTGCCACTGGCCTCAGTGGGGGGACCTCCACATCCAGTCTCCATATGGCTACAGCACGTGGTGCAGCGGTCCCCTCCTGTGATGCTCCAGCGGGAGGGGGACTGTGTCTTCAAGTCCCGTCGGTTCCGGCTTTCCAAGTGCCCTCGGTACAGCAGCGGGAAATTCTGAACGACGAGCAGCACGGCGCTGGCCCCTCCTTCACGGCACCACAGCCCCGGTCCGAGGTGCATCCAGTGGTTTCAAGTGCATACGCAGGTGCAGGTCAACCTTCCCAGGGATGTCGGTCGTGCTGCAGCTGTCAGCGGGATGGTTCTCAACAATCAACAGGCGCCAGCGTTCTCCTGTACAGCGACCCAGGTCAGCAGGATGCAGGACCGTCGACTGGTGGGCCCACAGCACCTACGCAGTCTGGTGAGTACCATTCATTGTCGTGTCCGTTTCCTCCTATTCTAATGTCCCAGGGGTTAGGGATAGATAGGCCGGAGTCCCCAGTGGGTGGTGGTGTAGCTTCTGAGGGGATTAGGGAGCTATTGGGTAGCGTGAGGGAGCTACTGTCGCGCTGCGAACAGAGTGTTAGCGGTTCCCCGGTGGCGGCGTGGGTCCCTCCTGCGGTTCAGTCAGTAGCGTCACAGAGTGCGCCGGTGGTAGGGGCTCCGGCGGGTGTCACAGTGTCTGTCCAGACAGATAAAGAGAAGGTTGATTCGGTGAGGCTAGACGACAGGGCTCGGGGGGAGGTTTATGTGTGTTTTGAGGGTCCTCTAGGGGCGCATTTAAAAAAGGAAGTGAGGGAGAAGATTTGGAAGGACGAGTACGTCGAAATCTTCTCCTTGCTCCCTTTAGCTAAATTTAACTTAGACAAGAGTAAGAAGGAGGATAGCAAAAAAGAGGAGGAAGAAAAACGTAGGTGGCGCCTGATTCCACAGACTTTTGCTAATTGGCTTCAGGCCTTTGCCATTTTAGCGAGTGTCATTGGTGAAAAGGCTCCTGACAACTGTTCGGGGCTTTTTTGCTATCAGGACTCTATAGGTGAGGCGTATCGGGTGTATGGGGGTCAGACATGGCTGCGGTATGATGAGCAGTTCCGTCAGCGTAAGGCGATTCGGCCCAGCATACGGTGGGACCAGAAAGATATAGGTTTGTGGCTTCGGGTTATGGCGCCAGCTCGCTTTGGCCAGTCCTTTCCTGGGGCGGCCGGTGGAACCGGCCATGGTGGTCTCAGTTACGGCTCAGGGGGGGCAGGTGCACAGGCCCAGCAACGTTACGGGCTGTGTTGGCAGTTCAATGAAGCCCAATGTAAATTTGGCTTCAACTGTAGATTCAAACATGCCTGTTCATTCTGCGGAGGGGTGTCCCATGGTGCGGCACGTTGCTTGCGCAAACAAAGGACCAAGGCCTTGCCTAATAGTGGACAAGGGGCAGACGCCGGTGAAGCTGGAAGCCATGCTTCCGTACCTAAATAGTTATGTTAACAGGGAGAGTGCAAAGTTTCTGGTAGAAGGTTTTAGGGAGGGTTTTAGGATTCCCCTGCCGACGCACACAGTCCCCTTTTGTATAACTAACTTGAGGTCGGCAGCGGAACACTCGGGGGTGGTGTCCAAAAAACTGAGGAAGGAGGTGGCCTTGGGGCGCATGGCGGGCCCCTTCGCATCACCCCCTTTGGAAGGTTTAATTGTATCTCCTTTGGGGGTGGTGCCGAAGAAGGAGCCGAATCAGTTTCGGCTCATACATCATTTGTCTTATCCCAAAGGAGCGTCGGTCAACGATGGTATTGCACCCGAGCTTTGTTCGGTAGTATATACCTCGTTTGATGCAGCTGTGCATTGGGTACGGCGTTGCGGTCCAGGGGCCCTCTTAGCTAAGACGGATGTGGAGGCGGCGTTCAGGTTACTGCCGGTACACCCTGACAGCGTTAGGTTACTGGGCTGCTACTGGGACGGCGGGTATTACGTGGATCGTTGCCTCCCTATGGGTTGCTCAATATCGTGCGCATACTTTGAGGCGTTCAGCACCTTTTTAGAGTCGGTAATTCGGGATGTGTCGGGGGTTGAGTCAGTGATACACTACCTCGATGATTTCCTCTGTATAGGTCCGGCGGGCTCCGATGTATGCGCGGTTTTGCTGGCAACCACGCAGTGGGTCGCCAGTAAGTTTGGGGTACCGTTGTCACCGGAAAAGACTGAGGGTCCGTGCACTAGATTGAGTTTCTTGGGCATAGAGCTTGACACTGTGGCAATGGAGTTCCGGTTGCCTGGTGACAAGCTGGTTGATCTTAGGGAGAGGGTGAGGCGTGCTCGTCACATGCGAAAAATTACGTTGCGCGACCTCCAGTCATTGTTAGGCAGTTTAAATTTTGCCTGCCGCATTATCCCCATGGGTAGGATTTTTTGTAGCCGGCTGGCAGGGGCCATGAAAGGGGTGTCAAATCCACGACACTTTATTCGGCTGGGGGTGATACATCGGGAGGACCTGGCAGTATGGGACACATTTTTAGACCAGTTCAATGGTAGATCACTGGTCCAGTCAGCAGTGATCGATGTGTTCGATTGTGACCTCTTTACGGATGCGGCAGGGGGCCACGGTTTTGGGGCCTATTACAGGGGGCAGTGGTGCGCCGCTCCTTGGCCTGCGTCGTGGCGTGAACAAGGTCTGACGCGGAATTTGACTGTACTTGAGTTATTCCCGATTTTAGTCGCGGTGTCCATATGGGGTGGAGCGTTCC
Source organism: Leptodactylus fallax (assembly GCA_947044405.1). Classification (NCBI taxonomy): domain Eukaryota; kingdom Metazoa; phylum Chordata; class Amphibia; order Anura; family Leptodactylidae; genus Leptodactylus; species Leptodactylus fallax. The sequence goes on along the minus strand of CAMRHE010000405.1, from coordinate 896,546 downwards.
AGGATAAAAAAGTTAGGTTTCATTGTGATAACATGTCAGTTGTGTCGGCCATTAATAATGTGACTGCGTCTTCTCCTCCAGTTATCAAGTTGCTTCAGCGTTTAGTATTGCGTTGCTTGTGCCTGAATGCATGGGTGGTGGCAGTGCATGTTCCGGGGGTTAAAAATGACGTTGCTGATTCTTTGTCTCGTTTCCAGTGGGAGCGGTTTCGTGCCCTGGCTCCGGGGGCGGAAGTGGAAGGGATTCCATGTCCTCCAGAATTATGGGACTTGGTTTGCGAAAAGCAGGGACATTGATTCAGGCATCGTTGGCCCCCGGCACCTGGGATAAGTATTCAAGGGCTTGGCAGCTTTGGGAGGATTGGGTGGGAGATTTAGGTCAGGTACATACTGATGAGGATAGGGTTGGGGCTTTATTGTTCTTGTTAAGCCGTTGGTCTTCAGATGGACGGTCCGTGGCGAAAGTTAATGGTGCGGTAGCGGCGTTGGCATTTGGTTTCAAGTTGAGGGGTTTGGCGGACTTTACCAAACATTTCTTGGTTCAACGTGCGCTTAAGGGGTTCCGCAGGGGCAGGGGAAGTAGTGACACACGGCGCCCGGTTACATTTCAGCTTTTGGAGCGTTTGGGGTTGGAACTGGGCCGTTTTTGTTCTTCGCACTATGAATGCGTTTTGTTTCACCTGGCTTTTTCTCTAGCTTTTTTCGGGGCTCTCAGGGTGGGTGAGTTGGTGTCCGTGTCGACTAAGCGGCCGGGTGGTTTACAGGTGGATGATGTGTACATGGAGGAAGGGGTCCTAGTGGTCAGGGTTCGCAGGTCTAAGACGGATCAGGCGGGGGCAGGGAAGTATCTGCGCCTGGGTGCGGTTGTAGGGTCAGATATGTGCCCGGTGCGTTGTTTGCTTGTTTTTCGGGGGTTGGTTCCAGCTTCTGCGGGCGGTCCCCTCCTGCGTCATGAGGATGGTTCGTTCCTTTCCCGTTATCAGTTCTCGGCTGTTTTTAGGGGTTGTTTGGACTCGCTGGGCCTTGACGCCTCTCGATATGCTCCACACTCTTTTCGCATTGGCGCAGCGACTGAAGCAGCTAGTTGGGGGTTGAGCTCGGAGGTGGTCCGACGTATCGGTAGGTGGGAATCGCAGAGGTATAGATCATACATACGTCCACACCTTGCCCAAATGTGAATCATTGTGTTGTTGGGTATTTTCTCCGCCCTCCCCCCTACTTTATTTCTTCTTTCGTAGGCCCTCCTGCTCGGTTAGTCTGGATCTTCGGCCATTCTTTTGTGTTCTGGGGGCGCGGAGAGGGCTGGCGTGCGGCGGAATGGTCGGCAGCTGGGGTTCGACAGGGCTGCGGTCGTTGTACGTTGGATTGGAGTCCGAGGTATGGTGTGGAGTCGGGTCATGCCCGAAATCCACAGGTGCACGAGGTTGGATCGGTCTCCGGACATTATAGTGATACATGCTGGTGGCAATGACCTGGGGGTTCGTCCCTTTCGCGATTTAGTGAGGGACATAAAGTATGACCTGTTGAGGTTGTGGTCCATGTTTCCGGGGATTGTTACCGTGTGGTCCGATATTGTACCGAGAAAAACATGGCGGGAGGCTAGGTCTGTTGAAAGGCTCAACAAGGCCAGGATTAAGGTTAACCGGGCTGTTGCGGGGTTTGTGTCCAGGAACGGCGGTGTGTGCGTGCGGCACAAGGAGTTGGAGTCTGGGGAGGGGGAGTTTTGGTTGCGGGACGGGGTCCATCTGAATGCGGTGGGTATAGATTTGTGGACACTAGGTATCCAGGAGGGTGTTGAGAGGGCCCTGGAAGTGTGGCGGGTCTCTCACGCTTAAGGGATTAAGGCGTGCTCGCAGTGGCGGGTGGGGTCCTTGGAGTTGGTGGTCAATTGGCTAAAAGGGTGGAGTCAAAGGTAGGCTCCACCTATACATTTGGTGGTAATTGCACATTTTGGTGGATGGCCTGGCGCACGGTGAACGGTTACAGGGTAAATTGGCCCTGGGAGCTGGTACATGGAAGAAGGAGTTCGTCTTTATTCATGGTGCCGCCGAGCCGGTGATCGCGGCTGGTGGTAAATTTATGGTGTGGTTATGTTAGCGCCAGGCCGGGGGATTGATGGTTTTTTGTAGCTCCAAGGACTCTTACCCAGGTTAAGCGTTTATTGTTAAACTATTTTAAGTTATGTAAATTATAATAAGTTATACTTGTTGTTATTTATTTGTTGTTTGTTAATAAATACGGCTGCTGTGGCCGATTTAATCCAACCCTTTGGTCTTGGTTTATTTCTAAGGGGTGGGGGGTTTGAGAGCTGGGGGGCAGGGGTCGAGGCTGGAAAAGAGGGGGAAGGCATTTAGGCCCAGCAGTTTGGGTATCAAAGGTGGTGGTGGGGTTCATAGGGGGACCCCGTTATCAGCAATGCCCAGTCAGGGGAGACCGGAGCGCTGCGCAGTAAAGCGCAGGGATCTTGACTGGGGGCGGGCTGTAGGGGGGACCAATAACGCGCTAGGGCGCGAAGAATTGGGGGCGGGGCTTAACCCCGTTCGAATTGACTATGCCGCGCAGCCCGGGAAGCGGCCATTCCGGGAGCTGCGCGGCATGCTAACGAGCGGTCCCTCCCTCCCTCCCGTTTTTTTTTCTCTTTCTTGGGCTATTTTAACTTGTTTATCTTTTTGCAGGTGGTGTCACGGTGGCCTTGGCGGGTGGGGTCCTTGGAGTTGGTGGTCAATTGGCTAAAAGGGTGGAGTCAAAGGTAGGCTCCACCTATACATTTGGTGGTAATTGCACATTTTGGTGGATGGCCTGGCGCACGGTGAACGGTTACAGGGTAAATTGGCCCTGGGAGCTGGTACATGGAAGAAGGAGTTCGTCTTTATTCATGGTGCCGCCGAGCCGGTGATCGCGGCTGGTGGTAAATTTATGGTGTGGTTATGTTAGCGCCAGGCCGGGGGATTGATAGTTTTTTGTAGCTCCAAGGACTCTTACCCAGGTTAAGCGTTTATTGTTAAACTATTTTAAGTTATGTAAATTATAATAAGTTATACTTGTTGTTATTTATTTGTTGTTTGTTAATAAATACGGCTGCTGTGGCCGATTTAATCCAACCCTTTGGTCTTGGTTTATTTCTAAGGGGTGGGGGGTTTGAGAGCTGGGGGGCAGGGGTCGAGGCTGGAAAAGAGGGGGAAGGCATTTAGGCCCAGCAGTTTGGGTATCAAAGGTGGTGGTGGGGTTCATAGGGGGACCCCGTTATCAGCAATGCCCAGTCACCCCCTCTCCACATACATAAAAAAAACACACACACCCCACACACAACAAACACAAACAAAAAAAACAAAGGCGGGGCAAGGGGCGCACCCCCGGGGGCCGACCCCCCCCACCCCCCCCCCCCCCCCACCCCCTTTTTTTTAATAATAACAAAATACAAACAGGGAAAAGTAGGATAAAACAACCCCACAACACCCCCCCCCCCCCCCCAACAAAAGAAAAAGAGAAGGAAATTAAAGGACATACCCGCCCCGGGCCCCCCCCCCCCCCCCCCCCCCCCCCCCCCCCCTCCTCCCCCTGGACCCCCCCCCCCCCCCCCCCCCCTCCCCCGTTTGCCACCCCCCCCACTTTCCCCCCCCCCTTTTCCCCCCCCCCCCCCCCCCCCCCCCCCCCCCCCCCCCCCCCCCCCCCCCCCCCCCCCCCTATTTTATATATTATATTACCCCCCCCCATAATTAATACCCCCCCCGGCCTCTTTAAATTAATAACCTCCCCGCGCCCCCCTTTAAATAGTGCCCCTTATTAATAATGCCCCAGATGTTTCCTAATTGAAAAGGGGAAAAAAATTATTGGGGTTCCAATACCCGGAACCCCCATGATCAGCTGTTTGAATGAACCGTGGTACCTGTGTAAGCGCCGTGACCCCTTCTCTGTTTACATAGTGTCATTCTTTTCATAGCGGCCATGTAATGTAACTACAGCCTCGTCCTATACACGTCTGTGTGACAAGGCTGGAATTACATCACACGGTCACTATATACAGACAGCGTGTGATATAAACAGGCGCCATAGCCCCTTCATACAGCTGATCAGTGGGGAAATCACTTATCTCTTATTGATGTTTTATTCTGAGTATAGACCATCAATAAAAATGAGCTGGAAAACTCCATAAGGCTTAGGCTGTGTTCACTCAGAGTTTTTGGCAGCAGATTTTGACGCGGAATCCGCCTCAAAATCCGCCTGAAAAAACTCCTCCCATTCATTTCAATGGGAGTCAGTAGCGTTTTTTTTCCGCTAGTGGAAAAAAAAAGCAACATGACCTATCTTGCCGCGGATTATGCCTGCGGTGTCCGCGGCTCGAGCTGCGCTCCTGATTAGGCCCATTCATCTGGGCTTAATCAGGAGCGGTTAGCCGCAACGGAATGCTGATGCACGGCATCGGAATCCTGTCGCGGCTGACCGCAGCGAAAGCTCCGGGGGTGGAAAATTTTCCGCCGTGTGAACACAGCCTAAGGCCCCATGTAGCATCCCGCAGCAAAAAACAGCTGCGGGAAAAACCACGGCGGCGACGCATCGTGGTTTTTCCTGCAGCATTTTGCACAGAATGTTTGCAGAGGTTTCCTCTGTGGACTTTCTGCTTCAATTATATCTATAGGGAAACCGCTGGCGTTTCCGTAGGTATAATCGACATGGTGCGATTTCCAAAACTGCGACTGTTTTGGAAATCGCAGCGTTCCCGCTGCGCATATTTTACTGCAAATTTGGGATGGGATAGAGGCCCCATGTGGCGAAAAAAACCGTGGCATTGTAGCAAATCCCATCCACACATAGCGGAAAAATATGTGCAGCAGAAGCACCGCGATTTCCAAAACCGTTGCGGTTTTGGAAATTGCAGCATGTCAATTATACCTACAGAAACACCGGCGGTTTCCATATAGGTGTATTGAAAACAGAAAGTCCACAGGGGAAACCTCTGCAGACATTCTGTGAAAAGCGCTGCAGGAAAATCCACAATGTTACCGCCATGGTTTTTCCTGCAGCGCTTTTTTTTGCAGCAGCCCGCTACGTGGGGCCTTAGTCTTAATAAAGCCCAAGTGTCACTTTAATTAATTGACACTCATATTATGCCCCTGATTCCCCCTGACATAAATACTGCACCTCTAATGACCCTTTATATCAATGAACACCCCCTTATGTTCATAATGCCTCCTAATATAAATGATGCCCCCTAATGGCCCCTTATATAAATGACCCCCACATCGTCATAATGCCCCCTAATGAATCCTCCCTGTATAGTTATATTTCCCTCTCCTATCTACCCCTTATACTATTAATATACCAACAAAAAAAAAGTCATACTCTCCTGCGATGATGAATGGAGCCGCCGGTGCTTCCTCCCTGTCCACGCACAGGACGTCTGTGTCTGAGCGCGGGCGGCGAGATGTTGTGACGTCATCGCGCTGCCCGTGCTGAGAAGCAGACATCGTCTGTGGTCTCGGCGTCTTGTAAACCGCAGGCTTGTATTGGCTTGCGGTTCACAAGACAGTTAAGCACCAGGAAGCATCTCCGATAATAAGCTACACACAGGGTGGGATCCCAGGAAAATGCAATCTACACAGGAACCAAGCAACAAATTTTGAATTCCACTGCAGCGTCACCAAAGGATGAATGAAGCATTACACAGCTACCATAGAAATGAACGGGCTGCACCAATTCTAAACTACCAGCCTTGGAGATCTCAGAGCTGGAAACCTGAAGGTGATACATAATAGAAGCAGGTTTGATGTGAGCCAGCTAGTGTCTGACCCTCCAAGAACCCAGGAACGTCTAAATATATCCTCAGTCCTCCATTTCATGCTATTAGAATAATCCAGACTGCTGGGTGAAATCTCATTTCTCTATCCAGGTGACGTCCTGTTATGTACTTTCCAATGTACAGGTTAATGTGTGATGGGCCATTGTATTAAATGGGGCCACTGCAGTTGCATTTTACTGTATGATGGGCCACTGAGGGGCATTATATTGTATGGGGTCACTAAGGAGGCATTATACTATGTAGGGGGCATTATAATTTGTGTGAGTCAGGTAGGTCTATATATAAGTGGTGATGGGGAGCACTTATGAAACCTTTTTTCTGGGCCCACCAATGTGTTAAAACGGCCCTGGAGTGGTGCGGAGGTAGACATACATACACAAAATTTCATGGGGCATTATACTACGTTGACCCAGAGCGGATCTGCTGTGGAAAATATTGCTGGACTAATTATTGGCGAAAAATTATGGAAATATGTCCAAAATAGGTTGCATACATAGGCAGTACAACCTCTAGTACGCTGTAACCCAATCTTCATTTCTCCAGCTTCTGCTAAACTATAAGTCTCAGCATGCCCTGATCGCCTGCAGGAGTCAAAGCATGCTGGGAGTTGTAGTTACAGTTTGTGCTCTACTGAAAATTCATTCAATCCTGGGGAAGTCTATAAGAAAATTTCCTACCTGTGTTTAAGTTTATCTTGATCAGTGTTGATTGAAAATATTCTATGCAGACATGAGTTGCCATGGTAACAGACTACACACAAACCCTGCGTAGACTGATCCTGCAGTCTGTTTCATCTGTTCTCTAATTCTTAACATACTGAATGTAGGGGGTAATTCTAGTCAAGACTATTTGCAAAATTGCTTTATGTATGATTTTAGATAGAATGAGATGGTGTACAGATGGTATTCTTTAAATAGGATATATTAGGTCTCCTGACCTCTCTGTTTTCAGTAAATACTTGCATTCATCTATAAAATAAAACATGTGAAAGATCTTTTCATAATTGTACATGGTGTTGTTCCTCTGTTATCCCTGTTGGAAATGTAACATACCCTGTTACCATTCCTCTTGTCAAAGGAGTGTTTTCCAACACTGACTGGACAGTATGAGAATGTGTAGGGACCCCCCCTCGTTGGTAACACCCAATTTATTCATAATTTCCAGGGGGAATAACAGAGTAACACACAGAATTGTAATAAAAGATGCCCAAAATTGTTATATTACAGAAAATGGGATTAGTTATTAAATCAGACATTGTCAGAAGTAACCAAGACACAAAGCTAACAAGAAGTAGTACAATAATGAAATATCAACTTCCCATAGGTAACAGAAAACACATAAATAACGTCTTTCAAGAACTTACTGAGAAAACTATCCAAAACTAACTAGGAATGAATTGAATGGGGACACCACTTTACCCAGCATTCCCTTCTCTCCCTGACAAAGAAGCTATTGTGTGTAAACATGAAAGAGAGGATGGATAGTGACCTGGGTTTTCTATGTAGGGCACCTGTTACAGGACCGGATTAAGGCATCACGTGACCTCTGCTTTTATTCATTGTCAATGCTCCGACGTGGGTTGTGTTGCTACATTTCTCTTTGAAGTATCACTCTCTCTGTAGAAAATCTCCATTAAATGCACTTTGGTAGAGCGGGTGGCGAGTGAGCGTGCCAACACTTCATCCATAGGCTGCAATAGTCGGCACACACATTATATGGCAATGAACTTGTATAGTATATCCCAATAACTGCAGATTATTGGGATGACTCTATAGTTTATAATACTATCAGAAATACAGCATAAGAGATGGCTCCGAGCAACCTCCATTGGTGGCCAGGACCCATGGTGCTGTATTAAAGAGGTTGTCACAAGTTTTAATGTTATCCCTTATTCACAGGATAGAAGATAACATGCTGATAGTGGGACCCCAGGATCCCAAGAACTGGGGCCCCATTCCCCTACCTGATTTGATAGTAAGCTTTCAAGAGTCTAGCTCTCTTCTCTTGTCTGAAGAAGAGAGCTAGACTCTCGAAGCTTACTATCAAATATACTCAGTTAGCCTCTAAAAGGTATCGCCTGATTTCTTCACTTTTCCACTACTTTCTATGGCTCACACGGTACAACATTATAGTACTAGCAACTCACTAGAGATGAGCAAATAGGTTCGTAACGAACTGGATTCAACCCAAATATTACAAATTGTTCTGTTTTTGACGAAAGCGAACAATTAGGGATTTGTCTCGGATGAACTAAAATGGCTGCCCCAAGTAGATGATAGCGGGACCATCGCTGGTATTATCAGCGGTGGTCCCGCTATCACAGCAGAGCCAATTGTTTTTTTACTTTCCCTGTGCTGTAACATCATAGTGTCAAAGCACAGGGATAGATGATAGTGGGACCACCGCTGCTATTATAAAGCAGTGGCTCCGGTATAACAGAGTGGCAGCGGCACTCTTGTGATTGGCCCACAGGGGCGCCAGGTTGCTCTAGTAGCCCAGAGAGTGTTCTATATTATGTTTTAAGCCAATTTAAGGTGTGATTCGTAACAAACTTGTTGGTCCCGAAATAAATCAAGGAGGCGGACCAGCCAAACCCAAAATGAATCTTGATGGGTTCGCTCATCTCTAGGTATAACATTAAACCTGAACCAACCTCTTTAAAGGAAATAATAGATCCACATAAAGGCTCCATTCACATTGTGTTAGCTGTGTCTGTCCAGTATTTCCATCTGAAGAATTTCCAGCTAGAAACTTCCAATAGAAAAACCAAATGCCATCTTCTTGCCCACATATAGTACTGTGCAGAAGTTTTGGCAGGTGTGAAAAAAATGCTGCAAAGGGCCATATCATCACTTCCAGGTCTCTTTCTCCAAAGGGCGCTCACACCAAATATCGATGGGATTTAGATTTCTCAAAAAATCGCCAAGCAAGTTCACTGCAGTTAGATTAAGGAGTAGGAAGCCAAAGTGGGGTGAGTGTTTCCTGTGACACAATACGGCGTACACTGCAGAGGAATGGCATGAATGGATGTTGTCTATGAAGGAAGCTGCTCCTAAGGCCCAATTCACACGACCGAGTGTGTGTCTGATGTGGGGCCAAGTTTGCAGCGGAATGCAAATGGATGACACTCACAATAATATCCAAGTGTTATCCAAGTGCATTCCATTATGCATTCACATCTATGACGGCTTCTGATCCATTCTGTTCTGATGACTGGGAAGATGATAGAGCAGGTTCCTCCATGTCATTGGAACAGAAGGAACCAGAAGCCCCCATAGACGTGAATGCTTTTGGAAATGATGGCTTCGAATCCGTATGGTGTGGCAAGGGTGAAGAGTACAAAGAAAAATGTATGGTTCCTGCTGAGTAACATGGTGGTGGCAGTGACCTTATATGGGGCTACATCAGTGCGGCTGGGGTCAGGGATCTGCATTTCATTGATGGTATCATGAATTCACAGTACTGCTCTATATTGATAGAGAGGATGCCACCATCACTCCATGCCCTTGGTTGTTGTACTTTTCCAACATGACAATCATCCAAAACACACATCTAAGGCACTGTTGAATTTCTGAAGAAGGACAGGGTGAAAGTGATTCTGTGGCCAAATGTCTCCTAATCTGAACCCAATCTCTGAACACCTATGGGGAATTCTAAAGAGACTTATTGAGCATCACTCTCCATCCAGCATCCAGACTCTAAAATAAGTCATTCTTGAAGAATGAAAAATGGATAGATATTGCAGTATGGCGCCAACTTGTTCATTCCATGCCTAGAAGACATGGTGCTATCATTAAAAATCATGTACAAAATACGAGATGTAGTAGTTTTTGATGTGGGGTGTTTTCATTTTTGCATCTAATTACGTAAAACTCAAAATTTTGTAATCTAAATTATATTATTAACCTTTCTTTAACTCAGTCTTGTTATATTCTGGAAATTATTCTTGTTCTCAGTGAGATATTAGCTAAAATCTTACTTTACCAAGGGAGTGTTCTCACTTATACAGAGCACTGTATATATACAGTCCACAGTACAGGAACTGAGGCCCCTTATGTCGATCACTGGGTCCTCATACCAATTGATGGCCAATCCTACAGCCTATCCTCATGGCCTATTCTTGGGATTACTCCCAAACAAATCCCCTATAAATTGTCTATAGGATCATCCAGTAATTTGGTGGATGAAAAGTAACCAGATGACATGGACTCTAGAATGTCTCAGGTCCTATGGCCCACAAGTTACACATCCTTTTACTAACCATACCCATAGTTTTCTTTCAAATTATGTTTAAAATTTCTCAGTATGGGAAACTAACATACAAAAAGTGGTACTTACCTTTACTGATTCCTACCCTGATCTGGTTCTGAACCTGCTGCTGGTCTCTAATTCTAATGGTCTCTTGACAAATATGTTTTATAGATAGGTTCCTAGGAGCCCTGACAGTATTCTACACTATGTTTTATAGATAGGTTCCTAGGAACCCTGACAATGTTCTACTCTATGTTTTATAGATAGGTTCCTAGGAGTCCTGACAGTGTACTACACTATGTTTTATAGATAGGTTCCTAGGAGCCCTGACAGTGTTCTACACTATGTTTTATAGATAGATTCCTAGGAGCCCTGACAGTGTTCTACACTATGTTTTATAGATAGGTTCCTAGGAGCCCTGACAGTGTTCTACACTATGTTTTATAGATAGGTTCCTAGGAGCCCTGACAGTGTTCTACTCTATGTTTTATAGATAGGTTCCTAGGAGCCCTGACAGTGTTCTACACTATGTTTTATAGATAGATTCCTAGGAGCCCTGACAGTGTTCTACACTATGTTTTATAGATATGTTCCTAGGAGCCCTGACAGTGTTATACCCTATGTTGTATAGATAGGTTCCTAGGAGCCCTGACAGTGTTCTACACTATGTTTTATAGATAGGTTCCTAGGAGCCCTGACAGTGTCCTACACTATGTTTTATAGATAGGTTCCTAGGAGCCCTGACAGTGTTCTACAGTATGTTTTATGGATAGGTTCCTAGGAGCCCTGACAGTGTTCTACAGTATGTTTTATAGATAGGTTCCTAGGAGCCCTGACAGTGTTCTACACTATGTTTTATAGATAGGTTTCTAGGAGCCCTGACAGTGTTCTACACTATGTTTTATAGATAAGTTCCTAGGAGCCCTGACAGTGTTCTACACTATGTTTTATAGATAGGTTCCTAGGAGCCCTGACAGTGTTCTACACTGTGTTTTATAGATAGGTTCCTAGGAGCCCTGACAGTGTTCTACACTGTGTTTTATAGATAGGTTTATAGGAGTCCTGACAGTGTTCTACACTATGTTTTTAGATAGATTCCAAGGAGCCCTGACACTGTTCTACAATATGTTTTATAGATAGGTTCCTAGGAGCCCTGACAGTGTTCTACACTATGTTTTATAGATAGGTTCCTAGGAGCCCTGACAGTATTCTACACTGTGTTTTAAGCCAATTTAAAGTGTGGTTCATACCAAACTTGTTAAACCCAAAAATAAATCTTGGTCCCGAACCACCTGAAACTAAATGAATCTTGAAAAGTTAGCCCATCTCCAGTTGAGAGACATAAGAATGTACAGATCAGCAGGGCTGGGGACCTATAGTAGATGCTAGAATCGAGTGGGTAAAATCAGTTGCCTGGTATGCTGTGGACCCAGTAGGTGGCGCTGTCTCCTGTGACTGTTCGTATGAGGCAATGTTAGGATTGCATATCGGAGAGACATAGTTATCCTGTACTTCAACAATGCAACACCCAAAAATGCCAAGGCTTTGGGTGTGTTATCAGTGATGGGGCGCCTGCCAGGCCACGCAGCTAACACTCCTGAAACTGAGGCAACTCCACCTACTGGATTCATGACACACCTAATTTAAACCACTCCATTCTAGACTCAACTGGCTCCTTATAGAGTAGTGATCCTCTGGAGAACTAAATATGCTGAATGCTGGGTAAAGTGTACTTACTAATAATTTTTTGAATAATAGTTAAAAACATTGAAAACATCTTACAAGAATGGGATTATAAAGCAACCAATAATGTTAGGAGTTAAATAATATAGCAAAACAAAACTGAAAAATAAGTGCAAAATATGCAATATTATATTATTATATTATATATTACAGATGTGCCTGATATAATGCTTCTGATTTCACATCATAGTAAATGTACCTATAGGGAGATGAATAGGGATCTGTGCTCAGCATCACTCACCCCATGGTTTTATCAATGAAGCCGGATCTCAGCACTCGACCCCTCCGATAAGATCTCTATCTCTGTGTCTAGATACAATTTTGTACATAAAGTTTTGACACATTAAATGTTTTGGGATTCAGGGATTTGGCTGGTGAATGCAAATACATAAGATTTTAGTGACATCTAGTGGCCATAGTACTGATAACAATGTGACAAACTAACCTGTAACAGAACAGGAAAGAGCATTGAATGCATAGAGTAACCCGCGGGTCTGGTGAACATTTACTATTGAATTCTGCAAAAAATGCAACAACAGGTTGATTTTTCAGTTAGGGCTACACAGCGATTTTGGTCACAATTTCTATTATGCGACCAAAGGTTGCCATATTGCCTTGTGACTCTTTTACTAATGTTAGTGAATGGAGTCAAATTGTGACCCTGAGGGACCTGAAACCGTGACTTCTAGGTAAAAGATTGTGCAATGTCCGAGCAATATCTGAGTCATCCAATGAGCTGTGCATATATGTGAAAAGTGGATAAAAGATCCCACTGATTTCTCAACAGAATATTGTAGTGCTGTGCTTTTAGCTTCTTTTTTTTAATCAATATATAAAGTCTAATTTTCCTGGTCTATACGCAGAGAGAAGCGGTTTACATAAGGAAACCTGCGGACCCCATAGACTATAATGGAGTCCGTGTGGTTTCCGCTTGGTTTGAAACATGCGGAGAGGAAAGTCCTGCTTGCAGCACTTTTCTCTCCGCATGTTTCGTGTCAAGACCGAGCAGAAACTACACGGACCCCATTATAGTTTATGGGGTCCGCAGGTTTCATTATGTAAACCGCTTCTCTCTGCATATAGGCTTCCATTCGGGGGGTCCCAAGTGGACTCCCCTCTCACGGAAATCAAACGCAGATGTGAACCGGCCCTAAGAGCCTCAAATTTATACATAAATATAATAAATAATAGCAGCAGTGTATGTTCTACTCTATGTTATATACGTCCTGGTGCACAGAGTGCTGCTGCAACTTCACTTATTTGTATTAGTGCCATAGAAGCTTGCACCTGTTCATATTGGGAGGTGAAGTCTGAATTCTGTATTCTTTGTATAGTACATGGAGGGTGTCCTATATTGTACTTGCACGCCTTCCATTTGCACAGAATTATATAACTAGAATAGGATACGTTCTTAGGCTAATTGCACGCGACCGTGTACTCGCCGCTGGCCGTGATTGAATGGCACGGCCAACACACAGTTGTCATCCTTGTGCCGCCTGTGCCTCTGCGACCCTGTTCATTCAGCAGGAATTGGACCTGTCCTGAGTTTTGCAGCCCGGACTGTCGGCCCGCACACGTGATCATGTAATACACGGTCATGTGTGTGGGCCAATAGAAATGAATGGGTCAGTGTGCTAACCGGGAAAAGCCCAGATAGCACACTGACCTACGCCACGGTCGTCTGCAAGGGGCCTATGATTCTATTTCATTCTCCCACCTACCCAAGGCCATTTTAATAGGAACAGAACATGGTTCTGGGTCCTACTTGCACAATATTCACATTGTAGGTCTATGCTGAGCCCAAGAGAGGTATGTCTGTCTGTTTAGTGTCAGCTTGAGATTCAGAGGACAGAAGGTGCACAATGGTTTGCTAGACCACAAATTGTAACTGTAGCTTATACACAGCCAAACTGTATTAAACCTTGCTCAGATACGTATTACCTATAGTCCATGTTGTTCCCATTATTGCTACCATTTACCTCATTCCTGTGATAAACTTTTGTGCTCCGTGCAGGAGAAGGATGGCGCCTTCTTCTGGCAGCACCCAGTACTGTTACTCTGAATCTCATGGAAGTTACTTAGCTTGGGCTCTTTGATTTTGCCCTTGCCTAATGGCAGATGCATCTGCACCTTTATTCATGTGAAAAGACCACTGTAGACGCCTTGCAAAACTTGTGCCATAACAGAGTCAAACTGCAGTGAAAGAGGGAGAAAGAAGTTTGCAACAAAAGTATACCCTGTCAGAACCCGGCAAACCCAGACAGGTGCTGGGACCCACTGGGCTCAAAGGGACCTGAGAACCCAACGATCAGCTCTTTCATGAAGCTGCAGTGTTTAAAGGGGTTGTCCAGAATAAATGGAAATCCCTACACTAATCTAAACACCCTCCCACTTTCTGAATAACATAATTTATCAAAAAATGTATATTTACCCATATCCCTGAGGCGGTCATGTGACCGCCCTAGGTACATTTGCTGGTTATCCGGTGACAATCTGTTTCCCCGTTTCCAGAAACGGAACATCACTACTAATCCCCCCCCTCCATCCGCTCCATCATACTTACCTCTCTTCCTTCTTCCTGCGGGCTGGCTCCTCCCTGTTTTCTGACTGCCGTGCGTCCTATAGACCCAGCGCTGCTCTGGGCAGCCGATAATCCACCTCTACTGTGCAGGCATTGGAGCAGCATCACAGACCTGCACAGTAGAGGTGGATCATCGGCTACATGGCAACGCTGGTCTATAGGACGCATGGCAGTCAGAAAAGAAGGATGAAGGCGTCCCGCAGGAGAGAGACAGGTAAGTGTATAATGGGGTCGGGGGTTGAGCTGAGTAGTTAGGGAAGGGCTAGTAGTTGTAGGTGGGATAGCTAGAGACAGGGAGGGAGTGTATGGGAGGGATGGAGAGAGAAAGGAGGAGGAGTGAGGTGAGAGGTAGCTAGCGTGGAAGTTACATAGCAGGAAGCTGAACCATGTAAACAAATGCAGAAGATACCAGGAGCTCCCAGAGACACCCAGAAATCACTCAAAACACTGCTAAAGGTATATGGGGGAATTTATTAACCCATTAATAGCACTAACAGACATTTAAAAAAAAAAAAAACCCTTTAAGTGAGCACCGCAGCATATGCAGTAATTACCAGGCACGGCACAGCACTGTGGCTGTGCTTGGTATTGCAGCTCAGCATATTCACTTGAATAGGATTGAGCTGCGATCAGGACATGTTACCAATGAACGTGACCTCACGTGGCCTGGGAAGCGGAAGCTGCTTCAAACAGCTGTTCTACGGAAGTTCCGTGTGATGAACCCCCAATAATCTTCAACCGATGACCTATCCTAAAGATAGCAAAAACAAAAAGTTGCAACAGCGCTCTGCTAGAACCGAGAGTATTAGTGCAAATACCTATTGTATACACGGACCACTGTGAGACATAATACTGTGTGAAGGGGCCACTATAGGACATTATACTGTGTGGAGGGGTCACTATGGGACATTATACTGTGTGGAGGGGTCACTATGGGACATTATACTGTGTGGAGGGGTCACTATGGGACATAATACTGTGTGGAGGGGCCACTATAAGACATTATACTGTGTGAAGTGGCCACTGTGGGACATAATACTGTAAGGAGGGGGCTGCTATGCAGTGGCATAAGTACCGGGGTAGCTGCAGTAGCGACTGCCACAAGGTCCAGGACCTTAGGGGGCCTGGTGGGCCCCTGGTGCTTTTTTTTTTTTTTAATAGGCCGTTTCCTGCTGGAGTAACCCCAGCAGGTAACAAGTCCTATTTACTTACCGATCCCCGCTCCTGCTCACGGCTGCCCCTGTCTCCCCTTCTGCGTCCCATATCATGTCGCTGGGGTCCCCTGAATGGCAGAAGAGGAAGCGGAGGTGGCTGTGAGCAGGAGCGGGGATCGATAAATGAGGCCACGGGCCTCATTATTATACTCTGGGGTCTTTTCAGAGGACCAAGTGAGGGAATATAAAATCCAGTGTTACTCACCTCTCCTGCGATCTGGAGTGACTTCCAGCAGTCTTTGGGCCTCTTTATTGCCTCTTTAGTGACGTCCCAGACATCACGTGGGACAGGCCAGCGTCATTATGTGTTGCGACGACGGCCTGGCCCACGTAACGTCTGTGCTGACGTTGAAGAGGGCCAAAAGCAGCAGGGAGTTGCCGGAGCGAAGGAGAGGGGAGTAACATTGTTTTTTATTTTCCCTCACCTTCCCTGGGCCTCCGATCATTATGCTCTGGGGTCTGAAAAGACATTATACTGTGTGTAAATGAGGTGTTATACTGTGGGGGCCAGGAAAGGGTCGCTATGCCATGAGGAGGGCCCAAGTCAAAAGTTTGCTGGGGGGCCCAGTCTTTGCTAGTTACGCCCCTGCAGCTATGGGACATTACACTATGTGGAGGGGCTGTGAACCGAGAGCAAGGCAGGTGGTTTGGACTCCGCAACCAGAAATGAACGCACACGCGGTAGTTCAAGAAAAAAATATATATTTACTATAAGTTAATAAAGGCTAGTTAAAGGTAAAATGACAGGGCTAAAGACAAGCAAAATATACAATATAGCATGAACAATTTCAAGGCAAATTCTGCAATGGTTTCTACTTTTACTCTGTCCACTTCTGCAGTATGGACACTGAATGAACAATATACTCAAAACTATCCCTAACTGACCCTGACTTCACATTTGGGTGCACCCCCTTTTCCCCAGTGGTCCAGGTGGACCGCTTACAGTCCGTAGAAGCGCGCGGTGGGGCCCAAAGTCGGTCCTTTCTTTTATAGTGAAGCGTCCTCTCCTCACGGTTATCAGGATCTTGGGAGAAATGAAGTCCTCTTTAACAGACAGGGAAACCAACTGAATGCAATGTAATCCAACAGCAGATTCCACTCAGCACACTGACAGTCCTGCAGAATCCATACACTGAGCTGGGATGTAAGCCGGGATTTAGCAGGTGCCGTCCAGTACATCAACAGCACTGCGAGTCTCTATCTGTGGTATCCATATACACAGTCACAATGTCAGTCTCACTGATCAGCCACTGAGCACAGTTCCTTTCACGTGGACTCACTAGTCCTGTTGTCTCTTTACACTCTGTTTGTCTCTGGACCAAGATACAACTTAGCTGTACAGAAAAATCTCCACACCAGTTCAATACAACACTTGCCAAGATGGCTGCTGCTCTCTGTCTCGTCACTTCCTGCTTCTCTGCTCACACTCTGTCTGCAGAACAGGCAGGCTGACATAAAAGGGGGGGGGGTCTCACTCCAGCATCATGTCACAATTACAATGGCTGCTGTCTTAAAGGAAAAGAATCACAGAAATACATTCAACATTAACAGTTTATACAGACAAATGAAGCTTAAGACAACATTGGCTGTCTCTTACATATTCCCCCCCACTTTAAGAGTGGCAGTCCCTGCCTATGACTGTATATCCAGAGGGTTGTACTTTTATGCACAGGGTGGTAGTATACCGATGTATGGCAGGCCAAACAAACTCATCCTGCGCATACCGAACAGGGGGAATACCAGCATTTGGCCTAGTGGTCCGTCTGAGGACCGGTGGTATATTATGGGGTGCTGCAGCTATGGGCTGAGAAGGACCAGCGGATTCCGCACCAGAGGGGGCACAGGCCGGAGATACAGTAGTCACAGGTGGAACATCCCCAGGAGCAGGGATCGGCCAACAATCATCCTCCTCGTCGGAGGCCCATTCCGCACCTCCATTCTCTGACTGTGGGAGCTCATTCACATTGGCAGGCCCATCGTGATTTGTCCCTTCAGAATGACACAGGCGCAACATATTTCGGTGAAGTACTCAAACACAATCAGTTCCTTCTTTCTGGACCTGGTACACTGGCCCATTCGCATACTTGCGGCCAACAACACGATACGGCAAAGCCTCCCATCTGCTTTCCAATTTCCCTTGGTGTTTCTTGACACGAACTAGCACCAGGTCGCCTGGTTGCAATGGTGCTTCTTGCACTGGGGTCTTATCAGGATGGGGATGTTCTTGCAGGCGCTGCCGCACCAATCGATGGATCGTCTCAAGTCTCTGCCGATGCGCCCGCACCCAAGAGGTTGGATCCCTCGGAGGGAACCCATCCACATCATTCAACTGTAATTCTCCTATACTTCGCCCAGACCGCCCAAAGAGAAGTGTATAAGGAGAGTACCCCGTTGTAGAATGGACCTGATTGCTATAGGCCCACACCATTTCAGACAAGAACTGAGGCCACTGTAACTTCTTGTCTTCCTCCAGAGTCCGCAGCATCTGTAGCAGAGTTCTGTTGAATCTTTCACAGGCCCCATTTCCCTGAGGGTGGTATGGAGTCGTGTGCGACTTCTTTATCCCGTAGATACGTTGAACTTCTTTCATTACGTGTCCCTCAAAGCAGGCGCCCTGGTCGGAGTGGATGCGTTGGGGGCACCCATATACTCGAATGAAATCTTGGCACAGAGCACGAGCTGCTGACTCAGCTGTCTGGTCCTTGGTGGCGGTTACCACCGCAAATTTGGTGAAGTGATCCACCATTACGAGGCAATACTGGTGTCCGCTATTGGATGGGCCCACCATTAGATAGTCTATCATGACGATTTCTAAAGGTTCCTGGGTCACGATGGTTTGCAGGGGAGCTCTCTGTTCTATTGCCTTATGGATCTCACAAGTTCGACAGCTGCGGCATACTTCTTCGACCATTTGACGAAGACCAGGGCAGTAAATCAGTCGCTGTAACCAACGAAAGGTCTTCTCATGACCAAAATGTCCATTCTTATTATGAGCCTCAACTGCCAAGGAGCGAGCCAGTTCACTAGGCACCACAATTTGGTATCGAATGTCGATCTCAGAAGGTAAATAGACCTTTCGGCATAGCACTCCATTTTTCATCTCCAACTTTTCCCACTGACTCAAAACAGATAATATCTCACGTGTCAGTCGTTCTCTTTCCTCTCTACAGGGCTTCTGGCCTTTCTCAACACACTTGATCATCTGCGCCAGCCCCTCATGGGTCTGTTGTATCTGTGCCCATTCCTGTCGTGAGGGACCAAAGAAAGGAGCCATTTCAGTCCCCTCCATCTCAAACTGATTAGTGGCGGTCAAGGCCTGTGAAAATCTGCTGAAATCGGGCACCTCCACATGCTCCAACTCATGATCCACGTCTTCTGTGGGGGTCTGGGCAGTTACCCTAGAAAGTCCGTCAGCATTCTGGTTCTCTGTCTTGGACCGATACTTAATGCGGTAATTGAATGTAGACATTCGGGCTATCCACCTCTGCTCTAACGCCCCGAGCTTGGCATTTTCCAGGTGAGCTAGTGGGTTGTTGTCAGTCAGTACTAAAACTTCAGCACCGGTCAAATATTCAGAGAATTTCTCGGTCATGGCCCATACCAGTGCCAACAGCTCCAATTTAAATGAACTATAATTCTCGGGGTTTCTTTCAGAATCTCTCAAAGACCGGCTGCCGTACGCTATGACCCTCTCCTGGCCATCCTGAAGCTGGGAAAGCACTGCTCCAAGACCATACAGGCTTGCATCTGTATATAGCTGGAACGGCAAGTGGTAATCAGCATATGCCAAGATTGGGGCTGTTGTCAGTGCATCCTTCAATGCCTGGAAGGCTTGTTCCTGTTCAGGTCCCCACTTCACGGACCGGTTCTTTGGACCACCGGATGTGCCTCGTAGGAGAGCATTAAGTGGTGCTGCTACCTTGGCGAAATCCTTAATAAACCGTCGATAGTAACCGGCTACTCCAAGGAACGCCCTCACTTCTCGCAGGGTAGTCGGTATCGGCCAATCTTGAACAGCCGCTATCTTGTCTCTTGATGGTCTCACCCCTTCTCCTGATACGCGGTGACCCAAGTAATCAATTTCAGATTGGAACAACCGACATTTACTGGGTTTCAATTTGAGCCCATGTTCCCGCAATCTTCGAAATACTTGCCCCAACTGGTGGAGATGGTCTTCAAAGGTCGCAGAATACACTATAATGTCATCCAAGTAGATGAGAGTGAACTCAAAGTTGAAGTCACCGAGACATTTCTCCATCAACCGCTGAAACGTTCCGGGTGCATTTGTCAACCCGAAGGGCATCCGGTTAAATTCGTATAGTCCCATGGGCAAGATGAATGCCGTCTTCTCCTTGTCTTTTGTGGCCATCGGCACCTGCCAATACCCACTAGCCAGATCTAGTGAGGAGAAGTACCGGGCTCTCCCTAGCGCTGAGAGGGACTCCTCAATCCGTGGCAAGGGGTAGGAATCTCGTACGGTGCAAGCGTTTAACTTCCGATAGTCTACGCAAAATCGGATGGCCCATCTTTTTTTCTTACTAACACCACAGGAGCCGCCCAGGGACTCTGGCTTTCTTGGATGATCCCACCCTGTAGCATCTTAGCTAACAGTTCTTTCACTTCCTGATACAACTGTGGAGGAATTTGTCGGTAGCGCTCTCTAATTGGAGGGGTGTCTCCTGTGGGAATCTCATGGTAGATCCCTGTGGTACATCCAAAATCTTCAGCATACCGTGCAAAGGTGGCTTGGTTCTCCCACAACAGCTCATCTACCTTCTGCACCCATTCCAGAGAACATGAACTTACATCCATCTTCATCTGTTCTCGAATTGCACAGCCATTCCATTCAGAGGTGGGTTCCTCATCTTCTCCCATGGACACAGTTACGGTCCACTCATCCCTTTCAGTCGGCTTCAGCTGCATTGGAGTTACTTTCCTTTCTTCCTCCGGAGTCACATAGATGTTAGCCAGCAGCCTCCCTGGGGTCAGGTCCACACTCTGGTCCTGAGTGTTTACACATCGAAGTGGTACTCTTCCATTGCGAACTATTGCCAAGGAACGGGCCACTAGCGGATCAACACCTCCTTCGGCTGCCTGCAGTGGTTCTACCAACACAGCTATGCCCTCTAGTTTCCGACAGGTGCCTACGGGCATGGACACTATTGTCTCCCGACTGGGTGGCAGTGTAACTTTTGTATGCAAAGGAACTGAAATTCGAGCCAGAGGACGCTGTGCATCTGAACTTTTCTGTAAGCCACATGTCCGGATCAGCCGCTGGAAAGCTGTTTGAGTAGGCCGATGGGTGGTGGTTTCTTTCCAATAACCGTGACCTTTCTTTTCAAAGAGGATCTGATCTAATTCTTTTAACACATTCATCCCCAAAATGACAGGGACCTTTACTTCATGTGACTCCTGTACCACCACAATGCCTTTCCTACCTAGATCTTGGCCACATACCCGGACATTCATCCAGGCCACTCCCACGACCGGAACTGGTAACTGGTTAGCTGCGACCACTCGTACGAATGTATGGGGATCATATTTCACATGTTGCCGGAAGTACCGTTCATAACAGTCTCTACTCAAGGTCGTTACTTGGGAACCCGTGTCAATCATCCCGGTAACCGGAATACCCTCCATTTCCACCTGTATGACAGGACTTGCAGCGATCAGGTCATCATCAGGGCATTCTCCCCACATAGTCTCCTTGTCAGTCTCCCCTACTACACGCCCTTCAGCAGCAGGGGACTTCAGTTTAACGGCGGTCTCTCATAAGTTTGTCGCTGCTCTGGACATCTAGCAGCAACGTGGCCCATCCGTCCACACTCCCAGCAGCGTATCCCCCCGTCGTTCTGGCCATCTGTTTGGGCCCCTTCAGTAAGCCCCTTCGATTTCTCCTGAGCACTGCACTAAATGATTTGGACCCCTTCGGTAGGTTCTATCCTCACCCCTCCAGCGGGGTGGTGGGTGATTCTGACTTGCTGGGTGTGGATGGCTCACCCTTTCATCTCCAGTCTTCTGGAAGTCTGCAATTTTCATAGACTGCTCATCACAACGAGTGTGCAAGTGTTCCATTTGTTCTTGCAGTTTCTGCATTACTGTGAGAATTTCTTTAACCGTCCCTTTTTCTACTGTCTCTGAGCCAGAACTAGCCCCCTGTGACAAAGTAACTCCAACTGCGGTCTGCGGCCTCGGGACCATACTATTGGCACGGGAGATGGCCTCTACCTGTACATCATGGAATTTAGCATCAGTCTCTCGTCGTATAAAATCCTGCATAGTCACAGTTAAACTGCCGTCACGTATCCCCAGGACAAACTGGTCACGGAGAGTCCGATCAGGGTTACAGAAGGCTGGCGAGCCCCCTCTTTCCTTCCCTTGAATATCTCGGAGCAGTTCTTGTAGGGCATTTGCATATTGGGGAAGGCTTTCATTCTCCTGTTGTACCCTCTGGAAGAACCGAGCCTGCAGAGACCCCAGCAATGCAGTTTCTCCATAGATGGTTTCTAGAATCTGGACTACTTGCTCAAATGTCTGCCTTTGTTCAAATGGCCTCAGTATCACCGTGGTCTTAGCATCCCCTTGTAATGTCAATATTGCTAGCTCTACTAGTACTTCTGGTGTGGTCTGGTACATTCGCTGTATCATTCGTATCTGTTCCACCCACATACTCACTGACATATTATTGCCATCAAATTTAGCTAACTGACTCATTATAGCCCCTGCTGGCATTCTTCCTCCAGCACCATTCTCCCGAACGGGTGCGTCACCGTCCATTCTGGTAAGCGGATCCTGCCGACTACGCCAATTTGTGAACCGAGAGCAAGGCAGGTGGTTTGGACTCCGCAACCAGAAATGAACGCACACGCGGTAGTTCAAGAAAAAAATATATATTTACTATAAGTTAATAAAGGCTAGTTAAAGGTAAAATGACAGGGCTAAAGACAAGCAAAATATACAATATAGCATGAACAATTTCAAGGCAAATTCTGCAATGGTTTCTACTTTTACTCTGTCCACTTCTGCAGTATGGACACTGAATGAACAATATACTCAAAACTATCCCTAACTGACCCTGACTTCACATTTGGGTGCACCCCCTTTTCCCCAGTGGTCCAGGTGGACCGCTTACAGTCCGTAGAAGCGCGCGGTGGGGCCCAAAGTCGGTCCTTTCTTTTATAGTGAAGCGTCCTCTCCTCACGGTTATCAGGATCTTGGGAGAAATGAAGTCCTCTTTAACAGACAGGGAAACCAACTGAATGCAATGTAATCCAACAGCAGATTCCACTCAGCACACTGACAGTCCTGCCGAATCCATACACTGAGCTGGGATGTAAGCCGGGATTTAGCAGGTGCCGTCCAGTACATCAACAGCACTGCGAGTCTCTATCTGTGGTATCCATATACACAGTCACAATGTCAGTCTCACTGATCAGCCACTGAGCACAGTTCCTTTCACGTGGACTCACTAGTCCTGTTGTCTCTTTACACTCTGTTTGTCTCTGGACCAAGATACAACTTAGCTGTACAGAAAAATCTCCACACCAGTTCAATACAACACTTGCCAAGATGGCTGCTGCTCTCTGTCTCGTCACTTCCTGCTTCTCTGCTCACACTCTGTCTGCAGAACAGGCAGGCTGACATAAAAGGGGGGGGGGTCTCACTCCAGCATCATGTCACAATTACAATGGCTGCTGTCTTAAAGGAAAAGAATCACAGAAATACATTCAACATTAACAGTTTATACAGACAAATGAAGCTTAAGACAACATTGGCTGTCTCTTACAGGGCCACTATGGACATTATACTGTGTGGAGAAGCCACTATGGGACATTATACTGTGTGGTGAGGATGCTATGTGACATAATTCTGTCTGGAGGAATTATGGGGCATTATAGTGTGTGTAAATGGGGTGTTATACTGTGTGAGGGTCAGAAAAGGGGGCGCTATGCTGTGGGGTTGGGGGCCCAAGTCAAAATTTTGCTATGGGGTCCAGTATTTCCTAGTTACACCCCTGATTCAGAGGACTGGTCCAGAAAGAGGAGGCTATTTTTGGTGTATGCAAGACATGATATGGCTGGAAAAAACACATTTGCCCTTAATTCATGGGAGACCAAGGTCGTAAGAGAGGTCAGTCATTTTAGTGTAGGGACCCACCTAACAGAGGTCACCTTGATGGGGCAGGTGGGCTTACAGTTACAGTTTGATCAAAATGTTAAAAGTACTAAGAACTTAATATTCATGTATCCATGTATACAATAGGTATTTGCACTAATACTCTCGGTTCTAGCAGAGCGCTGTTGCAACTTTTTGTTTTTGCTATTCTTAGGATAGGTCATCGGTTGAAGATTATTGGGGGTTCATCACACGGGACTTCCGTAGAACAGCTGTTTGAAGCAGCTTCCGCTTCCCAGGCCACGTGAGGTCACGTTCATTGGTCACATGTCCTGATCGCAGCTCAATCCTATTCAAGTAAATGTGCTGAGCTGCAATACCAAGCACAGCCACAGTGCTGTGCAATGCCTCGTAATTACTGCATATGCTGCGGTGCTATTATTGGGTTAATAAATGCACCCATAAACATTTAGCCATGTTTTGAGTGATCCCTGTTATTATATAATAATAACAGTATTTGTTGGGGTTCGCGGGCCCGCGGCCTCACTTACCGATGCCTGCTTCTGCTCACAATCACCTCCGCTTCCTCTTCTGTCCTCCAGGGGGCCGCTGCGACATGATATGTGACACAGAAGAGGAGGCGGGGGGCAGCCGTGAGCAGGAGCGGGGATCGGTAAATAAATAGGGCCTGTTACCTGCTGGGGTTACTCGAGCAGGTAACGGCCCTATTTAAAAAAAAAAAGCATCAGGGGTCCCAGGCCCTGTGGCAGCCGCTACCGCTGCTACCCCGGTACTTACGCCACTGCATAGTGGCCCCACCTCACAGTATTATGTTCCATAGTGACCATTCCACACAGTATAATGTCCTATAGTGTCCCCTCCACACAGTATTATGTCCCATAGTGACCCCTCCAAACAGTATAATGTCCCATAGTGACCCCTCCCTCCACACAGTATAATGTCTCATAGTGACCCCTCCACACAGTATTATGTCCCCTAGTGATCCCTCCACACAGTATTATGTCCTATAGTGGCCCCTCCACACAGTATAATGTCCCATAGTGGCCCCTCCAAACAGTATAATGTCCCATAGCAGCCCCTCCACACAGTATAATGTCCCATTTTCAGACCCCAGAGTATAATGGTCGGAGGCCCAGGGAAGGTGAAAAACAAAAACCAGTGACACCTCTCTTGTGCACTCCCTACTGCTTTCGGCCCTCTTCAATGTCGCTACAGACGTGGGTTACGTCACTAAAGAGGCCCGAAGACTGCAGGGAGTCACGCCGGAGAGGTGAGTAACACTGGTTTTTATGTTCGCTCACCTCCCCCTGAAAATACCCCAGAGTATAATAATAGCAGTTGGCGTTCGCCCAAGAAATACTCTTGCCGCAGGCCTGCGGCCTTACTTACTGATCCCTGCTCCTGCTTACAGCCGCCTCCGCTTCTCCATCTGCCCTCCAGGGGGCCCCAGCGATGTGATATGGGACGTAGAAGGGGAAGCGTAGACAGCCGTGAGCTGGAGTGGGGATTGCTACGTAAATAGGGCCCGTTACCTGCTGGGGTAATAAAATTGCAAAAACAAAAAGTTGCAACAACTGTTTTTGTTTTTGCAAAAGAGTAATGTCATCAGACTAGGGGTTACCGCTAAGGCCTGTGATTGGGTCATCAGCGGTCACATAAGCATGCCGAGCAGCATGACGTCATGATGCTTGTTGTGCTCAGGTCCCGCTGAATCCCAATCCCCGGCCTCAGTGGTGAGCCAGGTCCAATGATGTCACAGAAGAGCACCGGACCTCACCAGGAGAGTGTCAGACCCTGTGAAGAGGCCTCAGAGTATAATGCTGCCGCAACCCAGATGGAGGGAACCGGAGGATGGGAGTAGTGGTGGCGGATGATGTGCCACCTGCTAGCCTGAGCAAACTCAACCACGCACCCCAGCCCCGCTCCTGGGCCAGACACCGCTGAGGGGGGTCCTGCAGCGCTACCTGGATGGTGGTGGTAGTAGTTTCCCCCGGGGTGCTTCCAGTTGGAGAGGGGGTGGTGGTAAGGCAGGCAGGACTCAGGCAGCCAGTGGTTGCAGTTGAACAGGGTGTTAACTTTATTGCTGCAACTGGGAACAGGTACAACAGCAGCTTCCAAATGGGGTAGTAGTACCACAATGTCCAATCCCCCAGCCTTGGTTCTAGGAGGGTGCCCAGGGATAATACAGGC
This sequence comes from Leptodactylus fallax, assembly GCA_947044405.1. Lineage (NCBI taxonomy): Eukaryota > Metazoa > Chordata > Amphibia > Anura > Leptodactylidae > Leptodactylus > Leptodactylus fallax. The sequence goes on along the minus strand of CAMRHE010000405.1, from coordinate 870,635 downwards.
TCTATGGCAGACTTCTCCAACTACACCTCTTCTTGTGCCACTCCCAGCTATGGATACTGGGGATAGTGGTGCAGGGAGTCCTGACAGGGATCTGGTTACCTTTGCTTAGGCCCGAGTGAACTCCTCCTGTCAGTGTCCTCCACTGCTCCTCCTGGCACGGTGTCCAATAGTCCAGACAGCGGTACTCTCTTCTCAGGGCTGTCTCTAGATTAGCCTGGGGCAGGTAATCTCTCCTCCTAGAGGCTGTATGGACGGCCATTGAGGTCCAGTCTCAGTGCTGGTTGTCTCCTCTGAGCAGGATGACTACTTTCACTAGACTGACTTCTCAAGGGAAGCCCTGGAGACCTAAGTCTCCTACAACCCCGCCCAGTGGCCTGTGATTGGCCAGGGCTGAAAAAAGGGAAAAGGTTAAAACAAAGAGGGGGAAAACAACAAGAAAGCTGCATAACAGTGACATATAACAGAGAACACAGAGGACGGGACATACCAACACAACCCAGAGGCACAATAGACAAACACTTAAAGCAGTAGCACTCTGGGATGCTGCAATGCGGTGGCTATCTCTAAGTGTAACCAAATGTTGTGAATGAAACGACGCTCCAAAGATGAAAGTTTTTAAAGTAAGCACCAGGGGGCAGTGCAGCAATGTTAAAGAAAACACAGTAAAAGAACATTGGGAAAATCGAAGAAAATAAAGTTTTTACTCTTTACAGTATCAGCACTGCATTGTGAATTAGACGTGCAATAAAGGAAGTTCAGCAAGAGGTAGAAAAAAAGGCATTTTGTGCTTATCTTCCCAGCTCTCAGATAGCCATGCAGCCATGAAATAACATCATTTGTATTCCGAAGACTCCGAGGAAACCTCAGAATTGTTCCCGTTATACTATATTTTTAATGCTAGAAAAAAAAAGTTTATTTTTTTTTTTTGTTTAGAACCAAGTAGAAATGTATTACTGTGTAAAGTCATTTAACTATTAGATGACTGCAAACCCCACATTCACATCGCAGCCTTTACCTTAAGTAAGGTTTTGTCCTCATGCCCCAGTGTGCACTGGACCAAGGCTCATACTACTATTGCTAGCTCCATGAAGACCTGTCGGCTATGACCTATGTGATGAGCGTTTTCAAGCATTGGTCAGTTCATTGCTCATTGCACACTATTAGCATCTTGTGCTTGGTGGTGCAACACAGAGGTTACCCTTGGCATGATTGTCAGATCTGGCAAACTGCCATAACACATGCAAGAAGTAGTTATGGATGATGCTGCCTCAGGATACCCAGTACAGTCACCATTTGGTTGTTGGATAAACAGAGGTGTGGTTAGCAGTGGGCAGGGCCAGTTTTAGACAAAGTGGGGCCCTGGGCAAAATTAAAAGCGGGGCCCTAAATGCTGATATGCAAACAACACCATCGTCTTGCAGTGGCAACCCCTATAATAACGCCTCCTTTCTGCCAACAAAAAAGTAATAAGCCCCATTTTACCACACACTATTCAAATGAGCACATTTGTACCACCTAATAGATTTTTGCACCCAGTCATCAGTTATTATAGCGCCTCCTTATAAATAATAGTCCCTGCTTATAAATAATAAACACCTTTATCAGTAATAGCTCCCTTATAAATGGTAAATAATGCCGTGTATCAGTAATATTCCCCCTTGTCAGTAACAGTCACCCCGTAAAAATAATACTGCTCCCTTATAAATAATAGCCCTCTATTATAATAGTCCCCATTATCACTAATAGCCCCCTTTATAAATAAGCCCACTTAACAATTATACCCCCCTTATAAATAGTTCCCCTCGTATAAATAATAGCTCCCCCTTATAATGGATGCCTTATATATAATAGTTCCCCCTTATAATAGCCCCCTCATATTTAAGTTTCCCAATTATATACTGTATAGTAACCCACCCTTATATATAATAGTTCTCCGTTATACAGTGTCGGAATGAAGGGCCTTAGGCCCACCAGAGGAAGTTGTTCTGGGGCGCCACCCAACAGCTTCCTGCTAATAGCCTACACCACGGCTCCTTCACTGAAGTCTTACATATGTGCTGACTATCTGATGTTACTGAGTATGTTCCCAGTATAGTCAGCCCCTATAGTACTGTACAGGCCCCAATAACTCCATGGCCGGATCATGCACAGTACTGTATGGGGAATGACATGGCCATGGAGCACTACACGTATGTGCAAGATTATAGTGAGGGAGCTGTGATGCAGACATAGCACACAGAGCTGACAGAAGGAATTTTGAGTCCCCCCCCCCACAGTATAATGCTCCACATGGTATATAATGCTCCACGGTATAAAATGCTCCCCTGAGCCCTCCACAGTTTCCCCACATGGTATATAATGCTCCACAGTGGACCCACACAGTATAAAATGTTCCCCTGAACCCCCCATAGTGGCCCCACATGGTATATAAGGCTCCACACAGTATACTACCTCTTAGTGACCCCAGACTGTACAATATGCTCCCCAGCAGCCCCACACAATATAATATGCTCCATACAGTATAATATGCATCCCACAGTGTCCCCCTAGTATAATGCTCCACAGTGGCCTAACACAGTATAACATGCTCCACATTGGCCTCCACACAGTATAATATACTGCCCAGAGGGGTTCCCCCAGTATATTGCTCCACAGTGGTCCCCCACAGTATAATATGCTCCCCACAGTCCCCCCTAGTATAATGCTCTACAATGGCCCCACAGAATATAATATGCTCCCAAGAAGCCCCACACAATATAATAAACTCCACAGTGGTCCCACAAAGTATAACAGGCTCCCCACACTGCCCCTTCCCCCCAGTATAAAGCTCCACAGTGGCCCATAGTATAATATGCTCCCCAGAGGACGCCCAGTAGTATAATGCTCCACAGTGCCCCCCCCAGTATTTTGCTCTACAGTGGCCCCACGCAATATATTATGCTCCCCAGAGTGTCCCTCCAGTATAATGCTCCACAGAAGGCCCCACGAAGTATAATATACTTCCCAGAGGGCCCGTAGTATAATGCTCCTTAGTTCCCCCCCGGATAATGCCCCACAGTGGCGCCACGCAATATAATGTGCTCTGCAGATGGCCCCCCAGAATAATGCTCCACAGTGACCCTATACAGTATAACATGCTCCAGAATGGCCTCCACACAGTATAATATACTGCCCAGAGAGGTTCCCACAGTATAATGCTCCACAGTGGCCCAAAACAGTATAATATTCTCTGAAGAGGGCCTCCCCCACAGTATAATGCTCTACGGTGGCCCCACATAGTATAATATGCTCTCCAGAGGGGCCGCCCAGCATAATGCTCCAAAGTAGCCCCAGAGAATATAACATGCTCTCTAGAGCTCCCCCACATTATAATGCTCCACAGAGGTCCCATACAGTATAATATGCTATCCAGAGGGGCCCCAACAGTTAAATGCTGCACAGTGGCCCCACACAGTATAATATGCTATCTAGAGGGCCTCCTCCCTAGTATAATGCTCCACAGGGGCCCCACACAGTATAATATGTTATCCAGAGGGGGCCCCCTCATTATAATGCTCCACAGTGGCCCTACAGAGTATAATATGGTATCCAGAGGGGCTCCCCCCCAACATAATGCTCCACAGTGGCCCTACAGACTCCCTTGTGCTAGTATTATATTATACTCTGGGTTCTCTTCAGACCCCAGAGTATAATTATTGAAGGCCCAGGGGAGGTAAGGGAAAATAACAAACAGTTATACTTACTTTGCCTTACCTCTCCTGGGCCTCCGCGTGCCGCTCCACTATCCTCGCCGGCGCCGGCCTCTTCTCTGCGGCTGACGTCACGTGTTGCGGACGTCACCGCTGAAGCCTGTGATTGGGCCTCAGCAGTTACGTGACCACACCCCACGTGATAGCTGAGGCCGAGGCCTGGCCTAAGCGGTGATGTCCGGAACACCAGAAGATGACGTCGGATGCAAGGACAGGTTAGTAAAAATGTTTGGTATTTTTACTCACCTCGGACAGGGGCCCTGCGGCACATAACGCTGGGTCCCTTTCTGTTATCGATATGGCCGATCCTGACTCCGGGATCCGGAGTCATCAGGCTCCGGATCCCGGGGCCCCCTTTGGGGTCGGGGTCCTGAGCAATTGCCCAGTTTGCCCCCCCCCCCTAACGCTGGCCCTGGCAGTGGGGCTAGTGGGGCAGTGGGCCCCGGCCCACTGACACTGGGGAATCCCACTTCATGGCTACCGCAACATAAGTTACTCCCCCTCTAGTTTCCGCCAGTTTAAACTGGGGCACGAGGAGAGGGACTTAATACTGTGGGGCAATTGGAGGGGAACATTATAATGTGGGGATATATAATGTTAGGGTGACTGTAGGAGCATTATATTGTGTGGGGGCACATGGAAAAATAGATGAGAATAGGCGGAGTCAACGTAGAAGTGGGTGGAGCTAAATTTGCCAATACCTTGACAACTACTTTAATAGGGGTTAAAAGGGGTTATTTATAGGTATTTTTAATAGGGGGACATTAGGGTGCAATATTTATATAAGAGGGCATAAATTACACAAGGAGACATAACAGGGTATATAATAATAGGGAAATTGGGCAATATTAATTTTAGGTGGTATTCAGGGGCATAATTGATTTAAGGGGGTACACGTGAATTAGGGGAATTATTCATTGAGGGGCATTATTAATTAAAGAGGGCACATAGGAGCATTATTAAAAAGGCACTGGGGGGTATTACTCATTTCCAGGGGATTTTTATATTATATATTTTATAATTAGGGATAGCAGCAGGATGGTAGCAGCACAATATAATATCAGATAATGAGATTTCAATGCTAAAATCCTAATCACTGCCATACAAATAATAGCAGGGGAACACTAGAAGGCGAGAGCGCATTTCATCAGCACTTGGTGTGCGCCATGTGTATCACCCTGGGCTTTCAGACATTATCTAACCGAGCGCACTAATTAAAAAATATAGATAAATCACACTATGGTTATAAAGTATAGTGCAGAATATAGTACAAAGCAGAGAGACAGCCAACACGTAAGCGCTGGGCAGATAGCAGCGTATCGTCTACCTTGCAGCGCTTGCATGTTTCAGTGAGCATCTAATGCAACACTCCAGCCAAAACCGACAATGAAATTATACAGCAATTTGCTATCCATTTGCAAAATATAAAACTCCACCCCCACCGGAGTGAGCCTAGCCTATATGCTGCCTGAGGCGAATTATAGAAAGGCGCCCCCCCTCCCAAAAAAAGATAACCAAACTGACTATCTTTGGTTGCGTGATGGAGCCCCTCTAATTAAAATTGTAGGACATGCCACCCCATTTCTAGATTAAAAAAATCCTCTTATTTGACCCCCACATAGTATAACACCACCTTTTTTTATGATCCCCATATGGTATACAACCACTTTTTTTAGCTCCCCATATAGCATCTGATCCCCTTTCTCTGGCCCCCCACACAATATATGACCCCCTTTATCTGAGCCTCCACACGGTATGTGATCCCCTTTTTATGGTTCCCCCACATAACCCCCTTTTTCTGGCCCCCCACACAGTATATGACTCCCTTTTTATTGACCCCACAGTATATGACCCCTGTCTTATGGCCCCCCACAGTATATAACCCCATTTTTTACCCCCACACAGTACATGACCCCCTTTTTTTACCCCCCCAAAAGGTATATGACTCGCTTTTTTGCCCCCACAGTATATGACCCCTTTCTTATGGCCCCCCACAATAGATGACCCCTTTTTTTTTACCCCCACACAGTATATGACCCCATTTTTTATGCCGTGCTCATTATATTTTATACCTATTATATTATTGCAATAGGGAGAGGACGATAATTTACTCCCCTGTCCACGCTCCTGTCCAGGCCGGCCTCCGCTGCCACCTCCAAGGTGCACTGTACAATATGTTGAAGAACGCCAGGACGTTCAATGTAGTGTTTTGGCGTTCTTCAGTGTTGTGACGTAATGCAGAGAATGGCCTGGACAGGTGAGTAAATTGTCAATCGCTCCCTGTTGTAATAATACGATAAGTAGCAGCCAATTAAAAAAAGAAGGCTGCCCCCAGTTTATTCCATGAGGCGCCCCTATAATATATAGCAGATATTGAATGCATAATTTAGGAATAAAGTCTATACCAAAGCAGTACAGTACGGAGTCACCGCCATATAACCTCTGTCCAGTGGCGTATGGATCGCGATATTTTCCCCCAGAAGCGAAGCTTCTAAGGAAGAATACCTTCATACATTCAGCACCTGATGTACATAAAAAAAACCTTGTAAAAAGCTATGCATGCCTCCATATGAGATCGGAGGCATATGGCGGCATAGTAGCCACCTTGCAACTCTGTAAAAGCTCTATTGTTAGAGAAAGGAGTGCTTCAAACGTGGCATAGCGGCCACACTTTTGGCCATTAGTCATACCCCCTATATATATAGATGAGCTAACTGCATACATATGCTACCAGGTTCAAGACCAGACTATAGATATGGTAAAAAAACAAGCCAGCAGCAACTAGCAGTTACCACTCTATGCACAATAGCCAACATGAGGTTAGGGTATATACAGGAAGGGATAAGGATATGGATACAGCAGTGATACATAACTCTAAATATGTTTGGTAGAGCTGGGATTGTAACACAGCTTGGGGAACTCTTGTTGGAAGAAGTGAATATTTTGAGTTTCAAAGTCTGTAGAAAGGGAAAGACGAATTCCAGAAGAAGTGGGAAGCGCAAGAGAAATTTTTTGAGGAAGTGAGTGGGGAAAGAAATCTTTTAAGCAAGTGAGAAAAAGGCAGGGGGAGGGAGGAAGAAAGGAAGGAATGAATTGCATCTATTGTTTCTATGTGTCTATGATTCATTTTAATAGTTGAAGGGGTGGTTACTTTTTATGCCAGCATTTACCTGGTGGGTGGTTTTGTGTCTTGGGTATTTTTTCCATCTTACCCATAGTGTATTTCTTTGGTGTTTTATATGTCTTGTATATCATGTGTGTATTATTTAGTGATTAATAAAATTATATATTTTTCTATGAGATTGTGGGGATTTCTATCTGCCTTTGTGGGTTATGATGTGTCTCCTGACTACAGCTTCTGCACAGGACCAGGAATGCTACCATTGTCAGTCATGTTAGTCCTCATGGGGACTACCATGTCTCAAGTCTCTCTTGTAGCCAATCACATCTCCCTCTTGCTGTGCTTTAAAGGGGTAACCTGAAATAATCGGAGTACCCTTTACGCTTGTCTCTGTTTCTCTTGAAAATTCTTTCCTATGATGGTTAATACACAGAACCTGTGATATGGAGAGCGTATGACTGATACCGTGCGTTTGACACTACAGTTACGCTGTTGGTTCGCTTAGGTTCTCGCTATGTGTAAGTGACATTACTCATCCAGAAGAAGAATTTTAATGAGAAGTTTTCATATGTAGCATTCCTGACAACTTTCTTAATGGGGACCTTTCCTCTGTTCGGTATCGATTAACTGTGTCTGAACAGCTACGTAAAGACTGTACAGAAGGCAGAGTGCATTATCAACATGAAGAAATTGTTCTCTAGGGAATAGTTACCTTGAAATAAATTCTATAACTGAGCTGAACTTTACATGAATATTGCAGAGATCTGAATCCAGGGGCAAATACAGGATTTTCCAGAAGGGTCTTTCAGGGGTGAGGGGAAGGGGGGTGTATCGGGGGTATATTGTCAGGGGACTTCTACGCACACTTTAGTTTCCCTTATATGCCCCCACATAGTATAATGTCCTTAGGTCTGACATATAGTATAGTGCCCCCACTACTTGTGAGTCCCCCATATACGTGACATTGTCAGTCAACATTAACAAAATTGACCAAATTTTATCTTAACTATAAAGCCAACTTTGACCTGATTCTTAGTAATAGTTAATATGGGATTTGGAGTTTGGAGGATTGGCACGTTGGTGACAGCAAAGGCGTAGCTTACTTGTTTGATAGCTTTGCCACTTCTAAACCTCTACAAAATAATATTTGCCATATCTTGTTGGTTATTCCCCATTTTATGTATACTAATAGGTTTTAATTTGGGATTTTTAAAAAAAAAAACTTCCTGTCTGACACATAGACTTCTACTGCTTAGCAACAAACTTCAAATAGATGTTTGAAAACTTCCTGTCTGACACATAGACTTCTACTGCTTAGCAACAGACTTCATATAAATCTTTGAAAATTTCCTGTCAGACACATAGAATTCTACTGCTTAGCAACAGACTTCCTATAGATGTTTGAAAACTTCCTGTCTGACACATAGACTTCTACTGCTTAGCAACAGACTTCAAATAGATGTTTGAAAATTTCCAGTCTGACACATAGACTTCTACTGCTTAGCAACAGACTTCATATACTGTAGATGTTTGAAAACTTCCTGTCAGACACATAGAATTCTACTGCTTAGCAACAGACTTCAAATAGATGTTTGAAAATTTCCTGTCTGACACATAGACTCCTACTGCTTAGCAACAGATTTCCTATAGATGTTTGAAAACTTCCTGTCTGACACATAGACTTCTACTGCTTAGCAACAGACTTCAAATAGATGTTTGAAAATTTCTTGTCTGACACATAGACTTCTACTGCTTAGCAACAGACTTCAAATAGATGTTTGAAAACTTCCTGTCTGACACATAGACTTCTACTGCTTAGCAACAGACTTCATATAGATGTTTGAAAACTTCCTGTCTGACACATAGACTTCTACTGCTTAGCAACATACTAGATTTAGATGTTTCACAAGTCAGACTTACGTGAATACTCTTGAGAGCATGACTTACGGTTTACTTTTCCTAATTTCAAGGATGTGTCATTATTTTCTAAAACACCCACATCACAGATCAATAGCAAAGGCAACTTTTAAGTTTCCTTGCTATATTGTTAAACTTTGCTGCATTTCTTACAATAATTAAATTCCCTTCAACTAAACTATTGCAAAAATAGCTGTATGCAAACCCACCGACACAAAGGAAGGAACACAAGTAGGAGTGGAAAATGGCACCGTGATTGAATAATAAAGGCTTCATGCAGAGAACTGAGGCATGAGGGAAGGATCGATGTGTGCATCTAAATGAGAGGGAAAACAGACACAAAGATACACAACTATGTAAAATGGAGGCATGTGGTGTGATGTACAAGTCAATACATGAGGTGGGAAATCACAAAGTTAGTGGGATTGTCTGTCTTGAGGACACTTGGACTGGGCATGTATCAATGGATGTCATAAGGGCTGGAGCAATGTTAGTGGAAGATATTGGGTAGGAATACCTCTAATTTTCAGATGGGAGCAAAGTATCTCATATCTATCTATCTATCTATCTATCTATCTATCTATCTATCTATCATTTATCTGTCTACCTATCTATCTATCTATTTATCTATGTAATATACAGTATATATATATATATATATATATATATATATATATATAACAAAAACCAATAAAAAGTAATTGATAAAATATTTTCCAATCACTTTTCATTGTTTTTTGTTGTCTTCTGTGATAAGATCATTCTGTAGCAGTTTACGTAATTGCAGAAGTTTAGGTTAAAGAGGACCTTTCATGTCCTCATGAATATGCGGTTTTATATACCGCTACAATGCCGACAGTGTGCTGAATTCAGGGTACGGTCGGCTTTCCCTGTATTTGACCTGGTGGAGGAGATATCGGTGCCGTTAGTTTCAGCACCGATATCTCCCCACTGTCAGAAGGGCTTTCCTCATAGTTCAGCATTATCGCTAGCGGTAGGGGGCTATCCCTTCTTTCTAGCGGTATATAAAACCGTATATTCATGAGGACATGAAAGGCTCTCTTTAACTCTGTAAACATATCTCTCTCTCTCTCTCTCTCTCTCTATACATATACAGTACAGACCAAAAGTTTGGACACACCTTCTCATTCCAAGAGTTTTCTGTATTTTCATGACTATAAAAATTGTAGATTCACACTGAAGGCATCAAAACTATGAATTAACACATGTGGAATTATATACTTAACAAAAAAGTGTGAAACAACTGAAAATATGTCTTATATTCTAGGTTCTTCAAAGTAGCCACCTTTTGCTTTGATTACTGCTTTGCACACTTTTGGCATTCTCTTGATGAGCTTCAAGAGGTAGTCACCTGAAATGGTCTTCCAACAGTCTTGAAGGAGTTCCGAGATGCTTAGCACTTGTTGGCCCTTTTGCCTTCACTCTGCGGTCCAGCTCACCCCAAACCATCTCGATTGAGTTCAGGTCTGGTGACTGTGGAGGCCAGGGGATCTGGCGTAGCACCCCATCACTCTCCTTCTTGGTCAAATAGCCCTTACACAGTCTGGAGGTGTGTTTGGGGTCATTGCCCTGTTGAAAAATAAATGATGGTCCAACTAAACGCAAACCAGATGGAATAGCATGCCGCTGCAAGATGCTGTGGTAACCATGCTGGTTCAGTATTCCTTCAATTTTGAATAAATCCCCAACAGTGTCACCAGCAAAGCACCCCCACACCATCACACCTCCTCCTCCATGCTTCACGGTGGGAACCAGGCATGTAGAGTCCATTCCTTCACCTTTTCTGCGTCGCACAAAGACACGGTGGTTGGAACTAAAGATCTCAAATTTGGACTAATCAGACCAAAGCACAGATTTCCACAGGTCTAATGTCCATTCCTTGTGTTCTTTAGCCCAAACAAGTCTCTTCTGCTTGTTGCCTGTCCTTAGCAGTAGTTTCCTAGCAGCTATTTTACCATGAAGGCCTGCTGCACACAGTCTCCTCTTAACAGTTGTTGTAGAGATGTGTCTGCTGCTAGAACTCTGTGTGGCATTGACCTGGTCTCTAATCTGAGCTGCTGTTAACCTGCGATTTCTGAGGCTGATGACTCGGATGAACTTATCCTCCGCAGCAGAGGTGACTCTTGGTCTTCCTTTCCTGGGGCGGTCCTCATGTGAGCCAGTTTCTTTGTAGCGCTTGATGGTTTTGGCCACTGCACTTGGGGACACTTTCAAAGTTTTCCCAATTTTTCGGACTGACTGATCTTCATTTCTTAAAGTAATGATGGCCACTCGTTTTTCTTTACTTAGCTGCTTTTTTCTTGCCATAAGACAAATTCTAACACTCCATTCAGTAGGACTATCAGCTGTGTATCCACCTGACTTCTGAACAACACAATTGATGGTCCCAACCCCATTTATAAGGCAAGAAATCCCACTTATTAAACCTGACAGGGCACACCTGTGAAGTGAAAACCATTTCAGGTGACTACCTCTTGAAGCTCATCAAGAGAATGCCAAGAGTGTGCAAAGCAGTAATCCAAGCAAAAGGTGGCTACTTTGAAGAACCTAGAATATAAGACATATTTTCAGTTGTTTCACACTTTTTTGTTAAGTATATAATTCCACATGTGTTAATTCATAGTTTTGATGCCTTCAGTGTGAATCTACAATTTTTATAGTCATGAAAATACAGAAAACTCTTGGAATGAGAAGGTGTGTCCAAACTTTTGGTCTGTATTGTATATATACAGTGTCTTGATAAAATATTCGGCCCCCTTGAACTTTTCAACCTTTTGCCACATTTCAGGCTTCAAACTTAAAGATATAAAATTTTAATTTTTTGGTGAAGAATCAACAACAAGTGGGACATAATTGTGAAGAGGAACGAAATTTATTGGATATTTTAAACTTTTGTAAAATATTAAAAAACTGAAAAGTGGGGCGTGTAATATTATTCGGCCCCTTTACTTTCAGTGCAGCAAACTCACTCCAGAAGTTCAGTGAGGATCTCTGAATGATCCAATGTTGTCCTAAATGACTGATGAAGATAAATATAATCCACCTGTGTGTAATCAAGTCTCCGTATAAATGCACCTGCTCTGTGATAGTCTCAGGGTTCTGTTTAAAGCGCAGAGAGCATCATGAAGACCAAGGAACACACCAGGCAGATCCGTGATACTGTTGTGGAGAAGTTTAAAGCCGGATTTAGATACAAAAAGATTTCCCAAACTTTAAACATCCCAAGGAGCACTGTGCAAGTGATCATATTGAAATGGAAGGAGTATCAGACCTCTGCAAATCTACCAAGATCCGGCCGTCCCTCTAAACTTTCATCTCAAACAAGGAGAAGACTGATCAGAGATGCAGCCAAGAGGCCCATGATCACTCTGGATGAACTGCAGAGATCTACAGCTGAGGTGGGAGAGTCTGTCCATAGGACAACAATCAGTCGTACTCTGCACAAATCTGGCCTTTATGGAAGAGTAGCAAGAAGAAAGCCATTTCTCAAAGATATCCATAAAAAGTCTTGTTTAAAGTTTGCCACAAGCCACCTGGGAGACACACCAAACATGTGGAAGAAAGTGCTCTGGTCAGATGAAACCAAAATCCAACTTTTTGGCCACAATGCAAAACGATATGTTTGGCGTAAAAGCAACACAGCTCATCACCCTGAACACACCATCCCCACTGTCAAACATGGTGGAGGCAGCATCATGGTTTGGGCCTGCTTTTCCTCAGTAGGGACAGGGAAGATGGTTAAAATTGATGGGAAGATGGATGGAGCCAAATACAGGACCATTCTGGAAGAAAACCTGTTGGAGTCTGCAAAAGACCTGAGACTGGGATGGAGACTTATCTTCCAACAAGACAATGATCCCAAACATAAAGCAAAATCTACAATGGAATGGTTCACAAATAAACGTATCCAGGTGTTAGAATGACCAAGTCAAAGTCCAGACCTGAATCCAATCGAGAATCTGTGGAAAGAACTGAAAACTGCTGTTCACAAACGCTCTCCATCCAACCTTACTGAGCTCCAGCTGTTTTCCAAGGAAGAATGGGCAAGAATTTCAGTCTCTCGATGTGCAAAACTGATAGACATACCCCAAGCGACTTGCAGCTGTAATCGCAGCAAAAGGTGGCGCTACAAAGTATTAACTTAAGGGGGCCCAATAATATTGCACACCCCACTTTTCAGTTTTTTATTTTTTACAAAAGTTTAAAATATACAATAAATTTCATTCCACTTCACGATTGTGTCCCACTTGTTGTTGATTCTTCACCAAAAAAATAAAAATTTTATATCCTTATGTTTGAAGCCTGAAATGTGGCAAAAGGTTGAAAAGTTCAAGGTGGCCGAATACTTTCGCAAGGCACTGTATATATATAATACACACATGGACAAAATTGCTGGTACCCATCGTTTAATGAAAGAAAAACGCACAATGGTCACAGAAATAACTTAAATCTGACAAAAGTAATAATATATAAAAATTCTATGAAAATGAACAAATGAAAGTCAGACATTGCTTTTCAACCATGCTTCAACAGAATTTTTAAAAAAAGAAAACTCATGAAACAGGCCTGGACAGAAATGATGGTTCCCTTAACTTAATATTTTGTTACACAACCTTTTGAGGCAATCCCTACAATCAAACGATTTCTGTAACTGTCAATGAGACTTCTGCACCTCTCAACAGGTATTTTGGCCACTCCTCATGAGCAAACTGCTCCAGTTGTCTTGGGTTTGAAGGGTAACTTTTCCAGACGGCATGTTACAGCTCCTTCCAAAGATGCTCAATAGGATTTAGGTCAGGGCTCATAGAAGGCCACTTCAGAATAGTCCAATGTTTTCCCCTTAGCCAGTCTTGGGTGTTTTTAGCTGTGTGTTTTGGGTCATTATCATGTTGCAAGACCCATTACCTGCAACTGAGACCAAGCTTTCTGACACTGGGCAGCACATTTCTCTCTAGAATCCCTTGATAGTCTTGAGATTTCATTGTACCCTGCACAGATTCAAGACACCCTGTGCCAGATGCAGCAAAGCAGCCCCAGAATATAACAGAGCCTCCTCCATGTTTCACAGTAGGGACAGTGTTCTTTTCAAGATATGCTTCATTTTTCCGTCTGTGAACACAGAGCTGATGTGCCTTGCCAAAAATGTCGATTTTTGTGTCATGTGTCCATAGGACATTCTCCCAGAAGCTTTGTGGCTTGTCAACATATAGTTTGGCAAATTACTTTGGTCAGATTCAAGTTCTTTCTGTGACCATTGTGGGTTTTTCTTTCATTAAACGAGGGGTGCCAACAATTTTGTCCACGTGTGTATATAATTTCATTTAATAATTAATTAACTTAAAAATAATTTAATAATTTACATATGATATATAAATAATATCATAAATAAATTACTAATAATATGCATTATTATTATATTAATATACAGACATATAGTTCTCATTCTGAGATGTAACTTGAAATTTATTGCCCCAGTGCAAAATCTGAAACAGGGATCCTCACCATTTATAATACAGAGTATTCTCTGGGCCCCCTTTGGGCAGCAGGGCCTCGGTCATGTCTTCATCATGGAGGTGTCTATTACCATGTCATTTTTCATGCCCTGTACACATTACTGACCTGATACACAGCACAGAAATAATGTAGGCAAAAGTGGGGCTATCCAAAAAGGAGCCTTGGGAGAGGGTTTTTTCGACTAATAATACTTATCCCCTGTACATGACAACAATGGTCACCTATGTGATTAGAGTGAAGGTGTGCCTCCGAATACAGCGCTCCTTCAGTGCCATAGATGTGAAGGGTGTGGTGGTCATGCACGTACACCACTGCTGCATATCCACTGCATACTCACTTGTACAGAAAAGAATGTCACTCACTGAGTAGGACCGCCCATTGGACTCCTAGATCCAAAATGAGCAGATATTTAGATCAAAACATTTTATTTTATACTGAGTCTTGTCCGACAGAACTAGATATCAATCTTCTCAGCTCCTTGTAAGGGTCTTGCCAACCGTAGCAACCCTGACACTACTGCAGGGTCTGGGAGAAAGGACAGAGACAAGTGAGCCCTAATCTCACCCCAGCCACTGTCCCTTCCTATTGCCTCAGTTACCCTAAATGGTAAAAGGACAACTTGAAGACAAGCCCTATACTGGGTAAGTGACACACAGAACAGGACAAGACAAAAACAACACAGAAGCAGAGTGAGCAAGCCAAGGGGTCAGTAACAAACGAGCAATGCAGTACAAAGTCAAAATCCAAGATAATAGTCAAAAAGGCAAGCCAAAGTAGCAAGGAATAATATAAAGAGAGCAGGCAAAGACAAGAGCAATAACCGGCGACTATGTGAGGGCTGACAACGTGTTTATAGAAAGTCTGGGACCAGCCCCCAGACCTGATAGGTACACAGGCTGTCAATCACACAGGCCAGGAAGAGATTAACTCTATACCGTCCAGAGAGAAATGTTCAGAACACGGGTGGGGCTGGAAATCCATTACACTGATTAGGACCATGTTCAGACTGAGCAGCAAGAAACTTACACAAAGAACCAAACTGAACACGCCTCCTTCGCCACAGCGTGCGAGCGGAGGGCGGCGCCGAGACCCGAAATGCCAGAGACGTTACAGTACCCCCCCCTTTATGAGGGGCCACCGGACCCTCACCAGATAAACCAGTTTTAGTAGGACCCAGTATTTTCTCTGCCTTCAATTCAGGGTCTTTTTGCGCAACCACAGACACTGGTGGGCCAGGCAAACATTTTTTATTCACCTGGTGTTTCCCACCTTTAACAGCCGAGACAGTCTCCTCCGTAACACAATTTAAAGTGTGCAGAGCAGTCATATCAGCAAATACCTGGTTGCCTGAGTGGTTCTTCTGATTACCACTCAGGCACTGAAGTTTTTCTGCTGGTCTGTGAGGTCTGGTCGAGCAGTTACGGATGAAGTGACCGGTAGCACCACAGTACAGGCAGAGGTTGTTCCTGAGACGATGCTCTCGTCGCATCTTGGCGTCCATAGCTCCTAGTTGCATGGGTTCCTCACCAGGAGTCATGGGGGAAATAACAGGTTTCTCAGGAAAGAGTGAGGGAGAGACAGAAAACTTGAAAGAAGCAGACCCTATTCTCTTTAACATTTTCCCGGATCCTACGGTCAATACGGACAGCCAAAGTCATGGCCTGCTCAAGAGTGGGAGGATCTGGGTGACCAACCCAGAGCTCCTTAACACGGTCACACAGGCCTTGTTTAAAGTGGGCCTTTAGAGCTGACTCACACCAACCTGCAGTCACGCTGCACTTGCGGAATTCAGCGCAATATTCCTGAGCAGAGCGTTTGCCCTACCGCAGAGTGAGGAGTTGCGATTCTGCAAGTCCAATGTGGTCTGGCTCAGCATATATAGACCCCAAAGACAAAAAAATTTTTTCAAAGTTAATCCACTCCTCAGCCCCTGGAGGGAGTTTAAGGGCCCAAGCTTGTGGATCCCCCTGTAGGAGGGATATAACTACTCCCACCATTTGGGCCTGGGATGCATGTGAATTAATGCGGAAATACAAGCGACAAGACTCCCGGAAAGTCTCAAATTTTTCACGATCCCCTGAAAAACGGTCGGGGAGTAGCATCTTAACCCTAAAAGGGGCAGAAACAACTGGGGATGCCGCAGCAGCATCAGTAAGGGTCTGCACCTGTTTAGCAAGCTCAGCTACCAGACCTACCAAACCTTCCAACTTGGCTGCAAGGCCCTGAATAGGATCCATGCTGACCCTATAGGAAGCAATGGCAGAATGTATGGGCCGGTTATTCTGTAAGGGTCTTGCCAACCGTAGCAACCCTGACACTACTGCAGGGTCTGGGAGGAAGGACAGAGACAAGTGAGCCCTAATCTCACCCCAGCCACTGTCCCTTCCTATTGCCTCAGTTACCCTAAACGGTAAAAGGACAACTCGAAGACAAGCCCTATACTGAGTGACACAGAGAACAGGACAAGACAAAAACAACACAGAAGCAGAGTGAGCAAGCCAAGGGGTCAGTAACAAACGAGCAATGCAGTACAAAGTCAAAATCCAAGAGAATAGTCAAAAAGGCAAGCCAAAGGGTCAGAGAATCAGGTAACAAAGTAGCAAGGAATAATATAAAGAGAGCAGGCAAAGACAAGAGCAATAACCGGCGACTATGTGAGGGCTGACAACGTGTTTATAGAAAGTCTGGGACCAGCCCCCAGACCTGATAGGTACACAGGCTGTCAATCACACAGGCCAGGAAGAGATTAACTCTATACCGTCCAGAGAGAAATGTTCAGAACACGGGTGGGAAATCCATTACACTGATTAGGACCATGTTCAGACTGAGCAGCAAGAAACTTACACAAAGAACAAAATTGAACACGCCTCCTTCACCACAGCGTGCGAGCGGAGGGCGGCGCCGAGACCCGAAATGGCAGAGACGTTACACTCCTCCTGCGCTATAACATGCTACCTGCAGATCGAAGGAGATATTCTATGAGACAGGTTCCCTTTAATAAACTGGTCACATTGGTAATATTCAGTGAAAGGGATGTTGGTCCCCTTAAGGCCCCTAGTTTGTGAAGGGCCCAGGGAAATTGCCCCATTTGCACACCATAACCTGCATAACCTGAGGGGAATGGTATTGAAAGGGCTCCTTATAAAACATTTACTCTTCAAAGAACTGTATTGTCAATTGTATAATTTATTAAAATCTGGATAGTGACATAAATCACTTTTTTCCAATCTGTGTTTATTTCCTGATTTTCTTGTTATTCACAAACCAGAAGTTCTATTATTATACTCTGCGGTCTCCTCAGACCCCCATGGGAGGTGCGGAAACATAACAAGCGCTTATACTTACCTTCCCTCACCTCTCCTGGCCTTTGTAGAAGCGTCTGATG
The DNA here is from genome assembly GCA_947044405.1 of Leptodactylus fallax. Classification (NCBI taxonomy): domain Eukaryota; kingdom Metazoa; phylum Chordata; class Amphibia; order Anura; family Leptodactylidae; genus Leptodactylus; species Leptodactylus fallax. The sequence goes on along the minus strand of CAMRHE010000405.1, from coordinate 852,928 downwards.
ATTCCTTGGGGTCCTCTCCTGGCCTCTTCTTGTCTCCTGGCTGATGTCACGAGCCTGGGGTCCGCTGAAGCCTGTGATTGGACCTCAGTGGTCACATGGTCAATGTCATGACAAGCATTATGACACTTTAACTCTGTGACCTGTGATATCAGTCAGAAGGCTGGAAGAGGTCAGGAGAGGACACCGAAGGAGCATCAGATGCCATGACGCAGAACAGGAAAGGCGAGGGAAGATGAGTATCAGTGTTTATGTTTCTGCACCTCGCCGGTGCAATTGCTTATTATACTGTGTGGTGTGAAGACACCTCAGAGTATAATGGCAATGTGTGGGTGAAGAACCCCAAGTTTCAGGCTCAGGTTTGGCAGTACGGTGGCTCACTGGTTTCCACTATTGCCTAGCAGCGCTGGGGCCCTGGGATCGAATCTGACCAAGGGCAACATCTGCATGGAGTTTGCATGAGTTTCCTCCCACATGCCAAAAATATACTGATAGGTGATTGGCTTCCTGTATAAACAACTAACTGTTGTGGGAGTTGGGGATGAGCTCCTGCATGGCAGCCACTAACTCCTCTATGCCACAATGAGTCCCCATGAGAAAATCTCATTGCAAATATTTGTCCTTCAGGGCGAGCTTGAATCTTTTTGGGAAATTTAGGTACAATCCGGTTTGATCTGATCCGGTTCGCACATCTCTAATCATAACCTTCATTATTATTATTGTACTAATCACTAATAGACCCTAGTGATACATGGTCGGCCGCAAAATCATCTCAGTCAAAGTCTTCTACTGGGCCTTGTGGCCTGTTCAACTAGGGGCCCATTATTGTGAGTATGGAGACTACTATCTAAAGATATTCTGTGTTATTCAGTACTATATCCTTATTTGCAGGTTTGGTACAGCACTGACTGCTGAGATACGGCTTGGCTCAGTCATGAATGAGAATATTGTACGTCTTCAAGCTTGTAAGCAGAAACCACCCTGATACGCAGCATATAACTTTGCTAATGCATTAAACCGATAAGAGCGCAGAACTTTTCTTCTTTTCTTCCCGGTGACAGGTCATTTAATCTGTTCTGCCGAAGAGCAATTCTTAAGCCACTATTTTTTTTTTTTTTTTTGACTCCTTTGCACTTGTGTGCTGGAAGAAACATCTAGAATACAATTGGAATACAGATGACTTACATGGACTTGTAATGTGCAACCTATGGCAGTAATGAAGCGCCTCTGGGAGACATGATCTGGACATACTGCTTGACTTCTATTGTCTGGAAGCACACTGACTCACTTTCCTACATGAAGAATGGTCCTGGTAGAGCGGTCATTACAGGATAGGGAGTCAAGGCGTTCAGCAGAATCCATTTAAAAGGGCAGATGAAGTCGAGGAGCTTCACATTCTCCACTACAAAATGATTTCACCAAGAAGGAGAGGGAAAAAACAATTACAAGGCTTCAGATATTTTTAGAAGCCAAAAATTGCCCATCTGCTCCAACCTATACTGTGTTATATGGAGACGTCTATAGAAGATATATGTATGTGATGGTCAGTGCGGCAGGGATGAATGAAATCTCAGACCTGTAGAGATTGAGTCTGTTGTCACTCTAGTAAAAACTAATATTAACTCCTTTAAGGGTATTCCGGGACTATAATATTGATGGCCTATCCTAATATTTGGGAATCTGACGCCCTGTACCCTTCCAATAGGGTTGCCAAAGAGACTTGATATCAATTGTCTATCCAGACAACCCATCAATGAGCTGACTCCCGACACCAAGAGCTGACTGAAGAGACTTAGCCCCTACCATTCAGATATCAAAGTCTCATCTTTATTATAATCCCAGAAAAGCTCTTTAAAGGGAATGTGTGACCAAGAAAAAGCCTATTTTAACCAGATTTTTATGTTAATTATATTTTTTTAAATATTTTTCATGAATTTAGTTTTTGATTTGACTATCTATATATTAAAAAATTATTATATCCTGCAATTTTCACTCTCGTCACTAAAACTAACTGACACTTGCCAATTCTGTAGGGGTTTTCTTTCCAGCAGTCACCTCATTACATCACAGAATTACAATAGAAGATAACACCTCTATAGATAACAATACACTGACCCATCATTACATCCACTACTGGTGATGTCACAGCTTATCTACTCCCCCTCCCTGCACGGAGCACATCTAGAAAGCCTAAAATATAATTTAAAAATCTACAATCTGAAAATAAAAGAACTAAGCCAAGGTTAGCCTTGAAGGGGTTGTCCAACCCCAAATTGATATTTCGTACCAATGACCTATCCATAATCTGGATCCTGCACAGATCAGCTCTGGGTACTGGAAGCTCCTAGTAAACGGGCAGCGTGTAGCACTGCACCTATTCCTCGTTCACTGCATATCATCAGTATGAAAAATCATTTTGGGGCTCGGAGTTGTAGATTTTTTGGTTGCAAATAAATGTTTCATGAGTTTTCTCAGTAAGTCTTCTTCACGAGTCCGCATTTCACATAGTATGGCCTCCGTATTTTTCGCGTATGGCCTATGTACCCATTCATTTCAATATGTTTATTCACATATCAGTCTGCAAAAACACAACGGAAGCACGTCACAGATTTTCACAGATGTTGATGCATTCCAGATACATAACACCAATGAAAGTCTATGGGTCCGTGAGGAAAAACACATGACGTTCTTTTGTCATCCTTTTTTCACGGGCCCAGAGACATACAAAATATAGAAAATGAAATTTTATGCGAAAAGCGGATCAACCATGGACAAAATACTATCTACAAATGAGCTTGGTGGGGTGCTGTCCAGGAAAAGCACAGGTCTCACCCACCCATTTAGTACTATTGGGAGACCGGATTTTGTTAACTTTTTTTCCTATAACATATTGGCATACAGTATAGCCTTTGTATAATAAAATGTGGTTATTTATTTCTATCTTTTCTAGATCCTTCTGTGTTAAATAGGATCTGTCTCCAAGTAGAAAATGCAAAATAACATACATCATTTGATTTTTATCGTTCCCCTGAACAATTTGGTGTTTTTCTTTTAAAATCCGTCCACCCATTCAAAAGATAAGGCCCCTGGAATATTATATAGCTTATACAAGCTCTGATTCTCCAAGTGGGCGGGAACCTTTATTTTCACAGAGAAATACAAAAAGTTCCCGCCCAATTGGAGAATCACAGCTAAAACCTTCCAGGGCCATATCGTTTGAATGGGTGGACGGATTTTAACAATAAAAACACCAAATTGTTCAGGAGCACAATGAGAATCATATTGTGTATGTCATATAGCATTTTGAACTCGGTGACAGATTCTCTTTAGATAGTGAACCTCGGCATATAAATGAGTTCAGGCCCAGTTTCGGGGTGTGACAAACTGGCAAGCACCCATGGCCTACATTTCCTAGGGGTCTGCTGAAGATAGGACCCCCAAAATCAACCTGAATTTACCATTGACCCCTTAATAATTGTAAAATTAACCCTTTGACCACCAGGTATTTAGAAATTACATGAAAAACTGTTGATATTGGGCATGGGGTGGGTGGGGGTGCAAGTTCTTTACTGGTGTCAGGACATGAAGCACTAAGCACTCAGTGACCTGAGGTTTTCGTATGGTCTGGAAGAGTGTTCGGCCATTTTGTCTCGGCATGGTTAAGTTCCATGGGACCGCCATTGAGGGCAACAGATTGGGGTCTGAACAAAGCAAGGAAGGAAGTTGTTGGCAGAGAGCAGCAGTGTACCACATGACCGTGGAGAGGAAATCATAGTAAGTCGAGTTTGTAGTTGATGCTTGACATCAACTTCGGCTAAGTTCACACCCTATAATGTTTTGCAGTAGCCTGGCCTTGATGGAGTTAAAAACAATCTGCATTTTAATGTAATATTTCAACACATGGCTAAATAGACATGAAGGAACATAAGTGTTCGCCATGAGTGAGGCGGCACAGCTGTGGTATGATGGATGGCGACTTTTTAATTACAAGATTCCTTTCCCTATTAGACAATGAATCAATACAGATCAATCAATAATGCTGGAGCGTATTACCGATCAGGATGTATTGTCATCAAGAACGTCCTCTAATAAATGATATCCTAATATTACATCTCATCTGAATATAATCACATTAATTAGTCTGAATGTGTCACATCTGATCTGTCATCTATTGTCATGAATATAATACTGAGAACCCAAGCAGCATGTGTGCAGCTGTGTGTGCGGGCAGGAAGTATTACTTACCCTGTGTAATTCCCCACTGCTCTAGCACTGGGCGGCAGCATTGTGGTCAATTCTTGGCCTCAGGTCAATACACTTCATTTCACTGTGCATGTGCACATCGTATGCAATGAAGTGAGGTGTTCAGTTCTTTGCGCATGCGCCAATCCAAGCCCAGGCTTGCCTTCCCTATAAGATACAGTGGGGAAAAAAAGTATTTAGTCAGCCACCAATTGTGCAAGTTCTCCCACTGAAAAAGATGAGGCCGGCCTGTAATTGACATCATAGGTAGACCTCAACTATGAGAGACAAAATGAGAAAACGTATCTAGAAAATAACATTGATTTTTTTAAGAATTTATTTGCAAATTATGGTGGAAAATAAGCATTTGGTCACTGTGATGAACCGACCCTCAGTTTTATATCTTTCTTGGAAGTGTGTTTTACTTGCTTAGGTCAGTCCTTCCCCCACTTGGAATGCGGTGCTTTAGTTGAGTCCACATTGCTGGACAATAGGCTTCACTGGTTTTATGTGTGTTCATTGGAGATGGCTTGCTATAGCCAGGCACTTTTATTATCCCTGGCCAGATGGGATGGGGGATAGCAAGCCTTAACTTCACCCTTCTCTCCAAGGGTTCTGCAAAGGTGGGAGAAGGGGGGCTGCCTGGGTGCAAGGGGTGGGTGGAGCACTAGCCATATGCTGTGGGCAGACCTGGATTCTGGGGTCATTCAGCAAAGAGGCAGTAAGGAGCTCTGATCTGGGAGAAGATGAGAGGGCCTGCCCTACTGCGGAATGCTTTGAGGGCCTAGCAGTGAGGCCTGAAGCCTTTCACTAGTTCTGGACAGCATGTAGAAGGATTGTTTTATGCAACTTGCTTAAGCTTGCGCCCTAGGCCCAAAACTCTGCTGTGGCCTAGAGAAACGGACTACGAGCCTATACCGGTATTTTCTCTATCTTTTAATTCCCTTGTTTATTTTTGTGTATTGTATCATCACTCCTTTGCTTGTATGTTTATGCTTGATTGTATTAATATTGTATATTTCTGTATATGCTATTAATCCATACCGACCCACTTGGGTTATTAAATATATAAAATTTATATCGCTCATTTCGTTTTATCCTATGACCCGGTCTACTCACGGTGTGTGAGTGGGAGGTTAAGAAAGAAGTTTGATCGCAGGCGTGCCAGGCGGCTGGGCGAGGCGATATTCTTCACAGTCACCTACAAACAAGCAAGATTTCTGGCTCTCACAGACCTGTAACTTCTTCTTTAAGAGGCTCTTCTGTCCTCCACTCATTACCTGTAGTAATGGCTCCTGTTTGACATTGTTATCAGTATAAAAGACACCTGTCCACAACCTCAAACAGTCACACTCCAAACTCCACTATGGTGAAGACCAAAGAGCTGTGGAAGGACACCAGAAACAAAGCAGCTTGGTGTGAAGAAATCTCCCTCGATCAGGGGCTCCATGCAAGATCTCACCCCGTGGGGTCAAAATGATAACAAGAATGGTGAGCAAAAATCCCAGAACCACACAGAGGGACCTAGTGAATGAACTGCAGAAGGCTGGGACTAACGTAACAAAGGCTACCGTCAGTAACACACTACGCCGCCAGGGACTCAGATCCTGCAGTGCCAGTCGTTTCCCCCTGCTTAAGCCAGTACATATCCGGGCCCGTCTGAAGTTTGCTAGAGAGCATTTGGATGTTCCAGAAGAGTATTGGGAGAATGTCATATGGTCAGATGAAAACAAAGTAGAACTGTTTGGTAGAAACACAACTCGTCGTGTTTGGAGGAGAGTGAATGCTGAGTTGCATCCAAAGAACACCATACCTACTGTGAAGCATGGGGGTGGCAACATCATGCTTTGGGGCTGTTTCTCTGCAAAGGGACCAGGAGGACTGATCCGTGTACATGAAAGAATGAATGGGGCCATGTAGCGTGAGATTTTGAGTGCAAACCTCCTTCCATCAGCATGGGCATTGAAGATGAAACGTGTCTGGGTCTTTCAGCATGACAATGATCCCAAGCACACCGCCAGGGCAACGAACGAGTGGCTTCGTTAGAAGCATTTCAAGGTCCTGGAGTGGCCTAGCCAGTCTCCAGATCTCAACCCCATAGAAAACCTTTGGAGGGAGTTGAACGTCCATGTTGTCCAGTGACAGCCCCAAAACATCACTGCTCTAGAGGAGATCTGCATGGAGGAATGGGCCAACATACCAGCAACAGTGTGTGCCAACCTTGTGAAGACTTACAGAAAACGTTTGACCTCTGTCATTGCCAACAAAGGATATAGAACAAAGTATTGAGATGAACTTTTGTTATTGACCAAATACTTATTTTCCACCATAATTTGCAAATAAATTCTTTAAAAATCAGACAATGTGATTTTCTGGATTTGTTTTCTCATTTTGTCTCTCATAGTTGAGGTCTACCTATGATGACAATTACAGGCCGGCCTCATCTTTTTAAGTGGGAGAACTTGCACAATTGGTGGCTGACTAAATACTTTTTTTCCCACTGTATATATTAATTTTCTAAAGACTGTGGGGACAGGTGGAATCCACATAGACAGGTTTATGACCCTAAATATCAACTTGATAAGGGTTACTTAGTAGCTCGAAACCAACTGACCAGTTGAATGCGTCACCAATCTTTTTATTTATTTATTGAAACCAGCTCAAACCAGTGGCATAATCATTTTTTTCTAATCTGTTTTTATTCTGTGATTGTAGATTTTTTTATTCTATTTTCTCTATACGAGTCTGGGGCAGCCAACTTGCCTCGGCTTCTCCTGCTCTGTGAAAAGCATTATTGATATGCTTTATAGCACAGTCAAGGCTATAGCCAGCAATAGTTTGGAGCCAACTCAGTGAGGTCTATGGCAGAGTTTTTTAGACATGCTCTGTACAGGGAGGGGGAATATATAATCTGTGACACCATCTATTGTCAGTAGTGGATTAGTGGTGTTATCTTCTATTGTAAAATGTTATGTATGCGTTATCTTCTATTGTAATCCCCTGTGATGTAAATGAGGTGACTGCTGCAAGGAAAACCCCTGGAGAATTGACAAGTGTATGCATACTATTAGGCTTAATTGCCAAAGTGAAAATTGGAGGAAAATACAGGCAGTGGTATGGAAAAATGAAAATGAATACATCAAAAATTCTTTAAAAATATGTTTAACATAAAATCTTGGTTTAACAATAGGTCATTTTCTGGCGACACATTCCCTTGAAGTATGCTGACATTTTCTTGGAATGTGCTGTGCAAAGTGTCTCTACATGCAAAGGTGATATTGTTATTATTTTATATTGCATTACTTTTATATTTACTATGCTTATAAATTTTAGGTTACATTTTGATCAAATTTTGTAACTCCACCTGCCACTGCAAAGTGACCTCTTTAGATAGGTTCCTAAACTGTATAACTGACTGTGTGGTGCTCGGGTCCCAACAGAGTTGACGGAGGGTGGTGTGACCCAACCCATCCATCGGCGGCCTCCAATGAATTTCCCGGTGCACAGCACTGCGCATACACTTGATCCCCCATGCACAGTGTCACTCAATGGTCGGGTCTGTTCACATGACTCTCCAAAAGTGGTCATGTTAGGACCAACGTGCCATATAGCCATTAATAAAAACTGGAATAAACAAAGAGGCAGCATTATCTAGATCATCACGTTGGCCCAGATAACAACTTTATATTAGTAAGGGACTGGAAACTAAAGGGGTTAACTCTTTCACCAACTAGGTTTTACCATGTCTCTTGTGTGTGCCTATAGTCTGATTGTTCATACATTTCCAGGAGGACTAATAGAAGAACTGTACAATGATTTTGTGCAGGATCTGATGGTATTTGATATTGATGACCTATGCACAGGATAGGTCATCAGTAACAGATCGGTCAGAGTCCAACATCCCAACCCCATCCCAATCCCGGAAGCCATATACTAGGTATAGAGCCAGAAATAGCTCTGCCCCTAGTTGCAGTTCCATTAGAATTAGAAAAAAAAAATCACACAAAACGTGTCAGCGGAGCCAAGAAAGTGCAGAATAAAATAACATCCAATAACACTGCTGATTTGGCAAGAATTTTTTGTAATCCATTAGTACAAAAATGATGAATCAATCGCACGCTGCCTCCATGAATCATGGGTAAGTGCGGGGCCCCTGACATTTATCACTCACAAGGAGATATTTAATTGCAGCGCTGAGATTAAAATGCTTTCATATGCAATAAGTGAAATTAAAAATCGCGGAGGTAATGTGAGGTTGGGTGGTTAATAGTCAATTATGTATTCTATAGTGGTCACTGTAATAAAATGGAAATGAGGCCGCACAGATTGAGGGTGAGACGCCGATCAATTACAGATCAGTGACTCACACTCGCCGGTCATCCGTGGTGCCGGGTGACGATCCCGGGTCCTGTCGGGAATTGTAGATCTTCTTATAATTGACAACGTCTCAAATGCATTAATTCTTCATTCCTCTATCTAAATGTTTTATTTTTCAATTAAAAGTATTTAAATAGGAACGTCCATACCCGATAACTGCAAAAGAATGGCGGCCGGGAGAACGGAAGAAATATAGAATATTGAAGAGGCATTAAAAAGTCCCTTTGATTTTTTCAAATATATTCAATTTCAGCTATTGTAATACAGATTCTCCTTTCTTATCTTTTCAACTATTGTATCTGTGAATGGCGGTTATGACTAAGTGACCGCTGGCCATCCATGACTAATGTGACGAATGCCTCTGGATCGGTTCTGTGATATTTTCAAAGAACCAGCCATGAGTATTATGGCAAAATCTATATTTTTAATGAATATCTGTTAAAAATTAATTCAGGAGTAAGTTACAAGATTCCACCGGAGACTTCTTACTTCTACATAGTATAATCTTATTATTAGGTAAGTAAGAGAGCCTTCTATGTGTCTATATGGATGGCTCTACTGAAAATATAGTGGAGAGTCTAAAGGCATCCGTACAACTTCAACTGCTGTTAGCCACATGCTCTTTTGGTCTATGGATAGGCAGGGTTATGGGGTAGGTACACCAAACCACCGACTCTGACTCCATCTCCTTCATAGATGACAGCCGTGGTCATTCAGAAGCATCTCTCTAATTGATGAAAAAAATCTAGTGATTGACTCCTATGAAAGTAAATATGTAACAAACATATGTACATCTAATTATTTAATATTAATAATTGTATAATATAATTAAACATAATTAATCATTTTATTTTGAAGCCGGAGATGGTCACTTTTTTTTTTACTAAATCCAAAATTGACCCAGATTCACCCAAAACTGGTCCTGACTCCAACTCCACAGTCCTGCAACTAGAAAAGAATGGGTATTACTGCTTCCAAGTGAAGAGACCCAGCATGTATATGGAGACTTATGTAAGGTCAATCCCATGGAATGTTCCTTTAAATGTTCTCCACCAGTACTCTCCATGAGCTGCCTCTTAGGCATCTCGTCCAACCGACCAGTAGCCTGCTCCACAGTGACGGGGAGCAGGAACCCCTAAACCAGTTGTCTACAGATGGGTCGCTCTTCTCTTTGTAGGAGTCTCTGGTTCGGCTGGCATACGGTCATTTTTATTAAACAGACTCCTACTGTGTATGTTTAATAAAATCCAGTTCGTCCTTTCCCAGGTTGCATCTAAGGTGTCTTATCCAGCCAGTCAGTACACTTGAGAACATGACATTTGGACATGTTTAAGCACAACATGCACAACCTTTATTTTACTCAACATGTGCGGTTTGGGAATAGTCAGGACACGTCGATAATTATCAAATGGTCATAAATAATATTGGATTTGTGGGTCAGACAAATTAGGTGAATCATGTAGGTTCCTTTTAATGCTTCCTATTATTTGCTTTGACAGCAGCTGTCTGGCACTGGTTGCTACAATTTGGCCTACTATCCACCATACTATCCCCAAAACCTTTTCCTTGTCTGTGGCAAACCCTTTCTTGAGCATTGTCATTGGCTTTAATGTGGACCCAGAATCATCAGCACTATGTGGTTATTCACTATAGTATAGTATAAAGCATGACAACTTTATAATCCAAAATCTGTAATGGACCCCACCGACTATGTTCCATTTATAATCCTTGTGTCTTCTTAAACTGGTTTTCCAGGTTTTGTTAATGGATGACCAATCCTTAGAATAGATCATCAGGAGTCTGACATCTGGGATCCTCCAGGGTCATTAATCGTAAAGAAAGGTCATCAAAAAATAACCCTGGAAAAGCCCTTTAAGTAGCAGAGGCCCCTTCAGGCACCAAGAAACTTCTTGCAACTACACTCCTGAGCCCTACAGATCCTTTGTTCTGAATCTCTCGTCTCCTCAATGCATTACGACATGATGCGTAGTACATAAAGTTCATCTGTTGGATATAGGTTTCCATTTTAATGAAATAACTTTGTAAGGTTAGGTTCACATCTGTGTTGGAGTCTCCTACGGATTCCACTTAAAATCACCGAAGAGAAAACTCCTGTAAGGAGGACTTTGTAAGAAGACCACCGGTTTCAGTATAAAATCATCGGAAACCCAGCATGCCCCATCATACTTTATGGGGTCCGTGGGCTTCTGCATGTAACCGCTTTCTAAGCTGATAGGGTTTCCGTCTTTGGAGTCCCCATGCAGACCAGTAGGACGAAATCCCGAACGCTAGTATGAACCTAGTGTTATCTATGGCTACATTATAGCTACAGTTCCACCTGCAGTTGTAGGGAACAAAACTTAGATTTCCATAGGGACCTATAGGGGTTTTAGAGGAGACCTAAGGTCTTATTCACATAACAGTGAAAAACAGCCATTCTAAAAACAATGATAGTTTTATACGTCTGTCAAAAAAAACGGACATGCTCTATCTTTGTCCATTTTGAAGGACACAAAAGTAAACATGTGAATACACCCATAGACTTTCATGGGTTTTAAAATGTCCGTCACACAATCGTCTGCTGGCTGCTGGACATGATTGAACGGCATGGCCGGCGCGTGGGCTGCACACAAATGTCATCCGTGTGCAGCCCGCATACCGGTCATGCTTCCGTGGCCCCATTTATTCAATGAATAGGAGCCGCGGAAGCATGGATGCAAAACCGGACAGGAATTGGACCTGTCCTGAGTTTAGCTGCCATTCTGTCGGCCCGCACACTGATCCATATAATACACAGTCATGTGCGTGGGCCAACAGAAATGAATGGGTAAATGGGAAAACCAAGAAAGCACACTGAACTAGCGCCCGGTCGTCTGCAAGGGACCTAAGACCAAAACCAGACAGACAAGTCTGTTTTTCACAGATGTTAGGTAACTTTTGTGTAGTTAAGGCCTAATTTGGGCCCTAAAATGCAACCATAACATGTCCTCAGATGTATGTCTGTCTTCATGACTGGAAGGGCAGTATCCCTAGAGATGGGATTAGGTAGCGATCAGGTATACGTTTCCTAACACTTCAGCACACTATGGGTTAAGTATCCCAGGGCTCCAGTCATTTGTCATTATATTCACATAGCCATTTCTTGCAGATACGGTGTTATCTTTGCATTCTGCCGGCTGACACTGCTCAACCACTAAAATAAATATCTCTTGTTAGGGAACCATAATACATTGGAATTATCCCCCACCATCCATTTCATTTGCAGATAAGACTCTGCCTCATATTATCCGGGATATTCGACACAATTACGTCGTGACAAACAGCCGCTTAATTCACATTGCCTGCGCCCGACTGTCTGTTTAGAAGTACCGCAGTTTTTTAGCACTAACTATGTTTATCTGACTCCGAAGAGTTATTTGCACATTAGGCGTAATCCATCAGCACCGTTAATCTACTTTTAGTATCACAATTTATTTGGTTCTTATGAATACTCTCCGTCTAGGTTACCTTTTTACCCCTGCAGGATGAATTGCACTGCCCAGCGCCTATAATAGCTCAGCGACAAATGACACTGCCTAAAATAAATGAACAAATAAAATGCACATTAAAAAGATGTGTTACAATTGATTTTTATCACGCCGGCCTGTACTCCTGGGCTGGATTGTTGCTTTTAGAAGGAAAATACTGTTTTTACGTTTTCCGTGGAGACTATTTCTTGTTTCTAGGGGACTTTTATCACAAAAGCATTGATTGTATCTGTGGAGCATATTTCCTCCATCGATATGATATTAATATGCAGTATACATCATCCTAGTTCTGTTGTTTACTTTTATGATGTTTTTGACTGTATTAGTGAAACAATGACAAAATCTGCAAGGAAATCCAGCACTAGAGATGTGGTACTAGAAATGGGCAAATAGGTTCGTACAGAGCCAGGTTCTACCCGAAAATTACACATTGTTAGTTTTTAGATAGGTTCCTAGGAGCCCTTAGAATATTCTACACTATGTGTTATAGATAGGTTCCTAGGAGCCCTGACAGTGTTCTACACTATGTTTTATAGATAGGTTCCTAGGAGCCCTGACAGTGTTCTACATTATGTTTTATAGATAGGTTCCTAGGAGCCCTGACAGTGTTCTACATTATGTTTTATAGATAGGTTCCTAGGAGCCCTGACAGTGTTCTACACTATGTTTTATACATATGTTCCTAGGAGCCCTGACATTGTTCTACATTATGTTTTATACATAGGTTCCTAGGAGCCCTGACAGTATTCTACACTATGTTTTATAGACAGGTTCCTAGGAGCCCTAAGAGTATTCTACACTATGTTTTATAGATAGATTCCTAGGAGCCCTGACAGTGTCCTACACTATGTTTTATAGATAGGTTCCTGGGAGCCCTGACAGTGTTCTACACTATGTTTTATATATAGGTTTCTAGGAGCCCTGACAGTGTTCTACACTATGTTTTATAGATGGGTTCCTAGGAGCCCTGACAGTGTTCTATACTATGTTTTATAGATAGATTCCTAGGAGCCCTGACAGTGTTCTACACTATGTTTTATAGACAGGTTCCTAGGAGCCCTAAGAGTATTCTACACTATGTTTTATAGATAGATTCCTAGGAGCCCTGACAGTGTCCTACTGTAACGTCTCTGCCGTTTCGGGTCTCGGCGCCGCCCTCCGCTCGCACACTGTGGCGAAGGAGGCGTGTTCAGTTTGGTTCTTTATGTAAGTTTCTTGCTGCTCAGTCTGAACATGGTCCTAGTCAGTGTAATGGATTTCCGGCCCCACCCGTGTCTGAACATTTCTCTCTGGACTGCATAGAGTTAATCTCTTCCTGGCCTGTGTGATTGACAGCCTGTGTACCTATCAGATCTGTGGCTGGGCCCAGACTTTCTATATACAGGATGTCATTTCTCAGCAGGTGGCCGGTTATTACACTTGTGTTTTGCCTGCTCTCTTTCTATACTCCTTGATACTTTGTTACTTGATTCTCTGACCCTTTGGCTTGCCCCTGACTATTCTCTTGGATTTTGACTTTGTACTGCTTTGCTCGTTTGTTACTGACCCCTTGGCTTGCTCACTCTGCTTCTGTGTTGTTTTTGTCTTGTCCTGTTCTCTGTGTCACTTACCCAGTATAGGGTTTGTCTTCTGGTTGTCCTTTTACCGTTTAGGGTAACTGAGGCAATAGGAAGGGACAGTGGCTGGGGTGAGATTAGGGCTCACTTGTCTCTGTCCTTCCTCCCAGACCGCTGCAGTAGTGTCAGGGTATTGCTTCGTTTGGCAAGACCCAAACACCTACACTATGTTTTATAGGTAGGTTCCTAGGAGCCCTGACAGTGTTCTACACTATGTTTTATATATAGGTTTCTAGGAGCCCTGACAGTGTCCTACACTATGTTTTATAGATAGGCTCCTAGGAGCCCTGACAGAGTTCTACACCATGTTTTATAGATGGGTTCCTAGGAGCCCTGACAGTGTTCTATACTATGTTTTATAGATAGGTTCCTAGGAGCCCTGACAGTGTTCTACACTATGTTTTATATATAGGTTTCTAGAAGCCCTGACCATGTTCTACACTATGTTTTATAGATAAGTTCCTAGGAGCCCTGACAGTGTTCTACACCATGTTTTATAGATGGGTTCCTAGGAGCCCTGACAGTGTTCTATACTATGTTTTATAGATAGGTTCCTAGGACCTATGCACTATGTTTTAAGCCAATTTAAGGTGTGGTTTGTACCCGAAATGAACTGGGGGACCTAAGTTGTGGAACCCAAACACAAAACAAATCTTGAGAGGTTCGTCCATTTCTAGTGGCTATTGGTGTGTTACTATGGTGGACTTGAGATGCTATTTTATTAAATGGGTGTCCATGCAGGGGAAATGCCTGGCTGTCCAACTGATTTTGCCAGAGGGCCAGAAGTGGGACTCCCCTGCTTCTGTTTGGCCATACAGTAATGCAAGGCAAATAGAAATGTCTATAGAATAATTCCTGCCGGATTATCAAATGTTCTGGATTATTAGATGGTCACAGAAAATATGTCTTCTTGCAAGTGTCAAGAATTTCAGGAAGACAGCAGAAAATAAAGGCACAATAAAAAAAATTGCCTTAATCTGCAACTATCATCTGGTTTTGTCAAACAGTAGATTAGTATAAAGTCCAGAGCCAGAAGCAAGTGCCAACTATCCTTCCTTCATATCGGACATATGCTGGATTGAAGGAATACGGCTTAAAGTTTTCATACTGATGACCTAGCCACAGGAGAGGTCCTAATCATCTGTACTGTGATCTGTTGGGGTCTGACACCCGGATCCCATACAGATCATCTCTTCTAGCAGCCTCTGGCTGCTTGAAGCTGCTAGTGGACAGGCAACCATCAGCGTTACTCCTATTCAAGTGATAAGAGTGGCACAGCAGCCTCATCCACTGCATATTACTTGAAGCGCCGCTTCCATTACTTAAATAGGAGTGGTGCTGCACCCGCTGCCTGTCCACTAGCAGCTTCTGCTGCTAAAAAGCCTGATTTGTGCGGGTTCCAGGTATTGGACCTGACATATCATATACTGATGACCTGTTCTGTGAAAACTTGATTTGGGGCCAAAAAACCCCTTTAAAGGAAACTCGTGACTTTTAAAATGCAGCGCAATCTGTAGGCGGCATGTTATAGAGTAGGAGGAGCTGAGTGGATTGATATGTAGTTTTGTGGAAAAAGTTTCAGTATAAATTGTCAGTTATTCATAGATAACTTTTCTCTTCCTATGCTTAGAAGCAGTTATCTACTTGTTGTGGTGGTGTTTCAGGTCATTAGTATTTCTGGGATGCCTTGTGTACACAACCCTCTTCAGGTCATGCCACACCATCTTGAAAAAGTTAATGTCAGACTGATCTGACTTGACTGTTCAAAACAGATTAGATAGATAGATAGATAGATAGATAGATAGATAGACTGCAAAATAGTATGTGAGCCCCTTGAAATTACTTGGATATTTGCATTGAGCACCAGTAAAAGAATAGATATATAGATATAGAGATAGATAGATAGATAGACAGATATTAACATATATTAAGAAAGGCTCCTGTTGGAACAGAAGTGTTGCCTATGGATAAACAGATAGGTATGATAGATAGATAGATAGATAGATAGATAGATAGATAGATAGATATGAAAGAAAAAGTAATTTAACTCTTTGGAATTACCTGGATATCTGCATTGATCACTGGTAGATAGATTGACAAAGATAGATAGATAGATAGATAGATAGATAGATAGACAGACAGAAGAAAATTCTCAAAGCAGCACAGAAAATAGAAAAAAAAATTGGGTGCAAAGCCAAACAAAGGAGCGGCAAAACCTCTTGTGGCTAGTAGACAAGGAAAAATGGCAGCACTCCAGGTATATTCAAATAGATAGTGACTTTAATCCAAGACAGGCAACATTTCGGTCCTCACAGGAACCTTGATAGATAGATAGATGATAGATATTGTGACAGCTTGGGGGAATTAAACTCAAAATGGTGGCTTTTCCTGGTCCGGACAGCGGTGGTTCATGGTACTGGGCGCCGGAAAGATAGCTTTCAGACAGTCCAAGTGTAAAATAAACATGGCTTTATTGAGCTTAACTGCAACATAACAAAACAACAAAAAAACCTATGCCACAGTTAGGGCCTAACTCACTCCTTGAGTCCCTAACTAGCCTCTGGGGCAATAAGAGCTTGACTTAGTCTCTGTAAGTCCTCTCTGGATCCCAGCCCTCTTGGACAGACTGCCTCTCTGTCCCTGGCTGGTCCTGACTATTGCTCAGCTCCAGCAACAGTCCCCTGTGGACCCGAGCACTTCTGGCACAGACCGTCTATCTGTCCAGCTGGGTCCACCATCTCCTGCTTCCTGCAGGATACTCCAGACTACTGGAGTTACACGCCCCCCCCCAAAGGTGTGGCTGAGGGCCTTTTCAGGGCTGGCCTGGGTCGCTCCCCTAGCGCCCTCTAGGTTCATACTCTCACATACACTCCCCCTCAGCTCACTACCCATGGGGTGAGCTACAATGGGACAAGACATATGTCGCCGTCCCTCTTCAATCCTATACACTTGTCCAGTGTCTCTCCAGATGTCCCCATCTGGCGGTCTCCTCTTCCAAATACCGCTCCATCGAGTTCTCAGTTCTCTCCTCCCTTTAAATGCCACGCCAAGATCCTGGCCATTCCGTGCAAAGGCAAGTTCTGCTTCATCACCTTCACAACTCGCCATACAGTGGATCACATCATCTTCATCACATCTCTCGCCACAGTCTTCAGCCATCCCATTGCATGATCTCGATTCATCTAGTGAATAGCCGCAAGAATCTTCATCTTCTCCTATCACGAATCCACAGGAGCCCAGATACCAAATAACACGTACTTCATGCACATCAATGTCTTTAGAGTATAACTGTATCCAGGGCCGGCGTTAGGGGGGGGGGGGGGGGGGCAAACTGGGCAATTGCCCAGGGCCCCGTCCCCAAAGGGGCCCCCGGGATCCGGAACCTGATGACTCTGGATCCCGGAGTCAGGCCCGGCCAAAGCAATAACAGAAAGGGACCGCAGGGCCCCTTTCCGAGGTGAGTAAAAATAACAAACATTTTTACTCACCTGTCCTTGGCGTCCGACGTCATCTTCTGGCGTTCCGGACATCACTGCTGAGGCTCTGAGGCCTGGCCTCAGCGGTCACGTGGGGCGTGCCTCACGTAATCGCTGAGGCCCAATCACAGGCCTCAGAGGTGACGTTCACAACGCGTGACGTCAGCCGCAGAGAAGAAGAAGCGGTCGCCGGCGGGGATAGCGGAGCAGCGCGAGGAGGCCCAGGAGAGGTAAGACAAGGTGAGTATAACTATTTGTTATTTTACCTTACCTACCCCGGGCCTTCGATTATTATACTCTGGGGTCTGAAGAGACCCCAGAATATAATATAATAATAATAATAATAATAATCCTTTAATAGTCCCACAATGGGGAAATTCAGTGTGTTACAGCAGCAAAGATAAGATAAGATAAGCAGATACAAATACAAATACAACATGTACAGGAATGTTCCAAGGTGAGAGGCATTACATTAATAGCAGACAGACAGATAGGGCGTAGCAGAGGGGGGGGGGGATTTAACAGGCAGAGAGATATTTCAGTTCTCTGTGTGTAATGATCTCCGCTTAGGTCGGTGTTGGTTGTACAGCCTAACCGCGGTGGGGAGGAAAGACTTCCGATAGCGCTCCTTCTCACACCTAGGGTGGAGCAGTCGGTCACTGACAGTACTGCTCAGCGCGATCACAGTCTCATGCATGGGATGGGACTTCTTCTTCTGCATGGAGCTCACCACGGACAGTATCCTTCTGTCACCCACCACCTGCACTGGGTCCAGTGGGCTCCCCAGGACAGAGCTGGCCCTTCTAATCAGCTTGTCAAGTTTATTTCTGTCCCTGGTTGATATACTGCTCCCCCAGCAGGCCACTCCAAAGAAGATGGCTGATGCCACTACCGAGTTGAAGAAAGTTCTAAGAAGTGCCCCCCGGATTCCAAAGGCTCTCAGTTTCCTAAGCAGGTAGAGCCTGCTGTGGCCCTTCCTGTACAGGGCCTCCATATGATCTGCCCAGTCCAGCTTATTATTATATAATAATAGCACTGTAGGGCCCCTGTGGAGCATTATACTGGGGGCCCCCTCTGGATAGCATATTATACTGTTTGGGGCCACTGTGGCGCATTATACTGGGGAAGGGACCCCTCTGGATAGCATGTTATATTCTGTGGGGCCTCTGTGGAAAATTATAATGTGTGGGGGGGGGGCTCTGGAGATAATGTTATATTCTGTGGGGCCACTTTGGAGCATTATGCTCTCCAGAGGGGCCCCCCAGTATAATGCTCCAAAGTGGCCCCACAGAATATAACATGCTCTCTAGAGCCCCCCCACTTTATAATACTCCATAGAGGCCCCGCAGAATATAACATGTTCTCCAGAGGGCCCCCTCCCCAGTATAATGCTCCACAGTGGCCCCACACAGTATAATATGCTCTCCAGAGGGGCCCCCCAGTATATTATACTGTGCGGGGCCACCGTGGAGCATTATACTGGGGGGGGTGCTCTGGAGAGCATGTTATACTGTTTTGGGCCACTGTGGAGCATTATACTGGGGGGGGCTCTGGAGAGCATATTATACTGTTTT
This sequence comes from Leptodactylus fallax, assembly GCA_947044405.1. Lineage (NCBI taxonomy): Eukaryota > Metazoa > Chordata > Amphibia > Anura > Leptodactylidae > Leptodactylus > Leptodactylus fallax. The sequence goes on along the minus strand of CAMRHE010000405.1, from coordinate 834,119 downwards.
GGGCCGCTGTGGAGTATTATACTGCAGAAACCTCTCTGGGTAGTATATTATACTGTGTGGAGGCCATTTCTGGAGCATGTTATACTGAGTGGGTTCACTGTGGAGCATTATTCTGGGGGGGGGGCATCAGCAGAGCATATTATATTGCGTGGCGCCACTATGGGGCATTATTTGGGGGGGACTAATGAGCATTATACTAGGGGGCCCTCTGGGGAGCATATTATACTGCGTGGGGCCTACTGTGGAACATTATACTGGGGGGACGCTCTGGGGAGCATAATATATTGCGTGGGGCCACTGTGGAGCAAAATACTGGAGGGGGCACTGTGGAGCATTATACTAGCGGGGGCCCTCTGGGGAGCATATTATACTATGGGCCACTGTGGAGCTTTATACTGGGGGAATGGACAGTGTGGGGAGCCTGTTATACTGTATGGGGCCACTGTGGAGTGTATTATATTGTGTGGGGCTTTTCAGGAGCATATTATACTCTGTGGGGCCATTGTAGAGCATTATACTGGGGGGGACTGTAGGGAACATATTATACTGTGGGGGACCACTGTGGAGCATTATAGTGGGGGAACCCCTCTGGGGAGTATATTATACTGTTTGGAGGTCATTATGGAGCATGTTATACTGTGTTAGGCCACTGTGGAGCATTATACTGGGGGGGCATTGTGGGGTGCATATTATACTGTATGGAGCATATTATATTGTGTGGGGCTGCTGGGGAGCATATTGTACTGTCTGGGGCCACTAAGGGGTAGTATACTGTGTGGGCCACTGTGGAGTATTATACTGTGTGGAGCCTTACAAACCATGTGGGACCACAATGGGGGGCTCAGGGGAGCATTTTATACTGTGTGGGGTCACTGTGGAGCATTATATACCATGTGGGGAAACTGGAGGGCTCAGGAGAGCATTTTATACTGTGAAGCATTATATACCATATAGAGCATTATACTGTGTGGGGGGGGGGGCTCACAATTCCTGCTGGCAGCCCTGTGTGCTATGTCTGCATCACAGCTCCCTCACTATAATCTTGCACATATGTGTAGTGCTCCATGGCCATGTCATTCCCCATACAGTACTGTGCATGAACCGGCCCTGGAGTTATTGGGGCCTGCACAGTACTACAGGGGCTGACTATACTGGGAACATACTCAGTAACACCAGATAGTCAGCACATATGTAAGACTTCAGTGAAGGAGCCGTGGTGTAGGCTATTAGCAGGAAGCTGTTGGGTGGGGCCCCAGAACAAGTTCCTTTGGTGGGCCTAAGGTCCTTCAGTCCGACACTGTATATCGGAGAACTATTATATATAAGGATGGGTTACTATATATAATTGGGAAACTTAAGTATGAGGGGGCTATTATTTATAAGAGGGGAACTATTTATAGGGGGGTATAATTGTTAAGTGGGCTTATTTATAAAGGGGGCTATTAGTGATAATGGGGACTATTATTTATAAGGGTAACTGTTATTTATAAGGGAGCAGTATTATTTTTACGGGGTGACTGTTATTGATAAGGGGGGATATTACTGATACAGCGCACTATCTATCATTTATAAGGGAGCTATTATTAATAAAGGTGTAAGATTATTTATAAGCAGGGACTATTATTTATAAGGAGGTGCTATAATAACTGATGACTGGGTGCAAAAATCTATTAGGTGGTACAGAGGTGCTCATTTGAATTGTATGTGGTAAAATAAGGCTTGTTATTACTTTTTTGTTGGCAGAAAGGAGGAGTTATTATAGGGGTTGTCACTGGAAGACGATGGTGTTGTTTGCATATCAGCATTTGGGGCCCCGCTTTTAATTTTTGCCCAGGGCCCCACTTTGCCTAAAACTGGCCCTGACTGTATCACGGGAACTTTTTCCGTAACCTTCATCTCAAAGCAAACTTTGCCATCACCATCAAGGCTTAGAAGTTTAGGAGACATAGGCCGCTTGCTCTCCTCTTTGTTTGAGATACACAAGCTCTGTACTGCAATATCTTCTCCTTCTGCACCAGGGCCATACCGTACACCCTCACATAATAGATCACGCTGAACTACATTTTCTGGTATGTCTTTAACAACTGTCACATCCTTGGTGACATGTAACCATCTCTTACTTCTGCATGCAAATGACGGCTGCTCAGTCTCTGCATTAGAACCTCTACCACGGTTACTTCCATTAGTTAGGGACATAGCAACATTGTATCTCAGCCCCTTCTTGTTGCTATTAGAATCAGGCGGTAAAACAACTTCTGCCTCTTCTCTTCTTTTTGGATTGACTGTATTACTTCCTGACTCCCCCTTCACAGACAACATGGAGTCATTATTCACCTTTTGTCCACCAGACATTTGGCTAGAGACAGGCACAGCAACACCTTTATCCACAGTGGCTTCAGACACTTTAGCTGTTGGGACAACATATGCATGGTCAGTCTTCTTACGGACTCTTGTTCCACACTTTTGATGACCCTTCACCTTATTTACCATCTCACAGCCCTCTAGGCTTTGGACCTCATTGGTTTGAAGCTGGACCCGCTCTGTCACAGGCAGTGTGTGACCAATCACAGTTTCTTCTTCTGTTGGACCTTCTTTGGCCTCCTCACATTTTGCAGGAAGTCCACCTTTAGCAGCATCTTCCTGGGGAACTATACCCTCTGACGTTTTACCGAATCACGTGGTTTCATCATAATCTGATCATTGGTATCAACATCCGTGGACAGGTCACTCATGTCTGTCTGACTTAATGGCTCTGCTTTCTCTGCCTCTATGCTGGCAGCTTTCCCCAATTCTAACGCCTTCTGTAGCGCACAAATCTCTGATTCCAGTTCCAGAACTTTCTTCACTGCCACATTTTTCTGAGCAGCTTCCATCTCAGTTTTTACCATTGCAACTTGCAGATCTTCCTCAATCTTCCTGACATCTTCTAAGGCAGCAGATGTAGATGCCATCTCTTTATCCACTATGCCTCCTGATTCTAGGATATTCTGCAATGTTCTTCTAACAATTGTCAGGTCAGCATCCTGGATGATATTTTCTGCTTCCCCCACTGTTCCCTGAATTATATTGAACTGACGCTCCCACATCTTCTGATAAAGCTTCTGCTCATCTGCAGACTTTTTGTCAAGTCTTTCATTCAAGTCCCGTATCTCAGTGGCTCTCTTATATCTTGCTCTTGGATGAATAAAGACTCTAGTTCTTGAATCCCATTTTTCAGGGATAACAGCTCTGATTCTTTAGAGGTTAACAGGCTCTGCAGCGAATTCTTCTCAGCTTCTAGTACTGCCAGCTTTGAAGATAGTGCAGATGCCGACTGTTCAGTATTGGATAAAGACTGCTGCAATCGATCCAGTTCTTCTCTTTTAGATTGCACTTCGGTTTTTAACTGTTCAATCTGAGAAGTGTGCTTTTCCCACTTTATTTCTGACTCACACTTCACTTGATCCATCTGAAACTCCAGCTGTTTCTTGATTTCCTCCTGCTTGTTCACTTGCACCTTTAGTTTAGCAACAAGCATTTTTAGATTTACAAATCTCAGCAGATAAATTAGACAGGTTTCCCTCAAACTGAATCCTCATGTCTTCTATCTGGAGGTCCAATTCTCTCTTGGCCTTTTCCAGCATCTCATAAGCATTAGCTTTGTTCTCATATAATATCTGCACAGATTCCAGGTTTTTCTCAACTTCATCCTTGGAGCTAACCAAATCCTCCATTTCAGTGCGCCGTTGCTTGTTGAGCCTCTTTAACTCGGCCTTCAATTCAAGGGCCTCTGCTTCAGCACGGTCACATTCCTCTGCATATCTAGCAGAAAGAGTCTTCTCTTCACCAAGCCGCTGATCAAACTTTTTCTGCTTCCTTCTCAAATTTGACACAATCCGATGTTGATGATCAAGATCTACACCTACATCTTCTAGTTCCTGCTGCAGTCTAATTTTCGTCTTCTCAAGTTTGTCATAAGCAGCAACCTTCTCCTCAAACCGTTGAGTTGTAGCTTCTAGCTCCTTTTGCAACTTTTCCTTTAGTTCTTCAACAGAGTCCAAGGACCCAATACTATCCTCCATTTTTTCCTTCATATCAGTCGCCTGATCCTGTAGTGTTGAAATCTGCTTTGTCAAATCTCTTTTTGCTATCTCCTCTTCCTCTAGTTGCTCAAGGAAACCCTTTTTCTCATCTTCCATTTGTCTTAGTTTTATACTAAGGTCAAGCTTCTGACAGGTTTCTTCTTGCAAAAATTCCTGAGTGTCCTGAAGATGAGATTCTAGTGTAGAAAAATCTTTGGAAAGTTTGATAAACTTGCTGTCTGCTTGAGAAAGAAGCCCTGTGACATTATTCAATTCTTTGTCTTTATTTTGCACCAAAACAGACAACTTCTCATTATCTTCACAAGATCCTGACAGCGCCCTCTCCAGGCTACATATTCTAGCATTGAATTCCCTTTCTCTTTGTTCAGCAGTTTCAAGCTCATCTCTCAATTTTTCAATGACACTCTCTTTGGCAATGGAGTCTTGAACACGCTGCTCCTTTAAATCCTGCAATTGCTTCTCAAGCACTTGCTTTTGCTCTACACTCTGTATGACTTCATTAGATAGAGCACATTTCATTTCAGCAAACTCCTTAGTGACACAGTCCATTCCAGGCAAACCCAGTACCACATTTTTACAATGACTAGAATTTGAACTCCTCATAGATTCAAGATCTTTCTTTAACTTCAGGTTCAACTTAAGGTGCTCTTTTTCTAATACCTCAAATTGCCGTTTAATCTCATCTTGAAGCTGCTGCACCCTAATATTTTCATCTTTGGCACTTTCACGCATACAGTCAGCAGGGACATATTTATTCATAGAACAGAGGTACTTTAGAAAAACTGAGTCACCATCATGCAACCCTTTATCTTTACTTGCATTCCACATGATCTGTTCCGGGTTTTGTCTCTCTGCATTCAGACTGCTGCCCTAATAAACCTGAACATAACTTCTCTGCTTTTTTTTACCAGCTGAAATTCTCTTTTTCTTGCCCATGGTTTACTAACAAGATTACACAATATTCCACAGCAACCTTTTTTTTGCTATCTTCTGCAGTCACATGTATTCAAACAGTTAACTTATGTGGCACTACAACAACCAGCATTTTCTTCTGTCTTCCACAGAAACACCAACATGGCACCATAGCCTTTCACATAGACTGCAATATCCAGCTTCTACACACATTGCTTATTTTCTTGCCATCAGCAAAACACTTCACAGACTTCTGTGCCACAGTGTACACAAAGTCCATTCCCTGGATTCCTCTTCCAGAGTTTTACTTTCACCTTGCTATGTTGCAATTCACTCACCCCCTCCTGGGTTTCTTCAGTTGAAATCACAGATTTCTTCCAGCTGTAGGCCACAATGCACACTTTGCAGTACTGCAATCACAAACCTCTTGTCTTCCAGGACTTGCGTGGATCTCTTTATGCGCGCGATTCTCCACCATATGTGACAGCTTGGGGGAATTAAACTCAAAATGGTGGCTTTTCCTGGTCCGGACAGCGGTGGTTCATGGTACTGGGCGCCGGAAAGATAGCTTTCAGACGGTCCAAGTGTAAAATAAACGGGCTTTATTCAGCTTAACTGCAACATAACAAAACAACAAAAAAACCTATGCCACAGTTAGGGCCTAACTCACTCCTTGAGTCCCTAACTAGCCTCTGGGGCAATAAGAGCTTGACTTAGTCTCTGTAAGTCCTCTCTGGATCCCAGCCCTCTTGGACAGACTGCCTCTCTGTCCCTGGCTGGTCCTGACTATTGCTCAGCTCCAGCAACAGTCCCCTGTGGACCCGAGCACTTCTGGCACAGACCGTCTATCTGTCCAGCTGGGTCCACCATCTCCTGCTTCCTGCAGGATACTCCAGACTACTGGAGTTACACGCCCCCCACCCAAAGGTGTGGCTGAAGGCCTTTTCAGGGCTGGCCTGGGTCGCTCCCTAGCGCCCTCTAGGTTCATACTCTCACAATATATACTAAATAGTAGATAGAGAGGGAGATATATACTAGACAGAAAGATAGATAGATAGATAGATTGAAAGATAGAAATATAGATAAGAAAGATAGAAAGATAGATATGATAGATAGATAGATAGATAGATAGATAGATAGATAGATAGATAGAAGTCAGATTAATAGATAAAAAGAAAGTTGCAAGAAAAAGTAAGTGAACTCTTTGGGATTTCTTGATGTCTGCAGTGATTTCTGGTGAATGAATAGATAGATATATAAATAGATAGGGAGAGAGAGGGACATTTATAGGTTTTTCAATGTTCTCATTTTCCTTCTACTTTGGCACAGGGAACTTTTCAGGTCATAAACTACACTAACAAGGGAAGGAGTATACAATCAATGTGAATATTCAATGTACAGTACGCTGGGATCAATAGAGTACAATGCAGACGACTTAATGAAAGGATGGTTGTACTAAGGGACATCATTTATACCCGGCCTCATTCATCAGAGAATATTTAATGTGTCTTGAGAGGCGCTGGATGAGCTCTCACAGATCACATGAATAATTGCATAAACAGGAACACGTATTAAACTAATGATAAATGTTTACTCGCTCCAAACCAACTACAAGGTCACTTCACAGGTAACAACTTTCTGCCTTTTACTTTTACTGCTTGTTTTTGGGAAATGTGAACAGATACAGATATTTTTTAATGCTAATATTTGGCTCTTTGGGAGACTGCAGTTTGTTTGCCAACATGAAATCAGACTTAGATGTAATATATCTATTTATTTCCTGGCGCTTTAAAAGCACCAACATATTCCGCAACATTGTACAAAGAGGAAACCTACAAAATATGGGGTGAGTATGAAAACTCCTTGCTCCATGCCCTTGGATGGACTTACTTGCCGAATCCCTCACTAGGAGAGGCTCACTATATAAAAATATACAGCTCCCCTCTAAAATCTATAGCCTGTAGTAAACTGGCCTGTATTCTCCAAGACTATAGTCCTTAAAGGTTATGTCTGCCTATAATGTGGAGAGTAAACCTCCAGCACACTAGAGGGCAGTGATTTTTCTGACACAGATGGCCCAAGCACCAGAGAGTGAGGGAGGAGGAGCCATGGTTGGCTGAGGTTTCAGTGCTCATTGGGTTGTTGGCATATAGTTCGTCATAGAGCACTGCTCCAGCAGACTCGATAAGCATAGAGAAGACCGAACACAAGAAACCGGAGGGGCCCAGAGATGATCACAGACTGGAGAAGTGCATGACAGCATCTCAATCCCTGGAGAACAGAGTTTGCAATGGGAGAGTAGTCCAAGTGGTACCTCAATGAAATAGTGTGCCCCATCAAAAGTTTTATACATGGATTCCCCCCACATAATTTAATGTTCTGTCTAGTGGCCCACACAATATAGTGTCCCCTGAAATGCGGCACTGTCCCACTTAATCTGGGTCAGCTGAGGGGGCCCCCACTACCAAAGGGCCTGGTGCAGATGCCCCAGTGGCCCTCAAAGAAACCCTTGTAAGGGAGAGGGCAAATCCCAATGCACTTGCCAGCTAACTGAAGGAGGCCAATGGCAGGCCCCCTTATCACTGGTTTCCTACTATTTGCAAATTGTTCCAGGTATTTTCAACATTTTTGAAAAGAAATCTGAAACTCCAACCCAGTTGTCGTTTCTATGTCCATTACCTGCACGTTACACATCTCCACAACCAATTGTACCAACTCATTTAATATGATACATGGAATAACTTTGCAATAGGTCTTGATTTCAAGTGGTTTTCCCAAAATTGCAATTTAGCACCGACCAACGGGATAGGAGATAAGCACCGAACTAATGTGAGCCTGATTGCTGGGAACCGTAACGATCATAAAAAAAGGGGTCTTGTGTCCTGATTTAAAAGCTCAGTCACAACTCCAAATTGTAGACCTGGAATCCCCATTCTTGTGATAGGATAAGGAAGGGGTGTCCCAGTAGCCAAAATTTTGACTGATCAAATAGTTATTTCCTGTCTTGAGGATAGATGTTAAATTGCAATTTTGGAAAAGCCCTTTAAAATTTATTGTTATTTTGGGTCTGTAGCTCTGTGCAGGCCTATGTATTTTTATGGTTTTTTCGATATTAGTGTCTCCAATTCAGGTCTCTCTGTGAATATATTAAAAGTTTGGAGACTCCTAATCAGATAGGATCTGTGATGCCTATTTATCTCCATGGTAACAGACTACAAATCATGTAGTCTGATCCATCAGTCATGCTTTATTTCATCACTACCAGAGAGGAGCGAACCTCCCAGGATTCGTTTCATTTTGGGTGGCTCGGGTCCCTGATTCATTTCAGATAGAATTGTAAGTGAAATTATTATGTTCTGGGGTCTCTTTAGAACCCACAGCATGATAGGTGGAGGCCCAGAGGAGGTGTAAAAATTAAAAAAACACTTAGATCACCTTCCCTCACCTCTTTTGGTCCTCCTTGCGGTATCATGGTGCTCGGTGTGTCCATGCAACCGCTATGGCGCAATCACAGGCTTTAGCAGTGATCCTGGGTGCATGACATCACCAATAGATCGCTGGAAACCTCGAGGAGGCCCAAAACAGATGAGGGAAGGTAAGTATAAATGTTTTTTTATTTTTGTTTTCACCTCTCCTGGACCTCTACCTATTGAAGAGACCCCAAAGTATAATAATTTACCACAATGCATGTCGTGGCGGCCATTTTAGTTAATCTGAGACAAATCTACAATTGTTCGGTTTTATTAAACAAACAATTTGGATTATTCGTGGCTTGGAACGAATTGTTTTCGCTATCTATAATAACTACGCTATTTAGATAAAAAGCAAAACACAACAATACTAAGCTAATAATTCTCATAAAACTAAAACAAAAAAATATTACTATAAAAAAGAACCTTCCATAAGTATGTCAGAAGAAAATGTAAAAGTAATTTTTGTAGCTCACAAAAATTTTAAGTTGTTAAACCAGCAGGTGTGAACAATGACAAAAATGTATCTGGTTATTTAGGTCCAAAATTCTCTGCATATATAAGCAAGATTTAGCGTTTGTGAGAATTATTTGGTTGTGCATTTGATGTTTTTGGTTTCTTGATGTCCAGTCTGGTCAAAACAGACAAAAAAACTAAAGCAAAAACATCACACGGCATATAAATATCCACTCAGCGTTGCAGCTGTGTTTTCAGGGAATATTAGTCACGCTTTGATATGCAAGTGACTCATTTTTTACACTCCGTTCCGTCATTGTCATCTGAAATGTCACACTATTTACTTTTATTTTTGTAAAATGTTTGTTCCCTGTTTACTATGGGCGCGAAGCGAAAATCTCTCATCTGTTTTCATTGTGTCTTCTGTGAATAGTCTGGCACAAGATGGAAAAGAGAGAATAATGATACCTGATAGCGGAATTCAAGCTGCGGTATTACTTATACTAATATAACGTATTACTCATTATGGTCCTCAACACCAAAAATTACCAGGCGAGCCGCCAGCTGGAAAGAAGAGAACAGTAGTCATGGAAAGGAGGGGGGGGGGGGGTTGAGAGAACATTTGATGGATGCAAAGTTTTACAAATCTTAAATTCTTGTGGAATTATTCACTGGTCCTTAAAGATAACCAACCACATTGAATATGGAGTCTTATCCGCAGGCAGCGTGTTATAGAGCAATGGGAGCCGACCAGACTGATATCTAGTTCAGTATAACTAGTATTTTATTCATTTAAAGAGGGCCTATCACCACCTCCACCAACTCAACCTCTTTGCATCGTTCAATAGGTGGCGCTCAACTGATTCCGGCACAGCTGGAATTTATTCTCTCTAGCCACACCATTCCGGAGCAATAATTTCTGTAATATTCAGCAAAATTATGCTCTCTACTGTCAAGTGGGTGGTCTATCTATTCTAGCCCAGGACTGCCCACCTGACAGTAGAGAGCCCAACTAACTGCACTGATTGAAAAATGAAAAAAAAGGTTATACTGAATCTTTCCCCACGAAACTATATATCAATCTGCTCAGCTCCTCCTATACTATAACCTACTGCCTGCAGATGGTCAGTGTGACAGGTTGTATGTAATGGACTCTAGGGGATTGCTGCTGGAGCCTATGCCCTGGGTGCTGTGTTAGTCCATGCCTCAATACACAGGGGCGTACATTACATTTCAGAGAGTCCTAAGCAAATTTATTTTTTGGGGGCCCCATATTCAAAGTTTTTAGGCTATGCCACCTTTTTTTGCAGGAACCATCTCCATTTGCAGGTCAAAAAATCTAGATAAAATAGTGCAGCAGTAGTGCTGAGCTATCTTGTCCAATAAAATACCAGGCTCTTTATGCTGCACCCCTCATATTTTACACAGGACTGTTCCACACTGTATAATGCCCTTTTTGGCCTCCACACAGTATAATACCCCATTTTCTGTCCACCAGACAGTGTAACACCCTCTTTATTCTACCACACACAGTATATTGCCCTTTTGAATACTTCAAACATGGTATACTGACCCTATATTGGTCCACACACAGTATATTGCCCCCTTTTCTTGGACCCTCACAGTATATTGCCCCTTTATTAACCCCCACACAGCATATTGCTCCCTTTCTTGGCCCTCACACAGTATATATTTCTTCCTACACAGTATATTGAGCATTCACTGGTCCACACATGGTACATTGTCACCTTTCTTGCTCCACACACAGTATATTGTCCCCTTTATTAGCCCCCACACAATGACACCTTAAACTACTACCTATTGTATTATTCCAACAAGTAACGGCCGATATTTACTCTCTACTGCTGCCCAGTTCCACCTCCACTTTGCCTCCAGCCTGCTATTGCATACTACATCCAAACACTGGACACCATCAGGATCCAATGTCTGGATGTTGTTCTGGTTTGGGTTGTAATGTGTGGAGCCCCCTTGGGAGCTGCAGAGGAGTCGGGCCTGAAGCAGAGCAGGGATCAGTGAGTAAATATCAGCCATTACTTGTTGGAATAATCCAATAGGAAACGATCAATTACAAAAAAAAAAAAAAATTCATAACACAACCGCTGCCCCAGACAACTGTGTAGACTACATTATTGCCAAATCTGCCCCTATCGATGGGTCAGAGTTGTAGATCCCACCATGAGAGCCTACACAATATTAGGCAGGTGGCTTTAATGTTATGGCTGATTCTAAATTCTACATTTCTGATTTTATTGCTGATTTTAGTAAAAAATAAAATTTTATTACGAGATCCTAATGCAAGTGACTGAGCGTGGTCGATTTAGCATTTTGTATGATAAACAACTTATTAGAGACAAAATTATTCTAAAAATGTTTATACCGTTCCAGCCATTGGCATTTATATTGTATGTATCACTTCCCATCTCATATCCTCACCACTCCACCACCACTCCACCATCTACCGAGATTCTTCCAATATGGTTTCAATGAATCAGTAGATTTCTTACTCCACTGCTATGTTTGCTAAATGTAGTGTCTAATAAACTTATGTACTGAATTTTATGTTCTTGCTCCTGATAAAATATGCGTGTTCACCTTTTGCTTCCAACTATCATGCTTAGAATAAATTACCCAAGGAAAGAATATGTGCGGAGAATACTTAGTGGAACCGTAGTTTATTCATCGACTTCAGCTTTTTTTGTAAACATCAAGCTCCGGGGATGAGCTGTACTAAATCCTAAAAACACTATCAATGACTTTTATGTACCCATCATATAACTCTTCCATCAATAAAATGGAGAAGGGAAATAATTGTATTCTCCACAGATCAAAGATACATTATTCTGAAACATTCTTTAGCATTGTGAAGGCAAACTTTGTTTTCTAGACTACTTCTGGCTGAATAAACCAAGCAAAACCCATTTTATTGAACTTTACAATAACTAAAGGGGATATCTGGTCTGTAAAACTCATTTTCCCATGCCCTATAATGGAGGGGCAGCTCAAATTCAGGACTCTCATCTATTAGCCAGATTGAAGAGCAACTACAAAGAGTGTCTCAACCTCTGGAGGACCCAGCACATGCATTTATTACATGGGCAGCCCATTAGTTGCAGTGGGAATTGTGCAATGCTTCTTTTCCCCTGTGGTGGCACTGCAGCTTCCTTCAAGTTTTATGGAACTGAAATCCCATGGTGACAGTGTTCATGTGTAACTCTCACGTCATCTGAGCAGGGGGCACAAGACCCCCATTACCATGATCTGTTGGGGCTGTAGAGGCCAGACCACCAGTGATCAGACACTTATGACCTCTCCTGTGGACAGGTGATATATTGTGACTATGAGAAACCCCCTTTGTCAATTTGCTCAAATCTGAAAGGGTTTACATGCTACTTGTTCCATTCATCATCATTTTTTTTTGCTCATCCCTTTTTTTCTCCCATCACAGAGCTGTCGTCTTGTTACACTTCTAGCTGTCCTCCCCTACTCCTGGAGATGTATCCACAAGGTGAGAAGTCTGGCATCAGTGTAGGTGCTGGGATTTCCTGTCTCTGCACATGCATTGGCCACTAGGAAGGGCAGAATGCCCTATATTATTTAATCATTTCCTTTCCCCATTCACAGTCAGCCACAACTATCCTGTGTGCCCTATACGTGCAGTCTGGAAGTGCATGTGCCAGTTCATCTCTGCACACTGTACTAGAATTACTATCACCACTATCTATAACATCACTTGTATGTGGACTGTGCAGCTTTTGCTGTGTTTTCTTACCGCCCCCACACATGCAATGATATTGGCAGTAGTAATGCTGTAGTACAATGTGCCCTGCCTGTGTAGGACACACAGGATAGTTGTGGCTTCATATACATTTAAGGTATTAAACTTACTGATGTGGTTTCTCACTACTTTTTCCCCATATACTCAATGGACAGTAAAAAAGTAATATAGTTATTTCTTTCTTGAAATCTCTCCTTACTAAGACACATAATGTTCTTTAGAGTTGACTATAAGTCACATGTATAGTTATGCTAATTCTCCTATGAGAGTGACGTTGGTTGTAAGAAGATGCTCTGATGGTTGGTTGCCAGAAATTTGGCTTAAGAACCCCTGTTTTGGGACATTTAACAGACTTCTCTGCCCTATCAGAGGTCTCCGAAGCTTTCCTTTATTATCTCTATCTCTAATACTCTTTTTGCTGTAACCTCACTTCTAAATAAACTTTCATCCACCTTATCCACCTGCGAGATGGTTTATATCTTGGTTTTGTGTAAAAGTTTCCATAACACCAGTTTACTACATTTCAGTGTGGTCTGGACAGAGGGAACGCCTGATAGATAAGGAGCCATGCGTCTCCTCATACATTGGGCACACCTTTTGCCGGTGTAGGGAAATGAAGACTGGCCTTGAAAACACTAGTCTTCATAATGCTGCCCCATTTTACCTTCATGTCAAATTGGGGGCAATGTATTATAGATCTATAGAACATGGATCCAAAATACTGTTGGGATCCATAATCCTAACTCTACCGTACACATGCTTGCTTGATCAGACACCTCTGATGGCGGATCATCTTCAGGGATATAGGATTGGGCATGTTGCAATTCAACATGTCCAATCCTTCTATTCCCCAACATATATTATCAGGGGAGTGTAGGGTCACCACAAATCGGTGGAAATTGTCATGTTAGGCCAACTTTGACGTGCCCCTATTAGGCAGTTATACATCTAGTTTTCAGGAGCCAGAAAATCCCTTTAAGACTTTGATATTACCAAACTCATAAAGCACAGACTCGTCCCACACGTAAATCTTTAAGAAATGCTTTTATTTTGATTTCTTAACTTTTTTGAAAACATAAAGCCCTTATTTTGCCCAGGGATCTGCTAAATGTTCTCTGGATACAAGGACTCCGCAGGAGACTCAACCTCGCGGCTTTATGTAAAACAAAACATGGTGCCTGTACCTGGAAGTTACACGTCTAAGTCTTGGCAGCACGTCAGTCTCCGTCATGACACATACTGCGAGTATATTATTGCACACTTTCAGCCTTACATGCGGTGTGGAGGAGATATGCCCTTGTCTGTTCAGCAGTCCGTAGCTCAGTGATAATTCCCAGATTAGGCTAAACTTCCTGCAGCTCAGTAATTAGAGATTTATGTGGCAAGCGTAGGGGTTACATGTATAATTTATCATTTTGTGGAAAAGGAACAGGAAAGAAATGGAAACAAAATGAACAAATGAAAAGCCTAAAATCACCATAAGCTTACACAGCGGAAGAATAATACACTATGTTCAATACAAACAAACAATAAAGTCCCATGTTAGAAAATCGTAGCGAGTCTTAAAGCGATGTCGTCTTCTCTGGAAGCTCGTTAAGTGCAGATATACAGTAACTTTTTTGCATGGAGAAAAAATCCGCCTGGGTTTACATTATCACAGCAAGGTTGTTCGGTGGGATTTCTCAGAAATTCGTAACAATTGCTGTTCTTCAATAACAGGTTCCTGATCTTCAAAAAGCGGTGGAAGTGGATACTGGAACACAAGGTGGACAGGTCAGTGGTCAGACACAGATATCATATACCCTACCCCAATCTAACAAACTTGATACCTAACAGTTATCTACACTGTGGCAAAGAAACTTCAAGGGGTTGTCCAGGATTTGGAGTGGCTGGGGTGGATGTAAAACAAAAAACAAAGACATGACTATTCTTGCTGCTCCATTTCCCAGTTCCTTTCCCCTTTCTCTGCAGTGTCAGGACTCGCTGTACCGGAATTGTAGAGGCTCACATGACCACTGTGAGACCAATCGGTGGCCCCAGTGGTTGCCGGTAAAGAACCAATATATGTGATTGACGTCAATGGTCCCTCTCCTGCGATGGTCTCGGTGATCATAAGACCCTCTTCGCTTCCGGTGTGGAGGGAAAGGGAACCAGGACTGCACAATGGAGCGTTGGGGATAGATGAGTATGTCTTTTTTTGCTGTAACATCCACTCTGGCCACCCCTGAGATTGCACCACATCCTGGACAACCCCTTTAACTGTGTGTCCTGTGACAAGATACCATGCTGGAACAAGTTATCAGTGTCATGTTACATGGGATGGGATTACCATCTTGTAAATTAATGGCATATGGCTTGGATTGATTGGGGGGGGGGGGTCCAAATAGATAATACAATAATTATGAAAATACAATAGATTTTGCCTCTATATAGATTATGTTATGTATGCCACACATGTATCAATCCACCAATAGGTTCAGGTCCTTCTGTATGTAAAAATGTAAAGTTCTTGAATTGTGCTTCCTTCCCAGATCTCATATACTGCTTTCTCCTAGCTGCGGATCGGATTATGTAAAGTCCCTCAATGCAAGAAATTCCATTTTGCTTCATTACACTAATACACACATTTCCAAGTATAAAATGTTCGTTCAGAAGTAGAGGAATGGAAAAGATATTGTAATTACAAGCTTAAGGTGTATTATATGGGTACGGTGTATGTGCTACTTAGTGTCAGTCTGCACAGATAGACTCCGAGGGGGAAAATGTTGGGGTTGTCTCTGCAAGCATTGAAAACATATGAATGGACTATCTGATCGCTGGGCATCTGAGTGCTGAGACCCCTGAAGTGGCAGGGGTACCAGGGATGGACTGTGCCACATCATCAGCTATGCGTGGACATCCAATATTGTCAAAGACTAGACCTATCATGTAGATAGGTGATAAATGTCCATTCTGGTAAATCCCCTTTAATACTTGCTATTTGCTCATGAGGTACTTACTTGAGCTGGAGTTCAGGCTTCCAAATCCTATTCCACCTCCAAAGCTAGATCCATATCCAAAGCCTCCTCCTCCACCTCCCAGGCTTAAGCTGACACCACCTCCAAGTCCGGAACCAAGGCCAAGTCCTGCGCCACCTCCAAGGCCACCACCAAGGCCTCCACCAAGGCCTCCACCAAGTCCAAGACCTCCTCCGAGACCACCTCCTAGACCTCCTCCAAGGCCACCACCTAGGCCTCCACCAAATCCACCGCCTCCTACGGACGCAGCTCCTCCAACAGTACTTTTAGATACTTGAACGGTGATGCCACTTCCAGAGCTAAGTCTGTAAAACAAAGAAACAGAGGATTAAATATTTCTTATGTTCATGTTACCATCCTTAAGTCTGATAATGAATCCAAACATAAGTATAAAATGTATTAAATTAGACATTCATGTTCTGGTCAAAGCTCATTCACTGTGTTATACCAAGTGCAGGACCTCGGGGGTGGAGTATGAGGCAGAGATTTTAAAAGAACCAATGAGAGAATCCTTGTGTTATGCTCCACCCCCTCGGATCTTGAACTAGGCAGAACAGTGTTAAAGATATTTGGGGTGCATTTATTTAGATGTTCTTCAGTTTGTAATGTCCTACAGGGAGGTGGGTGACCCTTGTGGCAACCACTAGTGCTACTGACTAGTCTGCAGGACTGCTGACCAACACTCCCCTGCCCAGGACCCTAGTTCATAGCTCTGCAGAGAGGAATTAGAAGGGAATATTTCATTCTTTAATTTTTTTCCTAGAAGTAGAAGAAGGAATGGGGAAGGAGTTAGACAGGAGACAATTTGTCTTGTTGCTGGAGTTATTTTTTTTAAGCGAATGAATGTGTTTGTTCTGGGCTATGAAGCAACTGAAGTTATTTTTCACAACCTCATTTATCACAACCCCAGAAATCCAAGATAATTAGGCAATCTACCTAATACATAAACCAAAGATATCTATATCCTTAAAAGTATCTGAAAAACTACACAAATTAGCGCTGTCCTAGATATATAAATCTCATGAAGAACTAATCCAAAAGTGAAATTATAACAGATTTATAAATTTTTGCTGCCAAATTTTATCAAAATGCTTAAAGAGGACGTGTCATCTCTCCTGGCATAAAAATTCTGGACAGTTTTTTCTTAAATCTGTATTTTTTGTCATTCCTCTGTTATTCCTCCTGGAAATTTATGAATCAATTGACAACTGAGTGTTACCAGTTCAGGGTATGCCTCTATACACTATATCCACTTTCCTTCACATAGCTGCCAGTGTCAAACTGTAGAGGGACACACATCTTTGGGTAGTAACACCCAGCTATTTATATATGTTTAGGAGGAGCAATAGAGGATCCTCTAGAATTGTGACGTATTTATTAAAACAGACATTTCAGGGGAGGTGACTTCATTTTCAGCTCCAACCTTTGGTGCTGTCTAATTTCATAGTATAAACTTTATATTCAGGATTCATTTTTTCAATATAGGTTCTCCAATTCCCCTGCATGACTATTAAATTATATTATACTATACTGACTGCCTGCAGCCACCACTAGGGGGAGCTTAGAAACTTACTGAATACTGTTTTTAAATTGAATTTACCACTGCCCCTAGTGGTAACTGCAAGTAACAAAATTTTTTGTAATTAATATGATAAGCTTTGCAGAAACTGAGCCCATTTGCTGTAAAGATATAGCACAAAATTAATCAGTACCGATTTTTAGACCCATTTGGATTGCAAAAAATATAATGACGTCTAAAAATGGTCATTTACTTTAAGCAATAGTCTACTTCACCTTTTCGAAAAATTTTAACAATACCTTGTATACAGAACTTTTTATGTAAAAAGCTGTAGTAAAATATTAGGTTAGGCTTATAATAATGATTTCTGTATAGTGCGGACATTAATAATAGCCGAACCTAATGACGGGTACTTGTGGAATAGGCTGTATTCACATTACAGTTAATCAAGTCTGCTTTATTTTTCCCGATGTAAAATACCCTTTAAGGTGCACACAATAAGAAGTAGCAGGAAATTCAAGTCACCAAGACCTCTGCCAGCAATTTCTCTGAATTTCAAGAACTCTTAACCTCTCCTGACATTTTTCTATCAGAGTTAGATGACAGATTTCTAGTCTGGGAGGAATGGTGCACAGGCTTGTCCCTTTCTAAAAAGCTAGATAAAAACTTACAGACTCCAAAAATTTCTGTTTAACTGCATATCACTCTGTTACCCTACTGCCCCATGTTACCCCCATTTGGGTCCAGGAAGATGATGTTTGAGTAGGTTTTGGGTCCTTATCCACAGGATAGACCATCAGTATCTGTGGGGGGTCTGATACCCAGACCCCGCACCGATTGGATGATCTGGTTGTCGGAAGGTTCTATGCCGGAAGGAGTTCTGCTCCTATTTAAGTAATAGGCATAGGTGTAGAGCTGCAGCCCTGTCCACTCTATAGGTGGTCCACCTAGTAAATATTTACATTATATCTTATACAAAGAAGAAAACGTGTCAACTTGCATTCTGCATTGTATAGTAATTCCTGAGGATTAAAACCATGTCCTCCTGTTATTCCTCCTGGAAATGAATGACTACATTGATAAATGTGTGCTACCATCCCCTTGTTAACAGAGCATTAGTAGGGTGTCACCTTATTGACAAGGGGAATAGTAATATCCAGTAAAGTTATTCATACGTTTCCAGGAGGAGTAACAGAGTTCTCAGTTAAACTGCTAAAGAATTGCTATTTTATAGGGAATGCAAGTATTTACTGAACTTTGGGAACTTTGTGAGCTCTAAAAGCACAGACTAGAGAGTCAAAAATATTGGCTTATGTCACCGTCAAGGACAGGGAAGGACATTCTGGTGGAAATGCGCCCTTAATGGGTTAATGGTGTAAATGTAAATATGGGTCAGGGTATCACTTACACACAAGCAGCAGAACTTAAGGCAGATAACCTCTATGTAGGGCAACATGCCGTATATTACAAGTGATGTATTGATCAGAACAAGCAATCCATTGAAAGCTCCATACAAATGTCACCCCTGAGGGCCGCCAAGACCAGGGATCTCCTGCTCAAGTCTTAGTTAAAGGAGCAGGGATCTTCCCGGGCATCCTCTTCTTATGTAATCCCGGCTCTATTCTTTATATTATTTCATTGCTTCCGTGTATTTATTCCTGTGCTGTGAGAATCGCTGTGATGCCAGGAAGACACCAGTCAGCACATAGAGGACATAATGCATTACTCTGCTCTGCGCTCTGCTCTATTTCACTAGTAATATTTTACTGGAATACAGCGCGGCTATTTTTAGCAACCCATTAACAAGTGCGCAATGAAGAAACACATTAAAGCGGGGGTCTTGTGTGATGCAGAATGTACGCCAAGGTTTAGAGGGATGCGCCAGAATATCAGTCTCAGTAAACAGTCTTGAAGGGAGCAGAGTAACAGTTTACTGTATATGGCGGTATAAGGGTATAAGGTATAAGGTATAAGGGCTTTGTGGAGCTGAAAAAAAAAAAAAGATAGCTCGTTTCTAGCGGAGTTTAGAAGATTCCGGAGGTCGCCCTCCAACAACCCCTATGCAAAAGACCCTTCAAATTTGGGTTTCTTCTGCTAGACCTTTATTATGTTAGAGCTTGGGCCCACCGCTGGATCTTCTGGTATCCCGGTGGGCCCGTCAGATACTGATGTCATCCCTATAAGGGATGGATATGTGACTATGTTCACATGACATTTGGAACCTATGTGTATGCCACTTATACTCCATGCACATCCATAGGAGGTCAATAGACTGGCCCCCATTGGCCTACTATAAGTTAATATACCTTTATTTGTGGTGTGGAATAGTGGAATAGACTACACTATTTCATAAAAATGTATACAGTAAAAAAAAAATGTATACTGTGCAAAATACACTTTTGACAATAGGTGTTTTAGCAACTAATCCCATTAAACCTTCTAAGATTTACCTCCAGTGTAGGCTGGAAATATGATGTGAACAGAGCCTAATTCTGTAAATCCAGCAAGATTTAACAGTTTTAGGGTCATCTTCATGCTGCAGCTCTTTTTATTCAGGTAGGCTGCTATGTATAAGCAGTAGCCCACCACAAAATCACCAGGAAGTCAATGGATAAAAAGCAGATTTCCAGTACAGGAAGCCATTGGATATGGCTTCAATGAATATAAATATATCAATGAATATAAATCCCAAAGCAACTAAAGGAGGATTCAGGTATCTGCTGCGTCTATAGTGAGGCAGATAAGAGTCAATAAGCTGAACTGTGTACTCTATATTGGTTCCATTCACTTACACTGATATCCAGTGCAGTCTTATGCTAGGTTCACACTAGTGTTCAGGTTTCCGTCCCTTGGGTCCGCATGGTGACCCGAAAGATGGGGACCCTGTCCACTTCAAAAGTGGTTACATGCAGAAACCCATGGACCCCATAGACTGTAATGGGGACTGTCAAGTTTCCACCGGTTTCAGTATAAAAGTCCTCCTTGCAGGACTTTTCTTTCCAACAATTTTAGGCGGATTCTGTGGCGGAGTCTCCAACGCAGATGTAAATCCATCCTAAGCTAGCAAATTATTCTACCTTTGTCTTCTTTACTTACATTGGTCATTTTTGCCTTCACATTTTCCTCTATGAGGCTACCAATGAAGGTAAATCTAGTATTTTGCCTTCTGGTTTCACAGCATCGTTCGGTGGCAGAGAAGGCGAAAAAGACAGATATACAGCCAAGACCTGACTGTCGGTGCAGTTTAAAGCATTGCCCCCCGAGTGCGGCCTGACCTCCTGGGCAATATACCTGTCATACTATGACAGACTATGGAGGCCATAATGTAATCAGTCACATTTTGATTACCCGGCTTTTTTCGCTCCAGTATATTTTTCACTTTCTCTCAATCTCTGCTTATTTTTGGCTGACATGTCCCTCTCTCCTCTAAATTGCTCTGCTAAATAATTTAAAATGGATTAGACCAGAATTCTTCAAGACAGTGTCAGGACTTTGAATAAATGCTCCGTTCAGGCTATTTTCAATATTACTTTTTTGACGGCAGATTTGCTTGGCTCTGTTGGTCGCTTCCAAATTCACTAAAATTACAGATATTAGAAAAAAATAGATCTGTAACTCCTGGACCTGTTCATGATACATCTTCTTTATTTTAGTCCCTATTTGGGGTACTGTGTTGGTGACTTGAGGACATGGATTTCATTGTGTCCAGGATTGGGTGATATCGATACTCATTCTCATTGAGGAGATGCAGCTGATGGGCAAGGCTCCATGGGAAAGAGTATGCAAATGAGCTTATTTCCAGAAGGAAGAAAACTGTCTTAGAAGTAGTTATCTGCAGTCGGTAGGGGATAAATGTATGATCGCTGAGGGACTGCCCACAGGGACTCTCACTGATCACTAGGGCACGGGTTCCATGCACATTACCACTCCATTCACTCTCTATGGGACCGATAAAGAGAGCTGAGTATGGCACTCAATAAAATTATTTTGGGGGCTACCCATAGGAAATATGAGACCATAGTACTCTAGGGGTTGTTGGAGGTTGGGACCGTAGATTGGGAACCTCATTCCATTTAGTTTCTAGGGCACTGACAAAAATAGTTGAGTGTCATACTTGGCTGTCTTCATCATTCCTATAAAGAGGGAATGGACTCTGTGTGCATGCGTGACTGCTACTTCATTCAACTGGGGTGTCTTTGGGTGTCTTCTGCTGGACCATGACTGTGTTACAGCCTGAGCCCACTGGGGGACCATCTAGTACTCTAGTAGGATAGTCGGATACTGTATAAAGTGGTAATGCACATGAGTAGCCACCTCCATTCGACCAGGGGTCATGGTTCTTGTGATTGGTGGGAGTCCAAGTGATCAGACCCCCCAGTATGTCCTGTGGATAGGAGATACATTTTTGGGGGGCCAACCTCTCTTTGCCCATGAAAGCAGCCTATCCAAACATACAATATACATAGTGATTTCTCTAACATCAGGCATATATTTTACTTCTGTTTTCCTCCGTGAAATAAAACAAGCTGCATTAAATCTCATTCAGTTTTGGCTGTCCTAAATTTACCGAATGGTCACCTTGCCTGATCTGTCCAGGGTCTGATTAATTCATCCCATTCCTATTGTATGTTCCTGGGCTGGTGGAGCCGAGCTCTCTAATTTACAGTCTGCTACACTCCGTTACTCAGCAAAACCGACTATCAATCAGCTGGGTTCATGGAAACAGCTGTTCACAGTAAGGTAGAATAGCAGGTCAGGGAAGGCGGTAGATTCTCAATGAACACAGCAAAGACTGCAACCTATTCCAGGCTGCGGGCTATAGACCGCCATTTAATACCTCTGCACTTTCAACAACCGCCAGCTCGGATGAGACGCATGGTAAACAGCTGACAACTAGCATGACAGTGCGGAGGTGTGATAGCACGTGGAGACATATCAGATCTGACATATATTCAATGAAGGTGCAAGTTACACAATGCCCTCTGGATGTAAACAGGTATATCCCATTATGTGCATGAAGTTTACCTGGTAACACTATTGCACTAAGATGTGATGATTTCTTACCTTAACTCTTCACTGTCCATCAGTTTCTTGTAGGCTGTAATTTCTATATCCAGACCCATCTTCACGGGCAGCAGATCCTGGTATTCTTGACCATAGTTGGCGATTTGCTATTATGTAAAAATACAGACTATATCACCATTCAATGTGACAAAATTTGAGAAATTTCTGAAGGCAACTACAACAAAATGAGCCAAAAGATGAATCCATTTTAGTATATAATAATCTGGGTTACCTCTTGACCCAGCATCCAACTATACACTGGTTAGTTGTAATGCAAATGGTGCTACTGGTTCTCCTTGAAGAATTCCAGTAGGCTTATGGAGACCTACTTACAGGCAATGCTTTATAGGAAAAAGGTATGCAAATTAGCTTTCCTCCAGTAGGAAGAAAACTCATAGCCTCCTCCAAAAGGAAGATTGAAATGATAGATGTGATATGTTCCCATGGTTTTTTGGACTACCTTCTTTTTGAGAAGAAACATGGCCACTTCCTTCTTCTCAGGAAGTGACATCACATCCGTTGGTCACATGGCCATGCTGCGGCTCAGTTCCATTCATTTGAATGGACTAAGCTGTAGTTTTGCTATATGACTAAGGACATGATGTCACTTCCTGAGAAGAAGAAAGCAACCATGTTTTCTAATTCTGGATAATCCCTTTAAGAAGTTTCTTACTATGAAGCTACATATGGAACTAGTAGACATTACCTTTCTAATGTCGTCTAGTTGACATTTAAGAGCTGTGACCTGCTCTTGGTAGGTGTCGACCTCGCTGCTTGAGCTGCTCTCAGCTTCTGTGATGGAGCCTTCCAGTTGAATGTTCTGTAAAGCAAGGAAAGAGTCAGTGACATCATATAAGGCACTTGGATGTCAAATAAACAGAGATATATATTGTATGACTATTTTCTTTCTTATATCCCAAAATGTGCTTTTTTATGTAAATATGAAGCCCATTTCTCTTTGCTGATAGTCCGTCAAGAAATGGATGGAAGATGGAGGTGTTTTGCCAATGGAAGATCATGGCATTGATCAAAGTGCTCATTTTTGCTGTTTAATGGGATATATGGTATTGAAAACCGATTTTGGAACAGCCTATTAGGGAGTTTTGAATGTGGAGAGTGGCTGCAATATCATAAGTCTCTCCGGAGGACTTTACATGTCCATACATAACATGGAGAATGTATTCTTTTCAATGGACATCATGTAATGCATGATCTTCCCTGTGGGGGCACTGTAGGGCAATTGAACGCTTGCTGCCATGTATTATAGTTGATTGCTGGAATTTCTAGCACTGGAATAGATTATTTTTTAACACACCTTTCTAACAAAAAGCAGCTGTAGCAAGTAGACAATCCCTTTGTATATCCAAAATATAACAGGTTTTAATCTTTGCTCGGTAATGTTGAAGAACTTACCAGAGACTTAACCCTTTCAATCTCACGTTGTACTGAGTCAGCCTGGAGCTTGATCGTCCTGTATTCTTCCTTGTATGCTGTGAGTGCTTGTACGGTTGGTTGTGAAGAGCCGCATGCCAGAACAATCTGTAAGATAAGTAAAATATAATTATATATTTAATATAAGCCAACAGAATTAGTGCAATCTGTATCTGTGGTATAAACCAGCAGTTCTGCATACATGGTTAGATGAGATGACACCAAAAAACCAGAGGTGTAGCTTGAAACTCATGGGTTCCAATGAAAAATTTGTAAGAGGGCCCCCCTGTAGCAGAAGGGCCTTTATGTATTTATTTAATTTTTCACTTACTTGTATAGCACCAACATAACCTTCACGGCTAGGTACCTTTAGGAACCAGAGAATGGGCGTGACTCTGCACCCTCTATAGCTATGTCCTTATAAACACCATCCATGACCACTGCACATATATACAGGATACTATGACATAAAGGCATTAAATACTGATGCATTTACCTTGCTCTCGGCTGCTGCAAATGCTTTGTGCTTGGTCTTTGCGACAAGTAATTCATACTGTGATTTCATGTCAGAAATGGCTGTTGTCAGGTCCACTGCTTGAGCATAGTTGTCAAATGAAATGGAAATGGCTGCCTTTGAACCGCTGGTGATGATGGTCTGCACTTCTCTGACTTTCTGTAATTTGGGAGTAGAAGAATGGTAGACATTAGGAATCACATCAGCATTGGAATGTATCAAGAACATACAGATGGTCTGACAGGTTGGGGATATCTATGAAAAAACAACTTGTGATGTGGACTGAACGAAAATAAATGTAAGCTCATGAGTCATAAGTTCCGCCTCTTAGACTCATTAGAAATAAGATCATGATTCATAAGCTCCGCCTCTCAGACTCATTAGAAATGAGATGATGATTCATAAGCTCCGCCCCTCAGACTCATTAGAAATAATATCATGATTCATAAGCTCCGCCTCTTAGACTCATTAGAAATAATATCATGATTCATAAACTCCGCCTCTCAGACTCATTAGAAATAAGGTCTTAACACCTAGGATAATGCTCTTCATGTATTTCTTACTTACAGCGTCATAGATCTGTTTGGACAGAGTGATTTGATCTTCCACTCCAGTTAGCTTAGTCTGCAGGTCGAAGATTGTCAGGTACAAATGGTCGACATCCTGGAAAAAAGAGAAATAAATATATTAATTTACAAAAAAATAAGCAATATATACTACTTGAATGCATAGATATGAAATGTATAGATAGACAAATAGATATGAGACAGATATATTGAAATGAGTAAGATAGATAGACATGTTATTAATGGATACATATAGATAGGTCAACCGATAGAAGAAAAGAAAGATAAATTATATACAGATATAAGAATATATAGAGATATAGTGAAAAAATCAATATATATATAATTAATAATGATATATAGATATGAGATAGATATACTATATAGACAGGTATGTTATCAATGGATACAGATAGAGCAATAGATAGAAGAAAGGAAAGATAAGTAAATGATGGATTGATATGAGAATATATAGAGATATATTAGATAAGTAATTATAAATATTAGATTAGATATATGATAAATAGACACAAGTTCAATATACTGTAGACACAGATATGTTATAAATGGATACAGATAGATCTATAGATAGAAGGAAGGAAAGGAATGCATAGAAATATATTAGAAAAATCAATATATATATATATATATATATATATATATATATACAGTACAGACCATAAGTTTGGACACACCTTCTCATTCCAAGAGTTTTCTGTATTTTCATAACTATAAAAATTGTAGATTCACACTGAAGGCATCAAAACTATGAATTAACACATGTGGAATTATATACTTAACAAAAAGTGCGAAACAACTGAAAATATGTCTTATATTCTAGGTTCTTCAAAGTAGCCACCTTTTGCTTTTATTACTGCTTTGGACACTTTTGGCATTCTCTTGATGAGCTTCAAGAGGTAGTAACCTGAAATGGTCTTCCAACAGTCTTGAAGGAGTTTCCAGAGATGCTTAGCACTTGTTGGCCCTTTTGCCTTCACTCTGCGGTCCAGCTCACCCCAAACCATCTCGATTGGGTTCAGGTCTGGTGACTGTGGAGGCCAGGTCATCTGGTGTAGCACCCCATCACTCTCCTTCTTGGTCAAATAGCCCTTACACAGTCTGGAGGTGTGTTTGGGGTCATTGTCCTGTTGAAAAATAAATGATGGTCCAACTAAACACAAACCAGATGGAATAGCATGTCGCTGCAAGATGCTGTGGTAACCATGCTGGTTCAGTATTGCTTCAGTTTTGAATAAATCCCCAACAGTGTCACCAGCAAAGCACCATCACACCTCCTCCTCCATGCTTCACGGTGGGAACCAGGCATGTAGAGTCCATTCGTTCACCTTTTCTGCGTCACACAAAGACACGGTGGTGGAAACCAAAGATCTCAAATTTGGACTCATCAGACCAAAGCACAGATTTCCACAGGTCTAATGTCCATTCCTTGTGTTCTTTAGCCCAAACAAGTCTCTTCTGCTTGTTGCCTGTCCTTAGCAGTGGTTTCCTAGCAGCTATTTTACCATGAAGGCCTGCTGCACACAGTCTCCTCTTAACAGTTGTTGTAGAGATGTGTCTGCTGCTAGAACTCTGTGTGGCATTGACCTGGTCTCTAATCTGAGCTGCTGTTAACCTGTGATTTCTGAGGCTGGTGACTCGGATGAACTTATCCTCCGCAGCAGAGGTGACTCATGGTCTTCCTTTCCTGGGGCGGTCCTCATGTGAGCCAGTTTCTTTGTAGCGCTTGATGGTTTTGGCCACTGCACTTGGGGACACTTTCAAAGTTTTCCCAATTTTTCGGACTGACTGACCTTCATTTCTTAAAGTAATGATGGCCACTCGTTTTTCTTTACTTAGCTGCTTTTTTTCTTGCCATAATACAAATTCTAACACTCCATTCAGTAGGACTATCAGCTGTGTATCCACCTGACTTCTGAACAACACAACTGATGGTCCCAACCCCATTTATAAGGCAAGAAATCCCACTTATTAAACCTGACAGGGCACACCTGTGAAGTGAAAACTATTTCAGGTGACTACCTCTTGAAGCTCATCAAGAGAATACCAAGAGTGTGCAAAGCAGTAATCCAAGCAAAAGGTGGCTACTTTGAAGAACCTAGAATATAAGACATATTTTCAGTTGTTTCACACTTTTTTGTTAAGTATATAATTCCACATGTGTTAATTCATAGTTTTGATGCCTTCAGTGTGAATCTACAATTTTTATAGTCATGCAAATACAGAAAACTCTTGGAATGAGAAGCTGTGTCCAAACTTTTGGTCTGTACTGTATATATATGATAAATAGGTATAAGATAGATATATTGACAGGCAAGTTATCAATGAATGGATGGATGGAATGATAGATAGATAGATAGATAGATAGATATTTGATCTTCCAGTGCTATTTTAGATTCATGGTGATATCTCACCTCTTTAAGTGTAGTCCATTCTGCCTCCAGGCTCTTTGTGCTTGAGCTGTCCTCATCATATCTGCAAATAATAGTGAAATCAGTTTAGTCTGATGAAGTGGATAGAGATCAGAACAGATTGTATTACTGAATCAATGATAAAATTATAAGAAATATTTTTCTCCTTTAAGAAGTTGATTGCTTTGCACAATCACTAGCGATCTGCTATAATCTGGAAATAAGTACTCCATATCTCTGCAGTGCCCCCACAGGAGAAATGAAGTATTACACAATCCTAACCAATAATTAATGGGTTGTTTATGTAATGCAGGACATGATGAGTCCTTCAGGTAGACATATACTCTTTGTAGTTGCTTTCCAATTGCTTTTTGGCAGTGTGGATTCTAAATGTAGAAACCTCTCTATAGAGAATCCCCTATAACCCTGGCATTTCTGTGATCTACACTTTTGGTGCTCACTCACTTGACTTGGATTTCTTCAATCACTTGCTTGTAGTGATCAATTTCTGCCAAAAGTGCTGTCCTGGTTTGAGATAAGACATCAATCTGAGCTTTGTAGCCTGCAACAGCAGTAGTTGCGACCACGCCGGCGCTGGCTGGAGCACTGAGGTCACTTCTGTTGTACAGGTTGATCTGGGCTTTCAGGATGGTGTTCTGTTGTTCCAGACTGCGGACCTGAAAGCAAGAACAAACATTGTAGTGTTCATGTATACAAGTGGTGCATGTATTAAAGTAACAGGACATTGTGGGTCCAAGGTCAGTAACTCAGCTCAGCCACATTCAAATGGACTGCAATACCAGTCACAGCCTATGGAAAAGGGTGGCGCTGTTTCAGAAAAAAAAATGAGATTCTTTAGCTGATATAATTTTAACTGCCCATTTAAAAGGCTATTATAGATTTCCTTTAGATTATAGCACGTGATGGTATATAGCTGCACCCACTAATGGCATAAAGGCTTCAGTGCCAGCAGAGTTGTACCTCTTTAGTGTATCTCCTAGTTTTTTTTGAGTACTGAATATAGATAATGGCACTAGACCTCTTTAAAGAGGACCTATCGCCTCTCCTGACATGTCTGGTTTAGTAAATACTAATAAATAGTAAATAAAAATTCTGGCTAATCTTTTCCTATAGCTTTGCATTGTGGTATCCCTCTGTTATTCTTCCTAGCACTGTATGAATAAATTGACAACTGGGTGTTACCATTCTTCTTCTCAAAGGGGTGTGCCCCTAACCAGTGTGACACTGGCAGCTGTGATTGGACAGTGCAAGAGTGTGTGCAAGGACACACCCCTGACTGGTAAATCCCATTTATTTCCCATTTTCTAGGAGGAATAACAGAGGAACCAGACAATGCAGAGTTCTAAAAAAAGATGCTCCAGAATTATTTCAGGGAAATGCAATTTGTTTTACCAGAACAGACATGTCAGGAGAGGTATTTTGAAGTATTAGTCCGGTTCTTTGATGGCGGTCCAGAAAGCCATATATAGGGCATATGTATGCAGGGAACGGCTACAGGTGTCCTTATAAATAATATAAAAAAAACAAAAAAAACCTATTCACCTGATGTTATATTCTGTTCAAAACCTGAGCACAGAGAAGCAGTTACGGTACAATGGGCACCTGGTTACTATCACGTGCATGTCTCCATTTATATCAGGAGTAAAATTCAGGGCTGCTTGAGCTGTGTCATTGAACTATATGTCTATACACGGACTCTATTTATAGAGGAATTCATCCACATGGATATATGGAGCTTTCTAGATACAAAAAGACAAAATATAAGGCAAATTCCCCAAGTGTTAGGATGGGAACAAGGTAAAGAACCCCTATAATGGTCAGATGTAGATACAATAAGTGATAAACAGTTCATGTTAACCCTTAGAAGTACCTTATCGATGAAGCCTGCAAACTTGTTGTTGAGGTGCTGGAGTTCCTCCTTCTCCTTCAGGCGGGTGACTTGAACAGTGTCCACAGAGGGCAGGGATGGGTCAATAGATGGAATGTCTGGAGCACCTGGACCACCTCCCAATCCTCCCAATCCCCCCAATCCACCAAGTCCTCCTGGCTTGCCCGCAGCAAATAAGAAAGATGGGCTTCCACCATAGCTGCCTATCTTGAAACCTCTACCTCCTAGACGACCTCTCAATACACCTATGGCTCCTCCAAATCTACCTCCAGCACCACCAATGCCACCTCCTATGCCAAATCCTGCTCCTGCACCCCCACCCAAGCCTCCACCAAACCCAGCTCTCAGACCAGCACCACCAGCCAGACCAAGACCTCCTCTTAATCCAAAACCTGCTCCACCTGCTGCTCCTAGCCCAACAGCTCTGGAGAGTCCAATTCCTCCAGCACCTCCAAATCCTCCTCCAAATCCTCCTGCAAATCCTCCACCAAATCCTCCACCAACCCTAGCACTACTCCTGGCTGAAGAGAAGAGTTTGTTGCCTCCATAAGATGCGCCATAGCGCACGGCAGAGCTGCTGACTTTGACTTGCTTTTCCACACCCATCCTGAGATGTATCCAAGGTTGTAACTTCCAGATCAAAACTGCACTTGGTCCTCTCTCCAATTATATTTATACTCCTGCCTGGTGTCCAGAGGAGACGCACAAACTCTGCTTCCTATTGGGCAAGGCCCCTTTTAACAAGACTAATCAAAATTCTGCTATCAAACTTGTAAAATTAGCCCGGGGGGTGGTAAAGATGAAGCTCTGGACAAGGGCTAGCAAGCAGCTGAAAGAATTAAGAAAATGTCAATGCAGTGTCTAAATTTAAGCTCATTGCCAAGGGCTAGCGTTGCCTTCACTCTGCTCCTAGGCTGGAGGCTGTCTGAACTTGTCATTTTTATATTCAAAGGATCATCATTTTTGGTGGGATGTTCTTCAGCCATGACATGTACACTATATACTGTATATAGGCAAGTGTGAGGAGCTTCAGCTTAAGTCAAGAGGGATCCCGCCACGTAGCTGCTTTCCTTGAGGATAGATGCTACTACTAGATAGCCATGGGTGAACCTCAAGTCTTTCCAGGCAGGACACACACACAGATTTACATTAACATTTACATACTTTCATTTAGTTAGCCAGTAGTCGCTGATAACAGGGAGCAATAGTCTTTTTGAAGGTCATAAACCTTGCAGAGCACTCTATATCTATTTATCTATAGTCTACCTCACTTTTAGATAGGTAAAGGGTGAGATAGATAGATATATAGATGGATAGATAGATAGATAGATAGATAGAGATAGGTAGATAGAAAACAGATGACATGCAGATGAGAAGATACATATATCAACTCAACTCATATCTGTCTCTCAATCTATCTGTATCTCTCTGTCATATTCATTTATTATCATATATATCATATTTATTTATCTAATATATGTATTCTTATATCTGTGTATCTAATCTATCTATCTATCTTTCTATCTATCTATCTATCTATCTTTCTATCTATCTATCTATCTATCTATCTATCGATCTATTTATCATCTATCTTCTATCTATCTATCTATCTATCTATCTATCTATCTATCTATCTACCTATCCATCTATCTTTATATCTATCTATTATCTATCTATCTATCTATCTATCTATCTATCATATCTATCTATCTACTATCTATCTATCTATCTATCTATAATCTACCTCACTTTTAGATGGATAAATGATTAGATCGATAGATAATGGATGCACTCAGAGAAAGATACATAGATCTCCCTCTCTTTCTCTAATCTATCTGTCAGTCATATATATGTATTATCATATATACCATATTTATATAATATATGCATTCTCATATATCTATCTATCATCTATCTATCTATGTCATTTATATATTTATCATATCTATTTATCTAATCTATCTATGTCATATATATATTATATCTATTTATCTAATCAATCTAACTATCTCTCTAGCTATCTATCCATCTATCTCGATACATATCTATTGATCTATAATTTATCTCACTCCCAGATAGTTAGAGGATTACATGGATAGATCAGATGGATAGATAATGGATGATAAGCAGGTGGATAAATATCTCAGCACACTCACTTAATATCTATCTACGTCTCTCTCTCTTCCTCTGAGTCATATCTATGTTACTGCTTTATCTAATCTATTTATTAATCTATTATCCTATCTATCTATCTATCTATCTATCTATCTATCTATCTTTTCCAATGTTCAGAGCAGCACCATGTAAATAACTTCATAATACGGGTGCAGTTCTCATAGACTTGACTTAAGATCCCACATAGGCAAAGAAACAAAAAAAATAGGCAGCTCAGTGAAAAAAATGCAATGTGGGTTTATTCCAAGAAATGTCATGGTTGGAATAAATCCACATTGCAATTTTTTCACTGAACTGGAGGGCTTCCTGTTTTTTGTTTATTTATCTATTTATCTATATGTCTAATTGTCTATTTATCTTTGTATCTATTCATCTGTCTATCTATGTAATAGCTATTTATTGATCTGTTTCCCTATTGATCTATCTATCTAATAGCTAT
Organism: Leptodactylus fallax; assembly: GCA_947044405.1. Lineage (NCBI taxonomy): Eukaryota > Metazoa > Chordata > Amphibia > Anura > Leptodactylidae > Leptodactylus > Leptodactylus fallax. Next base: position 802,340 of record CAMRHE010000405.1, on the reverse strand, counting down.
ATATTGATCTATCTATCTATCTATCTATCTTTCTTTTTTTTTCTATCTATCTATCTATCTATCTATCTATCGGTTGTTCTCTTCCTCTCTCTATGTATTACTAATAATGTAGTAACATGTCTGGAATTCTTACATACTATACTCCAGAATATGTTGCAACTCAGCAATGAAGTTATTGTTTTGTTACAAACAATGCTAATAAACTGTAATACATGGTAACATACCATAGACAGTGTTCAGACACAGATTCCCTAGGAGGACATTTGATATGTTCAGCTTTCTTATCTGATGTTACGGACTCTAGTACTAGCAGCTGTAAGCAAATCAGCCCATGTGGAAACACAGCACTGTACACACTGTCATCGTTCACATCAGCCGCTGTCCCTAATGGGGCTGACAAACTTATTTCTCAGACACAAATACTAGAACCCATTTTATAGGAAGTCAAGTCAGCTATCAGTATGTTTCTGGAGTGTGGGAGGAAGCCTGAGTTCCTAGAGGAAATCCCTGTAAACAGGAGAATATACAAACTCCATACAGATGTCCTTGGTTGGATTTAAAGGGTTTTCCCCCCAAAGCAATTATTCCCTTTGCATAAGATAAGGGATAATTTACAGATCGGTGGGGTGTGACCACTCAGACCCCCACTGTTCCATGCCACAGAGGACTTTCATACCCCATTCTGAATGGAGTGGTGGTCGGGCAGTGTGCGTACCACTCCCTTCAATTTGATGGCAGTGGCAGAGATTGCCGAGTGCTGTACTTCCGGCTTCTGTGCCTTTAATCTGTTGGCCTCTGGCTTCTGTCCCTGTTACTGGTGGCCTCTGGCTTCTGTCTCTGTCACCTGTTGGCCTCTGGCTTCTGTCCCTGTTACTGGTGGCCTCTGGCTTCTGTCCCTGTAACCTGTTGGCCTCTGGCTTCTGTCCCTGTTACTGGTGGCCTCTGGCTTCTGTCCCTGTAACCTGTTGGCCTCTGGCTTCTGTCCCTGTAACCTGTTGGCCTCTGGCTTCTGTCCCTGTAACCTGTTGGCCTCTGGCTTCTGTCCCTGTTACTGTTGGCCTCTGGCTTCTGTCCCTGTTACTGGTGGCCTCTGGCTTCTGTCCCTGTAACCAGTTGGCCTATGGCTTCTGTTCCTGTTACTGGTGGCCTCTGGCTTCTGTCCCTGTTACTGGTGGCCTCTGGCTTCTGTCCCTGTTACTGGTGACCTCTGGCTTCTGTCCCTGTAACCTGTTGGCCTCTGGCTTCTGTCCCTGTAACCTGTTGGCCTCTGGCTTCTGTCCCTGTAACCTGTTGGCCTCTGGCTTCTGTCCCTGTTACTGTTGGCCTCTGGCTTCTGTCCCTGTTACTGGTGGCCTCTGGCTTCTGTCCCTGTAACCAGTTGGCCTATGGCTTCTGTTCCTGTTACTGGTGGCCTCTGGCTTCTGTCCCTGTAACCTGTTGGCCTCTGGCTTCTGTCCCTGTTACTGGTGGCCTCTGGCTTCTGTCCCTGTAACCTGTTGGCCTCTGGCTTCTGTCCCTGATACTGGTGGCCTCTGGCTTCTGTCCCTATCACCTGTTGGCCTCTGGCTTCTGTCCCTGTAACCTGTTGGCCTCTGGCTTCTGTCTCTGTGACCTGTTAGCCTCTGGCTTCTGTCCCTGTTACCTGTTGGCCTATGGCTTCTGTCCCTGTAATCTGTTGGCTTTTGACTTCTGACCCTGTTATCTTTGACCTTGTGCCTTCGAAATACCTTCACTGTGTTATGTTCAGTCTTGATACCTGTGTTGGACCCCGAATCTGTTATCAGTCCTATATCACTGTCTGGTTTTAACTTGTACACCTGTTCTGTCTGTTCCGGTTTTAGCCTTGTTCACATCTCACATTTTATCATTTTTTGTGGTGCTCTGCACTATAGTTCTGACTTTCCAAACTGGGACAACCTCAGGAGGTAGCAGCCTGATGGCCTCCCCCGCAGCAAAGACCAGATACCCATTATGGGGAGCCAAAGGGTGAAAACTGGCCAATCTGCTAGGACAATACCCTTAGAGGTAAACCCATTTGGTAGCACAGTGGGTCCACGATCCACTGCCTGTTACAACTGTTCTTGAGCCTCTTTAGATAAAGCAGAAATTATACTTTTATTTGGATAGGGTGGGGGGTATCAAGGAACAAGAAAGGCAAAACTGAGTGGGGAGTTGTCTGAGAGTCACCAGGAGGGATGTAATGGATGATGATATAATACTGTAGTTCACAGGGAGTCAGTCGCATAGGGGAGACCAACTTCCAGTCCACACTGGTGGTCATACTGGTGATCACATGACATAAAATGTATGTATGTAACCTAGATTACACTGCTAGAATATTACTGATGCGTCATCATTATATGCCCCCCCCCCCAATATAATTTCCTGGAGTGTTACTTTAATTTCATAGCCAAACTGCTCATGCACGCAACCTCCAAGCAAAGCGGCAGGAACAAAGCAGGAGGAGTACGCCAAACACTGCGATGCTTTCTTCCAGAAACTGTGAAAAAATAACAATTAAAGCAATATTCTTGGCTATACATAGGTAATTATAGGAGCGCTCACGGCCACGGAGATTACAAGGGGTAAGCAATAAAAAGGGAAAACAAAAACAGTGCGAATAGCTGATAGATAAATTGACGCCTGGAGCCGGGAACGCAGACACATGACGTCATTGTCATCCTCCAATCTATTGAACGAGCCCTTGCTAACAAACTGCTTCAATTACAGTTAGGCACTCGAGCAACTGCATAAGAAGCATTGTGCTGGGAGTAATTGTCTTGTTCCACGCATACCTTCTCACCTTACAAATCATTATGTTGCTGCGCACATCCTTCATTATCTGCTTTCAATTTGCAAATTCATTGCTGAACAGAATTTAGAATAGATCGAAATACATTAAAAGCTTGCTTAATCTATTCACAGTTGTTTATGGGCTGGAAAGCTGGTTTCCCTGAAATTCAATTATACTATATGCTTCATTCATGTCTAACAATCTCCTCCGTGGTGTATAGAACTGTAGATATTCTCCGCTGTGTTCACATTTATAGTGTCCCCATAATGTTAGCACTGGGCATCGAATTATACCGCGGCATGGTTGGCATCACCGTGACTCAGAATGGCCTCCCATAGACTGGAATACATGATGAAGGAAAATGATAGGTTATTTTATGGCATGTATTAGGTTGCCATGACAATTCTTTTCATCTGGGAGATCTTTTATTAATTTCGCCTCCCTGCTAGCCACGCATTGTTAGGTGCTAAGGGTCAATCAAGTGAAATGCAGAGATGGGACCCTGGTGCCCTGACTTCAGACTTTGTGATGTGATTTGTCTGTTTTTATGGACTGCTCTAATATCATGAAATGGATCATTGGTAGATATAACATATATTTTATTCCAGACACAGTGCCACTCTCGTTCATGTGCTGTGAAAGTATTTCAGCCTATTCACTTGCAGAAAAGTTGATGCTCCTGGACCCCAATGCTACATCTGTAGCAGGAATCCATGTACCATTTAGGGCCTGTTCACACGCAGAATTCCCTGCTGATTTTGTGGCGGATTCCTCTTCTAAATTAACACCAGATTCTAGCCTGATTCCACCTCCCATTGTTTTCCCGCTGTCAAATACTGAAAACATAAGCATACTGCTCAATCTTGCAGCAGATTCCATGGCTGATTCAGCTGCAGGCCGCAGTACGAGCCACCCCACTGAATAGCTCCAGTCATCTGAGCTTAGTCAGCGGGGAAAGGCTGCAGCGGAAAGTCGAAACTCTGAGGGATGCCAGAGGGGAGGAAATTGATGTGGAAGTCCACCCCAAATTCTTCTTCCATTTCTACCAGGTGAACTTACCCTAATAGTACTAGTATCCAATATGGGCCCAGGTTTGTGGGTATGACTGTTAGGGCCTGCACTCCTTCTAACTATGCTACTGTTTTTGTAAGAACCAAGCTAAGGTGCAATATTAGACTTCATTTTTGGACTCCTATGTCTTAGAGGATCCTTCATGTACTCTGACATTGGTGGTATTATATACCGCTAGAAAGCTGACAGTTCGTTGAATTCATGGTATGCGCCAGGGTGTCAGAGATATCAATGCCGTTAGCTAGTGTGATTGCTGGGCTGTGAGGAAGACCTCCCCTGACAGTACTCTTCCATAGCCTTGTACTAGACCTTACAGCCTAGCAATAACTAAAGGCTGTAAGGCTCACCCTTCTGACAGTGTAGGGATATCGGTGCTGAGACTGCACTGATATCTCCAGCACTCAGGCACATACCGGAGAAGCTGACAGCTACCATGACATTGCAACTGTGTTATTGTAACCCCATGACATTCCAACTGATTCAGACAGGTAAACTGTTGTGACATCACAAGCTTAAGTAAAATACTGTAAGGTGTTGTGACATCAGAGGTTTCAGTCAGGTAAATGTGATGTGACATCACAAGAGTGTTTTATATCAGATTCAGATAGCTGCTGTGACATCACATCTGTTTCAGTCCTGTAAATTATTGTGACACCACAGGATTCAGGTAACCGCAGTGACATCACAACTGTGTTTTCATCAGCTATCTCCTCTGACATCACAAATGATTTAGTCACATAAACTATTGGGACATTATAGATTTCAGTCAGGTAATAATTACCGTAATATCACAACTGTGTTACGGTAAGCCCTGTGACATCATAACTGACTCAGGTAATCTATTATGACATCACAAGTTCCAGCTAGCTCAGCTTCTGTAAGATAAAAGCTGTGATATCACTACTTATTTTTATGAGGTATCTGTTGTGACATCACAACTTTTTTTATTCTGGTAGAATATTGTGACATCACAGTTGGATTAGGATGTCAGATTGTGTGACATCACATGTATGCCAAAGTAATAATAATAATAATAATAATAATAAAGTCCTTTAATAGTCCCACAATGGGGAAATTCAGTGTGTTACAGCAGCAAAGATAAGATAAGATAAGATAAGCAGATACAAATACAAATACAACATGTACAGGAATGTTCCAAGGTGAGAGGCATTACATTAATAGCAGACAGACAGATAGGACGTAGCAGGGGGGGGGGGGGATTTAACAGGCAGAGAGATATTTCAGTTCTCTGTATGTAATGATCTCCGCTTAGGTCGGTGTTGGTTGTACAGCCTAACCGCGGTGGGGAGGAAAGACTTCCGATAGCGCTCCTTCTCACACCTAGGGTGGAGCAGTCGGTCACTGACAGTACTGCCCAGCGCAATCACAGTCTCATGCATGGGATGGGAGTTATTCTCCCGCATGGAGCTCACCACGGACAGTATCCTTCTGTCACCCACCACCTGCACAGGGTCCAGTGGGCTCCCCAGGACAGAGCTGGCCCTTCTAATCAGCTTGTCAAGTTTATTTCTGTCCCTGGTTGATATACTGCTCCCTCAGCAGGCCACTCCAAAGAAGATGGCTGATGCCACTACAGAGTTGAAGAAAGTCCTAAGAAGTGCCCCCCGGATTCCAAAGGCTCTCAGCTTCCTAAGCAGGTAGAGCCTGCTGTGGCCCTTCCTGTACAGGGCCTCCATATGATCTGCCCAGTCCAGCTTATTATTAAGGAGCAAACCCAGGTACTTATAGGTGTTCACAATCTCGATGCCCGTCCCCAGGATGTCCACTGGTTTTGGAGGGCATCTGCCTTTACGGAAGTCCACCACCATCTCCTTGGTCTTCCCCGCGTTAATCTTCAGGTGGTTCTGGTGGCACCAGTCCACAAAAAAACGGTTCAGTTCTCTGTACTCCCTGTCATCATCGTCTGTGATGAGGCCTACTATTGCAGAGTCGTCAGAATACTTCTGTAGGTAGCAGCTGGATGAGTTGCACCTAAAATCAGCAGTGTACAGTGTGAAGAGGAAAGGGGCGAGAACCGTACCCTGAGGTGCCCCCGTATTACAGATCACGGTACCTGACACACAGTCTTGGGCTCTCACGTATTGAGGTCGATTTGTGAGGTAGTCTAGGATCCAGTTGGAGAGGTGGTGGTACACTCCAGCAAGGCCCAGCTTGTCTCTCAGTAACCTGGGCTGTATGGTGTTAAAAGCACTGGAGAAATCAAAGAACATTATTCTCACCGTGTTCCCTGGTTTTTCCAGGTGAGACAGAGCCCTGTGCAGAAGGTGGATGATGGCATCATCTACCCCAATGCCCGGTCGATAAGCAAACTGGAGAGGGTCCATAGCGGGGCTCACTAGAGGGCGAAGATGTGTGAGAACCAATCTCTCTAAGATCTTCATCAAGTGGGATGTCAGTGCTACAGGTCTGTAGTCGTTGAGGTCCATAGGGTGAGGTTTCTTTGGAACTGGTACCACACAAGAAGATTTCCATAATTCAGGGACTATTTCCTGCCTCAGGCTCATATTATACATATATGTAATTATACCACACAGCTGGTCCCCACAAGTCTTAATTAGCCTTGCACTGATGTCATCTGGCCCTGCGGCTTTCCTCGCCTTGATCTTTTTCATCTCCTTCCTCACCTGGGCCCGTGTGAAGGTCAGACTGTGGCCAGATAAAGACGGGTTTCTGGATTTACTGGTCTGTTGGGAAGTGGCCGCATGGGGAGAAGTCATTGTGGTGAGGGGAGCTGAAGGACATGCTGGGGTGGGAGGAGCTGGTGTGTGATCAAATCTGTTGAAGAATAGGTTTAGTTCATTAAGCCAATTAACATCTGCCTCAATCAGGCAGACAGACTGTTTATGACCCGAAATTGACTTAAGCCCCTCCCAGACCCCCCTTATGTCTTTTCTTTCCATTTGCTTTTCCATTTTTTCCTTATAACTGGCTTTTCCTTGCCTGATTAGATGCCTCAGCTCCTTTTGTACTTCCCTCAACCCCTCCTTATCTCTTGTCCTGAATGCCATCTTTTTCTCCTTAAGTAGTGTTTTTATATCAGAGTTAATCCATGGTTTGTTATTGGAGAAGCACCTCACCACTTTTGTGGGTACTGTGTTGTCCACACAAAAATTAATGTAGTCTGTTATGCAGTGTGTGAGTCCTTCTATATCTTCTCCATACGAATCCTGCAAGACTTCCCATGCGGTTGTGTCAAAACAATCCCTCAGAGCCTCATCACTCTCCTCGGACCATATCCTCACTGTGCGGGTGACAGCTGGTTCTCTACGTACAAGTGGCTTGTACACAGGTCGGAGATGTACTAGGTTGTGATCCGATTTTCCCAGGGGCGGTAGGACTGATGAGTTATATGCCTCCCTCACGTTGGGAAAGAACAAGTCCAGTGTTTTGTTGTCTCTTGTGTGGCAGGTTACATACTGTGTGAAACTGGGAAGTGTGGATGATGGAGAGGTGTGGTTGAAATCGCCAGACACAAGAAGGAGGGCCTGGGGGTGCTGAGACTGTAACTGGCTCAGCGTGGCTTGTAGGACCTCGCAGGCAGCGTCAGCTTTCGCAGAGGGGGGGACATATGCAGCTATCACGATGACATGTGATAGTTCCCTTGGTAGATAGAAAGGTCTCATGCTCACAGCTAATAGTTCAATGTCCTTACAGCAAGTTTGCACCTTAATCACAATGTGCCTAGGATTACACCATCTATTATTCACAAACATTGCCAGCCCCCCTCCTTTCCTCTTACCGCTCTCCCTTGTCCTGTCTGCCCGAAGGAGTTTAAAACCATCCAAGGAGACCAGAGAGTCAGGAGTAACTTCAGTGAGCCAAGTCTCTGTAAGTAGCATCATGCTGCACACCCGAAACTCCTGATGATGCCTGGTGATCGCTGTTAGTTCATCCATCTTGTTTGCAAGAGATCTCACATTGCCCATAATGATGGAGGGAACAGTTGGTCGGTAACGCCTCTTTTTAATCCTCTGAAGAGTTCCTGCTCTGCAGCCCCTCCCCCGCTTTTTCTTTCTCCAGAGTTCTTGGGGGATGGGTGGGCAAATGGTATGCAGCCCTGTTGTTGTGACTCTAAGCTGCAGTAATTTCTCTCTTGTGTAGACAAAAGAAATGCCTGCACACACAAGAGTTCCCATTTCAGCAGGACAAAAAGACAGATAAAAACAAAAAAAAGTATCACAAAGGTCCAATTCCAAGTCTTTGTTTCTTCATTTCTTCATAGTGTAAAGTCCATTAAGTAGAGAGATAAAAAAAACAGACAGAGAAAGAAAAATAAGAGAGAGAGAGTCTCAGAGCTGCCTAACAGGCAGCCACTTCAGCGGCGCCATCTTGGAAAAAAAAACATACTAACATGTGACAAGTGGTTTACAAGTGGGTAACATGCTGTGATATCACAACTGGCTTCAGTCTGCTAAGCTCAGGAGTGGACATCCTGAATTTACCAAATCTGTAGCTGGCATAGGCGTGACTTGAAGCTACTGGGCCTTGATGCAAAATCTGTCCAAACTTACCATGTTCCATATTTAGTCCTGGTGTCTTCTTATGTTGTAGAGATGCCTTTGAGCCCCCTTTAGGCTCCAGGGCCCGGTAATGATTTCTGCCTCTGCATCCCCTATGGCTGCATCCCCTATATGTTATTGAATCGCAGCCCTTCGTCTGACGATATCTTAGTAGCCATGTGCGATATGACCACACTTTACACAGTTTGCCATTACACATGTTATCTTTAAAGACGTTTTACTACAGATTCCCTGACAACATCCATTATCCTGTATCTCCCAGTCAGAAGACAGAAAATATTGCAATGAAAGGAGAAGTTTCTGACCTCATCAGTTGTTTATAGGTTAAAATTACCCAATCTTGAACTGAAGACATCAGCGGCTATGGCAGCTTCACAGACTGTGCAGATACTCTGAGCGGACAGCTTCGGAGTTATGGCCAGGATCTCAGCTGCTTCCTTTTATCCCTGGCAGAGTAATGTCCCATTAACTGTACTTTGGCCTATTTATTTGTGCTTGTACAGACAGCGAGTGGCAAATGCAGACCATTGTTTCCTGAAGTATAAGCCAATGGTAGTAGATACCAAGCAGGACCAGTTTTATGGGGTCATTGACTGGGCAACTTCTCGGGGAATAACAACCTAAAACCGCCCTTCTGTTTTCAATGTAGGGTGTTATTATTTGTGAATTCTGTGAGAACCATTTGGTAGTATTAGCTGAGCTTGTTTGGGGAGAATTTTCTTGGGTACTGCCCATTGCATATTATTTGGACACTATATGGTATGGTATGGTATATGGTATTATGCAGCCTGTATAAGGTATAGTAATATTGTGTATATCATGGTATGGTGCTATTACCAGCCACGGAATCCATGGCAAGATGGAGCATCCTGAATAAGAAAACATCCAGTGCTTCCTCTCATTGGAAATAATGGAAGGTAGAATCCGGCCAGAATTTGGGAGCTGATTTTGAAGCGGAATCTGCCTCGATATTAGCTCCACATTATGCCATGTGAACATACCCTTACACTCTAAAATCACAGCTGGGAATCCAGGGCAATACTTTGTTTGTTGCCCATGATGCCATTTGGTATAAATCAGTTTAGTTGGCAGTATGGTGGAGATGTGGCTTGTTAGTTTATAGGGATTTTCCAATATATGGGACATTTTTGATACTGATGACCTATCCTCAGGATTGGTCATCAATATCAGATTGTTGGGGACTTACACCCAACCCTGAACAGACCAGCTGTTACGGGCAACCTTCAGGTGAGTGGTGCAGCTTTGTTCCCACACATTGGATGGATGTTCCCCTTCCATTTTTTAATTTCCATACCCTGCATCCTAATTCTACAGGTAGGCTTCAATATTAATGAAAATGGCTGCCATAGTCACACCCCATGCTTCATACATAATAAATTATTGTAGTGGGTCCCCCTGCTTACCTACTGGTACCAAAAAACACTTCTATATAGGAGACCTTGGGGAAAGAAGGCTAGGGAGGGGTAAGTTCTGGGTTGGACAGATGATTCAAGTTTTGAGACTTTAATGTTACATGTACAGATGTACCAAAGATGAATTTAGGTCTTTTATCTGCACTTTTTGTTGTAATAATGGAAAGTAAAACAGTAGAACAGAAGAAGCCCATAGCAAAGGTCAAAATGAACTCTTCATCATGGTACTTGGTTTTGTCACCTAAGCCAGAAGGACCTCCCTTCACGCTCTTGCTGTGAACCTTAGGCCAATTCTTTGAGCCCTTTTTTGCTAACTATGCAGCCCCCCAGTTAAAGGGAGTCCTACATATATTCCCAACATCCAGTAGTGCTCACTGTCCAAATGGTCTGCCTCTATGATATACATGCCCTTGATTCTACGAGAAGTCATGGATAACATATTGGAATATTAGAATGATTTGTGTTAAATGACAAAGTGGCCCAACTGGCACAAAGTTTGGGCCAGAACCCCACTTAACTGCCTACTGTTCTATCTCGACGCCTATAACTTTTGGCCATATTGTTTCTGATATACACATTTGAGTAGTTCTCGATCCACTCCCTTCTGTATTAGCTGACACAGGTAACATATTAATGTCACTGAATTGCTCCCATCCTAAAATGTAAAGCTTGTAAAGCCTAAGGTTCTGCATTCCAAGGAATCAGAAATGACATTTGGTCCACCACAGCTTTTTAGCCTTAGGGTGCATTACAAGGAAATGCTATGTAGACTAAACAGTATCACATGCTTCAAATCTAATGCTTCTCTTTAAAGTGGATCTGTCAGCTTATTTGCTGCCCTATGTAAGGACAGCATATTAAAGCTACAGGTTTATACTTCTAGTAGCCAAAAAAGCACATTTGGCTGATACATACTCTATAAGAATACAGAGGACTCATAGTAAGAAGCCTCTTTGTCTTCAGGCCAAAATTCCCCAGAACAGCAACAACAACCCCACATAGCACCCTACCATGTGGAGGAGGGCTTACTCTGGTAGGAAGGGTGTAGTTGGACTGTTGGATTATGCTACTTCCCCAGCCTATAACAGCCTTCAGGTGTGTTGTTGTGGCAGCAGCAGCCACCATACAGTGCTGCATATGACAGCCGTGAAGAGGCAAGTGGGATTATACAGTTTGATCGAAATGTGTACAGAGAACCATGTTCATTATTATACATTTTGCTTAGTGGCAAGTAGTTGTATAAAATATAGATAGGCAGTCCACGTCCATATACTGGCAGAGGATCCACGTCCAAATGGGTTGGACATAAAAATTAAAGGGCTTCTCGCACCAAAGAAACTTATAAGTTGGAGATAGGTAGAATTCTAACCGCTGGGTACTCAATTGCTACCATCACACCTATACTTAAGAAACCCTCCCTGGACCCATCCTCTCCAGCTAACTATCGCCCCATCTCACTGCTCCCGTATGCCTCAAAACTACTAGAGCAACACGTCCATTCCGAACTATCCTCCTACCTCTCATCCAATATGCTCCTTGACAGACTACAGTCAGGCTTCAGACCCCATTACTCCTCAGAATCTGCCCTAACCAAGGTCACTAATGACCTTCTAACTGCCAAAGCCAAACGTCACTATTCTGTCCTCCTCTCCTCGACCTCTCCTGTGCCTTTGACACAGTCGATCACTCCCTCCTGCTAGAAACTCTCTCATCCCTTGGCATCTCTGACCTGGCCCTTTCTTGGATCTCCTCATACCTCACCAACCGCACATTCAGCGTCTCCCACTCACACACCACCTCCCCGCCATGCCCTCTTTGTGTAGGTGTCCCCCAAGGCTCCGTCCTAGGACCCCTCCTGTTCTCAATCTACACCCTAGGCCTTGGCCAACTCATAGAATCCCACAGTTTCCATTACCATTGCTATGCTGACGACACCCAAATATATCTCTCTGGTCCAGATATTACCTCCCTGTTGTCCAGAGTCCCAGAATGTCTAGCAGCCGTAGCCTCCTTTCTCTACTCCCGCTTTCTCAAACTCAACATGGAGAAAACAGAGTTCATAATCTTTACCCCTCCATGCATGCCCCCCTACCTGACCCATCTATCAAAATTGATGAAACCACTCTTACCCCAGTCCCACAGGCCCGCTGCCTTGGGATAACCTTAGACTGTGACCTATCCTTCAAGTCGCATATTCAAACCCTCAACACCTCCAGCCCCCTCCAACTCAAGAACATCCACCGAATCCGCTCCTTCCTCACCCCTGAAACTACAAAGATGCTAGTCCATGTCCTCATAATCTCCTGCCTAGACTACTGTAACACCCTTCTCCATGGCCTCCCAGCTAACACCCTCGCCCCCCTCCAGTCCACCTTAATCTGTGCTGCTCGCTTAATACACCTCTCCCCCCGTTCTTCATCGGCCGCTCCCTTCTGCCAATCCCTTCACTGGCTACCCATCGCCCAGCGAATAGAGTTCAAATTACTAACACTGACATACAAAGCCACCCACAGCCTGTCCCCTCCATATATCTCCGACCTAATCTCCCGCTACTTGCCCACACATAACCTCCGATCCTCCAAAGACCTCCTACTGCGCTCTGCTCTTATCCGCTCTTCACACAACCATCTCCAAGACTTCTCCCGTGCATCCCCCATACTCTGGAACTCATTACCAAGACACATAAGACTGACCCCCACAGGCACAAGCTTCAAGAAGGCCCTCAAGACTCACCTATTCAAGAAAGACTACAACCTCCAATAACACTACTGTCACCACACCACCATCTGTACAGCCTCTACCCCCACCTTCTGTCTCTATCCTCTCCCCTCATAGACTGTAAGCCCTTGCGGGCAGGGCCCTCTATCCCACTGTGCCAGTTGGTCTCTGTTAGCATTATCTATCTTGTATATCTTGTGTACCGTATGTAAATCCGCAATGTAAAGCACCATGGAATTAATGGTGCTATATAAATAAATAATAATAATAATAATAATTGATTATAAATCCACATGTGTACATGCCAAAAACATCATAGTAACATAGTAATATAATAGATGATGTTGAATGAAGACACAGGTCCATCAAGTCCAACCTATAACTCTCCAATTCCTTCCTGACTCCAGTCCCGGCAATCAGTATAAAACCCTAGATCAGCTTGTCTTTGCCAAAAATCTAAAATCCATAACCTGTAATATTTTTCCCTTCAGGAACTTGCTACATCCTGTGACAGTGAGTTTCATAGTAAAGAATCCTCATCAATGTTGCTGGTGAAATGTTCTCTCCTCTAGGTGTAGAAGATGTTTCCTTGTCACTGTCACTGGCTGTTCCTTCATGTATTTGTATATTGTTATTAGATCTTCCCGTTGCCATCTTTTCTCTAAACTGAATTACTCCAAATTTGTTACTCTATCTCTGTCCTCCAATCCACCCATTCCTATGATGATCTGGTTGCATTATTGCAACAGTGTGACCGTGAGGCCACAAAGGTCTGAAGAATGGTAGTATAAATATTTAGAAGCTCCAAATGCTTATCAGTCTGTTCCTTCCAAAAATAAAACCACAAAGACCAAATACAGATGAATTAAGAACATAAAAACCTGCTGCAGTCTACAGGAGAATTATATCTTCCAAAAAGTTTTATTCTTCAATAACATAAAGCAAAAACCATATCACAATCCAGTAGAGGAATTGGGACTGGATAAAAATTATAATGGCTTTTTACTGACAAGAGATAAAACCCTTCATTCCCAATGTATATCTGCCCCTCTATAGATTCCTTGTAAGACCACATCCTTAAAATGGCATCAGTTATGGGCTCCAAAATGTAAATACCATCTATGAGAGCTAGGGTGGGTTTAAAGGGGTTGTCCAGGAAAAAAATGTTTCTTCTCTGGAGGCCGGGGAAGGAAAAAAAAAATACATAAACATACTCCCCTGTCCCCGGTGCTCTGGTGTCTCAGGTCACTGTCCAATTCGGAGGTTTCCAGTGGCAGTTCCAGGTGCACGTGATTACTGAGGCCAATCAGCAGCCTAAGGAAAGGAACTGGGACGTTACAGGTGATGTAAGCGAGTGACATCCCGTGTTCTTTCCTTAGGCCACTGTTTGGTCAAAGCGGTCATGTTCGGCAAGGACTTCTGCCAGAACAAGCCCACAGGGTGTCGCAGGACTGGACAGCAGCCTGTGCCACCAGAGCACTGGAGACAAAGAGGGTTCTTTTTTTTTTATTTTTCCTGGATAACACCTTTAAGGTTTGGAGACTAGATTAGTAAATTGAGTGGGGGGGTCGTCTCTCCCACAATGAGATATTGGAAATATTGGATTTGTTAAGCATGGAAAATAGCTGTCTTTAGTTTGATTTATTATATCCATCAACAACGGCCTATGTGCTAGATTGTTAGTGGATATGCCTACCTCACGGGGATATCCTGACAATTAAGGAATCTGTCAGCAGATTTTACCCTGGAAAACCGCTGACAGCTAAATAGGAGCTTTGGAGAGTTATTTGTACATACCTTGGTGAACAGTATTGCACAAAAGTTTTAGGAAGATGCTGCAAAGAATGAAAAATAGGAGTGTGATTAGTTTATTTTTCTCAATTAAAACAAAACATAAACAATAGAGAAATCTAAATCCATCAATATTTGGTGCGACCGTTGCCCTTTGCCTTCCACCAATTCCTCTCGGTACACTTGCAGTTTTTAAAGGAACTCGACAGGGAGATTTTTCCTGCCAGCTTGGAGAACTATATGTAAAGCAGTACTTCAGCACTCCAACAGATTGAAGATCAAAACAAAACTTTATTCCAATATAAAAACACTTGTTCACATAGCATGAAGAATATTAAGCCTTCTATAGCAGTATCCAAACATTTCTGTCCGCCATGGACCTTCGTCTGTGGGACCTCTGAGGTGGTACGCGTACAATGGCTGAGAACCACTGCTCTGGAAATTACAGATTTAACAAGTGCTCAGGTTCCAAGGCTCCTGGGGCTAGTGCCCCCCAAACCCATCACCTCCAAGTACTGAGGCACAGTAGAGGGTCTGTGTAAAGTGCGCAGTTCTCTACGGCAGCCGGTAGTCTGTGCTGAATAGACAGATAGCATCCGATCTATAATCTGATGAGTGAAAAGCTGGTCAGAAGCTGAAAGACCCTCAGAACTTTTAGAGTGTACCTACCATAGGTGACCCCACAAGCAAAAGGGTTTGCTTGGCTACATGTGCCAAATTTTCTTCCCCACTTGATATCAGGAGCAGGATCTGTGACGTGATGGACACCACAGGGTCCATTGGTTGTACTTGGTAGGAACTTTTTTCATGATGGGGTACTTGGCTTGAAAAGGTTGAGAAACACCAGGATAGAGAACAGACAAGATACACAACAGAACACTGTTGAAAAAAAAAATTACAAAAATTAAGATATTTACATTATCTATTATGTTACCTGGACTATGGAGAATAGTCCCTTAATGTAATGTGTACGGGCATTTTTCTAGGTAATAATATATCTGAATACATTATTAAAGGGATATGTCAATTTCCATATAAAATTAAGGGCATACAGTATGTAAAGTACAGTAGAAACCCATATACCTTCATGGCTGCCAAAATGGAGAGAAGATCCATAGATTAGTTCAGCATACATGCCAATATTTCAGCCAGGGAAATAGGGAAGCGTAAGTCCCCCAGAACTGCCCAAAGAATCTGCAGCATTTTGAGCAGAATTTGCATAAACTCCATTCCTTTTAGGACTGGGACATGTATATATTTGCTGGTATTATTACTAAAAATTCAGGACAACCTCTGAAAATTCATGACTGTTGAAAAGTATGGATCAGGGGTGTAACAAATGACCACAAGGTCCCTTAGCTAAGTTTGGGATGGACCCCAGTCCACCATGATAATATTCAACAGCAAGTTCAATTCATGAAAAACTTATTTTGGAACACAGTGATGTCAGCATACATAAGGTACACAGTGATGTCACAGTGCAGAGACATCACTGGGCTACCAGAACTCCAGAGGATCTTCAGATGGTCCTAGGTTGAAATCCAATAATGGTTCAGCAGAATATTCCAATTTTAAATGGTGCTATGGTCTATTTGCTTTGTGGCGTTAAGTGGGCCCAAGGAACCTCAGTCCAACACTGTAGTGCTGTTATAATAGTGGCATAATGCTCACACTGATGTAACAATCCAGTGAATATACAGGCAGAGATATCACAGTACAGGGATAATATACACAGAGATGTCACAGTAGAGGGATAATGCACATAATGATGTCACAGTACATGAATATTACACATAGTTATGTCACAACCAAGGAATGAAACAGACAGTGATATCACAGTACATGAATAAATTAAACAGTGATGTCACAGCAGGTTATCACAGTACAGGGATAATAAACACAGTGATGCCACAGTACGGGGATAATAAATACAGTTATGTCACAACCAAGGAATGAAACAGACAGTGATATCACAGTGCATGAATAAATTAAACAGTGATGTCACAGCAGGTTGAGAAACACCAGGATAGAGAACAAACAAGATACACAATAGAACACTGTTGAAAGATATTTACATTATCTATTATGTTACCTGGACTGCGGAGAATAGTCCCTTAATGTAATGTGTACGGGCAGTTATGTGAGTCTATGTTACCATTACATTGGTCTATCTGGCCAATATACAGATGTGTGGGTCGCAGACCGTAAAAATATACGCAAATTTAAAAAAAATTGTATTTTTGAGAGCTGAGGTTATAAATAGTAATGATGTCCACACAGCCGGTCCACATTACACTCCCGGTGAGCTTACACTTTAGATTCGCTCTTCATCCCAACTTATTAAAGGCTATTAGCGTCCACTTTAATGGATTGTGTTCTCAATAGCATCACAAATCTCTTGTCTCCAAATTGAATTCCCGCTGTAATGGCTGGCAAAACAGATATTTGATCAGATTATTGTACTGTACACTTCATTATATAGTCAGCGCTTGGAAAGGGACGTGAGATGGTACTTTATTATAAGTACTGTATATTATATGTATGATAGCATACTAGTTATACGTATATCTGAGTATGTGTTTTAGGATGTACGATACACAGATACCAGAGTTACAGAGGACCATTCACCACCTCCAACAAGTCCAGATATTTACATGAAATAATAGCCCCCGCTTCACTGATTCTGGCACAATTGGAATTTTTTCTTTAGCCGCCACCGTCCCTGAGCAATCAGTGCTGTTAGTTTTGGTGACCATTGAAGCCCAATCAAAGATTTCAGTGGACCCGCTGGGCTTCTGATATCGTTCAGGAGGCTGAAAGAAATCCAAAGAGGACAGGCTTGTGCAATGGACGCCATAACGGAGTGCAGGAGGAGTCAGTGTGGCTATTTCTTATGTTTGTTCACCTCTCCTAGACATCAGGAGAGATCTCAGTGTATCGAAATAGCAGTTTCGGTTCGGGACAAACAAGTTGGGTCCAAAATGAAATTGCTGGGTGAACCTCACAAATATTCATGAGACAAATCTTGTGAGGTTCGCTCAACACTAGTGGCTTCAATGTCTGCCATATATACAGTATGGGACAGTAGATCAGATAGATCACTATGAGCAAGGGAGTCATGGTTCGGGCAAGGAAATCCAGCCAATGTACGGACCGGATTTTCAGTCTGGATTAGCCATTGCAAATGGGGCTTAAGCAGAGCTGAGCGGGGCCTGTCCTGGGCTGGTTTACAAGACGTCGCATCTCAGCGCAGGCAGCGATATAATGACGTCATCACGCCGCCTACGCTGAGACACAGACGTCGCGGACAAGAAGAGGAGGCGGCGGCTGCATCAAGGCATCGCAGGTGAGTATAACTTTTTTTTTATATATATAAATAGGCCGTAACCTGTTGGAGTATCCCCGGCAGGTCAGGGCCTATTTATTTACCTACCCCGCGTCTGCTCGTGGCCGCCCCCGCTTCCCCTTCTGCTATGGGCCGCAGAAAGGGAAGTGGATGCCGCTGTGAGCGACCGCGGGGATCGGTAAGTTAGGCCGCGGGCCGCAAATACTACTATTATTATACTCCGGGGTCTATTCAGACCCCGGAGTATAATAATCGGAGGCCTAGGGTTGGTGAGGGAACATAAAAACTAGTGTTACTCACCTCCTGCGATCCGATGTAACTCCGAGCAGGCTTGAGGCCTCTGTAATGTTGTCCTAAGCTTCATTTGTCTGTATAAACTGTTAATGTTGAATGTATTTCTGTGATTCTGTTCCTTTAAGACAGCAGCCATTGTAATTGTGACATGATGCTGGAGTGAGACCCCCCCCCCTTTTATGTCAGCCTGCCTGTTCTGCAAGAGTGAAGATGTAAGAGACAGCCAATGTTGTCCTAAGCTTCATTTGTCTGTATAAACTGTTAATGTTGAATGTATTTCTGTGATTCTGTTCCTTTAAGACAGCAGCCATTGTAATTGTGACATGATGCTGGAGTGAGACCCCCCCTCCCCCCTTTTATGTCAGCCTGCCTGTTCTGCAGACAGAGTGTGAGCAGAGAAGCAGGAAGTGACGAGACAGAGAGCAGCAGCCATCTTGGCAAGTGTTGTATTGAACTGGTGTGGAGATTTTTCTGTACAGCTAAGCTGTATCTTGGTCCAGAGACAAACAGAGTGTAAAGAGACAACAGGACTAGTGAGTCCACGTGAAAGGAACTGTGCTCAGTGGCTGATCAGTGAGACTGACATTGTGACTGTGTATATGGATACCACAGATAGAGACTCGCAGTGCTGTTGACGTACTGGACAGCACCTGCTAAATCCCGGCTTACATCCCAGCTCAGTGTATGGATTCGGCAGGACTGTCAGTGTGCTGAGTGGAATCTGCTGTTGGATTACATTGCATTCAGTTGGTTTCCCTGTCTGTTAAAGAGGACTTCATTTCTCCCAAGATCCTGATAACAGTGAGGAGAGGACGCTTCACTATAAAAGAAAGGAACGACTTTGGGCCCCACCGCGCGCTTCTACGGACTGTAAGCGGTCCACCTGGACCACTGGGGAAAAGGGGGTGCACCCAAATGTGAAGTCAGGGTCAGTTAGGGATAGTTTTGAGTATATTGTTCATTCAGTGTCCATACTGCAGAAGTGGACAGAGTAAAAGTAGAAACCATTGCAGAATTTGCCTTGAAATTGTTCATGCTATATTGTATATTTTGCTTGTCTTTAGCCCTGTCATTTTACCTTTAACTAGCCTTTATTAACTTATTAGTAAATATATATTTTTTTCTTGAACTACCGCGTGTGCGTTCATTTCTGGTTGCGGAGTCCAAACCACCTGCCTTGCTCTCGGTTCACAAATTGGCGTAGTCGGCAGGATCCGCTTACCAGAATGGACGGTGACGCACCCATTCGGGAGAATGGTGCTGGAGGAAGAATGCCAGCAGGGGCTATAATGAGTCAGTTAGCTAAATTTGATGGCAATAATATGTCAGTGAGTATGTGGGTGGAACAGATACGAATGATACAGCGAATGTACCAGACCGCACCAGAAGTACTAGTAGAGCTAGCAATATTGACATTACAAGGGGATGCTAAGACCACGGTGATACTGAGGCCATTTGAACAAAGGCAGACATTTGAGCAAGTAGTCCAGATTCTAGAAACCATCTATGGAGAAACTGCATTGCTGGGGTCTCTGCAGGCTCGGTTCTTCCAGAGGGTACAACAGGAGAATGAAAGCCTTCCCCAATATGCAAATGCCCTACAAGAACTGCTCCGAGATATTCAAAGGAAGGAAAGAGGGGGCTCGCCAGCCTTCTGTAACCCTGATCGGACTCTCCGTGACCAGTTTGTCCTGGGGATACGTGATGGCAGTTTAACTGTGACTATGCAGGATTTTATACGACGAGAGACTGATGCTAAATTCCATGATGTACAGGTAGAGGCCATCTCCCGTGCCAATAGTATGGTCCCGAGGCCCCAGACCGCAGTTGGAGTTACTTTGTCACAGGGGGCTAGTTCTGGCTCAGAGACAGTAGAAAAAGGGACGGTTAAAGAAATTCTCACAGTAATGCAGAAACTGCAAGAACAAATGGAACACTTGCACACTCGTTGTGATGAGCAGTCTATGAAAATTGCAGACTTCCAGAAGACTGGAGATGAAAGGGTGAGCCATCCACACCCAGCAAGTCAGAATCACCCACCACCCCGCTGGAGGGGTGAGGATAGGACCTACCGAAGGGGTCCAAATCATTTAGTGCAGTGCTCAGGAGAAATCGAAGGGGCTTACCGAAGGGGCCCAAACAGATGGTCAGAACGACGGGGGATACGCTGCTGGGAGTGTGGACGGATGGGCCACGTTGCTGCTAGATGTCCAGAGCAGCGACAAACTTATGAGAGACCGCCGTTAAACTGAAGTCCCCTGCTGCTGTAGGGCGTGTAGTAGGGGAGACTGACAAGGAGACTATGTGGGGAGAATGCCCTGATGATGACCTGATCGCTGCAAGTCCTGTCATACAGGTGGAAATGGAGGGTATTCCGGTTACCGGGATGATTGACACGGGTTCCCAAGTAACGACCTTGAGTAGAGACTGTTATGAACGGTACTTCCGGCAACATATGAAATATGATCCCCATACATTCGTACGAGTGGTCGCAGCTAACCAGTTACCAGTTCCGGTCGTGGGAGTGGCCTGGATGAATGTCCGGGTATGTGGCCAAGATCTAGGTAGGAAAGGCATTGTGGTGGTACAGGAGTCACATGAAGTAAAGGTCCCTGTCATTTTGGGGATGAATGTGTTAAAAGAATTAGATCAGATCCTCTTTGAAAAGAAAGGTCACGGTTATTGGAAAGAAACCACCACCCATCGGCCTACTCAAACAGCTTTCCAGCGGCTGATCCGGACATGTGGCTTACAGAAAAGTTCAGATGCACAGCGTCCTCTGGCTCGAATTTCAGTTCCTTTGCATACAAAAGTTACACTGCCACCCAGTCGGGAGACAATAGTGTCCATGCCCGTAGGCACCTGTCGGAAACTAGAGGGCATAGCTGTGTTGGTAGAACCACTGCAGGCAGCCGAAGGAGGTGTTGATCCGCTAGTGGCCCGTTCCTTGGCAATAGTTCGCAATGGAAGAGTACCACTTCGATGTGTAAACACTCAGGACCAGAGTGTGGACCTGACCCCAGGGAGGCTGCTGGCTAACATCTATGTGACTCCGGAGGAAGTAAGGAAAGTAACTCCAATGCAGCTGAAGCCGACTGAAAGGGATGAGTGGACCGTAACTGTGTCCATGGGAGAAGATGAGGAACCCACCTCTGAATGGAATGGCTGTGCAATTCGAGAACAGATGAAGATGGATGTAAGTTCATGTTCTCTGGAATGGGTGCAGAAGGTAGATGAGCTGTTGTGGGAGAACCAAGCCACCTTT
The DNA here is from genome assembly GCA_947044405.1 of Leptodactylus fallax. NCBI lineage: Eukaryota > Metazoa > Chordata > Amphibia > Anura > Leptodactylidae > Leptodactylus > Leptodactylus fallax. Next base: position 781,087 of record CAMRHE010000405.1, on the reverse strand, counting down.
GCACGGTATGCTGAAGATTTTGGATGTACCACAGGGATCTACCATGAGATTCCCACAGGAGACACCCCTCCAATTAGAGAGCGCTACCGACAAATTCCTCCACAGTTGTATCAGGAAGTGAAAGAACTGTTAGCTAAGATGCTACAGGGTGGGATCATCCAAGAAAGCCAGAGTCCCTGGGCGGCTCCTGTGGTGTTAGTAAGAAAAAAAGATGGGTCCATCCGATTTTGCGTAGACTATCGGAAGTTAAACGCTTGCACCGTACGAGATTCCTACCCCTTGCCACGGATTGAGGAGTCCCTCTCAGCGCTAGGGAGAGCCCGGTACTTCTCCTCACTAGATCTGGCTAGTGGGTATTGGCAGGTGCCGATGGCCACAAAAGACAAGGAGAAGACGGCATTCATCTTGCCCATGGGACTATACGAATTTAACCGGATGCCCTTCGGGTTGACAAATGCACCCGGAACGTTTCAGCGGTTGATGGAGAAATGTCTCGGTGACTTCAACTTTGAGTTCACTCTCATCTACTTGGATGACATTATAGTGTATTCTGCGACCTTTGAAGACCATCTCCACCAGTTGGGGCAAGTATTTCGAAGATTGCAGGAACATGGGCTCAAATTGAAACCCAGTAAATGTCGGTTGTTCCAATCTGAAATTGATTACTTGGGTCACCGCGTATCAGGAGAAGGGGTGAGACCATCAAGAGACAAGATAGCGGCTGTTCAAGATTGGCCGATACCGACTACCCTGCGAGAAGTGAGGGCGTTCCTTGGAGTAGCCGGTTACTATCGACGGTTTATTAAGGATTTCGCCAAGGTAGCAGCACCACTTAATGCTCTCCTACGAGGCACATCCGGTGGTCCAAAGAACCGGTCCGTGAAGTGGGGACCTGAACAGGAACAAGCCTTCCAGGCATTGAAGGATGCACTGACAACAGCCCCAATCTTGGCATATGCTGATTACCACTTGCCGTTCCAGCTATATACAGATGCAAGCCTGTATGGTCTTGGAGCAGTGCTTTCCCAGCTTCAGGATGGCCAGGAGAGGGTCATAGCGTACGGCAGCCGGTCTTTGAGAGATTCTGAAAGAAACCCCGAGAATTATAGTTCATTTAAATTGGAGCTGTTGGCACTGGTATGGGCCATGACTGAGAAATTCTCTGAATATTTGACCGGTGCTGAAGTTTTAGTACTGACTGACAACAACCCACTAGCTCACCTGGAAAATGCCAAGCTCGGGGCGTTAGAGCAGAGGTGGATAGCCCGAATGTCTACGTTCAATTACCGCATTAAGTATCGGTCCAAGACAGAGAACCAGAATGCTGACGGACTTTCTAGGGTAACTGCCCAGACCCCCACAGAAGACGTGGATCATGAGTTGGAGCATGTGGAGGTGCCCGATTTCAGCAGATTTTCACAGGCCTTGACCGCCACTAATCAGTTTGAGATGGAGGGGACTGAAATGGCTCCTTTCTTTGGTCCCTCACGACAGGAATGGGCACAGATACAACAGACCCATGAGGGGCTGGCGCAGATGATCAAGTGTGTTGAGAAAGGCCAGAAGCCCTGTAGAGAGGAAAGAGAACGACTGACACGTGAGATATTATCTGTTTTGAGTCAGTGGGAAAAGTTGGAGATGAAAAATGGAGTGCTATGCCGAAAGGTCTATTTACCTTCTGAGATCGACATTCGATACCAAATTGTGGTGCCTAGTGAACTGGCTCGCTCGTTGGCAGTTGAGGCTCATAATAAGAATGGACATTTTGGTCATGAGAAGACCTTTCGTTGGTTACAGCGACTGATTTACTGCCCTGGTCTTCGTCAAATGGTCGAAGAAGTATGCCGCAGCTGTCGAACTTGTGAGATCCATAAGGCAATAGAACAGAGAGCTCCCCTGCAAACCATCGTGACCCAGGAACCTTTAGAAATCGTCATGATAGACTATCTAATGGTGGGCCCATCCAATAGCGGACACCAGTATTGCCTCGTAATGGTGGATCACTTCACCAAATTTGCGGTGGTAATCGCCACCAAGGACCAGACAGCTGAGTCAGCAGCTCGTGCTCTGTGCCAAGATTTCATTCGAGTATATGGGTGCCCCCAACGCATCCACTCCGACCAGGGCGCCTGCTTTGAGGGACACGTAATGAAAGAAGTTCAACGTATCTACGGGATAAAGAAGTCGCACACGACTCCATACCACCCTCAGGGAAATGGGGCCTGTGAAAGATTCAACAGAACTCTGCTACAGATGCTGCGGACTCTGGAGGAAGACAAGAAGTTACAGTGGCCTCAGTTCTTGTCTGAAATGGTGTGGGCCTATAACAATCAGGTCCATTCTACAACGGGGTACTCTCCTTATACACTTCTCTTTGGGCGGTCTGGGCGAAGTATAGGAGAATTACAGTTGAATGATGTGGATGGGTTCCCTCCGAGGGATCCAACCTCTTGGGTGCGGGCGCATCGGCAGAGACTTGAGACGATCCATCGATTGGTGCGGCAGCGCCTGCAAGAACATCCCCATCCTGATAAGACCCCAGTGCAAGAAGCACCATTGCAACCAGGCGACCTGGTGCTAGTTCGTGTCAAGAAACCCCAAGGGAAATTGGAAAGCAGATGGGAGGCTTTGCCGTATCGTGTTGTTGGCCGCAAGTATGCGAATGGGCCAGTGTACCAGGTCCAGAAAGAAGGAACTGATTGTGTTCGAGTACTTCACCGAAATATGTTGCGCCTGTGTCATTCTGAAGGGACAAATCACGATGGGCCTGCCAATGTGAATGAGCTCCCACAGTCAGAGAATGGAGGTGCGGAATGGGCCTCCGACGAGGAGGATGATTGTTGGCCGATCCCTGCTCCTGGGGATGTTCCACCTGTGACTACTGTATCTCCGGCCTGTGCCCCCTCTGGTGCGGAATCCGCTGGTCCTTCTCAGCCCATAGCTGCAGCACCCCATAATATACCACCGGTCCTCAGACGGACCACTAGGCCAAATGCTGGTATTCCCCCTGTTCGGTATGCGCAGGATGAGTTTGTTTGTCCTGCCATACATCGGTATACTACCACTCTGTGCATAAAAGTACAACCCTCTGGATATACAGTCATAGGCAGGGACTGCCAATCTTAAAGTGGGGGGGAATATGTAAGAGACAGCCAATGTTGTCCTAAGCTTCATTTGTCTGTATAAACTGTTAATGTTGAATGTATTTCTGTGATTCTGTTCCTTTAAGACAGCAGCCATTGTAATTGTGACATGATGCTGGAGTGACTCACCCCCTTTTATGTCAGCTTGCCTGTTCTGCAGACAGAGTGTGAGCAGAGAAGCAGGAAGTGACGAGACAGAGAGCAGCAGCCATCTTGGCAAGTGTTGTATTGAACTGGTGTGGAGATTTTTCTGTACAGCTAAGCTGTATCTTGGTCCAGAGACAAACAGAGTGTAAAGAGACAACAGGACTAGTGAGTCCACGTGAAAGGAACTGTGCTCAGTGGCTGATCAGTGAGACTGACATTGTGACTGTGTATATGGATACCACAGATAGAGACTCGCAGTGCTGTTGACGTACTGGACAGCACCTGCTAAATCCCGGCTTACATCCCAGCTCAGTGTATGGATTCGGCAGGACTGTCAGTGTGCTGAGTGGAATCTGCTATTGGATTACATTGCATCAGTTGGTTTCCCTGTCTGTTAAAGAGGACTTCATTTCTCCCAAGATCCTGATAACCGTGAGGAGAGGACGCTTCACTATAAAAAGAAAGGACCGACTTTGGGCCCCACCGCGCGCTTCTACGAACTGTAAGCGGTCCACCTGGACCACTGGGGAAAAGGGGGTGCACCCAAATGTGAAGTCAGGGTCAGTTAGGGATAGTTTTGAGTATATTGTTCATTCAGTGTCCATACTGCAGAAGTGGACAGAGTAAAAGTAGAAACCATTGCAGAATTTGCCTTGAAATTGTTCATGCTATATTGTATATTTTGCTTGTCTTTAGCCCTGTCATTTTACCTTTAACTAGCCTTTATTAACTTATAGTAAATATATATTTTTTTCTTGAACTACCGCGTGTGCGTTCATTTCTGGTTGCGGAGTCCAAACCACCTGCCTTGCTCTCGGTTCACAAAGAAATCAGGTGATACCTTTTAGAGGCTAACTGAGTATATTTATAAGTAAGCTTTCAGGAGTACTCGCTCCCTTCATCAGACATGGTGTGATACAAGAACTGAAAATTAACAGATTTTTATACACAGACAGAGTGTGAGCAGAGAAGCAGGAAGTGACGAGACAGAGAGCAGCAGCCATCTTGGCAAGAGAGAAGACAGGTGTCTGTGTTGTGTTGACCTGGTGTGGAGATTTTTCTGTACAGCTAAGCTGTATCTTGGTCCAGAGACAAACAGAGTGTAAAGAGACAACAGGACTAGTGAGTCCACGTGAAAGGAGCTGTGCTCAGTGGCTGATCAGTGAGACTGACATTGTGACTGTGTATATGGATACCACAGATAGAGACTCGCAGTGCTGTTGACGTACTGGACAGTAACTGCTAAATCCCGGCTTACATCCCAGCTCAGTGTATGGATTCGGCAGGACTGTCAGTGTGCTGAGTGGAATCTGCTGTTGGATTACATTGCATTCATTTGGTTTCCCTGTTAAAGAGGACTTCATTTCTCCCAAGATCCTGATAACCGTGAGGAGAGGACGCTTCACTATAAAAGAAAGGACCGACTTTGGGCCCCACCGCGCGCTTCTACGGACTGTAAGCGGTCCACCTGGACCACTGGGGAAAAGGGGGTGCACCCAAATGTGAAGTCAGGGTCAGTTAGGGATAGTTTTGAGTATATTGTTCATTCAGTGTCCATACTGCAGAAGTGGACAGAGTAAAAGTAGAAACCATTGCAGAATTTGCCTTGAAATTGTTCATGCTATATTGTATATTTTGCTTGCCTTTTTCCCTGTCATTTTACCTTTAACTAGCCTTTATTAACTTATAGTAAATATATATTTTTTTTTCTTGAACTACCGCGTGTGCGTTCATTTCTGGTTGCGGAGTCCAAACCACCTGCCTTGCTCTCGGTTCACAGTAACGTCATCAGGTCGCGTCGCCGGCCTGATCACGTGACGTGTGTGCGCAATTAAACAGGGCTGAAAGCTGCAAGGAGTGCACCGGTGTCCAGGATAGGTAAGTAACTCTGGTTTTTATGTTTGTATTCTCCCCTGGGTCTCCAATCATTATACTTTGGGGTCTGAAAAGACCCCAGAGTATAATAATAGTTCATGGGTGGTCCACTATGGGGCATAATACCCTGTGCAGGGACCACTGTAGAGCATAATACCCTGTGCAGGGGCCACTCTGGAGCATAATACAAGTGCAGGGGCCACTCTGGAGCATAATACCCTGTGCAGGGACCACTGTAGAGCATAATACCCTGTGCAGGGGCCACTCTGGAGCATAATACAAGTGCAGGGGCCACTATAGAGCATAATACCAGGTGCAGGGGTCACTATGGAGCATAATACAAGTGCAGGGGCACTATGGAGCATAATACCAGTGCAAGGGCCACTATGGAGGATAATACCAGTGCAGGGGCCACTATGGAGCATAATACCAGTGCAAGGGCCACTATAGAGCATAATACCAGTGCAGGGGCCACTATGGAGCATAATACCGTGTGCTGGGGCCACTGTGGAGCATAATACCGTGTGCAGGGGCCAATATGGAGCATAATACCGTGTGCAGGGGCCAATATGGGGCATAAAACTGTGTGCAGGAGTTGCTGTGGAACATAATACCGTGTGCAGTGGCCAATGCGGGGCATAATACCGTGAGCAGGGGCCACTATGGAGCATAATACCGTGTGCAGGGGCCACTGAGAGGCATAATACAGTGTGCAGGGGCCGCTGCGGGCCATAACACTGTGTAATACTGTGTGCAGGGGCTGCTGTGGAACATTATAGTGTGTGTAAATGGGGTGCTATAAACATGGGCTATGGCACCTGTTTATATTATACGCTGTCTGTTTATAGTGACCGTGTGATGTAATTGTAGCCTTGTCACATACTGTAGACATGTACAGGACGAGGCTGTAGTTACATTACATGGCTGCTATGAGATGAATTACACTATGTAAACAGAGAAGCGGTCACGGCGCTTACACAGGTACCATTCAAACAGCTCATCAGTGGGGGTCCTGGGTTTTTGAACCCCACTGATTAGTTTATTAATGACCTGGAAAACCTTTTAATTAGTTAACACCTGGGGTATTATTAATAAGGGGCACTATTTATACAGGGTACACACGGACATTATTAATATAAAGATGCACTTGGGAGTATTATTCATTATATCATATATTATATAATTGGGGGTAGCAGCAGGATGGGGGCTTTGTGTAGGTGAGGACAATGTGGGTTGGATGCCTGGAAAAGTGAGGAGCCAAAGATGTCTGTGTTGCAAACTTTACAGAGACAAGTCACAGCTGGAAGAAATGGTCATGGTGGCCCAAAGGGAAGAGAAGGGAAATGTGACCAATTAGTCAGAGACGTCACCGGTAAGTCACAGAATGTTACTGCACTGTATTCACCTAAATGATAGAGGATAAATACCTGAGTGATGGGGGTCTGTCTGCTGAGACCCCCACTGGGCCTGAGAATTGGGTTTTTTTTCCCCACTAGGTGGGAATCCAGCCTGGCTGCAGCCATATATATAGGTGTGTCACTTGGTGGATGGACAAACCCGCGTGGCTCTCATTCACTTCAATGGGAGTGCCAAAGATAGCCGAAGTCCAGTACTCAGCTATCTGCGGGGCTCCTATTATAGAGAATGGGGGCCATGTGGGCTCGTCCATCCACCAAGCAGAAGATATGTGAAGTTACTTTCATTGTTAATGCCGTGTTGTTGATCTGATACTGAAGTAATACAGGAAGAAGAATTCTTAAAAACTGTTTTATAACTTTGTGTATTGTGTATATTGTGCGACGATAACAGTGTGTTAAATTAGTAGCATGGAAACTCAGTTTTTTTTTTTTTTTTTTTTTTTTGGGGGGGGGGGGGGCGTCTTTCTATAGTCCGCCTCAGGCAGCAAAGAGGCTAGGTTCACCACTGGGCTTAAGTGCACCTCTGTGGCCCTAAGTCCTAGGGTGGTGCACTTTCATAGATTGTACAGTGCGCCCCAGCATTTGGGCCACAACAGGCATCAGGCTAACTGCTACCCCTGACTTTTGGGGCATATCCACAGGATGCAGACATCTTGCTTGGAAAACTGAATTAGGCTAAAGCCCAAAGTTGCAGAAAAGCGAGTTTTTTTTGGTGCAGATTTTGCCGCATTTTTTTGAGCCAAAGCCAGGACTGAATTTAGCAGAAGTGAGAAGTAAAAGAGCTTTCTATATATTTCCCATTCCTGTTGAAACCACTCTTGGCTTTGACTCAAAAAACCTCAAAATCTGCAACAACAAAAACTGTGTTTCCGCAAAGTGTGGCCTCAGCCTTAAGTGGCTTTAGAGAAGACCACAACCAAGTTTGGTGAAGGGATGGGAGCTGCTTGTCCATCACTGGCAGATATGAAACACCCTCACCCTTTTTAAAAGTGTATTATGATGTTCTGCAGCATCTCTGGACTGTGTATTATCATGTCCTATGGCATCTGTGGTGTGCATTATCATGTTCTGCGGCAGCTGAGGTGCCTGTTATAATATTTTGAGTGTGTATAATGATGTTCTACAGCATCCAGGGCATATATTATGATGTTCTGCAGAAGCTGAGGTGTGTATTTTCATGTTCTGCAGCAGCTGAGGTGTGTATTTTCATGTTCTGCAGCAGCTGAGGTGTGTATTTTCATGTTCTGCAGCAGCTGAGGTGTGTATTATGATGTTCTGCAGCACCTGAGGTGTGTACTATCATGTTCTGCAGCACCTGAGGTGTGTATTATCATGTTCTGCAGCACTTGAAGTATGTGTTTTCATGTTCTGCAGCATCTGAGGTTAATATTATCATGTTCTGCAGCACTTGAGGTATGTGTTTTCATGTTCTGAAACAGTTCGGGTGTGTATTATCATGTTCTTCAGCACCCGAGGTGTGTATTATCATGTTCTGCAGCACCCGAGGTGTGTATTATCATGTTCTGCAGCACCTGAGGTGTGTATTATTATGTTCTGCAGCAGCTGATTATGCATTTTCATGTTCTGCAGCAGCTGAGGTGTGTATTATCATGTTCTATTGCAGCTGAGGTGTGTATTATCATGTTCTGCAGCACCCGAGGTGTGTATTATGATGTTCTGCAGCACCTGAGATATGTATTCTGATGTTCTGCAGCACCTGAGGTGTGTATTATGATGTTCTGCAGCACCCGAGGTAAGTATTATCATGTTCTGCAGCAGCTGAGATGAGTATTATCATGTTCTGTTGCAGCCGAGGTGAGTATTATCATGTTCTGCAGCAGCCGAGGTGAGTATTATCATGTTCTGCAGCAGCCGAGGTGAGTATTATCATGTTCTGCAGCAGCCGAGGTGAGTATTATCATGTTCTGCAGCAGCCGAGGTGAGTATTATCATGTTCTGCAGCAGCCGAGGTGAGTATTATCATGTTCTGCAGCAGCTGAGGTATGTATTATGATGTTCTGCAGAAGCTGAGGTGTGTATTTTCATGTTCTGCAGCACCTGTGGTGTGTATTATGATGTTCTGCAGCACCTGAGGTGTGTACTATCATGTTCTGCAGCACCTGAGGTGTGTATTATGATGTTCTGCAGCACCTGAGGTGTGCATTATGATGTTTTGCAGCACCTGAGGTGTGTATTATCATGTTCTGCAGCACCTGAGGTGTGTATTATGATGTTCTGCAGCACCTGAGGTGTGTACTATCATGTTCTGCAGCACCTGAGGTGTGTATTATCATGTTCTGCAGCACTTGAAGTATGTGTTTTCATGTTCTGCAGCATCTGAGGTTAATATTATCATGTTCTGCAGCACTTGAGGTATGTGTTTTCATGTTCTGAAACAGCCCGGGTGTGTATTATCATGTTCTTCAGCACCCGAGGTGTGTATTATCATGTTCTGCAGCAGCTGAGGGGTGTATTATCATGTTCTGCAGCACCTGAGGTGTGTATTATTATGTTCTGCAGCAGCTGATTATGCATTTTCATGTTCTGCAGCAGCTGAGGTGTGTATTATCATGTTCTATTGCAGCTGAGGTGTGTATTATCATGTTCTGCAGCACCCGAGGTGTGTATTATGATGTTCTGCAGCACCTGAGATATGTATTCTGATGTTCTGCAGCAGCTGAGATGAGTATTATCATGTTCTGCAGCGCCCGAGGTAAGTATTATCATGTTCTGCAGCAGCTGAGATGAGTATTATCATGTTCTGTTGCAGCCGAGGTGAGTATTATCATGTTCTGCAGCAGCCGAGGTGAGTATTATCATGTTCTGCAGCAGCTGAGGTGAGTATTATCATGTTCTGCAGCAGCCGAGGTGAGTATTATCATGTTCTGCAGCAGCCGAGGTGAGTATTATCATGTTCTGCAGCAGCCGAGGTGAGTATTATCATGTTCTGCAGCAGCCGAGGTGAGTATTATCATGTTCTGCAGCAGCCGAGGTGAGTATTATCATGTTCTGCAGCAGCCGAGGTGAGTATTATCATGTTCTGCATCAGCAGGGAAACAAACATCACTGTATAATTCAAACTGCAGCTGCTGAAGAACCTCCTTTCTTTTAAAAAGAGAGTGATACTACTTATCAGTCAATAAGTGATTCACACAGGAGCAAGAACTTACTGCAAAAAATACATTTGCCTCTGCTGACCCAGCGCCTCTTATCTATGAATAATCCTGGCTTCTGACATTACAATGTGATCCATGTACAGTACATACATTATCCACAGAAACTTTCTCTTCAATTCTCTTCCTACCCTGTTTCCCCGAAAATAAGACAGCGTCTTATATTAATTTTTGCTCCCAAAGATGTGCTGTGTCTTATTTTCAGGGGATGTCTTATTTTTTTTTTCAATGAAGAAGAATTCACATTTATTGCTGAACAAAAAAATGAACATTTATTATATACGGTACTGTACGGTAATGTAGTTGTCATCACAAACCAGCATAACCAGACAAACTGTGAATCCTATCAAGAATTTCTTACTACCGTACCATTATTTCCATGTACAACAATTAACAGTATGGTACATTTACCAATATTTACGGTACGAATAGAAAGTAAAATTTATTCAATGACAGTTATGTCATCATCTTCTAGGACATCATCATAACAATCCAAACCATTAATTTCCCTGCACACAGTATCATGTCCCATAGTGGCCCCTGCACACAGTATCATCTCCCATAGCGGCCCCTGCACACAGTATCATCTCCCATAGTGGCCCCTGCACACAGTATCATCTCCCATAGTGGCCCCTGCACACAGTATCATGTCCCATAGTGGCCCCTGCACACAGTATCATCTCCCATAGCGGCCCCTGCACACAGTATCATGTCCCATAGCGGCCCCTGCACACAGTATCATGTCCGGCCTGCACACGTACTGCCCATAGCGGCCCCTGCACACAGTATCATATCCCATAGTGGCCCCTGCACACAGTATCATCTCCCATAGTGGCCCCTGCACACAGTATTATGCTATATAGTGGCCCCTGCACACAGTATCATTCCCCATAGTGGCCCCTGCACACAGTAGTTTGCCCCATAGTGGACCACCCATGAACAATTATTATACTGTGGGGTCTTTTCAGACCCCAGAGTATAATGATCGGAGACCCAGGAGAGGATAGAAACATAAAAAAACAACGTTGCTTACCCGTTCCTCGCTCCGGTGCATGCCCGTGCGCTACTCCGGCCTTCTTCACTGTTAGACCAGGCCGCGTCACGTGATCCGGCCGGCGTCGCGACGCAAAATGACGTCCGCTGACGTCTGCGACGTCACCAAACAGGCCCGAAGCCTGGAGAAGGACAGGTAAGCACATAGATTTTTATGTTCGCTCACCTCCCCTGGGCCGCCGATTATTATACTCGGGGGTCTGAAAAGACCCCCGAGTATAATGATAGCAGAGATTGTGGGGTTCTCCCGCGGCCAAACATATCGTATATACCGTATGTTCTGTTCGGGAACATACGCCTTACTTTCGGGGGATGCCTTATATTAGGCAATTCTCCGAAACCTCTCCTATGCCTTACTTTCGGGGGGTGTCTTATTTTCGGGGAAACACGGTAATTATAAGTTTCTGATGAAAATAACATCAGGGATCAAATCCAAAAAGAAAAAAAAATCATGAGAGGTCAAATCCAAGTCTAGCTATCCGAGCAATAGTCTATTAATCTCAGTGGATCTGAGCACTGGCCTCCCCCCACCCTATATAATTACATGTATGTCTGCCTCACGCTGCCCTGTAGGTCATCCATTGCTCATGTCACATAGAATGAGAACACAGGTTGTTTCACGGCCAATTGTATCACGGCCATAGGCTGACATGATTGAAGAAGGTACTGTCTACATCTGACAGATTTCTCCGCTTGTCATATATTAAATTCATGTGGCTTTTTAAAGGACTTTTCTTCCCCCCCCCCAAGTGTAACGATTTCTAGAAATTCTTGTCTTCTTCTAGGAACTGATACCTTCACTCCATTTGTGCACTGAAGATTCCAGACCTGTAAGACCAGACCCTTTTAGTTGCTTTACATTACATTTTATTATGATGGATTTCTTTTTGCACTATGGCATTTGGCTGATATCCCAGTATATTCCAAAATATTGCATCATCTAATATCAAGCTTGAAATGGCAAACAGATAGAAATAATAGTAAACTACAGTAATATACTATGGCACAAACGAAACATACGGCTCCATAGGCACTCTATATGTCCTCCTAGGGTGTCACAATGTTCCGTTGCCTTATGGAGAAATTCTGCCCAAGAAGCGATTTTTCTAGGTAATAATATATCTGAATACATTATTAAAGGGATATGGCAATTTCCATGTAAAATTAAGGGCATACAGTATGTACAGTACAGTATAAACCCATATACCTTCATGGCTGCCAAAATGGAGAGAAGATCCATAGATTAGTTCAGCATACATGCCAATATTTCAGCCAGGAAAATAGGGAAGCGTAAGTCCCCCAGAACTGCCCAAAGAATCTGCAGCATTTTGAGCAGAATTTGCATAAACTCCATTCCTTTTAGGACTGGGACATGTATATATTTGCTGGTATTGTTACTAAAAATTCAGGACAACCTCTGAAAATTCGTGACTGTTGAAAAGTATGGATCAGGGGTGTAACAAATGACCACAAGGTCCCTTAGCAAAGTTTGGGATGGACCACAGTCCACCATGATAATATTCAACAGCAAGTTCAATTCATGAAAAACTTATTTTGGAACACAATGATGTCAGCATAAAGGACTAAGGTACACAGTGATGTCACAGTGCAGAGTCATCACTGGGCTACCAGAACTTCAGAGGATCCTTAGACGGTCCTAGGTTGAAATCCAATAATGGTTCATCAGAAGATTCCAATTTTAAATGGTGCTGTGGTCTATTTGCTTTGTGGGGTGAAGTGGGCCCAAGGAACCTCAGTATAATAGTGGCATAATGCTCGCAGTGACGTAACAATCCAGTGAATATACAGGCGGAGATATCACAGTACAGGGATAATGTACACAGTGATGTCACAGTAGAGGAATAATGTTCACAGTGATGTCACAGCACAGGGATAATGCACATAGTGATGTCACAGTACATGGATAATAGACACAGTGATGTCACAACCAAGGAATGAAACAGACAGTGATATCACAGTACATGAATAAATTAAACAGTGATGTCACAGCAGGTTATCACAGTACAGGGATAATAAACACAGTGATGTCGTAGTACAGTAATAATGTATACAGTGATATCACAGTACAGAGATAATAAACACAGTGATGTCACAGTACAAGGATAATAAACACAGTGATGTCACAGTAAAGGGGTAATACACACAGTGATGTCACAGTACAGAAATCATGTACATTGTGATGTCATAGAAGAGGGACAATAGACATAAATATCCCACAGTACAGGGATAATGCTCCCAGTGATGTCACAACACAGGGATAAACCAGCACAAGAATAATGTGCACACATAAGAATAATGTCACCGCACACAAATAATGTACACGCAGTGATATTATGACACGAGAATAACACAAATGTACAGTGTGACACCATAGGAAGAATATAGTGAAATCACATGTAGGTTTAAGGGGCCTACATGACATAACGTAGTGATAATGGAAAAAGTAATGCTGCAGAAAAAGCGCAGTGCGTACAGCAGGAATGATACTCTGTGAAGAGGGGATCTCTGCATATACTGTAGAAACATAGAAGATTGACCTCCAGAAAACAAACACTTGGCCCATCTAGTCTGCCCTTTTATGATTTCTTTTGTATTTTTATTGTTGGTTCACATGGTGTCAACACCCATTAAAATAGGTGATATGTATTATATGTACATATGGCCTTAGTATTACAGGCGCATCTCAATCAATTAGACTATTTTTGAAATGTTCATTCATTTCAGTAATTCAGTAATACAATCCATAATCAGCGTCTTCCATGATTGTGTCTCCTACTGAACCAGACTGAGGGACCATTTAAAGGCTTAGGAAACCTTGGCAGGTGACACTGAATTTACAATACTGAACTGAACTTACAATATTCTAATTTTCTTAGATTTGGGTTTTCATTACCTGTAATCCATAATCAACATTTACAGAAATAAAACACTTGAAATAGAAGACTCTGTGTGTAAAGAATCTAGAAAATATAGGAGGTCACTTTTTTAATTTAATTACTAAATAAATGTTTCAAAGATATTTTAATTTATTGAGATGCCCCTGTATGTACTGTATAGTCATGTTGTATGCTATGTTGCTATACTGATCACATGCATGTAAATAAACAATACAATAAAGACTATGCAATAAATCAATGGCATGCATATATACAATACAGAGTATACGATATTACTTACATATATAGCACCATCATATTCTGCAGCGCTTTTACAGATATTGTCAGTCACTGCCCCATATAGGGCTCACAATCTATATTCCCTATCAGTATGTCTTTGGTGTGTGGGAGGAAACCGGAGTACCCGGAAGAAACCTATGCAAACACGGGGAGAACATACAAACTGAACCCAGCAAGGCAACAGTGCTAACCACCTAGCCACCGTCCTAATAAATCAAGCATGTAAATATACAATACAATATGCAATACATCAATGGCATGTAAATATACAATACAATATTCAGTATACAATGAATGTATGCCATACAATGCAAGAGTATACAATAAATCAATCATGCAAATATACAATACAATATACAGTATACAATGTATCAATGGCATGTAAATATATAATATACAATAAATCAAAGGCATGCAAATATGTAATGCAATATACAGTATATAATAAAATAAAGGCATGCAAATATACAAAACAATATACAATAAATCAATGACATGTAAATATATAATACAATATTCAGTATACAATGAATGTATGCCATGTAAATATACAATATATAATAATTCAATGGCATGTAAACATACAATACAATACACAGCATACAATAAAATAATGGAATGCAAATACACAATACAATATACAGGATACAAGAAATCTATGGCATGAAAAATTACAATATAAAATAAATCTCTGGTATTGTAGTCTCATTATAAGAGTAACTTGAAGTTCCTGGGCCCCAGTGTAAAACCTGTTACAGACCCCCTACCAAGTGCTATTTATAACACTGGTGTCTTATTATGTGGCAGATGGGTATCTGAGCCCCCTACGGCACCATGACCTGGGCACGGCCATTACCTCTGCACTCCTATATCACTAGATTACCAGGTATGACTTTCCTACATATATTGGATGGATAGTACATTGGGTGGATAGTACATTGGGTGGATAGTATATAGCAGCAGGTAATATGAAGCCTCAGTCATTTCCCTCGGTCTTGTTACAGTATACACTTGTATAATGAAGCCCATCCTACGACATAGACTCCCCAGGTGATATCTGTGCCTGTGCACGCATACAGCTGCACACTGGGGGGGACTGAAAGGTCACTCATACACTAGGATGCATTGCCTGCTAGTTCTCACAAAAGGCCATAGCTGTAAGCGAAAAGCAGGAGCTCGTCCTTATCAATCCACCACTTTAACTATGCGAAAGGAGGAGTCAGATGGGAACGAAAAATGTTGCGTCAGCTCTTTCAGATTTCTGTTAAAACAGGCTGAAAATACCCAAGCGCCTTTCAGTGTTTAAGATAGCAGGGGTGAGAGTTAATGATGAGTTTATGGTAATAAATCTACTCATCCTTCACGACACATTACAGCCCATAGACAGCAAGAAATCCAAATCCATCTGCTGAAATAAGCTGGAAATGAATGGAAACTGCAATAGCAACTGCATTTGGGGTTATATGGGGCAGCGGACCCCAACCTATAGCTCTATGGTTATCAGGGCATGCTGGAGGTTGTGGTTTTACAACAGCTGGAGACCTATAGGGTGGAGACCACTGTATTAGGATACTGACTACTAGCAATTTTATAATATACTGACATTTACAATTGAAGTGGATACAATATTGGTCCTCGTGGGCTAGAAAAAGATCAGAATGATCACAATTGTGCGGTACATGCCCATTGTAGTCACCCGTCAAGCATACAGTACTGTGCAAAAGTTTTAGACAGGTGTAGGAAAATGCTACAAAATAAGAATGCTTGCAGAAATAGAAGGGTTAATAGTTTATTTATTTTTTCAATTAACAAAAAGAAGTGAATGAAGAAAAGAGAAATTTAAATCTTATCAATATTTGGTGTGACCTTTGCCCTTTGCCTTCCATCAATTCTTCTCGGTACTTGCAGACAGTTTTTGAAGGAACTCAGCAGGGAGGTTGTTCCCACCATCTTGGAGAACTAAGCACAGATCTTCTGTGGATGTAGGCTTGCTCCAATCCTTCTGTTTCTTCATGTCATCCCAGACAGACTGGATGATGATGAGATCAGGGCCTGTGGGGGTCGTATCATCACTTCCTGGACTTCTCCTCCAAAGGGGAAAGGTCACACCACATATTGATGGGATTTACATTTTTCTTTTCTTCATTCACTTAATTTTGTTAATTGACAACAATAAACTATTAACCCTTCTATTTCTGAAAGCATTCTTACTTTGCAGCATTTTTCCAAACCTGCATAAAACTTTTGCACAACACCTGTTTTAATGATAGGTCATACAGTTTTAAAAAATGGTGTCTGTTTTACCCTTGCCCTTACCCAGGGGCGTAAATACCAGGGTAGCAGCGGTAGCGGCTGCCACAGGGCCTGGAACATTATGGGGCCCGGAGCCCTGTGGCAGCCGCTACCGCGAACCCCACAAACACTGCTATCATTATACTCCGGGGTCTGAAAAGACCCCGGAGTATAACGATCAGGGGCCCAGGGGAGGTGAGGGAATATAAAAAACACTGTAACTCACCTCTCCTACGCTCCGCAGGCTTGGGGCCTGTTTGGTGACGTCCCAGACATCAACCGACGTCATTATGCATTGCAACGCCGGCCTCACTCACACGAGATCTGGTCCAACATTGAAGATGGCCAAAGTAGTGCACCAGTAGCATTGTTTTTTATTTTTGTATCATACCCTGGGTCTCCGATCATTATACTCTGGGGTCTGAAAAAACCCCAGAGTATAATAATCGTTGATGGGTGGTCCACAATGGGGCATGTCGAATGTTCGCCTTGGGGCCCAGCCATTCCTAGTTACGCCACTGCCCTTACCATGGGGTGTCTTGATATAATGTAGTATTGCTATTGTATAGGCTAATAGTTCCTGTCCAACCATCTACTCAGGAGCTCAAAATAGAATTCCTAAGTTCATGACTGGCAGCATGTAGTAATATTACACGTAGTGGCAAATACCTTAGCTGAACCAATTCTTTCTATAAAATCCTAATTCTGTGGTCATGATTCACCTAGCTGTTGTATCACATTGATATAATAACTATAATATAGTATAATATAATCTTCACATTGACAGAATTGCAGACATCTTTGAACAGTACCATGAAAAAGACTAAAAATGTACCAGTGGCTGATGCTGGATGATAAATCTGTTGTATCTTTACAATATCTAGTCTATGTGCAAAGATGATGTCGGGGGAGCAGACCGGCTGTCCCTCTTCTAGTCCTTCGCCCATTTCCACCATGGCAAATACGGGGCGACCCTTGGATTTGTCATACCTCCCCATCGTCCCGGATTCATCAAGACAGTCCTGGATTCGGGGTCCTGTCCCACTGCTGGTGGGAAGTATACCCTAGCTTCAACTCATCTGCATTCCACTCCCTGCTTCACCATTCGACCCCTGTCTCTTCTCCAGGAGCTGTAGATATGATGTAGTGACGTACAAAATTTTGGAGTTCACCACCCAGGAATCATTGTTATACTCCAGGGTCTGTTCAGTGGTCTCCCAGGGCCGTGACATCACAGAAGAAATCAGGGACACTACAAGGGAGCCAGGAGAGATGAGGGAAGGTGACTATCAGTATTTATAATTTTACCGCACCTCCCCTCTGCCTCCAGTATACTGTGAAGAGACTCCAGAGTATATACAATAAAAGCACCTTTGGTTCAGACAAAAAAAACAAAACTGGTGTGTGAACTTCACAAATATTCGCAAGAACAAATCTCATGAGGTTTGCCCATCTCTATTCATATGTGCATTATAAGTAGTCCCATCATTTCTGACAACATATAGATGTGGGTAATGATTTATGTCGGCTTCTCATTCGGTAGAAGTCAATGGACAGGTGACCACATGGCCTTCTTGTTTGGAATCTATGAAAGGGTCAAGCATTGCTTTGAAACTTGACCTACAGGTGGCGCTGGAGAGAGAGAAGTCTTCCTTCTGGAGGGGAACTATTTGTCATACTGCTGTATCACTATTGCGGTAGAGATGCATTTTCCTACCACAACATCATGTAAGCAAGTAGATCCAATGCAAAAGGAGTGAAATGCCTTCAATTCCTGTTGTGACCTGAAGAGCTACATGTGCAAAAATCTCTTTAAATTTCAGCCACAAAATGCCAAAAGGATTTTTTTCATTAGTATTCATGTCCCGCGGGCATAGATTCTAATGTACATACTAGCAGCTTGTAACAGCTGGACAAGAGCCAGATCAGCGAGCATCTAAGAAAAGGGGAGGATCAATGGTATCCAGTATTGATGGTTTTGTACCTATCAGCCTGTAAGTGCTTGTCAACCTCTAAGTGCAACCTGATAGGTAAAAGAGAGCAAAATTATTTTCTAGTTTTATGGCTGATACTGTGATAAAAATCATTGTGAAAAGTCTAGAGATGAGATTACATAGTGCTTACTTTTGTAGATCTCCAGCTGCTTTAAACTAGGAGTTGTCCCTATTGGAGCTTCACTTGAATTGGAGTTGAGCCGTAAAACCCCAATAGGGCTACTACACAGTCTACAGAGCTGTCCGCTTCCAGCCAGGGGCGTAACTAAAGGGAGAGCTGAAGTGACGTCTACGAGGAGACCTAATAACAATGTACAAATACATAAAGGGACAGCACAAAGAACTTTCTAATGATCTTTTTAATCCTAGGACGGTGACAGTGACAAGGGGACATCCTCTACATCTGGAGGAGAGAAAGTTTCACCTGCAACATAGAAGGGAATTCTTTACTGTAAGAGCAGTAAGGCTATGGAAGTCACTGCCCAAGGAAGTGGTGATGGTGGATTCATTGAGCAAGTTCAAACAGGACCTGGATGTCTTTCTCAAACAGAAACATATTACAGGTTATGGGTTCTAGATTTTGGTAAAGACAAGTTGATCCAGGGTTTTATACCATTGACAGATTGGAGTCGGGAAGGAATTTCCTTCCCCTGACATGGGGCAATTTGCAATTGCCTTCCTCAGGCTGTAGGGTTATAGGTTGGACTTGATGGACCTGTGTTTTAATCCAACCTCATCTACTATGTAATTATGTAACACTACTGGGCCCTGGAGCCTCAGGGGGCCCAGAGGCCTCTCTACAACATAAGAAGACACCAGAATTATAGATAGCACATGGTAAATGGGGGCCTCATTACATATTCTCCATGGGCCCAGAAACTTTAAGTTATGCCTCTGCTTCCAGCTCTGTATACCGCACAGATTTGACAGCCAAAGAGGATGATCTATCTATCTATCTATCTATCTATCTATCTATCAGTATCTATCAGTATCTATCTATCTATCTATCTATCTACAGTACAGTATCTATCTATCTATCTATCTATCTACAGTATCTATCTATCTATCTACTATCTACATCTATCTATCTATCTATCTATCTATCTATCTATCTATCTATCTATCTATCCACCTACCTATCTATCTATTTATCTATCCTAAGGATAGGGTGTCGGTCTCTAAGTCTTGGACAACACCTGTAATGCTGGTTTGCACTGTACTTAAAACATAAAGTTGAGCCTGACCTATCAAACTGTGTTACTGGTTTACTATGCTTCACCCTGGTGACAGACACCCTTTAGGTGGAAAGTTAAGGCTTTCTAAATCTTTACATTGGTATGCTAACCTCTTTCTCCCGCTGTAGGTCTTCTCTATGGAGATTAAGTCACTGTTGGAAATCTTTAAAATCCAGTGAAAGTGCCTTGCGGAAGTTAATATTTTTATGGAGTTTTGAAACAAAAATTGTGGCCAACCATATAAATCCCATCAATATCTGGTGTAAGCGCCCTTTGGAGGAGGAGTCCTGGAAGTGATGAGATGGCCCTCGATCTTAAGATCATCCAGTCTGTCTTGGATTACATGAAGAGACAGAAGGATTGGAGCAAGCCTACATCCACAGAAGATCTGTGCTTAGTTCTCCAAGATGGTGGGAACAACCTCCTTGCCAAGGTACTTCAAATACTGCCTGTAAGTGTACCGAGAAGAATTGATGAAAGTCAAAGGGCAAAGGTCACATCAAATATTGATGGGATTTAGATTTATTTTTTTCTACATTATACCATATTGAGGTACATATACAGTTTCAATAGTTGCAGCTCAACTGAGTGTGCATGGTTTAGTATGAGGAAAGGGAGTAAGCCACTGCCAGAAACCTCTGGTGGTGGCTTATTTCTGCTGAGATCAGGTATGTAAAATGTAATATGCCTATTCTTTGCCCTGATAAAATCCCTCCATTTGAAGGTTCCTAGTAGAGATAGGCAAACCTCACAATATTCTCTTTGACCCCAGAGTATAATAAGTGGAGGCCCAGAGGAGATATGTAGAAATAATAAAGAGTTATACTCACCTTACCTCACCTCTCCTGGCCATCCGTGTGGTGTCCGGTGGTCCTCCAGCATCCTCTTCAGGCTGCTTCCAGCCTCTGGCTGACGTCCTTCATGCCATCACAGGCCTCAGCGGTGATCCTGGGGTGTGTGACGTCAGTCAAAGGTCAGAAGAGGCCTGAAGAGAACAACGGGTAGAAACTGAGACTTTTGGAAAGTTTTGGGTCGAATCCTGTTCTAACCAAATCAGTTTGCTCATCCCATTTCCTACAGTTGTCAGCTGCCATGTAGGTAGAAACCGAAATTCATATGTATGCACATAGCCAGAATAAAAAGATTGTCCACAATGGAATGGCTGTTCGTGTGGCAGATCTCCTGGAATATAGCTCATCACTAGGGAAACTCTGAATACACATTTCCCCTGCGGCAATGCCTGTAGAAAAAGAAAGAGTGCTACAGAAATAGAAAGAGAAATGGTACCTTGACCCAGTCAGGAATAGTAACTTGTGTACGTGATTGTAAATGACATTGGTTAATACCAGTGCTGGCCTAGGAAACTGAAGCCAGTCAACCAAATATATGAGGATCTTATAGGTCAGATTAACACTCAGTTTGTAGATCTGTTTCTTATAAATTTTTTTTCCCAGAGAGGGGAGGAAGATAAGGTTTTCTTGAGATGAAAGTTCCTCTCCTCCTCAGTAGGATCTGGTTCATTCTTGAAGTGTGCAATTTATGACCCTCTTTGTGAATACAATATAGACTCCGTTCTGTACTGCAAGTGAAATTGGATGTCACATTTCAAGCCTAGGGTGGTAAACAGTGTCAACATAAACCATTAAAAGGTGTTTACACAGCACTGAGCTACGAGCCAGACATCCAGCTACAGGTGTTCCATTGACCTCAGTCTATCATGGTGCACAACAAGATGGCGATGGAGGCTAGAATGGAGGTCTGTCCTCTTCAGTGATGAATCCTGTTTTTGTCTTGGATGCCATGATAGCTTGAGATTGGTCTGAAGACCACGTGGGTAACACCATGCAGAGGCCTTCACAAGGAAACATAACACCGTTCCTACTCTACCGGTTATTTGTGGGGTGGGGTGGCATAATGTACAATAGCTAGACCTTCTGGTCTCCATTTTAGGTCCAATAATGGCATTAAATTGACTTGGTTGTGGAACCAGTGGTAAGGCCATTTTTACAAAGTGTCCCAGGAGCTGTTTTTCAACAGGACAATGTCACATTTTGCTTGTGCTACTATTAGCAGCTTACATGGCCTAAACATGGTCTGCAGCATCTCCGGACTTGTCTTCCATCGAGCACATCTGGGATGTCATTGGTGGGCAATTTCAAAGGGAACTACCAGCAGCCAATCTTGATTATTTGGTGCCCAAGTGCATTCAGCATGGCATAACGTTCCTCAGACAACCATTAATAACCTCATTGATAGCATGCCAATGCATGTAAGTGCATGTATTTCTGTTGCATGGCGTTCTTACACCATACTGAATAATTTAAGATGTTTTTAATATTTTATTTCCATTTTTTATCATTTACATATCAGTAACATGTATTTTCTTTCTTGGTGTTGCAATTTCAATGTTGAGGAGTGGATATCATTCTTATAAACATGACTTAAAATGGCAATAATGCAAGGCAGATGTGCACAGCTAATTTTTATAACTGGAATCAATGGCAGAAGTTTGTCACTGTATACAATACTATTGTTTTTTTTTTTTTTTTGCTCCAGTATATGTAACAGTAAAAGGAAGCAACTTTATGACTTTATGAAATATTTCCTACCATTTCATGTCTACAGCTGCTATGCAGGCTTATATGTCTCCATGGTAACAGACTACAAACTGGGTGTAGTCAGATCCTGCAGTCATATTCCATTCCATCCGTCCGTATTTCTTTCCAACTTATAATATATTAGCAGGTAGTAGAGGACAGATAAAAGATAATATGACTGCGGCATTAGACATTATGGTGTCTGTTACCATGGAGATGCATGGGTTTTCATAGCAGCTGTAGACACACAAGGGTGAGAATTTTTTTAATGATCACTATTTACAATTTTTTTTTTTATTTTCATTTGCAAAATAAAAATTGTTGAAATGCACAAAAATAACACAACTAAGGCAACAAAGCTAAATCTCTGCATATACCTCTACTATGACAATATTATACATCGTCAAATTGTCTATACACAGGTATATCCTGTTACTAAGTCACATATATATATATATATATATATATATATATATAATGCATATCTTACCTTCTCAGGCATTTGGACTGAAGAAATGATTGTCATCTCTCTGTACTGTAACCACGATCATACTTCACCGCTGATCCTCTACTTATCGCTATTATATCTGACACCCATGAAAAAGTAAAAAATAATCATAAATCCTATCAGCCAATTTTCTATAATCAGCATACGAAAAGGAACTGTCAGAGTGATATCGGTTGGTGTAGCGTGTTAACAGATACTGTATGTAAAACCAAAAACATTAACAATGTCATATCGAGGAACAAGTATTACTAAGCCCATCATTAATATATGTCTATGATCTATGTGAAGCATATGTGCATGAGCAGTGTCCACCAGAGGACACACAACCAAGGATCCAGGGTCCACCCTCCATCTATACAGAACATGTGTATCTCCACTTGTATCATAACCCAAGATTTGTTATTATACACACAGGACATATCATTGATAAGATCCAGTAGGTTTTCCCATATGAAATAGACACTATTGGCAAGGGATTGGCTCCAAGTCATCTTAGATAGGTTGTCTTCTGCTGGACCATTGGCGCTCATTATTGTTTTAGACCCTGGGCCCATGGGATGATCTTCTGGATGGTCTAGTCTGACTGTGCATGAAGGTCCTCTTTAATATGCACTATAGTTAACCTCTTGGCCAATTGTATGTAGAAGAATACCACATCATTTATAGGGGCAGTATCAGTGATGTCATAGTAGCTTATCCATTGGGCTTATGGTTATTTGACTGCAATGGAAGTCAAAAATCATTTGTCCTAGGGCCCTAAAAAGGATATTCTGGTCTTATCACCTATACAATGGATAGCTATAGTGATAACTACCAGATCAGTGGGATCCTCACTGTTTGCCAGAACGGGGTACCCCTAGCACAGTTTCTATCTTCATCAGTGCAATAGATATAGAATAGATCCATCAACTCCAGGCCACATCTTGCTACTGGAGAAATTAGAAGACCAATGCGTCCTGTTTCAGCTATCAATGGATGTCTTATTGGTCAGACACCAATTTATCACCTGTCCAGTGAATAGGTAATCATTGCTTATGATGGGAATACTCCTTAAGGCTAAGGCCCCACGTAGCGAGCCGCAGCCAAAAAACGCAATGGAAAAGAAACATATTGCGGTGTTTTCCGCAGTGTTTTTCACAAAAAGTCCGTAGAGTTTTCCTCTGTGTACTTTCTGCCTCTATTAAACATATACGGAAACCGCTAGTATTTCTGTAGATATAATTGACATGCTGCGATTTCCAAAAACGCAAGTGTTTTTGAAATCGCAGCATTTCCACTGCGAATATTTTTCTGCAATGTGTGGATGGGATTAGCCAGAATCTCATCCACTTTGCAGGTAATGTAAAACACTGCATTTTCACAACGTGGTAGAGAATACATTAGCTGAACGCTCATAAATGCTCTGTCTAATTTTCATAAATGTTACTTAATTTCAAAAAGGTAGATTTTTGTATTTATCCAAAAACATTTCTATCCATTTAAGGACTATTTCACTTTAGTTTTTGGCAGGTACTTAACACCACTAAGTACTGAGTGAATTTTGACCTGTGTGAAAAAACATATTTGATGTCAGTGATGTTTCCTAATGGTTAGCTGCACGATGAAGCAGAACTGCCAAAAACTGCTGAAGGGGCTTTAGTTTCAAATTCACACATACAGTAAAAATCGATATCTACTGGGAAAGTAATCAAAATGTCCAGACGACTGGTAAGTATCCTGACACGTGGCCAACAACTCACTTATCATAGGCAAGGTTACTCGGAATGAGAAGCGTGCCATGTTCATGACGACTTTCAATATCTTAAAGGAGTTAAGTCATGAAGATTGTTTAGAGGATAAATTGCTAACGCTGGGAGTTTCAGCGGTCCTGAGAACAGGAGGTGTTGTACTCATTTTGAGAGTGTAGCAATGGGCGCAAGCGCCATTCATTACAGTGGGAAGTGTTGGAAGTAGCTGAAGTCCAGTTCTTCTTATCTCTGAGGCTACTATCGATATGAATGGAGCAGGAGTTCATCTATGTCCGCTACATTCTCAATGGGAGTAAAACACCCCCTGTTCTTAGAATCTGTGGGGTCTCAGTGGAACCCCACTGATCAGCAATTTATTCTCCATCCTATAAATAGAGGATAGACAATATAAGTGGCATAACCCCTTTAAGAAAAGTGTAGCTATAGGAGCTTCCATGGTTGGTTTGGGTGGTGGACATCAGCAACTAAATGGAGAATGTAGAAAGAAACAGGAATGTGACCTGGAAACCCCACAAAATAGTTATGGGCCTAATGCATATCACCATATATTTTGGTCTTGTGGTATCCGTTAAAAAAAACATTAATTCTATGGCCTCATATACACAACTGTGAAGTTCACAGATCTGTGTAGGGGCTATGAGGTTGGGACACAAAAACTCAGGCCATGTCCTTGCCCATATTACAGTCCAGGTTCATTCATTAAAGTATATGGGCCAGTGAAAAGTACAGATAGTCACCGGTCTCTGGTCTTTCTGCACCAGCGATGACACGTTACACAACATGTGACTGGTGCAGCCAATCACTGGACACAGCAGTGACTTCCATAGTGTTGATGCATCTCCATTATCACCCCTGATACAGGGAGAGCAAACCAGGGAAGCTTTGGCACTCGAGCTGATGGGGAGTGATAAGGTAAGAATTAATGCAACGGGTATTTTATACTGTTTGTTGTAAGCTGTTTTCAAAAAATTTCATAGAAATGGAAAATCCCTTTAATAGTAACCATACTCATATGGACTGTGAGCTATACAGTGGATGGAGCTAGAAGGATATGGCTCTGTCCACCGTGTAGTGGTTGTTCCGCACTATTACAGCTGAATAGAAATGGGTAAACCGCTTCGGCACAAGCCGGGTTTGATCTGAATATCTCAAATTATTTGGATTTTAACAAAACTAAACAATTGGGGATTTGCCATGGTTGCCATGAGAGGCATTAAATTATTATACTCGGGGTCTCTCCAAACCCCAGAGTATAATAGGTGAAGGCCCAGGGGGGGTGAAAATAAATAAAAAAAACATTTATACTCCCCTTTCCCGCGGCATCCAGCACTCTCCTGGTGATGTCATTGGCCCGTGGTCACCTCTGAGACCCAGTCACAGGCTGATGGAGTCATCTGTTTACAGATTTTTTGCTTCGCGAACATGCAAAAAGAATAAAGAGTACAAAATAGTCTCCAGTTTACCAAGTACTATAGAATATAAAAGTCTATGGGGAAAAAATTTGACCTTGACAATACCTTTATTGGATGCCAAATCCACTGAGTTTTGGAACATGTAGGCATAAAGATGAATCCAAAGATACCAGTCATACGGTCATAAATAATAGATTACAAAATCAGCTTTGTACAAAATATAAGCACATGAAAGAGGTTTTCCCATCAAACCAACCCCTGCTTTGGAGGTCCTAGAATGGGGGTCACCCACACAAGACTCCCACCCCATTTTACCCCCCCACACAGTATGATGGACCCCTTTTTCCCCTATACACAGTTTAATGTGTCCCATTTGCCCACACAGTAAAATGGTCTACTTTTACCCCCACACACCATATAATGGCCCACATTTGCCCCATCACATAATGTAATGGCCTCCTTTCGCCTCCATATGCAGTATAATAGCCCCCATTTAACCCCACATGCTATATAATGGCTCCCTTTTGTCCCATACACAGTTTAATGGCCACCTTTTGCTCTTACACACTCTCTTTCGCCCCCCCCCCCACACACAATATAACAGCCCCACACACAGTGTAATGGCCTCCTGCCCAATATGCACGCTTTCTCTGTTGGAGGGCTCCAGGCTATAAATGCTGCTAAATATTTCATCATTACCTCTCACAGTTTCCTAGCCTCCCTGCCCCCTCTCTGGGCTTTGATGCAGGAACAAATTCACCCTGAGAATCTGAGCAAGGAAGGGGTGAGGAGGTTAGGGAGCTGTGAGAGGTCACTAATGAAGAAATGTGTAGCTGCACTTGCATCCCAGGCTGTTATGATGGAAGCATTCACTGCCGACTACCAGTGGGCCCCCCAAAGAGCTCTGGACTCAGCACTTCCCAGGTTGGCCAGCACCAAAAAATGCAGCTTTCACCTCCAGAGACCTGACACAACAACTTTTATAAATTCCCTCCAATACCTTTAAAGTTTGGGCTACAGACAATTGTTATAGGAGCATGGAATACATTGCACTGTATGAAAGGTACATTTACACTACATGCAACTTGTAGGCAATTTTCATGCTACAGCATACCAACTTTATCAGAATCTCCAAGAGGCTCCCAATAAAATGGAGGAAGAGCAGGCAAATTTCCCAGGCTGCCAGGTTAGCAGTCATGTGATTTGTGCTAGTCATATCCGAAAAGGGAGCATGGCCAGCACATTTAGTGCCCAAGGGGAGTGTGGTCATATGCAAAGGGGGCATGACAATATGCCGAACCGACATGACTTAACTGGAAAATTGGTACTACACATTGCGTTGAAGGTGTCCCTGCCAAGATGTTGGCAAGTACTGTATGTACTACAGTCATGCAACATATTACCAAAAGCAAGGGGTAAAGAAGTAAATTGGATGTAAGTCAACTCCACCTCTGGCTTTCACTTGCTGATTATTCTCAGATAAATGGCCCAAATCTCCAGAGTGTCTTGCGCCGCGGTTTCTGCGGCTGATTCAGCGTCTTGCATTGGTCTCTACCTCCCATTGAATACAATGAGAGGCAGATTGAAGATGGAATTTGATGCTGATTTTGAGGCAGAGTTCGAACTTACTTTTAAAAGGGTCATGCAAGGGTGATGTTCCAATGATGTGCCTTTTT
Source organism: Leptodactylus fallax (assembly GCA_947044405.1). Classification (NCBI taxonomy): domain Eukaryota; kingdom Metazoa; phylum Chordata; class Amphibia; order Anura; family Leptodactylidae; genus Leptodactylus; species Leptodactylus fallax. The sequence continues at coordinate 753,619 of CAMRHE010000405.1, read as the reverse complement.
GTGGTCCTTTTCTGCCCTGACCTTCATTTGCATTAAAATGGGACAATTGCACGATTTTTTAGCAAAAAAGGGGCAATTGGGCCCTTTTCAACAGAATAGAGGCAAAGTGCACATGACTTATAAAGGCGCATCTAAACTACAGTAGAACTTGTCTAAAAAAAGGCGCACCTGCAAAAAATAAGGCAAAAAAGAGGCAGATGATAAATAACCCCCATTGACTTCAGTAGAGCTGAGGAGCAATACCACACACAGCACAGCAATACCACACACAACCGCCCACACAGCACAGCAATACCACACACAACCACTCACACAGCACAGCAATACCACACACAACCACCCACACAGCACAGCAATACCACACACAACCACCCACACAGCACAGCAATACCACACACAACCACCCACACAGCACAGCAATACCACACACAACCACCCACACAGCACAGCAATACCACACACAACCACCCACACAGCACAGCAATACCACACACAACCACCCACACAGAACAACAATACCACATACAACCACCCACACAGCACAGCAACACCAAACACAACCACACACAGCACCGCAATACCATATACAACCACACACAGCACAGCAATACCACACACAATCACACACCCAGCACAGCAACACCACACACAGCATAGCAATACCACATACAACAACACACAGCACATCAATACCACACACAATCACACACACAGCACAGCAACACCACACACAGAACAGCAATACCACATACAACCACACACAGCACAGCAATATCACACACAACCACACACACAGCACAGCAACACCACACACAACCACACACACAGCACAGCAACACCACACACAACGGGTATGATGCCTTTTCAAAATACAGCATCGCACCTGTCCACAGGTTGTGTGTGCTATCGCAGCTGTCTGATCTTCTACAATCCCTTTAAATTGACTAAATCACATGAGAATAACACTTCTGACACGACGGTTCCCTTGCCGGTTACTGTATTAGTAAGTAATGACCTATTATTGAGCACAATGTCCAGGCTTGCAGATAGGCTGATAGGACATAATTATTAGGATTCCCATTGATCGGAATTTATTTTATCCTGTATGCAGTGTGAACTGTATATATACATGTAGCCATTGTTAACTACTACAACATTACTGTAGTGTGCCCAGTTACTGTAGTGCGCCCATTCATGTACTTTACTATTAGGACAGCTGTACTGTGTAAATTCATAGAATGACATGGTGGTCACATGCAGTAGTCGGTCACGCTATCACTGCAGCTGACGTAACTGACTACCACATGTTACTGCTAAGGCCAGTGACTGGTTCCAGCGGCCACCTGGGGGGAGCCATTAATATCTCTGCCAAAGTGCCAAAAGCATAGACAGACAGAGAGGAATGAGGACCTGCCGCTAGGATGATGGGATGAGTTAGGCCTTATTCACACATCCACATATCACATATGTATAAGTGCATTTTTTATGGACACCATACATACCCATTCATTTCAATGCATGTATTCAGATATCCGTGTTTTTTGTGCAACTGAAAAGCGAATGAAGCAGTTATTTTTTATTTTTTTATTTTTTTTTTTTTTACCAGAAAACCCATCTACTACCTGTTATATAATTAAATTGGATGTCTTAACTTGAGAAATATATGTCAGCTAAGCTTGACTTAGCGTGATAAGACCCTCTGGTTCTAATACAGAAGCAGCAATGTATATTGTTATTGAGCTATAATATTGTGCAGAAAATATTCCGCATTCGTCATACCTGGTACCTGCAGACACCTGACCCTGATATAAAACCTTATTTTATTATACCATATTATATTACTGTTGATTTCTTCAATATATTATAAAGTACAAGGTCAGATCGAGGTCCCAGGGCCACCACAGGAAATGATGAATGTCAGCCCTCTGCTTATGCACAACATATGTACTGTATGTACTGTATGTATATATGTGCTTCATCCTTATTTTGTCACAGGACAAAGTAGAATAAGAGCAACAGAGGTAACAAAGTGCCATGTATGTAATGTCCGTGAGTGATATGGTCATATACATGTAATGCACTGTATATTTTTATATTTTTAGGTATCTGTAATGAAAGACCACTTATTAAGAACATACAAACATCTACTGTATATACTATAGATAATATATAGAGACATGCTACTGTATTTCTAAAATTAGTGTGTACAGTAGTATGTATGTATATACAGTAGACGTGTGTAATTAGTGTGTGTATGGTAATATGTATGTATATAGACATGTTTGTAATTAGTGTGTGTATAGTAGTATGTATGTATATAAGGTAGTATGGTAGTATATAAACATATATGTAATTAGTGTGTGTGCAGTAGTGTGTGTGTATATACTGTAAAATATATATATATATATATATATATATATATATATACAGTACAGACCAAAAGTTTGGACACACCTTCTCATTCCAAGAGTTTTCTGTATTTTCATGACTATAAAAATTGTAGATTCACACTGAAGGCATCAAAACTATGAATTAACACATGTGGAATTATATACTTAACAAAAAAGTGTGAAACAACTGAAAATATGTCTTATATTCTAGGTTCTTCAAAGTAGCCACCTTTTGCTTTGATTACTGCTTTGCACACTCTTGGCATTCTATTGATGAGCTTCAAGAGGTAGTCACCTGAAATGGTTTTCACTTCACAGGTGTGCCCTGTCAGGTTTAATAAGTGGGATTTCTTGCCTTATAAATGGGGTTGGGACCATCAGTTGTGTTGTTCAGAAGTCAGATGGATACACAGCTGATAGTCCTACTGAATGGAGTGTTAGAATTTGTATTATGGCAAGAAAAAAGCAGCTAAGTAAAGAAAAACAAGTGGCCATCATTACTTTAAGAAATGAAGGTCAGTCAGTCTGAAAAATTGGGAAAACTTTGAAAATGTCCCCAAGTGCAGTGGCCAAAACCATCAAGCGCTACAAAGAAACTGGCTCACATGAGGACCGCCCCAGGAAAGGAAGACCAAGAGTCACCTCTGCTGTGGAGGATAAGTTCATCTGAGTCACCAGCCTCAGAAATCGCAGGTTAACAGCAGCTCAGATTTTTTTTTTTTTTTTTCAAGATGGCGCCGCTGAAGTGGCTGCCTGTTAGGCAGCTCTGAGACTCTCTCTCTTATTTTTCTTTCTCTGTCTGTTTTTATTATCTCTCTACTTAATGGACTTTACACTATGAAGAAGCAAAGACTTGGAATTGGACCTTTGTGATACTTTTTTTTGTTTTTATCTGTCTTTTTGTTCTGCTGAAATGGGAACTCTTGTGTCTGCAGGCATTTCTTTTGTCTACACAAGAGAGAAACTCCTGCAGCTTAGAGTCACAACAGGGTTGCATACCTTTTGCCCACCCATCCCCCAAGAACTCTGGAGAAAGAAAAAGCGGGGGAGGGGCTGCAGAGCAGGAACTCTTCAGAGGATTAAAAAGAGGCGTTACCGACCAACTGTTCCCTCCATCATTAGGGGCAGTGTGAGATCTCTTGCAAACAAGATGGAAGAACTAACAGCGCTCACCAGGCATCATCAGGAGTTTCGGGTGTGCAGCATGATGCTACTTACAGAGACTTGGCTCACTGAAGTTACTCCTGACCCTCTGGTCTCCTTGGATGGTTTTAAACTCCTTCGGGCAGACAGGACAAGGGAGAGCGGTAAGAGGAAAGGAGGAGGGCTGGCAATGTTTGTGAATAATAGATGGTGCAATCCTAGGCACATTGTGATTAAGGAGCAAACTTGCTGTAAGGACATTGAACTATTAGCTGTGAGCATGAGACCTTTCTATCTACCAAGGGAACTATCACATGTCATCGTGATAGCTGCATATGTCCCCCCTCTGCGAAAGCTGACGCTGCCTGCGAGGTCCTACAAGCCACGTTGAGCCAGTTACAGTCTCAGCACCCCCAGGCCCTCCTTCTTGTGTCTGGCGATTTCAACCACGCCTCTCCATCATCCACACTTCCCAGTTTCACACAGTATGTAACCTGCCGCACAAGAGACAACAAAACACTGGACTTGTTCTTTGCCAACGCGAGGGAGGCATATAACTCATCAGCCCTACCGCCCCTGGGAAGATCTGATCACAACCTAGTACATCTCCGACCTGTGTACAAGCCACTTGTACGTAGAGAACCAGCTGTCACCCGCACAGTGAGGATATGGTCCGAGGAGAGTGATGAGGCTCTGAGGGATTGTTTTGACACAACCGCATGGGAAGTTTTGCAGGATTCGTATGGAGAAGATATAGAAGGACTCACACACTGCATAACGGACTACATTAATTTTTGTGTGGACAACACAGTACCCACAAAAGTGGTGAGGTGCTTCTCCAACAACAAACCATGGATTAACTCTGATATAAAAACATTACTTAAGGAGAAAAAGATAGCATTCAGGACAAGAGATAAGGAGGGGTTGAGGTAAGTACAAAAGGAGCTGAGGCATCTAATCAGGCAAGGAAAAGCCAGTTATAAGGAAAAAATGGAAAAGCAAATGGAAAGAAAAGACATAAGGGGGGGTCTGGGAGGGGCTTAAGTCATTTTCGGGTCTGTCTGCCAGCTTGAGGCAGATGTTAATTGGCTTAATGAACTAAACCTATTCTTCAACAGATTTGATCACACACCAGCTCCTCCCACCCCAGCATGTCCTTCAGCTCCCCTCACCACAATGACTTCACCTCATTCACCCCATGTGGCTACTTCCCAACAGACCAGTAAATCCAGAAATCTGTCTTTATCTGACCACAGTCTGACCTTCACACGAGCCCAGGTGAGGAAGGAGATGAAAAAGATCAATGCGAGGAAAGCCGCAGGGCCAGATGACATCAGTGCAAGGCTAATTAAGACTTGTGGGGACCAGCTGTGTGGTATAATTACATATATGTATAATATGAGCCTGAGGCAGGAAATAGTCCCTGAATTATGGAAATCTTCTTGTGTGGTACCAGTTCCAAAGAAACCTCACCCTATGGACCTCAACGACTGCAGACCTGTAGCACTGACATCCCACTTGATGAAGATCTTAGAGAGATTGGTTCTCACACATCTTCGCCCTCTAGTGAGCCCCGCTATGGACCTTCTCCAGTTTGCTTATCGATCGGGAATTGGGGTAGATGATGCCATCATCCACCTTCTGCACAGGGCTCTGTCTCACCTGGAAAAACCAGGGAACACGGTGAGAATAATGTTCTTTGATTTCTCCAGTGCTTTTAACACCATACAGCCCAGGTTACTGAGAGACAAGCTGGGCCTTGCTGGAGTGGACCACCACCTCTCCAACTGGATCCTAGACTATCTCACAAATCGACCTCAATACGTGAGAGCCCAAGACTGTGTGTCAGGTACCGTGATCTGTAATACGGGGGCACCTCAGGGTACGGTTCTCGCCCCTTTCCTCTTCACACTGTACACTGCTGATTTTAGGTGCAACTCATCCAGCTGCTACCTACAGAAGTATTCTGACGACTCTGCAATAGTAGGCCTCATCACAGACGATGATGACAGGGAGTACAGAGAACTGAACCGTTTTTTTGTGGACTGGTGCCACCAGAACCACCTGAAGATTAACGCGATGAAGACCAAGGAGATGGTGGTGGACTTCCGTAAAGGCAGATGCCCTCCAAAACCAGTGGACATCCTGGGGACAGGCATCGAGATTGTGAACACCTATAAGTACCTGGGTTTGCTCCTTAATAATAAGCTGGACTGGGCAGATCATATGGAGGCCCTGTACAGGAAGGGCCACAGCAGGCTCTACCTGCTTAGGAAGCTGAGAGCCTTTGGAATCCGGGGGGCACTTCTTGGACTTTCTTCAACTCGGTAGTGGCATCAGCCATCTTCTTTGGAGTGGCCTGCTGGGGGAGCAGCATATCAACCAGGGACAGAAATAAACTTGACAAGCTGATTAGAAAGGCCAGCTCTGTCCTGGGAAGCCCACTGGACCCAGTGCAGGTGGTGGGTGACAGAAGGATACTGTCCTTGGTGAGCTCCATGCAGAAGAAGAAGTCCCATCCCATGCATGAGACTGTGATTGCGCTGAGCAGTACTGTCAGTGACCGACTGCTCCACCCTAGGTGTGAGAAGGAGCGCTATCGGAAGTCTTTCCTCCCCACCGCGGTTAGGCTGTACAACCAACACCGACCTAAGCGGAGATCATTACATACAGAGAACTGAAATATCTCTCTGCCTGTTAAATCCCCTCCCCCTCCTCTGCTACGTCCTATCTGTCTGTCTGCTATTAATGTAATGCCTCTCACCTTGGAACATTCCTGTACATGTTGTATTTGTATTTGTATCTGCTTATCTTATCTTAGCTGCTGTAACACACTGAATTTCCCCATTGTGGGACTATTAAAGGACTATTATTATTATTATTATTATTATTATTATTATTATTATTATTATTATGCCACACAGAGTTCTAGCAGCAGACACATCTCTACAACAACTGTTAAGAGGAGACTGTGTGCAGCAGGCCTTCATGGTAAAATAGCTGCTAGGAAACCACTGCTAAGGACAGGCAACAAGCAGAAGAGACTTGTTTGGGCTAAAGAACACACGGAATGGACATTAGACCTGTGGAAATCTGTGCTTTGGTCTGATGAGTCCAAATTTGAGATCTTTGGTTTCAACCACCGTGTTTTTGTGCGAGGCAGAAAAGGCGAACGAATGGACTCTACATGCCTGGTTCCCACCGTGAAGCATGGAGGAGGAGGTGTGATGGTGTGGAGGTGCTTTACTGGTGACACTGTTGGGGATTTATTCAAAATTGAAGGAATACTGAACCAGCATGGTTACCACAGCATCTTGCAGCGGCATGCTATTCCATCCAGTTTGCGTTTAGTTGGACCATCATTTATTTTTCAACAGGACAATGACCCCAAACACACCTCCAGACTGTGTAAGGACTATTTGACCAAGAAGGAGAGTGATGGGGTGCTACGCCAGATGACCTGGCCTCCACAGTCACCAGACCTGAACCCAATCGAGATGGTTTGGGGTGAGCTGGACCGCAGAGTGAAGGCAAAAGGGCCAACAAGTGCTAAGCATCTCTGGGAACTCCTTCAAGACTGTTGGAAGACCATTTCAGGTGACTACCTCTTGAAACTCATCAAGAGAATGCCAAGAGTGTGCAAAGCAGTAATCAAAGCAAAAGGTGGCTACTTTGAAGAACCTAGAATATAAGACATATTTTCAGTTGTTTCACACTTTTTTGTTAAGTATATAATTCCACATGTGTTAATTCATAGTTTTGATGCCTTCAGTGTGAATCTACAATTTTTATAGTCATGAAAATACAGAAAACTCTTGGAATGAGAAGGTGTGTCCAAACTTTTGGTCTGTACTGTAGACATGTGTGTAATTAGTATGTGTACAGTAGTAAGGTTGTATTTATTTAAAGAGACATTTCTTTATATATATATATATATATATATATATATATATATCAGATTGCCTTCTTAGATACTCATTGTTACAGCGCAGTCTATAAGAGCTTGATCTCTTTGTCTTTTCTATGGGGGGAGTTCAGAATTTGTTGTATAAATAAAGTTTTAGGGTAGGGACACATCTGAATGAAGTCGTCGTGACGTGGCTGATGGGCTCGCACAATTTCTCAAAGTGTGCTCTAAGAACCTCACATTTATATGTGTAGTCAATAATAGATGAAAGTGAACTCGAAGAATTTTACCCTTTGAATCTCTGCAACAGGAATATAAACTCACTTGTCTGAACTGGTTCTAGTCTGAATGGTTCCTCCAAAAACTATTCTGGGTACACTGGTCCTCATCTAAGTTATCTGGTCATCTAATTTACTTTCCTGCCATTAGTTAGCATCTTAGCTTGACTATAAGGGATTAATCCAGAAAGAAACATTTAACAACTAACAACAGCCTAGATGGCAAATATGAATCCCCAAGTGATCAGGAGGACGGAAGACTGAAAGTCTCCCTAAAGCTTCCATTCACTTCTATGGGGTTGCTGGGACTATAATCTCCAGCAGCGCCCGCAGCCCCATAGAAGTGAATGGAGCAGTGGTCACTCGAGTGCACTGGCACTCCAATCACAGGGAGGCTTTAAGGGGACTTTCGGTCCCCCATCCTCCTGATCACTGGGGGACCCGTTGATTGGGCCCCCAGCAATCTGACACTTATCCCCTGTCCTGTTGACAAGGGATAAGTTGCCCATAATGGGACAACCCCTTTAAGTGCAGAATTTTTTTTAGAAAATATGTTTTCTGAAGCCTGATCACATGTTCAGGTAGGTGGGATTGATTTGTAAGTCCTCATGTCTCCCTGTGTGTGGGTAGAAGAGTCATCTGGTTCTTCCTTGCTTGTAAGTGAACCAAGTTAGTGGTGGGTGACTGTTTGTCATCTCAGTGTCTCAGGGTGCGGTAAGTAATAATTCTCCCATGCTGGCTGTTACCTAGGTCATACAAGAAGTGTTACTGCAGCCGCGTATATGATAAAAGTTTAGGAATTATATACAGCAGAAACAAGCGATTTCACATTATATATCACTGCAGGTGCTAGATTTTTTTCTTTCTAAATACTGGATTGCCTATAAGGCCGCCATTACTTTAGATGATGTCTGATGTGTTAAGTAGTGTACTAGGTAAGTAATTTATTTTTTCTGTTATGATTTCAGTTTATTTGGTCACATATGGGGCATTATATTATATGGGGAGCACTAAGGGGGAATTATACAGAGTGGACGTCACTTACAGGCATTATACTGTGTGAGGGCCAATAAGGGAACATTATACTGTGTGGGGTGCCACTTATAGGCATTGTACCATTTGGACTTCACTGAAGGAGCATTAAAATATGTAGGGCCACTAAGAGGGCATTATGCTGTGTTGGGGCCACTACGGGGGTATTATACTGTTTTGAGGACACTAAAACAATATTATACCGTGTGAAGAGGTACCAATGGGGCGCCATACTGTGTGAAGTCACTAAGGGGGCACTATAGTATGTGAGAGGCACTAAAGTAAGCATTATACCATGTGGGGGCCACTATGGGGGCATTATATCTTGTGCAGGCTACTAAGGGGTCATTATACTTCTGGAGAGTTACTAATGGGGCATCATACTGTTTCAGGATAATTAGGGGAACATGATACTGTGTGGGGTTCACTAAGGAGGCATTATACTTGGGGGCACTAATAAAGCTATGATACTGTTCAGGGGCAGGTAAGGGGGCATTATATTGTGTGGTAGCCACTAAGGGGGCACAAAGAAACTGTGTGGGATTGGGGAGTGATAGGGCAATGGCTGCACAAAGGGAGCATTATACTGTGTAGGGGAAACTAAGGCTACATTATCACTATTTTGCACAAAGAAGGGAATTATGTGTCAGAGCACAAAGGGACTGGTTGGAGTCAAAGGGGCATTTCCAACTATTCTCAAGCTAAATACATTTGCAAAGTGTCATGGATGGAAACTGTAGAGCTGTCTGCAAATACATTGGGGTTTGGCATGTTTAAAACCTTTGGTTAAGGCTGCAGAAGACAATCCAAGGGATTTAGAAGATACATTTCATTATAGTCTGAGGAAATCAATAATGTATGAGTCGCTCACAGTATCCAGTATAATGGGGCATGAGATCACAATATGTCATTATTCATCATGTTCCTAGGCTTGGAGGTACAGCACCATTCTTCATTTCCTCGGAAGCTCTATCTTAAGGATTCTGTAGTTATGATGCAAGCTATACATCTTCATGATGTCAATTCCACCTTCTATATTAGAAGAAGCAAGCCACCACTATTAGAGAGCAGAGGATATTTTGGTGCTAGGAAAAGCAGGGCGGCATTGTTCTAGTAAGGTGATACTGTATATACAAAGGACAATACAGTAATATTTCTGTAACTAAGGGCTCATGTATGTGGCCCTATGATAGGTCTGAGTTATTTGGATCCACCATAGGACACCTAAACAAATCTATAAGACTTTTTCAGAAAGGTTCATGTGGAATGTGTAGGAACAAAATTGTAGTGTAAATTCTTTCATTCGAGACCATAATATGATGATTTAAAGAGATCCTAAAATTGCAACTCAGGACTAGAGATGGGCGAACGTCTCAGGATTAATTTCAGGTTCGGGTAGCTTGGGTCCAAGATTTGTTTTGGGTCAAATAATTTCTGTACCAACCACACCTAAAATTGGCTTAAAACATAGTGTAGAACACTGTCAGGGCTCCTAGGAACCTATCTATAAAACATAGTGTAGAAAACTGTCAGCGCTCCTAGGAACCTATCTATAAAACATAGTGTATGACAATGTCAGGGCTCCTAGGAACATATCTATCCAAATTCTAGCTCTATAAGGCAAACACAGCCAAAATTATGTCAAAGTGCAAAGTAACATTATTATAGTCTAGGGTCTTTTCATACCCCAGAGTATAATAGGTGGAGGCCCAGAGGAGGTGTATTAAAATATTAAAAAAACATTCATACTCACCTTTCCTTTGATCTTTTGGGGCTCCTTGCTGCATCTGGCCCTCTCTCTCAGCCTTCTCAGTAATGTCATATGTCAGGGGGTCACTACTGAGGCCTGTGATTGGGCCTCAGCAGTGACATGGGCATACTGAGCGTTATGACGCTCAAAGTGCCCATTTGACCGCTGGTTGCTGAATCACAGACCTCAGCGGTGACGCCGAGCACACAACATCACTAGGAGAGTGCCTGATGCCGCGAGGAGGCTCAAAAGAGGTAAGGGAAGGCAGAGGTGTAACTTGAAGCTCTTGGGACCCAGTACAACATTTCTAATGGGGCCCCATTCTAACATCTTGTCATTTAGAATAGTGGTATATTTTATGTGGCGAGGGACCTTTGGGGCCCCTAGGCTTCAGGATCAGTAGTGACTGCTATCTGTGCATCCCCTATAGATACTCCCCTGGAAATGAGCGAAGACATGAAAGAAGTTTAATCAACGTTAGTGTGGTGAGGGTAACCTGTGAGTTCCCTTGGCTTATGGGCCAAGCTGTAGTCTTGAACACTGCAACCTAAATAGTGATGCCAGTGCTTATGGGCCCCTAAGGCTCCTGGGCCTGGGGATGCCTGTATCCTCTGCACCGTCTCAAGTTACGCCCCTGATGGAAGGTGAGTATGAATGTTTTTTTTCCCTTTTTACACTTCACCTGGGCCTCCCCCTATTATATTCTGAGGTCTGAACAGACCCCAGAGTATAATGTGGTAGCCATTTTAGTTCACCCGAGATGACTCTTCATTTGTTCGGTCATGTAAAAAAAAAAAAAAAAAAAATTTGGAATATTCAGGTCGAACCTGGGTCGGTACGAGTTAGTTCGCCCATCTCTACTCATGACCTATATAGGTGATAATGGTTCGCTGGGGTCCCATAAGAAGAAGGGTCCCATGATCATGTGTTGCCGCTCAATACAATCTCTGTGGGACTGACTATCTTCATCAGTCTCATAGACTTTGAATGAAGTGGCAGGGCACATACAAGACCAAGTCTCCATTCAGATGGGGGTGCATGATTTATTACATGGATAATGCAGATAGATTAGGGTCACCTGACTCAAACAGTGTTTTCCCCTTCTGAATTGGTATCTCTATTGCTGAGATATCAATATGCAAATGAGCTTTTTGGAGCAATGAGGGTGTTGCCATCTACCCTTTTTAGAGCAATGACAACACCCTCATTGCTCCAAAGATATATTTGACATAGGCATATTGATGAAACCAGTGATATCTCGGTAATGGAGGCAAGAGGAATGTTTGATTCAGGTGACTCTGACCTGCGGGCTGGGTTGATCTGCTGTGTTCTGGCGACAGACTCCCTTTAAGTCCCCAGCATCATACATCTATAGTTATCTGGTTTGCTAACACAATTCCGCTGACCTTTCCCTAGATCCATTTTATTCCTTACGCTTGCTGAATTGTTTCACTGTTGGAAATAATCAATATGTCTGAGAATCTGCACCTGACCATTATCTATAGCACTGGGACCACTGGCTAGCTGTAATAGTCATTCAGTCCTCTGTGGTATCATTGTATTATTTGTTAAAAGAAGAATTCGCTGTAAGTACACACAAGGTTCGCACGGCATCAGTGACATGGCATAGTGACAGTCTACAAAGCACAAAGTCTACACCTTTATGCTGTATATCCTGACACAATCTAGGATGTGTGACTATAGCCTTACAACTCCATACTTGTATGCGCCAGTAATACAGCACCTATAGAGGTTTAGGGGACAAACTGTCTCTGATTTTGTATATGGCACGCTTCAAGCATCCTGTTCTTATAGTGTAGGTTCAGAGTTAGCACAGTAACTACATTTACAATTTATTTGACCATAATGCATACATACTGGTGTTATATTCCAAGCATAAATATTACCACTGTACCACACAAATATATAGTGTAGCTACTGTATATCACACACCTACATAGCGCTGCTAAACTTCACGCAAACTGTATGTCATTCTGCAATATGAAACCCACATAAACACACACATTACACACATGTACACATTGCACACACATTACACACTTAAATACACACGTACTTACCTCTCCTGCAGAGCTGTCATATCCATATCCCATAATTTTTAAAGCACACCTTCCACTTTCTCTGTCCTAAGAGATGCTGCCTAAATCAAGGTACAACAGCTTTGGCTGTTGTAACTCAAAACTGCAGAGGCAGGGCAAGAATGAAAAACTATGAGAAAACCATGATCTGCACCCCTCTACATGACTGTGCCTAGGGCAAGTGCCCAGCTTTCCCTCCCTCCCCTTGCCGCAGTCCTGGCTGCCTATAGGATGTAGGTTACATGTCAGTTATGATCTTAAAGAGAATTTCCACTCAAAAGTTAAAAATCACCATCAAGCAAAATAGCGGACACATTTTGGTAAGGCTATGTTCACATCTGCGTGGAGTTTGGAGTCTCTGTTGTGAAAAAAATACTGTGAAGTAAGAATGCTTTCGAAAATAGTGTTAATAGTTTATATTTGTTATTTAACAAAATGAAGTGAACAAAGAAAAGAAAAATGTAAATCCCATCAATATTTGGTGTGAGCTTTGTCCTTTGGAGGAGGAGTCCTGGAAGTGATGATACGGCCCCCACAGAGCCCTGAGCTCATCATCATCCAGTCTGTCTGGGATTACATGAGGAGACAGAAGGATTGGAGCAAGCCTACATCCACAGAAGATCTGTGCTTAGTTCTCCAAGATGGCGGGAACAACCTCCCTGCCAAGTTCTGCCAAAAACTGTCTGCAAGTTCCAAAAAGAACTGATGCTGTTTTGAAGGCAAAGGCAATTTAATTTTGTTAATTGATATAAATAAATAATTTATTAACCCTTCTATTTCTGAAAGCATTCATACTTTATAGCTTTTATTTTTCACACCTGGCTAAAACTTTTGCACATTACTGTACGTGATAACATGATGCGTGCAAGTATGGGTGCATACAGGGTCGGACTGGCCCACCGGGGAACCGGTGAATCCACCGGTGGGCCCCGAGCCCCGACTATTAGTCCTCATGTCATGGGGGCCCGATCGGGATCCTGACCATCCCGATCGGGCCCCTGACCAGTGGCGTTACGATCGTGGTCGCAGGGGGCACGACCGCGACCTGACCTGGCAGGGTACGGGGCCCACGGCCAGTTGGAGATGGCCGGGGCCCCGGACCACTATGATAGCGGTCGGGGAAAGCCTGGTTCCCCGACCGCTATACATACTGTTATTGGAAAGGGACCCTGGCATATTGCAGGCGCCTTTCCAATAGATGGCAGCCCAGGGGAGGTGACTGAAAATAATAAATACATATTCTCACCTCTCCTGGGCACAGCGTCTTCTCCGGCGCTCTTCTGTCATGTGACTGAGGCCTGTGATTAGGCCCCGGTGGTCACATGGGGCGCGACCGCGTAATGACGTCAGTGCGCCCCCACGTGACCGCTGAGGCCCAATCACAGGCCTCAGCAGCGTCGTCGGAAAAGGGCCTGAAGACGCTGAAGACGACAGGATGGAGCGAGGATGCCAAGGAAAGGTAAGGTAAGGCAAGGTGAGTATGAATGTTTGTTATTTTTAATCACTTCCACTGGACCTCCGATTATTATACTCTGGGGTCTGAGGAGACCCCAGAGTATAATAATAGCACCGGAGCGGAGGGGGCTATTGGGCGCATATAATACTGGGTGGGGGCCACTGTGGAGCTTATAATACTAGGAGGGGGCCACTATGGAGCTTATAATACTGGGTGGGGGCCACTGTGGAGCTTATAATACTGGGTGGGGGCCACTGTGGAACTTATAATACAGGGTGGGGGCCACTGTGGAGCTTATAATACTGGGTGGGGGCCACTGTGGAGCTTATAATACTGGGTGGGGGCCACTGTGGAGCTTATAATACTGGGAGGGGGCCACTATGGAGCTTATAATACTGGGTGGGGGCCACTGTGGAGCTTATAATACTGGGTGGGGGCCACTGTGGAACTTATAATACAGGGTGGGGGCCACTGTGGAGCTTATAATACTGGGTGGGGGCCACTGTGGAGCTTATAATACAGGGTGGGGGCCACTGTGGAGCTTATACTCCATACAGTGGCTCCTTCATTTTTTTTTAATTACACCGGGGCAGGTGAAAAAAACAAAACAAAAAAACCCCCCACAAACTTTCTTTCCTGTCCCCAGTGTCTCTCAGCGCGGTTCGGTCCTGCAGTTCTGTTGTTTTCTTCCAGCTGAAGTTCCCCCTGCACATGACTACCTGTGACGTCACGTGACCCCTGAGGCCAATCAGTGGCATAAGGGAAGGGACCTGGGACGATCACAACCAGTGAGGAATTCCGGCAAAAAGAAGACAGCGGAGCTGCAGGACCGGACCGTGCTGGGAGGACACCAGAGCACTGGAGACAGGTGAGTATGTTTAGCATGTTGTTTTTTTTTTTGGGGGGGGGTAGGGGGGATTCACCTCCCCCAGATTAATTATAAAAAAGAAAAAAATTATACTGGACAATCTCTTTAAAGTGTGGTGCATTAGGGGGGTATATTAAAGGGGTTGTCCAGGCATAATTTGTTATGGTTTATCTTCAGGATAGGCCACAGATACCTGATCTGTAGGGGGCTGACCCCGGACCGATCAGCTGTATGGAGCCACTTCTGATGCCCGTACTGTACACAATACAGGGCCAGAAGCAGAAAGCTCTGTCCACTGTGTATTACCCGGGCACCTTCACTGTATTTCAGCACTTATTGAAGTCAGTAGGAGCTGAGCTGCAGTGAAGGCGCCGGGCTGCTATACAGCGGATGGAGCTTTCTGCTTCCGGTCCTGTGTTGTGTACAGAACAGGTGCCGGAAGTGGCTCCGTACAGCTGATGGGGCCGTGTGTCAGCCCTCTACAGATCAGGTATTTATGGCCTATCCAGAGCATAGGCCATAAAAAAGATTAACCCTGGACAACCTCTTTAATATGCCCCACACAGTTTAATGTCCCCCCCACAGGATGTTAGCCCCCATCACTGCTCCCACACAATATAATGACCCCATCACTATTCCCCATACAGTATGGGGGACCAGTGAAGAGGCCACTATGTGGGGGGACCAGTGAAGTGACCATAGAAAAATTTGGCCCAGACAACCCCTTAAAAGAGGTTGTCCATAAACTGGAGCGACCACTGTGTCGGCCGCCAGGGAGGTGTAAAAATAAGAAAATTTTTAAAAAAGCATATTCACCTGTCCCCAGCACCCCGTTGTCCCCTGCCTGTGTCTGTTCGGTCTCATGTTGGCGCCTCATTTCTGGAAATCCTGTACCTAATTGGTCTTAGCGATCACATGAGGGGCAGGACTCCCAGCAAGGAGTTGCCGGCATGAGACTGAATGGACACTGGCAGCAGACAACGGAGCGCCGGGGACAGGTGAGTATGCTTTTTAATTTACTTATTTTTTACTTTACACCTCCTGCCAGCTACATTGATTGCTCCAATTCCTTCGACAACCTCTTTAAAGGATTTATCCACCTTCCTAATATTGATGGCCTGTCCTTAGGATAGGCCATCAATATTACATCTACGATGATACAACAGCCAGGACCTCTGCAGATCAGCTTTTCCAGGACAGTGCGGCTACAGGTAAAGGTAACAATTCTAGGAGCCACGCTGTTCACTTGCCATACAAAGTGTAGCAGTAGGTTTAGGTAGTGCAGTGGTGCACATGGTATAGTGGGTGAGCAGCATGGCTCTCAGCATGTTATTACCTTTAGCCGCCCTGTCTCGGTACCGCTGATCTGCAGGGGTTCTGATGGTGGGCCCCTAGAAACAATTCCACTGGTGGGCCCTAGACATCCCAGTCCAACACTGGGTGCATATTGTGTCGTCACTTTTGCAAAAATATCCACTCCACCAAATCATAAAATACCAATTTCTCTATAATGTAAATTACCGCACTTTTACTTCTCGTTCTACTTGTGATTTACTAATACCACGTATGGGCAATGTCACATTTCAGGTGGAATTTCTCCCTTGAATTTTAGACTATTGCCCTTTATGCGCTTACCTAGTATTACTGTACCAAAAATAAAAGATTAGTAAATTTCCTCAAAGGAGCAATAGAAAAGCTGTTCTAGACGAAACAAAGGTTATTAAAATTCATAGAAGCTCTGGGTATACAAGGTCAAATGCTGGAACTGTGAAAAGCAAAGATGAGAATGGCAAGATATCATCATGTGAAAAGGAGCATAAACGCAACAACACCATGAAACGTGAATACAAAGAATTCTGTTCAGAGCGATATACAATATGATAAAGTTCATGGTGTGATCTAGAATGTGATATTATTCAGCACAGATGTAAACACCTATTATTACCGCAAATGATTTCTGTGTCTGTGTGTAGGAGTCTGTGTCACAGTTAAAGGCGTTATGCCGCAAAAAATATTTATTCCCCATCCATAGGAAAAATTTCCAGTAGGTGGGGGTCTGAGACTTCACCAATCCTGAGAACAGGGGTGTTTGATCCCTATTGTGAATGTAGCTTTGGTGAAGACTGCCACCCCCCTGGTGGGCACAAATGCACCCTCGCTCCCATTCACTTCACCCCCTCTCCCATTCACTACAGGGGTCCGCCTGGCTTCACCACAGCTACATTTTCAATGGGGGTAAAACATACCCTATTCTCAGTGGTCAGAACACCACTGATCCGCAGTTTACCCTATAGACAGAGGATAAATATTTTTCGAGATCATGGTACCCCCTATCACATATCCCGTGGATCAGTGATAAGTTTCAATCTTGGGACAAACCATTTAACCCCTTAATGACGCAGGGTAGGTTGTATGGTAATGCTCGGCGACTTTTTTCATATTTTCCTTCCACGTCTTTCAAAACTGATCACTTTTTTATTTTTCTGTCGACATAGGGCTTATTCTTTGCGTGATGAGTTGTATTTTCATTTGGCACCATTTCATATATTGTTTTGATGACCTCTTATTAACGTTTTTTTGGGGTCCAAGTGAAATAACACACAATTCTATCATAATTTTTTGCATTTTGTTTTTACGGCATTCACTCTGCATTAAAATTGACATGGCAGCTTTGTCAGGCGGGTCATTACGATTACGGTGATACCAGATTTATATTAGTTTTATTAGGTTTTTACAAATAAAACACTTTTTAAAAATTAATGATTTTCTTGGACGCCTATAACTTTTTTACTGTAATGTTATCTGTATTTGCGGGGAAAGTTGTACTTTTTATTGGTACCAATGTTTGTATGTATGACTTTTTGATCACTTTTTATTGTTATTTTTTTGGGAAAGCAAAGTGACCAAAATACGTTAATTTATATATTGCGGTATATTTTTTTAATGTCTTTACAGTATGGAATAAATAACGTTATTTTTGGATAGTGGGGATTTATACACACATAGGGATAACTAACATGTTTGTTTATTTTTTTTGTTTGCGTTATGTGTTTTTTTAAATGTAATGATGGGTTTTTTTTAACTTTTTATTATTTATTTATTTTTAACTTTTTCTTTGTCCCACAAGGGGACTTGAACCTAGGATCTCAGATCCCCAGTGCAATGTACTGTAATACATATTATTGCAGAACATTGCACATAGGTTCCTTATGGGAAATGTGCATAGGCAGTCAGGAGACTGTTGCACGGCCTCCTGACTGCCATGGTAACCCCTCGAAACCCAAGATCTTAGCACAGGGGATCCGAGTGGTGGCAGGGGGGTGATCTTGCTATTGATCACAGCATTTGAGGGGTTAAGCCAGCAGAGTCTGAGTATTTTTCGACTTCGTTGGCTAGTCTCGGAAGTAATACCACAGGTACAGCTTCTGGGCCGTGGCATTACAGCGTTATACTATTATGGTGCTGATCATTAACTATATGCTCACCACAACGTAATAGTACGGCGCAGAGTGGGAAGGGGTTAAGAGACACTTAGGTCTAGATGGAACCGGTGAATGTAAAGGACCAATCCACAAGTATAGATCATTCAATGATATGTCAGGCTCATAACCAAAACTCTACTCTACTCCTCATTGCAGAGACCATGACCCCTTTTGGTATGTGACAAACCCCCTTTTTGTACCATGGGCATGCCGCCCATTTTTCGTGATACGTGCATAATGTGCCTACATCATATATAATATGACAAAGATCCTGGCAAAAGTGGGAGCATTCCAGATATGCCCACTCTTCAAGGAGAGGTCACCCATTATTTAAGGAGTGTCACAGACATTCCAGGATAGTTGGCTAGTATGGACTAAACCCAATTACAAAAACCCACAGTAATCCATTTTATACCCCCTTATTTAGCCCGATGGACATTCATCAAAACTGGGCAATAGAAAGAAAACTGGTCTTGTTACCCATGACAACCAATCACATGGCAGCTTTCATTTTTCTAGAGAAGATAAGAAATGCAAGCTGAGCTCTGATTGGTTGCTATGGGTAACAACGCTACCTTTTCTGTTAGTCAGTTTTGGTAAATGAGACTCAAATAATCAAAAACACAAAGGGGGAGATTTAGGAAACCGTCTAAAAGAAAAATGGTGTATGTTGCCCGTAGCATCCAATCACAGCACAGCTTTCATTTCATACTCTGCTTTTGAAAAATGAACGCTGCATTGTGATTGGTTGTCAAGGGCAACAAAGACCATGTTTGTTTTAGAGAGTTTAATAAATCTGCCCCAATACATCCTACACTATAAATGTATTATATAACAGAGAGAAGAGGATGTAATACCGTAATGTAGGAGCAAATTACATTGCGTTAGATTTTAGTGAAGGATGAAATCACTAGATCTCTGAGTACAGCCCATCACCCATGGTTGTTGACTGTTGTACAGTAGTTTCCGCTCCCCACCAATCTTCTGAAATGTTTCAGAGACTCTGCTCAGCCCCCCTGACCCTGACCACATCTTTGACCATTGCTCTATACAAATGTGTGATCACTAGAGGTCCCACCAATAGGCCCTCCGGATCACTAGAATGGCAATTTTGAGCCCCCAGCCCACCCGCTGTGTACAATTGCAGTTGGGGGGTCCCAATGGTAGGTCCTCCAGTGGTCATACATTTGTCCAATGACCATGTGACAATATCCTTCATGGCACAACCACTCTAACACCCTGGCCTGAGTGGCTAACTGGCATCACCCTGGCACAGAGGGTGCACAACAACCAAATAGCCACTCCTTCCCCAATTTGGCAACATGACCAGATCCTAGGACAAACCTTCACCCACAGATATCAGCAAAGGGGTATTCCATTTATTACAAGTAACCCCATATCTATAGGACAGGGGATAGAGGACCCGTGTGCTTATTGGGACTGTAGGACACAAATCGAGTGCAGGGCTCTGTTGTCTCCATCACTACCATAGAACTATATCAAGCAGCAAAGCATTTGGAAGACCTGCCGCTCCTTTCATATGGGACATACAGGACCCCCATTCTCAGTAGGGGTCCCAGCAGTCACGCCCTCATCAACTAGTTATCCTCTGCCCTGTGAATAGGGGATGTCTAGTAATTATTGGAATACTCCTTTCGTAAAGGAATTATATTATATTATTATAAAGGATCAGAGTTTGTCCATGGCCTCTGTCTGGTATTGAAGCTTATTTCTATTAACTTTTCTAATCGCCTATAGTGATGTTAGTGTGTCAGATGCCGTGATGTCTCCAGCCTCAGCCCTGGATGGTAGTGTTATCCTGATAGGACTATTAGAGTACTGATGGTATTACTGGGTTAAATGATCATTAATCATAGAAAATACACAAAAAATAAAAAATTTCCCAACATTCCCTCTTATAATCTAATTTTCTGTAACCCTTTAAAGTGGTTTTCTGGAACTTATGTATTGATGACCTATCCTATGATGAGCTGTTACAAGAGATTGCGGTACTCACAGGCGCTGCAGCCTCTTCTCTGTGCTGCAACGTTCTTGAGTCACGTGGTACAGTAGCAGCTCAGTCCCATGCAAGTATAGTGCCTATGCAATCTACAGGGCTGTGCTTAGTAGTCAGTGCTAATCTGAACATTGCATCCTCTTCGACCAACTCTGACACTTGGGACCCCCACGATCACATAGGGATGACCTTTACTATGGATAAATCATTAACATGTATGTCCCAGAAAAAAAAGACTTTAATCAGTCACATTTTCCCTGTCTCCTCACTGTACTGTGTATGGTTATAAGATAACTAGTTGCTGCATGAGCCTCCCCCCTCTGTCCTGTAAAGGGACTGTACCATTTTGGACAATTATCCCCTATTCACAGGAAAGTCCCCACTAAAGCCTTCTTGTGAATGGAGAGCCAGTGCACTTGCGTGATCAGCACTCCATTCACTGCTATGGGGTTGCTGGGACTGTAACCATAGAAGTGAACAAAGTGTCGGTCATGCAAGCACACTTTGGTTAGCTTTCAGTCATGCAAGGCAAAACCTCTTTAGGCTACAGCCCCACGTTGCGGAAACGCAGATTTTTTTGTTGCAGATTTTGCTGCGGTTTTTTTGACCCAAAGCCAGGAGTGGATTTTGCAGCAGGTAGAAGTATAAGAATTTCCTATATATTTTGCATTCCTTTTGTAGCCATTCTTGGCTTTGGCTCAAAAAACCACAGCAAAATCTGCAACAAAAAAAGCTGAGTTTCCGCAACGTGGGCCCGTAGCCCTAAGCTGCAAACTTTTGGCCAACCAAAATGGAACAAATCAGCAGACTATTAACCCATGTACTTTCTGAACAGAATACTGCGGGCAATATTATTTCCTGGTCATTTTTATCATTTATTTCTAGGTTTAGTCTTCCTTAAACTTAGAAAGCAGATGCTTTTTATATTCTTTGACAACCCCTTTGAAGCCTCAGGTAGAATTAAACGCCTCTATCTCTGGTTAAACTGGGTTTTCTTTTACAAGTTTCAGCCTTAGGAAGCTTCATACATTTTTATAAAGCTGTGATGCTACAACATATGACAGCTGTATAACATCTGTAAACCATTTGGCTGTGTCTTCCATCATATCGGCTTACAATGAGTCACTGTTTGTATGATGCTTAGTGCAGAATACTTGTCACAATATGTCACTTCAGGAAATCACAGAATACATTTCATTAATAAGCAATTTTGGAGAAAGCAAAAAAAAAAAAAAAAAGAAACGGAGTCATGAATAATGTATCATATGGAAGAACACGCTCCATGGTACTAACACAGATTGAAGAATGAATTGTTTACTAGAGAAGTAATACCCAGCGATCATTGAAGTAAATCAGATGCAATTGCAATCCAAATCAGGACAGAACCTCCTTCACTGCTTCTATTAGATGTGAGGGTCCATGGCATGGTTGACATTCAGTATCAGACACTTCTCATTCAGGTTCATTCACCATTGACAAGAGTCAACCACAATGTAATCCTTATTACCCTGTAGGGAATATTACTTTGCACTACAACGGGTCTTATGTTATACATTTTACAGTAGTTCCCTATGAAATGATGTACATATTGTTTAAAGGTAGTATCTACTTTGAACAATCCCTATTTTAGAAGGATTCCATATTGATAATATGACCATAGGAAGTCTAACTGCTAGGACCACCAGTGATCTGCTGTATTTAAAGGGGTTTTCCAGCCTTGAATACATGTTTCCTACTGATGACCTATCCAAAGGGTAGCTCATCAGTATCTGATCTGTGGTCTGATGCCTGGAACCTGCACAGATCAGATGTTCTGGCAGCATCTGGGTAGTGGATGTAGCTTTGCTCCTATTCAAGTAATATGAGTGGAGTTGCAGCTCCATCCACTTTATAGTGGTGGTGCCAGGGAACTGCATAGGAATAGCAACTGCTTCCACTCCCTGTCCACTAGCATCTTCAGGTACATGAAGGGTGCCGGAATAGTAGGTCTGTACAGGGTCCAGGTGTTGGACCCTCACAGATCAAGTATTGATGAATATTGTGAATAGGGCATCAGTATGAAAAATGCATTAGGGGTCGGAAATTCCTTTTAATTCATGTGGAATGCAAATATTTACTAAAATAGACACATCTAGGAAGATGATAGGTCATGTTTAGCATGTAGCAGAGCTGTCCTGGCAATCTCCAGGAGCTGCTGCAATGGACAGGGAGTGAAAGCATCTTATCCAAGTAATAGGAGCAGAGCTGCAGTTCCTCAGCACAACCACTATATGGAGTATGGGGCTGCCGCTCTGTTCCCCATCCCCAGTAGCAGCTTCCAGCACCGAAGGATGCCGAAACAGCTGATCCTTACGGGGTCTGGGTGTTGGACCACAGATCAGATCCTGTTGATAGGTCATCAGTAGGAAACATGCATTTGGAGTCAGAAAACCCATTTAAGTGTTTAATTTCCCCACAGTGACATAAAGAATATGCTAAAATATACCAATTGTAGTGCTAAATAATGGCACCAAGTAAGCCAAGCAAAAGGTGGTGAAAAGCTAGATAAAAGTGTCTAAGAAGATTCAGAAGATTTATCATAGTGTGTGCTGCTGTGATACGTCTGGTACATCCTGCCTGGTCTAAGTTTACACTGTCAAGTACAAGCATGGATTAGTAAATTTGCCTCAATATGATTTGAGGTTGCCACAGGGACTTCAACCTTGAAGCACAGATGGAGACTTCAGCTTTTGTGAATGTCACAACTACACTAAGATTCATCCCATAGGAGTCAATAGAAAATGAAACACAGAAATGGTGTCAGCTTCTGTTTAGGTTAATATTAAAGTCATTTTACTTATAGGATTAGATGGGTGATACTATAATCGTCAAAATGCCAAGCAAGTGTTTGCTATTTTTTGTAAGCCCCTGTCAAAACCTATAGTCAGAAATGTATTATGGCAGGAGCAGTATGTTTTATTGTAACCAAAGTCAGGATTCAATTCTGTCTTTTAACACCAGGAAAGTCTTTCCCAAAGTCCTTTGCTTGTGTGACACCAGCTTAGTATAGAGTCAGCCTGTCTACAATTCACATGGGAGAGGATGACATTGGACAATATTATATACAATTTAACTGTAATGTGATGACTAATCAGACAATATATTTATGTTTCTAAAGAAAAATTCAGAACACTAATAATAATTAGAAGGTTATTACTAATTATGATATTACTAAATAATAGTAGGAAGAAAGGAATTATAGAAGGAGGAAGTGTGGAAGGGAAAGACAGGAAAAAGAATGATAGGAAGGAAGGAAGGAAAGAAAGAAAGAAAGAAAGAAAGAAAGAAAGAAAGGAAGAAAGAAAGGAGGAAGAAAGGAAGGGAAGGAAGGAAGGAAGGAAGGAAGGAAGGAAGGAAGGAAGGAAGGAAGGAAGGAAGGAAGGAAGGAAGGAAGGAAGGAGGGGGGAAGGTGGGAAGAGCAAGAAGGGAAGGGAAGGAAGGAAGTAATGAAAGGAGAAAGGAACGGAAAGGGAAGGAAGGAAGGAAGGAAGGAAGGAAGGAAGGAAGGAAGGAAGGAAGGAAGGGGAAAGGAAAGGAGGGAAGAGCAAGAAGGGAAGGGAAGGGAGGAAGGAGCAAGAAAGAAAAGAAGACAGAAAGCAAGAAAGAAGAAAGGAATGATACAAGATAAAGGAAGGAAGAAAGGAAGATAGCAAGAAAAAAGAAAGGAATGATACAAGGGAGGGTGGGAAGGAAAGAAGAGAAAGAAAGAAAGAAAATAAGAAAGAAAGAAAGAAAGAAAGAAAGAAAGAAAGAAAGAAAGAAAGAAAGAAGATAAAGAGGAAGATAAAGAAAAAGAGGAGGATGGAAGGAAGACAAAGAAAGAGAAAGGAAGCAAGAGCAAGAAAGAAAGAAAAGGGTGAGGTGGGTGAGGGGTAAGGAATGAAGGAGGGAGGGTGAGGTCAGCATGACTAGTAATTTCTGTACAGGGTAATGTTAGATTTGTGTATGACATGACTGATCACAGCACAATCTCTCATGTATCAGAGCCCCATACATTGTAATAAATGTGCTATCAGTCTATGTAACATGATACATACATGTGCATAGATAGCAGCTGTAAAGAGTATTGTCATACAGCACCAGTGCAGGTAACATACAGCATCCTCAGCCCAAGACGTGACCAACATAGCAATCTGCCATTCCCTACAACTTCAGCCCTAGATATAACCTGCAACCATTCCGGCACCAGAATCAATTTCTATGGATCTATTACAAAGCCTTGCCAGATTTGTTACCATGCTACAGTCTAAGTGTTGCAAGAGGCATGAGCGTCGTTTCACTGACAACCCCCATGCCCTGCCCCCACTGACTCTCAAACCCATCAGTTTCTAGCCCAGTGACATATTACAATTGATTGGGTCATTGCATGTCAGCTTAAGCAGTTATTAGCAGCGCAGCTATGTGAGGAGGGGTACATCACAAGTCCATGTGCCTCATATCACTGATGTAACGTATACCACTGCTACTTCAGAAAGCAGAAAAATCTGAAAATAAATGAAATACAAATAAATACAACCTTTACAATATGTCATCATTCATAAGCAAGCTGTCTGCTCGCAACAAATCACTCCAAGCCTGGCTAGCAGAAGACTTGTGCTTGCATGGGCATGCTGAAGATTGTAGTTCTACAGCAAATCAAGTGCCAAAGGACATCTATGTGTGCTAGCGTACATAGCTCCATCCTTGACAATAGTATCCTGTATTGTTAGGATGATAAACAATTAACCAGTTCACTACAGGCTAAATATATACATTCCTAGTATATACCATGTGCTCTTCCTATAGTGGATGTGCACATATATACACAGTGGGTGTCCATTAAAGCATTCTACATAATATATATGCACTTAGCTTACACAATATAAAATAGTCAGGACAATCTGCACAATGCAGTATACTATATAAGGATGACTGTGAGCTAACTTGCATATATGCAAGCACTTTTTATTACATAGGTTGCACTTAAAGGGGACCTGTCATCTCTCTTGACATGCCTGCTTTAGTAAATGCTTGCATTGACAAAGAATTAATGATTCTGGAGCGTCTTCTCTTATGACTCTGTGTTGTGCCATTCCTCTGCTATTCCTCTTGAAAATGTATAAATAAATTTAACAGCAAGGTGTTCCCATTTGGAAGTGTGTCCGTGCACATCCACACATTATCCAATCAGTATTGACAATGCAAGGGTATGCAGGAACACACCTCTTTAACAAGTGGAATGGTAACTCCCAGTTATCAATTTTGTCATTCATTTCCAGGAGGAATCACTGAGGAACAGCACAATGCAGAGTTCTACAAATAGATGCTGCAGAAGTGTTAATTGTGTTGTCCAGCCCCTAGTGCATGTGTCATGTGGATGACCTATCCACAGGATAAATAATCAATATCTGATCTGTGGGGGTCCAGCATTTGGACACCGCGTGGATCAGCTGTTCCGGCAGCGTCTGGGTAGTGGACAGGGAGCCGATGCAGCTCTGCTGTTATTCAAGTAATATGAGTGGAGCTGCAGTCCCATCCACTGTATAGTGGTGGCGCCAGGGAACTGCATAGGAATAGGAACAGAACTGCTTCCACTGCCGGTCCACTGCTGCACCTGGAGGCTGCCGAAGCATTCGAACTGTGCAGGGTCTGGGTATCGGACCCCCACAGATAACAGACCGTGGATAGGTCATCAGTATCAAATCTGAATTAGGGATCAGAAAACCCCTTTAATTCTTGTGGAATGCAAACATTTACTAAGACGAGAAGATTGGAAGATCCTGTTTAAGATGTAGCAGAGCTGTTAGGGTTGCCTAACAGCAGATTTATTTCCGACACAGGTCTACAAGTTGAACCAAATGGCAAATTTGGAAATAGAAGGGTGGGAAAAAGAAATGAAGGAAGGTTTTTTCTATCCACATCCATACAAGAAGGAAGGTTCTTCTATCCACATCCATACAAGCAGAATGGTTTACTATCTACATCCATACAGGCAGAATGGTTTACTATCTACATCCATACAAGCAGTGCGCGCGTTACTCTCCGATCATTCACACTACATCCACTACAAGGCTCCCTACAAATCCAAGACCCTGAATATCTACCACCTATGTATAAAACACCAACATATCCAGAATAGCTTAAGATATAAAATTTATTCCTATAACAATAGAAGCTAATTCCATGCCACTGGATTGAGTTGCAGGTTACCCACCCTCCCCCTCACCTCAGTAGCAGTAAAACAAAAGCATACATTAAAGAGTGCATAGTACAGAGCTATGTTTGCCTCAGGAGAGAAAAATAAGGGCACATGTTCTTCCAACATAAAGAAATCGAGAACTAGAAGTCATAGTGGGGATGGAGTCACTGTATAACCGCACTTCAGGACTGCACATTACCTAGTCATTGCTTTGTACAAAAGATCAGATCTCTGTGTACCGCTACAGTTCATAGACAGTAAGAGAAGCAAACAGAGCATCATTGGGAAATGAAGACAGGGGAAGAGAGAGAACTTAGTGTTATAGAGCTGAAAGCATAGACTAGACTGAGCAGCTGGGAGTTCAGCACCTGGAGAGGGTGGACAGCTCCTGGCAGGGATTACAGTAGTAAGCAAGGTGCAGCGCTTGAGTACCTACCAATACTTGACTTAAGCTCCACAAGGCAAATGTTATAATAGAAAAAATACCCATAATTTTTATTATTATTATTATTTGCTTTTTCTATGTTCTTTTCAGTTTTTTTTTTTCTTTTTGTGGATTAGAAATGATTCTTCCATCAGCCCCCTCAGGCATCTCCGAGTCTGGACGTGAAGAAGTCACCCATTTAGGTTCTTTATGAGGTTTTTGCTTATGTTATCGGTGTTTCACATACAATATCAATATAGCTCATATTGATCGAGATATCCTGGGTGATCATTATATACAGCTGGATGGGATTCCTCAGGCAGATGACATGATATTTGGTAGCATTGTGCACCTTTCGTCTCCAGAAAAGAAAAAATAAAACGCATCGGGAACGCTATGTGGGCTTGTAATCATGCGTTTGGATGGATACTTATTGATTGATATATATATTTTATTTTATTTTCCGGGACGGTATCACCAAATATGTACAATACAGTGCCTGTGGGTGCCACCATCCAGATCAGGACAAGACCACAGACTGCAGTAGGTCCTCTCTGTCCAATGCTGAGGCTTCCTGGTGAGACTGCTCAGTAATCCTGGGCTCCTGCTTTGGGCTGCTCTGTTCTTTTCTCTGGATGTTGGGTGAATTGTAGATGCCACTGTCTTGGGTGTTCCTTGGCTGTCTATTCATCCTGGTATAGAAATTTCCTCTTTCTGCCTTAGGGCTGCAGTGATCTCTCTCATATTCCTCCTGAGCTTTCTCTATTTTGCGTTTTTTCATCTTGCTTTTGTGCATATGAAAGGTGCTAAGTGAAAGGACAACCAGGCAGAAGATGACAGTAGCCAAGACTATCAAGACCAGCGTAGAGGAGAAGGTCTGGAACAAAGGCTCTACTTCTGTCGTGCAGCTGGTGGCGTTAGATGCAGAGGTCCTGTTTAGCATACAGGGTGGCATAGATAGCCTTAGCTGCTTGGAGATACTGGCACTCATTGAGAAGGTTGGTAATGCAAGGGAGGGTACAAAGTGCCTCCCTCTTACAAAGGGAACCAAAGCTGGATACCTGGGCTGCAAAGCTTAATCTTGAAGTAGTCTGCAGACATCAACCTGCAAAGACAAGAAAGACATTTGAGGTGATGGTACACTATAGCTTACAACTGGACACTTGCAGGCTTAGAAGCCCTAGAAATCTTTCATTCTACTAAAACAGATGCCAACTTGGCTACCAATCCAATATATTTCTGTTCCACCCCCAAAACCACAATGTAAACCTGTCATGCCAATTAGTCACTAAACCCTTTGGGTATTGCATGTTATGCCACAGCTTCCAAGGCATTGCCTACAGATATCCATTGCAAGGCAGACAATAGCAGGCTCAAAAGAAAACCCAGAAATCTTTGATCCTCCTGAACCAAATGCCAACTTGGCTGCCAATCCCATTGTTCCACCAGTAAAACCACATATGTCCTGCAATGCAAACTTGCCGTGCCAACTAGTCATTGCACCCTTTGCAGGCACTTTGGGTATTGCATGTTATAGCAACTCTCTCCATTGCAGGGGCAGAAGAAGCCCCAGAAATCAGATGCCAGTCCAATATATTTCTATTCCACCCCCAAAACCACCTATGTACTGCAATGTAAACTTGTCATGCCTATCAGTCACTGTACATTGTGGGCATTGCTTGCTATGGCTCATACTTCCATTGCAGGGCAGGCACTTGCAGGCTCAGAGGAAGCCCCAGAAATTTGTGATCCTACTGAAACAGATGACAACTTGGCTGCCAGTCCAATTCCACCCCCAAAACCACATATGCAAACTTATCATGCCATTTAGTCACTATATCCTTTGGGTATTGGATGTTATGGCACAGCTGCCAGTGCATTGTCTGGATACTTGCATTGCAGGGCAGATCTATGCCACTTGCTCTGTGCCCTCTGGACTTGTGCCATGGCAGAAGATGGCATGCATTGCCCAGGCTGTTATGTAAGCACTTACCTGTGGAGGTGCTTGCTGCTGCTGCTGCTGCTGTTGCTGGAGTCCCCGGCACTGGCTTGCTCCTGGCTGCAGAAGGCACTGACTGTCAGACAGCTAGCTGGAGAGGCAGCAGCCTATTGCCAGTCTGCACTGTGCTGACGTCATTCTGCCACTGTCTTCTTGGGCTTCTGCTCAGAGAGCTCCCGATGTCTCCGGCCGGCGCCTGCAGCAAGCTGTGCATCCCCATTAGTGCCCAGCAAGTAGGTGACTCCCTCCATGCCCCTGGAACCCCCAGGCAGTGCACAGCCCAGGTACATGCATTCAGTGCAGACAATAGGAGAGGCAGAGAGGATGCTGCTCCACATAGGATCTATAGGAGCACATTGGTGCTGGGTCCCTGCAGCTTTCCTCTGCAGTACTGAGCAGGATCCAGAGCTCATTATAATGCCCCAAACACTCACAGACCAGCCTGGATACCAGACTCTGGCTTCATAGACTGGGCTGTGAATATTTAACTGCTGGCTCCAATAATTACAAGTCAGGTTTGGCAGGTGTCAGCAAGCAGGACAGAAAGCCAAATTTGCCATAAATATAATTCAGTGACAAAGACTTGGCCTCCATAAGGCAAAAATCTGATTTACAGTGTCTATCTATATACTGTATCATTGCTATGTATCACCGAAAAGTTACAAAGTGATGCAGACTGCAGGTAGATTTTGTACCGTCCTGCAGGTAGATTATATATTGTACTGCAGGTAGATTGTGTACTGTTCTGCTGATATACTGTGTACTGTCCCACAGGTAGATTATATAGTGTCCTGCAGGTAGATTATGTACTGTCCCAAAGATAGAGTACATACTGTCCCACAGGTAGATTATATACTATCCCGCAGGTAGATTATATAATATACTGCAGGTAGATTATGTACTGTCCCACAGGTAGATTATAAGTGTCCTGCGGATTAGTACTGTCCCACAGATAGAGTACATACTGTCCCACAGGTAGATTATATACTGTCCCACAGGTAGATTATATACTGTCCCACAGGTAGATTATATACTATACTGCAGGTAGATTATGTACTGTCCCACAGGTAGATTATATACTTTCCTGCAGGTAGATTATATACTTTCCTGCAGGTAGATTATATAGTGTCCCACAGGTAGAGTACATACTGTCCCACGTGTAGATTATATAGTGTCCCACAGGTAGATTATATACTTTCCTGCAGGTAGATTATATACTGTCCCACAGGTAGATTATATACTTTCCTGCAGGTAGATTATATACTGTCCCACAGGTAGATTATATACTGTCCCACAGGTAGATTATATACTTTCCTGCAGGTAGATTATAACTTTCCTGCAGGTAGATTATATAGTGTCCCACAGGTAGAGTACATACTGTCCCACATGTGATTATATAGTGTCCCACAGGTAGATTATATACTTTCCTGCGGTAGATTATATACTGTCCCACAGGTAGATTATATACTTTCCTGCAGGTAGATTATATAGTGTCCCACAGGTAGAGTACATACTGTCCCACATGTAGATTATATAGTGTCCCACAGGTAGATTATGTACTGTCCCACAGGTAGAGTACATACTGTCCCACATGTAGATTATATAGTGTCCCACAGGTAGATTATATAGTGTCCCACAGGTAGATTATGTACTGTCCCACAGGTAGAGTACATACTGTCCCACATGTAGATTATATAGTGTCCCATTGGTAGATTATATACTTTCCTGCAGGTAGATTATATACTGTCCCACATGTAGATTATATAGTGTCCCACAGGTAGATTATATAGTGTCCCGCAGGTAGAGTATGTACTGTCCCACGTGTAGATTATATAGTGTCCCACAGGTAGATTATATACTTTCCTGCAGGTAGATTATATACTGTCCCACAGGTAGATTATATACTTTTCTGCAGGTAGATTATATAGTGTCCCACAGGTAGATTATGTACTGTCCCACAGGTAGAGCACATACTGTCCCACATGTAGATTATATAGTGTCCCACAGGTAGATTATATACTTTCCTGCAGGTAGATTATATACTGTCCCACATGTAGATTATATAGTGTCCCACAGGTAGATTATATAGTGTCCCGCAGGTAGAGTATGTACTGTCCCACAGGTAGATTATATACTTTCCTGCAGGTAGATTATATACTGTTCCACAGGTAGATTATATACTATCCTGTGCAGGAGATGACTGGACTGCCATAATGACTACGACTACGATGTTATTGAAAGCTGGGGTCGCCCACTGCTGATTTATTAACCATAACTATAATAAGCCAAGTCGTAATACTGAAGCACATATATACTTGTGACTAGCCTTAACAAACATCGCCCCACTGCCAAACCATCACCCAAGGGACGGGCAGGATGATAGAAGGCTTTCTCCCACCGGCTGCCATCCCCTTCCCATCTGTGACAATAAGGAGGGAGGGGGTTGTCCCAGTAACAGCCAGGAATCTCCGGCCTCTTGTCCTGACTTAACCCCTTCACTACCCTTCCTGCAGTCATTTTCTAAATTCTGCTGGGCCTCCAAAGATTGTAGTAGTGATACTAGATATTAAGGGGGATTCCATATTGTATATTAAAGCTCCCCCAACCCATAATATAGCATTGCTATGTATCACTGCAAACTTGAAGAGCTCCCCCAACAAAAAACAGTATATTAGTTTTTAGCTACTTTCTGGGTAAATTGACAGTACAGTTCCCATTACATCTCCCATTGCAGTGACTACTGTCCTGAATACATGGAACTATATTCATTGGTGTAACTTGAAGCTCCTTGTAATCCAATGCAAGATCTGTGACGGGGCCCCTACCTATCTTGTATGCAGAAGGGGAAGCTTTAAGGAACATGTGAGGTTGTTGCTTTACAATGAATGAGGAGAAACTCCTGTAACCTTATAGGCTATAAATTATTGTGAGGGCTCTGGTCTCCTAAAAGGTCTTGTGGGACTTTCTACAGACAGAAATTAAGCCAAGCATGTTGCTGCGCAGTAAGATATAGAAGAAGCACACAACTCTAAGGAAATTGCTTATACTTTTCTTGCAGATGTATTATGCAATCTATAGTGAGAGTGGAGGGAAGGGGAAGGTTTCTCTTGCCAGGATGGGACCTCCACCAATCATGGGAATGGGGGTGTTGTGCAGAGTCAGACTTAGGTTCCTTGGTCCCACTAGATAAAATGATTGTGGGACCTACCCTCCAACAATCCCTAGGAAAAAGGCCATGGTACCTTTCAAGTTTGGGTGTTAGAGCCTGGGCCCCCAGGAGGATTCACTGGTATTCTGGTGGCCCAGTCTAACAGTGGTGCCATGCCACCCATTGGAATGGAGCTATGGTTGTTCATATTGTCATGGAGCTAGCTGAGTACACGTCTCAACTATTTCCATCTGTCCCATAGACTTTTAATAAAGTGACAGTGTGCATGTGTGACCACAGCTTCATGTAAATGGGGGTCAAAGGAGCCACTTTATTGCGACCAATGGGGGTCCCAGCAGTCAGACCCTCAGTGATCAGACACCTATCGCCTATCTTGTGGATAACTGATAAGTTGTGTTGATGAGACAACCTCATGAAGGAAAGAGTACAAAAGCTTACTATCGAAAGACTGCACGCAGCTGCTGTATATTCACATGACCGTGGTACAGAATGGCCGTGAAAATGGAATTTTCTCACGTCCCCGTTTTCACAGATCCTTCATAGATTTTAGTCTGTTGAGGGATTATGTGAAAATGGGTAAAAATAGAACATGGCCTCATTCACATACATTTAATTTAAAAATTTTCACTATCGTGTGAATGCAGGCTTAGGGGCCCCATCAGATTTGTCATCATTAACAGCAGTTTTCTGGTGTAATTGCAAAAAATCTACTCCAGCAAGATGCTGCCGTAGATTCATGTATAGACCCACGGCCCCGAGAGGATGCGTCTGATTTATGTGCATAAATTAGGGGCAATCTCCAGCAGGGTGAGAGTTATCAAGACTGGCATGTAACAGAGTCATAGAGGCAGATTAATTAAAATGGTCTAAAAGCAAAATTGTCCTAAGGATAGATTAGATTGGTGAGGATCCAACACCCAGCTCTCTCATGCAAAAATGTTCTCAGCAGCTGATACTCAAAGAATAGAGCAGGAAGCAGACAGCGCTGTTCTCTGCCTAGTGGTCAGACTGGGTACTGCAGATCAGTTCCCCTTCATTTGAATAGGAGCTATCTGCTTCCACCTCTATTCCCTGTGTCTAAAAAACAACCGACAGGTGGGGGTGCTGTTTCTGACTGACCCCCACCAATCTGATATTGATGACCTATCCTTAGGATGGATCATCAATATTTTTAGCCTGGGAAAAGTTGGAATCAGACTTTTTTTTGGTGCATGGACTTAACGAAATGGGAAATATAAAGGAAATTTTAATTTCTGTCCCCCATTCTTTTCAATGGGAGGCAGAGAAGGGAGCAGGATGATGAATAAATAAGCGTCTTACTTGATCATGCTGCGGATGCCACAGTGCCAGACTGTCGGCATCTAAAAGCCAGAGGGCTGGGAAATGAAGAGTAATCTAAGTCCGAAATCCTCTTCAATTCCTCTTCATTTTCCAACATCTGAACAGGCTCTTATTATTTCTATACCAAAAACTGCAGCACATACAGTGTTTCCAGCCTTATAGTGTGTCAATGTATATTTTTAACATAGGAGCCTCTATGGAGCGCTTGCATTTGAGAACTGGGTAAACTCCTGTCCTTGCTTTAATAGTCTTTATTTCAGGAAGGTTATACTAAACATAACACGGTGTCAACAATTTCTCTTCTCAGCAAAAAGCAGCCATCTCCTTGCCATAGATATGTAGAGTATATTAATACCGCAGGAAGACTGTGTGCACTGAATTCTCTATTAGTTATTTGCTGTGTAACTCTGCCCTGCAATGATGTGGCTGCATTTTGTAACTTTTTTGTCTGTAGGGAAAGATCATCATACGGATACGCTGCAGCAAATTATGTCAGAAAACCACCATTGTGCTGCAGTTGGTTTTTCAACAATATATCATGTGTACAGCAGTGTATAGCAGCATCTAATGAATGCACATTGATATGGAAGGATTCCAGGGAACAGTCAGGTTAGCTGATGAATGGCGTGGCTTGCAGAATTGATTTGCAGTCGTACATTCAGCTATGGAGCCCGTTTAATGGATTGAATACAGGAGTTTTCATATAAGTCTTATCTGTTACTAGCAGGAAAGCTGTTATTTTAGCAACAATTCATAATCTACAGATTTCCGATGTGAGGCTGCAGTCATTCTCTTCTAGGGTAGTTTGCAGTGTTAAATTATGCTGATTTTTGGTGTACGTAATAGACACATCAATGGTAAAATGTCCACATCATATTAAAATGGTAAAATCAGATACATTAGGTGACAACTGATATATTCTAGGTAACGATTAAAAAAAAAAAAATATATATATATATATATATATATATATATATATATATGTATAAAAACAAAAAAGTGTAGCAGCACTCTGCCACAGGATATTTTTCAGTTTCCCATTTGCCCCTAGGCTATTTTGAGTTGAGTATGCTTTGGATCCTATTTGCCCTGTGTTCATATTGTAGACCTGTTCTGGGTCCAAGAGAGGTATGTTATTGCCCTTTGTTCACATTGTAGATTTATTTTGGGTTTAATAGAGGCATTAGTATAGGGTCCCACCTTAATGAGGTCGCCTTGTCGGGGCAGGTGGGCTTCCTACTGTTTGATCAAATATGTATAACTAAGAACCTCAAAATTTTAGTTTATACACCATATTAGGTGCCAATAATGGCAGTAATGCTATCTCTGTTCTCTATATACCCTTGTGCTGTGTCAGAGTGCTGCTACACTTTTTTGTTTTTATACATTTTACCACAGTAGCGTGCACCTGTTCACATTGGGATGTGCTGTCTGAATCTTTTTTGTATATATATATATATATATATATATATATATATATATGTATGTATATATACATAACTGTATATATAACAGGTGCAATTAAATCTCTGAAGACTACATAACCATAACCTTATAATATTGCCTTGAACACATTACCTGTGTGATGACCTGTTCGTAAAGGGGTATTCCCATCTCAAGGATCCTATCTATACCTCTAGCTTGTGTAAATGGAAGACGTTTCCTAAATATAATGCTTTAGCAATGCTGCTTAGTTTCCCTGCTATGTGAAATTATTCCTCCCATTGTTTACATAGCGTTTCCATAGAGATGGACTTGTGTGATAAGACAGGACAAGTGATGTCACTCACTACTCTCACTGTTATCTACAGCTCTGCCATTCAGCTAATTGCAGTTTTCTCATAAATCCATGTCTGTTGTCTCTCTATGTAAACACACAGATAACACTAAGTGAGTTCTCTAGAAGCATGTGTATATTATTTGATCTGCATTTATATTAGATTTCTAGGTGACTTTGACTGTAATACAGGAAGTGAGAAGAAGAGACAGCAGGCAAAACTGTTGAAACAGGGAGATGGAAAAACCCTTTAAGTCTTCAGGAGTGACTTCAACAGGAATGGGAAATATATAGGTTCTTATACTTCTTCCTTCTGTTAAATTCACTCCAGGCTTTGGCTCAAAAAACCACAGCAAAATCTGCAACATAAAAAGCAGCTTTTCTACAACGTGGGGCCTTTGCGTGTCCGCAGCACATATTTCCAAAATCGCTACAGTTTTGGAAATCGCAGTGTGTCCGTAGCATGTATTTTCCCGCACGGCAGGGATGGAATTCGCTAGAATCCCATCCACTAGACAGTGACTGTAAAATGCAGCGTTTTTTTTTTTTTCATGGCGTTTACGCCGCAGGCAAACCACTGCGTTTACGCCACGTGGGGCCCCGGCCTAAAGGGGTTTTCCAGGATAATAAGAAATCCCAGGGGGCTGTGGGTTGTGTAAAATAAAAAAGTGGTAATCTGTTATCCTTGGTCCTCATGTTCGGTGACCGTAACATTACCAGTACTGAACATGTGATCGCTGAGGCCAATGAAGGGGCACAGCGGTCACCTGGGCCTCTGCACATCCATTCGGGCCTTTGCTGGCATCGGAGGAAATGAGGAACGTGTCTGGCTCCGCATCCCCCCATCCCCGAGATTTTCAAATATCTTGGAAAAACCCCTTTAAAATAGGCCTTCAATATTAGAGTGGTATATTGGTAGGGGCCCAACTATCATCAACCGCACCAACCAACTTACTTAAAGGGCTGGGGTGCTGAGATGAGCACCGCTCCCCCTCAGTTGTTCACCAGGCACAGTGCCATACAATTGGTAGTGGCTGTGCTTGGTACTGCAGCTATTTGCAACATATGTATGAGAATGGGAAAGAGGTGCAATACTAGGCACAGCCACTACAAAACGTATGGCACTGTGACTGGTAAGTAATGAAGAGTAACAGAGCATCACAGTGCCCTGGCCCATTGGATCAGCTGACCAGTGAGATCCTGGGAGTCAGACCCCAATTTGATATTGACAGCGTATTCTCATGATACACCATCAGTATCAGAGTCCTGAAATCCCCTTAAGACTAAGGCTCCACAAAGGGAGCTGCAGCCAAAAAGCACTGCTGGAAAAACCGTGGCGGAAATGCATTGCGGTTTTCCCACAGCTCTTTTCACAGAAAGTCCGAAGAGTTTTCCTCTGCGGATTTTCTGCTTCTATTATACCTATACAGAAAATACCAGTGTTTCCGTAGGTATAATTGACTGCTGTGATTTAGAAAAATGTGAGCGTTTTTAAAATTGGATATTTTTTTGCAATGTGTGGATGGGATTACCCAGAATCCCATCCACTTTGCAGGTACTGTAAAACGCCACGGCATTTACGCTATGTGGGACCCCCGGCCTTAATTTCCACCATCAGCAAGATAATTAGGATCCTACCAAATGCCAGAACTGTTAAAGAGATTTTCTGATTCATAGGATAGGTCGTCAATATGTGATTGGTGGGGGTCTGACATCAGGGATCCCCTCTGATCAGATGAAGAGGCCGCAGGGCTCATGAATGCTCTGGCCCCTTCCAGGGGCGTAACTTGAGGGGGTGCAGAGGGTGTAGTCGCACCGGGGCCCAGGAGCCTTAGGGGGCCCATAAGTACTGGCATCAGTATTGAGATTGCAGCTTCCATCTGGCCCATAAGCCAAGGAGACCTACAGATTACCCTAACCACACTAAGGCTGATTAAACTCCTTAGCAACTCTAACCATCACTATCAAGAATTCGCTGTAGGGATGAGGTAGAGGGCCCCAGACAAAAGATTGCACCGGGGCCCACAAGACTTTAGTTACGCCACTGGCCCCTTCCCCATGCTGATGACATCATGTGGTCGCATGGTACAGCTCAGTCCCATTCAAAGGGAATGGAGGCTGATCTGCAATACACACATACACTATACAATGTACAGCTCTGTGTTTGGTATTCAATAAAGAGGCCATAGAGCTCACCCGAACACTGCAGCCTCTCCAAACATCTGATCTGTGGGAGTCCCAAGTATTGGAACCCCACCGATCATGTATTGTGGACCTGTCCCAAGGATAGCTCATCAGTTAGTAAGTCCTGAAAAATCCCTTTAAGGCACCCATCAATGTAAGATAAAAATCCACAGATTTTAGCCTGCCTATAATGTGTCAGGGGCCCACAGATAATTTTGGGAGAAAGAAGGATCAGCATATTGGATGTTATCATGTCCTATCCTTTGTTCTCACAGGAGATAATCTGCCAGAGGTGTATGGAATCCACTTACTCCTGTCTCCCCATTGAAAACACATGCACTCTCAGCCTCTCTCAGTGTGTGCATGTGTATGGGGGAGTTATGAGGGGCAACAGTCGACCAAAGCCCCTTCTGCCCCATAGCAGACCAGTGTTATAAATAGCATGTAGCAGGTAGAGCTCTGGTTACAAATTTTGCACTGGTGTTCCAAAACTTCAGATTACTCCTCTGGTAAGTCTAGTTTACCACAGCAAACCCATGTCTGCAGGTAAAAATGTACCAGGGTGATTCGGTTTGTACATCCTATTGCCTGAGAGAACTGGAGGCTAGAAATAGTGGCACTGCTGACACAGCACAAAAATATCCCC
Source organism: Leptodactylus fallax (assembly GCA_947044405.1). Taxonomy (NCBI): domain Eukaryota; kingdom Metazoa; phylum Chordata; class Amphibia; order Anura; family Leptodactylidae; genus Leptodactylus; species Leptodactylus fallax. The sequence continues at coordinate 715,440 of CAMRHE010000405.1, read as the reverse complement.
AGAAATGTAAATGCATCTTTAGAAGAATACTTAAATAAAACATCATTTTAATGGAATTTTCACATAAATGTAATGTTTTATTAATGCGCGCCTGACCTCTGCACTGTGTAGTCTTCATAATGCAGCAGCATTTCTTATTGAAAAGATCCCTGTTATTAAATATGTCTATCGGAAAGCTACAATAAATCAGATAATGCTCATTCTGGACTGGGGGCTGCGAATAGCACATTCCTGGGCGAGAAGAAGAAGATTTTGTAGCTATTTTTATCCATGATGACATTAAGTATGGTATGAGAAAGGGTTTTATAATGGCAAGTTTTGTGTTTTTTTTTATGTTGCTGTAGAAGTGGCTTTCAGATGTGCAATGTTAGTAATGTCCAATACGTAAATTCCCCAGACTTTAAGCATTATGTCTGAAATATTTTTGTCACAATTCCCGCAATGACTTCAATAGGAAGACAAATAATACATGGGATAGTTTTACATAAGGTTATTGTAGGGGTTGTCTGATTTTAAATAGCCTAGTAGGGAATTTGGAATTATTAGAGGGGGTCCTTAGAGAATTTGGAGTTATTAGAGGGGGTCTGTTCAGCCATTCTAAAGATATAAGCCCTTTTAATGTTGATACAAATTTGGGTATACTAGACAAGTGGGTGGTAACACTGCATGACATACAGTACAGACCAAAAGTTTGGACACACCTTCTCATTCCAAGAGTTTTCTGTATTTTCATGACTATAAAAATTGTAGATTCACACTGAAGGCATCAAAACTATGAATTAACACATGTGGAATTATACACTTAACAAAAAAGTGTGAAACAACTGAAAATATGTCTTATATTCTAGGTTCTTCAAAGTAGCCACCTTTTGCTTTGATTACTGCTTTGCACACTCTTGGCATTCTCTTGATGAGCTTCAAGAGGTAGTCACCTGAAATGGTTTTCACTTCACAGGTGTGCCCTGTCAAGTTTAATAAGTGGGATTTCTTGCCTTATAAATGGTGTTGATACATGCCTGATTCCCACCGTCAAGCATGGAGGAGGAGGTGTGATGGTGTGGGGGTGCTTTGCTGGTGACACTGTTGGGGATTTATTCAAAATTGAAGGAATACTGAACCAGCATGGTTACCACAGCATCTTGCAGTAGCATGCTATTCCATCCGGTTTGCACTTACTTGGACCATCATTTATTTTTCAACAGGACAATGACCCCAAACACACCTCCAGACTGTGTAAGGGCTATTTGACCAAGAAGGAGAGAGATGGGGTGCTACGCCAGATGACCTGGTCTCCACAGTCACCAGACCTGAACCCAATCGAGATGGTATGGGGTGAGCTGGACCGCAGAGTGAAGGCAAAAGGGCCAACAAGTGCTAAGCATCTCTGGGAACTCCTTCAAGACTGTTGGAAGACCATTTCAGGTGACTACCTCTTGAAGCTCATCAAGAGAATGCCAAGAGTGTGCAAAGCAGTAATCAAAGCAAAAGGTGGCTACTTTGAAGAACCTAGAATATAAGACATATTTTCAGTTGTTTCACACTTTTTTGTTAAGTATATAATTCCACATGTGTTAATTCATAGTTTTGATGCCTTCAGTGTGAATCTACAATTTTTATAGTCATGAAAATACAGAAAACTCTTGGAATGAGTTACCTGTAGTAATGGCTCCTGTTTGACATTGTTATCAGTATAAAAGACACCTGTCCACAACCTCAAACAGTCACACTCCAAACTCCACTATGGTGAAGACCAAAGAGCTGTGGAAGGACACCAGAAACAAAATTGTAGACCTGCACCAGGCTGGGAAGACTGAATCTGCAATAGGCAAGCAGCTTGGTGTGAAGAAATCAACTGTGGGAGCAATAATTAGAAAATGGAAGACATACAAGACCACTGATAATCTCCCTCCATCAGGGGCTCCACGCAAGATCTCACCCCGTGGGGTCAAAATGATCACAAGAACGGTGAGCAAAAATCCCAGAACCACACGGGGGGACCTAGTGACTGACCTGCAGAAAGCTGGGACTAACGTAACAAAGGCTACCGTCAGTAACACACTACACCGCCAGGGACTCAGATCCTGCAGTGCCAGACGTGTCCCCCTGCTTAAGCCAGTACATATCCGGGCCCGTCTGAAGTTTGCTAGAGAGCATTTGGATGTTCCAGAAGAGTATTGGGAGAATGTCATATGGTCAGATGAAACCAAAGTAGAACTGTTTGGTAGAAACACAACTCGTCGTGTTTGGAGGAGAGTGAATGCTGAGTTGCTTCCAAAGAACACCATACCTACTGTGAAGCATGGGGGTGGAAACATCATGCTTCGGGGCTGTTTCTCTGCAAAGGGACCAGGACAACTGATCCGTGTACATGAAAGAATGAATGGGGCCATGTATCATGAGATTTTGAGCGCAAACCTCCTTCCATCAGCAAGGGCATTGAAGATGAAACGTGGCTGGGTCTTTCAGCATGACAATGATCCCAAACACATCGTTAGGACAACGAAGGAGTGGCTTCATAAGAAGCATTTCAAGGTCCTGGAGTGGCCTAGCCAGTCTCCAGATCTCAACCCAATAGAAAACCTTTGGAGGGAGTTGAAAGTCCGTGTTGCCCAGCGACAGCCCAAAAACATCACTGCTCTAGAGGAGATCTGCATGGAGGAATGGGCCAACATACCAGCAACAGTGTGTGCCAACCTTGTGAAGACTTACAGAAAACGTTTTACCTCTGTCATTGCCAACAAAGGATATATAACAAAGTATTGAGATGAACTTTTGTTATTGACCAAATACTTATTTTCCACCATAATTTGCAAATAAATTCTTTAAAAATCAGACAATGTGATTTTCTAGATATGTTTTCTCATTTTGTCTCTCATAGTTGAGGTCTACCTATGATGACAATTACAGGCCGCCTTCATCTTTTTAAGTGGGAGAACTTGCACAATTGGTGGCTGACTAAATACTTTTTTCCCCACTGTATGTGTATGTATATATACTCCATGTATATGTTTGTAATCTGTATATGTGTGTGTGTAATGTGTACGTATGAAGGTATATGTAATATTAATAATATTTGTTCAGTGTGTGTATTATATCATGCATGTTTGTGATCTATCAGCACTATGTTTGCATGATTTTAGGGGGAGGCAAACTAAATCTTTTCCCCTGGAGTCAAACACACAATGAAAGACACCCACAAACTGAAAACAAGAGAAAATGAGAAAACCATGCGAAACCTGGCAATGATATTCTTTACAATATATTATGTTATTTTAGAGCCAGATTTACCCCAAGCCCCGTGCTAACATATCAGGCCAGTTGCTCAGACATACTGTACTCAGATATAACCATGAGGTATCTCATGATGGTGCGATATGATGTTCCTCTCTCTTTATCTATACATGGCAGTTTTCACAATTGTGTTTTTAATTAAACTGGTTTTATTTGTAGATATTTTCATTTAAATTGTAACAAAAAATATTCCAGTCTTTTTTTTTCCTTCTGACTTAATTGTGCAGCACTAAATTAGCTTGAAGGGGAAGTTTTAATTAAATATTTATATATTTAATTAAGGCTAAATGAAAATGGTCTAGTTACGTTTGCATTAATGCTATGCTATGGCAAGTCAACATATTAACCATTGCTGTTACCATGTAATGCTCTCCTTATGGTAGGCTAATACCCTTTGGAGAGATTTAGCTTGTAGGGAATCTATAGGGCAAAAAGTATGCAAAATATCTCTTTTCCAGAAGGAAATTGTCTGTCTAGGGCCTCCTGTTGGTCAATGCCCTTTAAATCAATGTCCAACATTTTATGACCCTTGAAACTTGACTTAGGTTATCAACCAAACCAGAGACACCTGTAGGCTATGTTGTTTCTGAGTTATTTGCTCCTTGTTAATACAGAGTACAGTTTTTGATCTACTGCACCATGTGAACAGACCTATGGGTGTTTTTTGTTTCGAGATTCAACGCTGTGTGGAATTCCTTGGGTCCACGATCCTACCCTTCCCTAGGAAACAGACGCTAATAGCCTTTAGATTGAGTTGTCTTCTGCCGGAACCTCTTGGGACCATTATTGTGTTATAGCGACTGTGTCCTCAGAAGATTCTCTGGTACTCTGGACATTGGTGGCACTGGACAGACAATACATAAGCAATGCCAAAGGGCCTAGAAGCTGAGAAGGTCCACAAACTCCCATACAACCAATGCAGATGACAATGCAGATGAGTCAAATGAAGTGTTCAGTGGTCTGAATTATTTTCCTGTATAAGGACTCTCCTATAGAAAGACACAGACTGAACAATGGCACAATATACTTAACAGTTGCAAAATATGCTTAGTGGCACAGTGCACTTGATGGTTGAAGAACAATGTCGATGACATGAACAATTTCTAGCAGTCTTTGACCTGGGTTGGGAACCATCAGAGGTTCCAACAGGTCTACTTCAATTGGGTTGTACTCGAAGTACTTTTATCTATCCTACAGTGCTACGGTGGGTCTCTGGAAGATAACTCCTTGCCTCAGCCTGCCTTGACTAGACATTTCTAACAGGGGTTACACCAGTCACCCTGCACCACCATTGGTCCTCATGGCTGTTGCGCCACTTCCTTTCTCCAATTGACCAACCTTCCATGGCTGTGAGAATGCAACGCTCACTCAAAACTTGGTGTGACAAGAAAATGGTCCTAGGCCCCACTCAGGTATATCTGAACAGTAGCTGTGTTGCACTATGGATTTCTAGGCCTTCATTGGCAGTCTCATGGCAGCTACTCAAGGACCCCAAAATGCAGCTTCAGTTTCTTATTCACTACTGTCTACAGTGGCACACTCTTCGATGGCTGTACTTGGGCCTACCCCACCTGTAAGCTAGTATCTCAGGTGGTTTCATGAAACACATCCTGACTGGCGCCAAAACACTTGCTTTTAACACTTCTCTTGGCCCTTATGCAAAGAGTTCTGGTGCACTCACCACCACTGTAGATCTAATATTTCATAGTGATCCCTTTAATAGATCAGAATACTGCCCTACGATGGTCACTGTATGCCTATGATGTATGCAGATTTAACCCAACCTTCTCCAGGGCTAGTAGCACTTTTTCTCCCTAGTTGCCCCAGATGTATTGGATAGAACATAGAACAGGTATAGTCACTTTCTAAAGAGCTCCTGCACCCACCCTTATATTACCTGCAGATATGCAGTACCCCCAAGATTTCATATTTGCAAATTTTGTTATTTTGGTACCCGCGACCGAAGTTGGTAATCCAGTCAAGGGTAAGGTTCCATTATCTAGATAAAGATAAAGATTATGATTGAGAAGAATTATATTTGAAGGAATATTCTGGCTTGACCAAAGGGTCGGCATAACCTTCAAAGCTTATCATGATCTCCACTTTACAGCACTTATAGATAGACAGGCATATAGGAGACAGAGAGAGATCACAATGTTATATATAGTTTTACATATTCGCTTTCCGTGTAAATGATTTCAGTGACGTATCCAGCTCTGCTACATCTGTATCGGCTTCAGTTTAGAAAGGGCTTTGTTGTAGTGCAGATCTTCCATTGCGGTAACACCATTCTCCAGTAGATGTCACTGTATTAACAATCTGGAGCCCAAACAACATCTGTCATCCTCAACCACTCCAAAAATGTTAACCCGTGTCCTGTCCTGTTAATCCTCCGCCACAGCCGCTCTTCAGTATCTGGAATACTCTGAGAGATGTTTGTGCAGACCCTGAAAAACAATTAGCAAAATTTATGCTGATTCTTTTTTTTTAACTTCCAAAAGCTGCTTTTTATGTCTTATAAATCATTTTCATTGCTTTTCCCATTCAGTGTCAACTGTGTAGTAAGAGCCACCATTGTAAATCCTCCAGGTGATGACATGCTGCTAGGATAATAGACTTCTGACTTACGCCGGCCATACAATTAAGGCTATATTCAGACGACCGTGAATAGGAAATTAAGAACAGACAAAATGGTCTACGTCTGTTTGCGACTTATTTTCATGGGTTCCTCATGGACTTGGGTCTCTTGATGGTTCTGTGAAAATGGCCAAAAATAGGACATCAAAACAGACCATCCAAAAACAGACATGTGAATAGACCCATTGAAATCATAAATGGCTGTGTGACATAATTCATGTAAGTAAGGGCTAAGATAGCCGTCCGTCAGGGGAAAGGGAGATAAGAGGCTGCCAGACAAGCATAACAGCAACTCAACCCTTGGCAGATCAAGGGATCGAGAGTGATGAAATCTAACAGAACCGATTTTCATTTCCGGTTTGCCCTCTATGAGGAGCACTCTGGAAAGGAAAGGGTTAAAACAACATACCAGCCCAAAATATCTTATACCTGCAGGTGAGTATTTTTAACCCCTTGAATATTAGACAGTTTGGAGATTCCCATATGCAGCCTATACTGTGCATAGTAGCGATAAAGGGGCTGTTTTACCTCGCCCCTCATTATATGGGGTGCAGCTCCCAACACTAGTGGCAAGAAGCTGGTATAGGAACTCGTGGAATACTTGTCAGCTCCTGGAAGAGCAGGCAAATCTCCCGAGCTGCCAGAGTAGCAGTCACTTTATATGTGGGAGTGTGGCCGACACATTTAGTGTTCATGTCACAAGAAACGGGCATGTCGATTTACAAAAGTAGGTGATGTCCCAAAGAGGCACGGTCATGTCCATAGGTGGTGCTACGTGTGACTTTCTCCTGGACATCTTCTTAAATATGGTGCTAAGAGTGACCTATAGCCAAACAAGTATTTTGCCTGCAGCCTTTGAGCCATATCTTAGCCTGTCTGGGCTCTAGAATGCCAGGCAAATCACTTTCCCCTCGTTTGAGTATAAATAAAACTGTGATTTACATGTAAATGGGGCTCCAAAGCTGAATCATATATTTTGTCTGTAGATCTGTGAACTCCGTACAAGGGGCAACATACCCATGGCTAGTAATAGTAGTCCACAACATTACTCCTGCAGCACCTTCAGACTTGAACTTGTGCTAGTTGACCACTAATAATCCAACCATACCACCACCCATTTGGTCTATACAAATTTCTTCTCTTTCAACAACCCTTAAGACTTTTAAGAATCAGTCTTAATGTAGGTCTATATGGGTTAGGGTGCATTGCAGGACCAGAAGATCGGATTAAACAATAAAGTTGATCCGTCTAAGACTAGGTTCACATCTGTGTTGGAGTCTCTGTGGGAGACTCTGCTGCAGATTCCGCCTAAAATTGGTGGAGAGAAAAGCCCCGCAAGGTGGACTTTTCTCGGTCCTTGTTTTATACTGAAATATAGTCTATGGGGTCTCCAGGTAAGCACTTTTTAAGCAGACAGGCTCTCCATCTTTTGGGTCCCTATGAGGACCCGAACAATGGAGAGCCAAACACTAGTGTCAACCTAGCATAATCCAACAATGGATCCAGGTGAACCCCATTACCTATAACTATATACTATTAACTAGAATAGGGTGTGTTAGGGATCCATTATTTTTCTCTGAAAAAGCTGGACTGGTAGGACTTTTTCATCCACAATTTTAGGTGGATGGTGGACAGACACCAACACAGATGTAAACATAGCCCTACAGTATCAGGCATATGGAGGAGGCTTTAAAATATTTCATCCATATATAGAATTTTTCCGCACAGATATTGACCTGTATTGCAGATTTGTAAATACTCAGCATGTCAATTTCTGTTACCGACATTCACCATGGATTTCAACCCTTTTAATGTAGCATTTTACACATGCAGATTTTGCAGTGGATTCACAGCAGATTTGCAGCGGATACCCTATACAGTAATTGTACAAAGCAAACAACAGGTACCCTTACAGTAGTGTGCTAGCCACAGATGCCTTTATAACAAAGGGTCTGCAGAGATGATCCAAATACTATGATGGCTGCCGAACATACCCACATAGCATATTTCTAAATTTGACATGTAAAAACCTCTGTTTGCATCCACATAAAATCAGAGATCTACAGAGGTACAGCAGAGATCCAATGGATTATATCTCCATATAGAGCTGTGATATGGCATAAACCCTTAAGGCCCTTTAAAGGGAGTCTATCATTCGCAAAAACAGTTTAAGCTAATGGCACGTTGGAATGGCCTTTAAAAAGTTCATTCTTCTCCTACATTTCCTTGTTTTCTTCTCCCAGCACATGCAATTGGCTCTGCCACGCTCTTGTGACAGACCACCGGAAAATGGCGGCCGATTGTGCATGTGCAGTCGTGAGAATTCGCTGAGTGCGAGAAGTAAGAAGAAAGAAGGCCAAGAGGGGAGACACCGCAACGGCTGAAGGGGCAGTGAGAAGCGATGATGCGATGGGAGCTCGCAGAAGAGAAGGTACGCCCCGGGTGCTCCGTGGTGCTCATTTACATACGTGAAGAAACTAATTATCTTGGAATCGGCTGGGAGAAGAAAACAAGAAAAGGTAGGAGAAGAATGGCCTTTTTAAAGACCATTCCAACGTGCCATTAGTTTAAAACTGTTTTTGCGAATGATAGACTCCCTTTAACATGGCCAATGATTGGCCAAACAGACAATCCCAACCATAGCCCCATGTAAATATACCCAACAATCATAAGACACATGAGTATAAAAATCATGGTTGGCCACGTCTTCTAATATAAACTGTAAGTCAACAGACCCAAACTGTATGGGGATGACCCGTCATATTAGCCATTGACTCGATCTCTAGCCACCTTCGATATCATTGACCAGGCAGACAAAAAGGACATTTAGTTTAGAGATCAACAATACTGAAAAATGTTACAAAGCTTTATTACTTGCGTTGTGAAGATATACAAAATGAAGATATCTAAAGCCTCCAGTAATATTTTTCAGTCCGTATTAGCAATGGTCTGCGTTCCCCTCCATCCTAGATGTAATTACATCCAATGCTTCCATTTTTACGGTACCTGTGTTCCTGCCTTAATCCTAATTAAATCCCGGCAATAGTAATAAGACTCGGTTAATTCACACATTTCCCCGCAGACTGTAACAGACCTGTAAAATTAATGAGAAACACTCAAATTCAGGATGAAGGTCAAGTATCAAATTGATTTCATAGCAAGGGTTAATAGTCAGGTCATCAAAACAATGTTAAAAATTCATATTTCAAGATGAAAAGTGGAAAAGACTTCAGGGCTTGATTTTTTTTATTTTTTATCAGATATAAATAAAATATAGCGTCACATGATGGCGTAAAAATGCCAAGTCGCGGGGAAAAAATCCAGATCCGAGCAAATATAACATATACTCTTGGCAAGATCTAATAATTCTATGTATTTTATTTTTTTTCCCATTTTTTGTTCAATAAGTAATGCAAAAATTACATTTTCAGAGGTCTCTATGCCAAAGACGAAACTAAAGGAACCCCATTAAGGTGTGCCCGTAACAGATGCCCCCATAACAGTGTCCAGGAGCTCACCCTGCAAAATGTATAGACAGACGTATGCAAAATATTTACCGCATGGTATACATTTGTGGGGTGTGCTATGCCTATCACTATAGTTGGGGGTGCAATAGGCTCATGTATCACCTTCCCGAGACAGGTGATGTAATGATGTGACTGCATCACACCATGGTCCCAGCATTTTGCAGTAACTACAGGAAAGAAGAGGCTGCTGCCGCCCACCTTGGGGGATTCAGGTTAGGTGAAGGGTTTTTCGGATTTTTTCATGCACACTCAGGGTGCAACCATGGATATTTCTATTCTAAGAGAGCAATCACGGACATTGTTAATGTCAGGGGGCAGTCATTGCAATAATAATCTCAGGGGGCAATCAGCAGCATTATTAATGTCAGGGGTCATTCAAGAAATTATTAATTTAAGGGGCATTATTAGTCTCAGGGGGCCATTAGGGCATTGTTAATCTTGGAAGCAATCAGAGATATTATCAAGCTCAGGGGGCATTACTAATTTAAGGGGGCACTAAGAAGGCCTTATTAATTCAAGGAGCACTAAAAGGGCATTATTCAAGGGGGCACTTGGGGCAATATTAATGTGAGATGGAAATTGGACACTGTCCATTTCAGGTGCCATTCAGGGGGCACTATTAGCCTTAAATGGCAATCAAGGAAATTATTAATTTTAGGGAGGATCAGGGGTATTAATAATATCACTGGGCAGTCAGGGGCATTAATAATCTTTGGGGCAATCAGTCATATTATTACTCTTAGAGGGCACTCAGCAGCATTATTAGTCTCAGGGTGCAATCAAGGGAATTATTAATCTCACGGGGTAATAAGGGCATTGTTAATCTTGTGAGATTAAAGAGGGCACTCAGAGGACATTAAATGTAAGGTGGCTATTGGGCACTTATCATTTAGTATGGCACTCAGGGGGCATTATTTATTTAAGATAGACTCTCAGGGGGCTTCATGACTTTAAGGAGCACTCAGAGGGCATTATTTATTTAAAGGGCAACCAAAAGGTCAATATTACTTAAAGGGACAATATGTCTGGAATAATAAAGTTCTCATTGATCTCATAGCAGTGTGACAGCCACAGATACCTCATAAATGTGTACATGCCCTAGATAAAGAAACAAAATAAATAGATGCCTTCATAAAAATGTACCTGCTGGAGTTGATTTAATATTAGAGATGAGCAAATCAGTTCATAACAAACCAGATTCGACCCAAATATTCCAAATTGTTTGTTTTTTAACTAAACTGAACAATTTGGGATTTGTCTTGGACGAACTAAAATGGCCACCGCAAGTAGATGATAGTGGGACTACCGTCGTTGCGGGGCCATCGGTGGTCCTGCAATCACTGAAGAGTCACTGCCACTATTGAATTAAAAAGTGCGAGTGGCTCTTCTGTGATAGCGGGACCACTGCTGATAATAGCGCCGGTGGTCCCACTATCATCTATCCTAATATGTATCCACTATGATGTCACAATACAGAGATAGTAAAAAAAAAATTGGTGGCAGTGGGTGAAAAACAAAAAAAAAAATCATAGTGGAGCTACCACCGCTACTGCTGTATGTATAGACACTTTGGCCATTTGAATTTATCTTCCTAGGAGCCCTGACTGTGTTCTACACTATGTTTTATAGATAGGTTCCTAGGAGTCCTGACAGTGATCTACACTATGTTTTATAGATAGGTTCCTAGGAGCCCTAAGAGTATCCTACACTATGTTTTATAGATAGGTTCCTAGGAGCCCTGACAGTGATCTACACTATGTTTTATAGATAGGTTCCTAGGAGCCCTGACAGTGTTCTACACTATGTTTTATAGATAGGTTCCTAGGAGCCCTGACAGTGTTCTACATTATGTATTATAGATAGGTTCCTAGGAGCCCTGACAGTGTTCTACACTATGTTTTATAGATAGGTTCCTAGGAGCCCTAAGAGTATCCTACACTATGTTTTATAGATAGGCTCCTAGGAGCCCGGACAGTGTTCTACACTATGTTTTATAGATAGATTTGTACCGAACTTGCTCGACCTGAAACGAATCAGGAACCCCAACCAACCAAATCTGAAACTAAACAAATTTTAAGGGTTTTTCCCATCTCTATGCCCATGTAACACCATTCTAGCCACTTTAGCTTTCTTAAGTGTTCAAGCTGTAGAAACCTCCAAAACAGTATGCCAGGCCCAGGTCTCCCATAACAGTGTACCAGTCCTAATTTATCTCATAACAGTGTGTCAGGAAATGATTGTCCCTTAGCAGTATGTCAGTCAGTGATGCCCCATAACTCTGCAGACACTCAGCTGCAGTAAAACTGGTTACTTGAAAGTCTATTTGGGAATACAAAACTCAATTTATAAACATAACATAATACAGTAGATTAACTCTTCTGTAACAGCCTGTCCTCAGCGGCACACCTGTATGGAGGGAGTCTCCCTCTCTTCATACACATAGACTCCACATAGTCTTACTGCTTTCTGTTCACAGTTATACTAAAAGTCTTTCTATGGTAATGTAGCACCACAATGAAGCTACTTTTGTCTACACCAGCTGAGTAGAACATGATCTAGGCCCTGCAAACTGATCCTGGTTCTCTGGTGAAAAGCTGCGCGCTAACCTTCCCACTGGACTGGGGAAAGATGGTGCTTTCCACTTGTTGTGGGACAAAATCCATGCTGACTACCGGCAGGTATTCCCTTCTGTTTTTCTGCATGGTGAGATTGCCAGTCACGGTGAGGTCACGCAAACAATTGAACACCATAATTTCATACCTCTCAAGCTGTACAATCTACTCAATTTCACTAGCCACCCTTAGGTAGAGCTGACCCTGGATGCCACTGTGGGTTATATAAGCAGAAACCAAGTCTCCATTATGCTTAACATAATTTATTCTCAATCAAAAAGAGACTTGCTCCTGATTTATTATATTACCGATAAATTCAGTGCTTATGGTTAATGATGGAGTCTGTGTAAGAAATATTACATTATCCTGTGGCATATCCGCTGCCATGCGCTGGTCACGTTCCCATTTTCTTGATTAGGACATGATTGCCTTCATTACCTCTGACTGCTAGGAATAGTTTACTGTAATTTGTTTTGATAGCGATGAAGTTACTTTTTATCATTATATATGACAACTTAAATATCACTAGTCAGACTTAAAGTGAATCTCCGCCTTCCATCTTGTTGTTTTTATGTGCAAACTTCTCAGCTGATTAATTTCACAGAGCTCTTCTGATACTCAAGTATCCGGTATAGAAATAGGGGTAAAAGTTAGGGGCACCTTTATAGTTTTTATTTTTCATGATATGGGTTTATTTTATCACTGGGTTTGAATTAAAAAAGGGTACAGATTAACTTCTGCAGCTTCTATGCATCACAATACATAGCAAGCTGCAGAATGCCCTTCACAATAAGATAAATGTCTTGCACCTACTGAAGTCTATATGTGGACATAATGAAATGGGTTTATTTTCACCACAAAAATTACTTTTATAATTGGGATTGAATTAAAAAAAGGGTACAGTTTAACTTCTGCAGCTTGAATGCATCAAAACACATAGCAAGTTGCAGAATGCCCTTCACAATAAGATAGATGTCTTGCACCTACAGAAGTCTATATGTGGACTGGTAACATTCTGATATTTTTGTGTTTCTGTTAGAGAGCTTGTCTAACAGTGTGGTCACAAGGGGCTCCTGTGTTCTATTGAGTGAACATCTAAGCTCAATTCTAATCAACTCAAAGGAAGAGTAGGAGCCACTGGAGACCAAGCTGTCTATTGGAATCACCAACTCACAGTGTGTCAACCCCTTGGGATTCTGACAGGTGAGTTGACACAGTGTTTGATTTTCTTGCAAAACCACCACAGTAGAAAAGAAGCATTACACAGTCCCTATTAAAATCAGTGGGCTGTCTTTGTACTACACAGGTATGTCCAGGGCTGGTTTTAGACAAAGTGTGGCCCTGGGCAAAATCTAAAGCGGGGCCCCAAATGCTGTTATACAAACAACACTATCGTCTTCCAGTGGCAACCCCTTTAATAATGCCTCTTTTCTGCCCCTAAAACAGTAATAACAACCCCCATTTTCCCTAATAGATTCTTGCACCCAGTCATCAGTTATTATAGTGACTCCTTATAAATAATAATTCCTGCTTATAAATAATATTACACCTTTATCAGTAATAGCTCCCTTATAAATGATAAATAGTGCCCTGTATCAGTAATATTCCCCCTTATCTGTAATAGTTCCCCCTTATCAGTAACAGACACTCCGTAAAAATACTGTTTCCTTATAAATAGTTCCCCCTTATTAATAGCCCTCTCATAAATAATAGTCACCCTTATAAATAACAGTCCCCATTATCAACAATAGCCCGCTTTATAAATAAACCCACTTAATTATACCCCCATAAATAGTTCCCCTCTTATAAATAATAGCTCCCTCCTTATAATAGATGCCTTATATATAATAGTTTCCCAATAGAGTTCACATGCTCTACAGTGGCCCCACAGAGTATAATATGCTCCCGAAAAGTCCCACACAGTATAACAGGCTCCCCACACTGCCCCTTCCCCCAGTATAAAGCTCCACAGTGGCCCACAGTATAATATGCTCCCCAAAAGGCCCCCCTAGTATATTGCTCCACAGTTCCCCCCAGCATATTGCTCCACAGTGGCCCCACACAATATAATATGCTCCCCAGAGTGTCCCCCCAGTATAATGCTCCACAGTGGGCCACACACAGTATAATATGCTTCCCAGAGGGCCCCCTACTATAATGCTCATTAGTGCCCCCCGAATAATGCTCCACAGTGGCCCCACACAGGATAACATGCTACACAATGGCCTCCACACAGTATAATATACTACCCAGAGGGGTTCCCCCAGTATAATGCTCCACAGTGGCCCAAAACAGTATAATATGCTCCCCACAGTGCCCTCCCCAGTATAATGCTCCACACTGGCCCCACAGAATATAACAAGCTCCCGAGAAGCCCCACACAAATATAATATGATGTACAGTGGCCCGACATAGTATAATAGGCTTCCCACACTGCCCCCCAGTATAATATGCTCTCCAGAGGGCTCCCCTAGTATAATTCTCCACATTGGCCCCACACAATATAATATGCTCTCCAGAGGGCTCCCCTAGTATAATTCTCCACAGTGGCCCCACACAATATAATATGCTCTCCAGAGGGCCTCCCCCAGTATAATGCTCCACAGTGACCCTGCAGAATATAACAAGCTCTCCAAAGGGCCCCCCCAGTATAATGCTTCACAGTGGCCCCACACAGTATAATATGCTCTCCAGAGGGGCCCCCCCAGTATAATGCTCCACATTGGCCCCACAGACTCCCTCACTGCTATTATTATATTATACTCTGCTGTCTCTTCAGACCCCAGAGCATAATCGGAGGCTCAGGGGAGGGGAGGTAAGGGAAAATAACAAACCGTTATACTCACCTTGCCTTACCTCTCCTGGGCCTCCTTGCGCTGCTCCGCTGTTCCCACCGCCGCCAGATTCCTCTTCTCTGTGGCTGATGTCACACATTCTGGACATCACTGCTGAGGCCTGTGATTGGGCCTGTCCGCAGCAGCGACGTTCGGAATGTGTGACGTCACCTAAAGTCCAGAAGATGACACCGGACGCCTAGGCAGGTGAGTAAAAATGGGCCCTGTGGCACATGAAGCTGGGTCCCTTTCTGTTATTGATATGGACAGGCCTGTCTCCGGGATTCAGAGTCATCAGGCTCCGGATCCTGGGGGCCCCCTTGGGGACTGGGGGGCCCTGGGCCATTGCCCCTCTTCCAGACCAAACTACACTTTTTAAAGCCACTCTGCTCTGGCTAATAATGATAAAGATTTGTTATGCACATTTCTCACAAAGGGACATTATGGAGTAGGGACGTTAATGGCTACCATTACAGTTGCTCATCCGCTACACCCACAAAGGCCAGTTGTTTTACAGGAAGCCGATCAGGGGTTTGAAGAAGCTGCAT
This sequence comes from Leptodactylus fallax, assembly GCA_947044405.1. NCBI lineage: Eukaryota > Metazoa > Chordata > Amphibia > Anura > Leptodactylidae > Leptodactylus > Leptodactylus fallax. The sequence goes on along the minus strand of CAMRHE010000405.1, from coordinate 699,991 downwards.
CATTCCAGTGAGCACTGCAGCCACTTCACTACTTACCAATCACAGCGCCATACTTTTGTATAGCAGCTGTGCTTGGTATCGCAACTCAGCCCATCCACTTGAATGGGACTGAGCTGCGATCAGGCCATGTGAACAAGGAACGTTCCTTCACATGGCCTATGAAGCAGAATCGGTGCTCAAATAGCTGATTCCTGAGAATCCCAGGTGTCAATTGTTGAGGGTAAGGTCATCAGTTAAAAAATTCTGGAAAACCCCTTTAACTCTAATTTTCTCTATTAAGGTATTTGAATATAGGTTTTGTCAATCGCACCAGACATAATTTCATGTATCACTTTTACAAAAATGTTATTCTCAACCCATTAGAAAGATACATGATGTATGTTGTAGTGAAGGTAATCATCTTACCTGTGGCTATTTATCAACTGCCTTCTGGTCCTCAGCTGTGTCATGTGACCAGACACTTCAGCTGACACAGCCTTTTATGTGTGGACATAAAAACAGTTTCTCTGACTCTCATAGTAATGAATAGAGAAACTGACTTTCTATCCTCGTGTACATCATTATATTATTATGCAGTGGCGTAACTAGGAATAGCTGGGCCCCGAGGCGAACATTTGACATGGGGTCCCCCCCCAGACCATCCCCTCCAACACCCCCCCCCCGCACAAACCACATTCCTGCGCACACTATTATGCGCCATAGTGGTCCCTGCACACAGTATTATGCGCCATAGTGGTCCCTGCACAAAGTATTATGCGCCATAGTGGTCCCTGCACACAGTATTATGCACCATAGTGGCCTCTGCACAAAGTATTATGCGCCATAGTGGTCCCTGCACAAAGTATTATGCGCCATAGTGGCCCCTGCACACAATATTGTGCACCATAGTGGCCCCTACATACAGTATTATGCAGCATAGTGGCCCCCGCACACATTATTATGCAGCATAGTGGCCCCTGCACACAATATTATGCGCCATAGTGGTCCCTGCACACAGTATTATGCGCCATAGTGGCCCCTGCACACAGTATTATGCGCCATAGTGGCCCCTGCATCAGTATTATGCAGCATAGTGGCCCCCGCACACATTATTTGCACCATAGTGGCCCCTGCACACAATATCCCATAGTGGTCCCTGCACACAGTATTATGCGCCATAGTGGCCCCTGCACACAGTATTATGCACCATAGTGGCCCCTGCACACAGTATTATGCGCCATAGTGGCCCCTGCACACAGTATTATGCGCCATAGTGGCCCCTGCACACAGTATTATGCACCATAGTGGCCCCTGCACACAGTATTATGCGCCATAGTGGCCCCGGCATACAGTATTATGCAGCATAGTGGCCCCTGCACACAGTATTATGCACCATAGTGGCCCCTGCACACAGTATTATGCGCCATAGTGGCCCCGGCATACAGTATTATGCAGCATAGTGGCCCCTGCACACATTATTATGCAGCATAGTGGCCCCTGCACTATATGAACTATACTACAGCTACAAAAATGAACTGAACTACATCTTGGTTTTTTTTTCTACAAAGAATAACATTTTTTGTGGGAGTGCTAAATTAAAGGGGGTTTTCAACCCCTTTATTTTTTCATATTATGGATAGGTCATCAGTATGTGATCTGTGGGGGTCTAGCACCCAGACCGCTCACCAGTCAGCTGTTCCAGCACATTAAACTGCTTCAGTGGATGGGGAGAGTGTTCAGGCTGCTCCTATTTCCTGGAACCACCACTATACAGTGGACAGGGCTGCAAAACTGGTCCTATTACTTGAATAGGAGCAGCCAAAATGCACTCCCTGTCCACTGCCAGCAGCTGCTTCTGGCACCCGGTGGCTGCCAGTACAGCTGATCTCTGCTGGGTCCGGTCGTCAGACCCTCACAGATCATATACCAATGAGCTATCTTGTGGATACGTCATCAGTTTGAAAAATCTGGAGACAGAAAATCTGCTTTAAGTTTTGTAAGAATTCTATGGATGTTGTGCATGGGATCCTGAATGTGATACATGAGTCCTAGTAATAATCGGTCTGAATCACTCCATAATGTAGCAGTGACTTGTTTCTGTAGGAGAGCTGAGCACTGACGTACAAGTATGTGCTGATGAATGATTACGGCCTTGCTACTGGCACTTTTCTACCTGTCATTGTTCTAATGCTCTATAACATGAATCACAATCCGGCTGCTTCTGCAATTAATGTGTCCTAAGCAGGGAACATTGATATATTTTACATTTACGGTCTATTAGGATGCATCATTCACTCTGAGAGCGCATCACTACATATTTTCTCAGTAATTTTCTGCATTATATAGCAATCACATTGTTAATAACGTAACAGACCACGACAAAGAATAATGTGGTATTCCGTATTCTATTTCTTTTAAAGGGATTCTCCACTGTTTGTTAGAAGGGTCCCCTTATAATAAGGCTGAGTTCGGCTGGATTACATCTGGTGCAGATCCATCTAAACAAGCCCACTCTACAGACCCTATTGTAGTCAATGGGGTTCCTCGGGGTCCGTTGGTGTCCACTATTTTTGCAGTCCATATGTCCGTTCTTCTGGTCCTCCGACAGACCAGAAGAGCAGACACCATTTGCAGATGTGAACTAAGTATAAGCTAATAACATCTAATAACATACATAGTAAGATCTTCAGTGATCACATGATAAAAACCATCAGTAAGAGCTCAATTTCCCAGCAGCGCCACCACAGGGAAAATGAAGCATTACACAGTTCCCATCAGTTGATGTAACACAAGGACATGCTGGGTCCTCCAGAAAAGGAGATATTCTTTGTAGCTGTTTTTCTGTTCTGGCTAACAGATGAAGGACCTCTGTTGGGACCCCCTTCTATTAACTCGATTTATACCTATGCATATTATGCTAAAATTCTGAAAGAGTCTCCCCACCGCTCCTCTGACCATGATTATCAGCACTCCCCCTCTCCATGCAGACATCTCCTCAGTGTCCACCTGACAGGCTGTCCACAAAAAGTTTCATCTATATGTACAAGATAGTAAACGTACCTCCTTCAGATCCCTTTCCACACCACTTATACATACAGAGATGGGAATTCTATTTGGGTGGGCAGCTTCACATTCATGCCTGGTATATGGAGTAGGGCAAATACAAAACTTCCATTTGTATCTAGGAGTCTGTCACCAGTACCCTGCATATCAAACCAGGGTTAGGGTCACCTGAATTACGTTGTTTTCCCCTTGTGAATTGGTGGCCTAAATATTGCCACTTTGCCAGTATGCAAATGAGCATTTTTGAATAATGAAGGCATCACCGCTTACTTCTTTGGAGCAATGACAACACCCTCATTGCTCCAAAGAGCTAAATTGCATATTGACATAAACCACAATATCTCAGCAACTGAAGCGTCGATTCACAAGCTATAGAAAGGTTTGATTCAGGTGACCCTACCTATGGGTTGATTTGATGGGTTCTGGTGACAGACTCCTTTTAAGGCAACCCAATATAAGTTATTGCTCTGCTGGTACCATAAAACTGAAGTGCTACACATGCTGAACCTCACCATTCCACCCACGTGCTGGGAATGTCGTGTTGCTGGGGGCTTCCTTTTTCATATTTTTTGGAATGCCCAAGTATTCGCATCTTTTGGCACATACTTTAGACATTGATCAAGTCTGATCTATATCTGGACATTGCCAATTTCTTTCTAAACATCAAACAGAAAAATGGCTCCTCCAGGGTGAGGGAGCTGGCAAGTGTTCCTCTGCTTCTTCGTCTTCTTATTGCCTAGAGGTGCCTCATAACTAGTTGTTGGGAACATGATTTACCACCCTCTAACTGGGAAACACTTTCTAGGATATGTTATGTCTGTCATCTAGAACACTTGACTGATTTTCTCAACAACCAGATAGATTTCAAGCCATCTGGGAGCCACACGACTACTAGTGGGTCAAATACAACCCCTAAGAAACTAGGCTGTTACCCCATCTCATATACATATCAATACCTGTTATAAATCAGCCGCAGCTCTGATGGTTTTTAATTTATTTTTTTTTTTGCATTTTCCCCCCCTTCTGTGTCCTTGTCTCTTCTTCCCTTGTGTTCTCTTCCCTTTGTTCTCATACATGTAAGCCATTTTGACTACTTTTAGTGGAATTGGTTTTGATACAAAGCAATAGCCTTGGGATTGTTTTTAACCATCATTGATATTTCGACAATTGCACATGTCAGCTGCACTCGGTGCTATTACTACAGTAATGAGGTAACTCTGTTTCTTGTCACTTTGTTCATTAAAAATGTTTCAGTAAATATACATTTAAAGAGGACCTTTCACCACCTCCAAAAACTCCTTTCGTCTGTTAATAGCTGCGGTTCCACTGATTCTGGTGCATTTGGAATTTTTTCTCTAGCCCCCACCATTTCTGAGCAATCGGTGCTGTTAGTTTCAGCAGCCAGTATTCTATTTAGGTTCTTTGCTGACAGGTGGGTGGGGCTTGACTATCTGCTCCAGCCCAGGACTGCCCATCAGACAGTAGAAAGTACTAATTAGCATATTCTGATTTCTCAAGAAGAGTTGGGTCTAGACAGAAAGTGTGGCAACTATTGAAGGATGTCAAGAGTTGGAGTAGGTGAAAGTGGTGGCCCCTGTTTCGATCTCTACCTTCCAATGGGAGGGAGAATCAGGGTTGAATTCGGCACAGATTTTTTTCGGCAGTATTCACTTCAATATCAATGCCAAATTCCTCCGTGTGAACATACCCTAGTTAAAAAAAAAAAAAAGGACTCTGTCAATAGGCTATGCAGATTGGAGTTGTCACGCATGTACAACCCTATCTCTAAATGACCTGCTCATGGCCAGCTCATTGACATAAGTTCTACAGCTTGAAGCACACAACTATTCTTGCTGATGGCAGTGGCTGCCCTTTTTTCCTGTAGTGGCCACTACAGGAGAGATGTGGTATTACATAACGTCCATACATGATTCAGCAGAGTCCTCCTCTCTGCTCTGGCTAATAGAAGAGGTTTGAGCAGGGGATCTTCCTATATGACATTGCATAACCCCTGAGTATATTTCCTTTCCAGTTCACACGGGAACATCAATTAAGGTTTAAGGCACAAAAATGAATGTAGTGCGGATTATCCAGGCCTTAGGATAAACACTGTAATCCTATTGATTTAGGATGTATTTCGTACATATCACTCTTCCACTACTTCTCCTTGAACTTCCCATCACTCACTGTTAAGTATAAAATTAGACGGTCGACCATTATGACAGGAATCCGATATGCCAGTATTTCTCTACCTCGTACACAGAAATAGAAAATCAATAAATGTTAATATAACTCATAAAAATCCATCTCCTTCCATCATGAATCATATCCAGATTCTGTATGTCCCTCACGTGAAAGGGATTAATAGGTGACACTAGTCATATCGTCAATATCTGTGCCGGGAAGCCGAGAATGGGAAATTTGTATTGGACGGTATTGTCACTTCAGTCTATAATGACAGTCTTTATAACAAAGCAGCGATTAGATAAAACGGTGACGACTGTCACTAGAATAAACTGACAGATTAAAATATCATTACACATTGTAAAATAGCAGTGAGTAATAGTACAGCAGCCACTCGCCAAGGTGCCCGCGATCCATGAGAGCCAAGGGAAAGTGACTGCGAATAGGTGAGGAGTTAGGCCTGGAGCACAGAACAGAATCCAATCCTGGTGTAACACTTTTTATCACATTTTGGCTCCATGTTGCAGAAAAGCTGCTTTTTTTTGTTGCAGATTTTTCTGCCTTTTGTGAGCCAAAACCAGGAGTGGACTGAGCAGAAGGGAGAAGTGTAAGAGCTTCCTAGATACTTTCCATTCCTTCTCTAGCCACTACTAAGTTTGGCTCAAAAAAACGCAGCAAAATCTGCAAGGAAAAAGCAACGTGGGGCCTTAACCTAAAGAGGTTCCAGGGTTAGAAAAGCATGGCTGCTTTCTTCTTTGTCTATTGGTTTTGTACAGGGGTGCATAAATCTGTGGCATAAGCCCTGGATCTTTTGCCTAGTATCCTGAATGCCCCCATTCTCAATATCAACAGTATCAGCATCTGCCCATACAGATTAATGTAGTGGGGCACAAGAGTCTATGGCTTCCGGACCCGCTGCTCTCTAATATACTACAGGCCACTTTAGGCCTGTAGCCTATGAGGGAGTGGATTGTTGGTGCAGGCAGCACGATGATGTCATCAGACTGCCTGAGCTGGGTAACTGACAGGCCAAACGCAGTAAAAGGCCTAAGACCTGTATCACAAACGGTGAAAAGAAATAGAAGTGAGTCAAGTACTGAGGAAACATTATACAGTGTGAATGGCATTGAGGAGCTTTATACTGTGTGGGGTAACTGAGGAGGCATTTTAATGTGTAGGGGCACTGAGGGCACATTATACTGTGTTATGGCATTGACTGCCTCTATACTGTGTGGGGGCACTGAAAAAGCATTATCCAGTGTGGTGGCCCACTGAGGGGACTTTATACTATTTGGGGGATACTGAGGGGTCATTATACTATGTGGGGACCCCTGATGGGGCATTATACTGTGTTGCAGTACTGTGGGGTCATTATACTATATGTGAGGCCACTGAAGATCATTATACTGTGTAGAAGTGACTGAGGAGACAATTTAGTGTAGGGGTCACTAAGAGGGGCATTATGCTATGTGGGGGCCATTGAGGAGGTGTATGTAAACTTGTCAGTAAAACTTTATGTCACTCTGTTTTCTGAATTTTTCTGAATCTTGAATTGATGGCCTATTTATAGATGATCAGTGTCAGATCAGTGAGAATCCAATGCTTAGCACCTCTACCGATCAGCTGATTGAAGGAACCTTGCATGTACCTTCATGTACCTTGTACCCTTTCTTGTTTTTCAGGAACACCTCCTTACTTTTATAGTAATTGTGTCTGGTACTGCAGCTCAATATCATTGACTCAAATAGAACTGAGCAGGGGCATAACTACCGGGGTAGCAGCGGTAGCAGCTGCCACAGGGCCCGGGACATTACGGGACCCCGCGGGCCCCCGATGCTTTTTTTTTTTTTTTTTTTTTTAATAGGCCGTTACCTGCTGGAGTAACCCCAGCAGGTAACGGGCCCTATATACTTATCGTTCCCCGATTCTGCGGAGGCGGCTGTGAGCAGGAGCGGGGATCGGTATGTGAGGCCGCGGGCCAAACCCCACAATCTCTGCTATCATTATACTCCGGGATCTTTGAAAAGACCCCGGAGTATAATAATCGGAGGCCCAGAGTTGGTGAGGGAACATAAAAAACAATGTACTTACCTCTCCTACGCTTCTCCAGGTTTCGGGCCTGTTTGGTGACGTCCCAGACGTCAGCGGACGTCATTTTGCGTTGCGACGCCGGCCCACATCACGTGACGCCGGCCTGGTCTAACATTGAAGAAGGCTGAAGTAGCAGGGAGTGGACCAGAGCGAGGAACAGGTAAGCAACGTTGTTTTTTTATGTTTATATCCTCCCCTGGGTCACCGATCATTATACACTGGGGTCTGAAAAGACCCCAGAGTATAATAATTGTTCATGGGTGGTCCACAATGGGACATATAATAGTGTGTGCAGGGGCCACTATGGGGCAAAATAGTCAGTGCAGGGGCCACTATGGGGGATAATAGTGTGTTCAGGGGCCACTATGGGATATAATACTGTGTGCAGGGGCCACTATGGGGCATAATACTATGTGCAGGGGCCACTATGGGACATGATACTGTGTGCAGGGGCCCCTATGGGACATGATACTGTGTGCAGGGGCCACTATGGGACATGATACTGTGTGCAGGGGCCACTATGGGACATGATACTGTGTGCAGGGGCCACTATGGGGCATGATACTGTGTGCAGGGGCCACTATGGGACATGATACTGTGTGCAGGGGCCACTATGGGACATGATACTGTGTGCAGGGGCCACTATGGGGCATGATACTGTGTGCAGGGGCCACTATGGGACATGATACTGTGTGCAGGGGCCACTATGGGGCATGATACTGTGTGCAGGGGCCACTATGGGACATGATACTGTGGCAGGGGCCACTATGGGGCATGATACTGTGGCAGGAGCCACTATGGGACATGATACTGTGTGCAGGGGTCACTATGGGGCTGATACTGTGTGCAGGGGTCCTATAGGGCATGATACTGTGTGCAGGGGCCACTATGGGACATGATACTGTGTGCAGGGGCCACTATGGGGCATGATACTGTGTGCAGGGGCCACTATGGGGCATGATACTGTGTGCAGGGGCCACTATGGGGCATGATACTGTGTGCAGGGGCCACTATGGGGCATGATACTGTGTGCAGGGGCCACTATGGGGCATGATACTGTGTGCAGGGGCCACTATGGGGCATGATACTGTGTGCAGGGGCCACTATGGGGCATAATACTGTGTGCAGGGGTCACTATGGGGCATGATACTGTGTGCAGGGGTCACTATAGGGCATGATACTGTGTGCAGGGGCCACTATGGGGCATAATACTGTGTGCAGGAGCCACTATGGCACATAATAGTGTGTGCAGGAATGCGTTTTTTTTTGGGGGGGGGGCGATTGGGGGCAGCGGTTCGGGGGGGGGCATGTCAAATGTTCGCCTTGGGGCCCTGCCATTCCTAGTTACGCCACTGGAACTGAGATATAGTTTGCTGCAATACCAGCTAGGGGTACCTGGAGTTAGACCCTCAGTAGTTTGATATTGATGGTCTATACAAAGGAATAGTCATTATGGGTAAGTTCTGGAAAAATCCTTTTAAAGCTGAAGGCCCACGTTGCGGAAACACAGCTTTTTTTTTGTTGCAGATTTTACAGCGGTGTTTTGAGCCAAAGCCAAGAGTGGCTAACAATCTGTTAGCTACATTGACTTCACGTGACAGTCTGCAGTCAGGAAATGGGCCATCACCCTGCTCACTTTTATGGGCTTTGTGTGCACAACGACTGTAGGAGTAATTTTGGACGGACCTCATAGCTATGGTGCAACCTATGAGCCACAACCAGGCTGGACTCTTTTTTATGACCTGCACCCCACAGCATGTGCATTGCAGGCAGTTTCTTGTAGTTTTTTTGAGAGTCTGGGAGCACACATTTTGAAGAGTAGACTACCTCAGCAATGGAGACACTGACTGACCCAGGGAGTACCATCACCTAGTCCCAGCACCAGTCTTGTTGGCATTCCTAAAAACTGTACCTCATTATATGGAAGAGTTGCTGTTGTGTAACCTGCCTTGTTTGATGTAAACTGTGAGATGTTACAGTGCTTGACACTGTCTCCTCTATTCTGCATTCACCATCAAGGGCACTTCAACAACCATCAGGCTCAGGGAGACTTACTAAGGGGAATTGCCCTTGAGGTTACTGCTACCACCATTGTCCACACTGCAAATGGATGCCACTAACACTAAATGGATTCCTTTGACTTATAACTGGCTCCTATATGTACTCTTACAGTTTATGTCAGGGAAGATAGCACTTAGTGATGCATCACTATTTTTTCACATTAAATTCAACAGAATCTGCACAGGGAGTAGGGGAGTTAGTGGCTGCCATACAGGCGTTCATCCCCAACACCCACAAGCCAATTTACCTATCAGTATATGTTTTGGCATGTGGGAGGAAACCTATGCAAACACAGTGAGAACATCCAAACTCCATGCAGATGTTGTCCTTGGTCTGATTCGAACCCAGGACCCCAGTGCTAACCACTGAGCCACCTTGCTGGATGGTTTAGATATATGAGGAATTATTTTGAATCAATGATATCGCCAGGTTTACACACAGAACAATATATTAAATAAATGAGATTATTACATAAATCTGATTATTTATAGATATAAAGTTGGAAAATGAATTCTGACTGCTAAACATCTCTCTTTATTGGTTATGAGGCATTAACCACCAATTTAACCTGCGGCAGTAAATTCAATCAAAGCGATTTAGAGATAATAAGTGAAATGACTTCACCGGCGTCATGTAGCTTAGGACTGACTTGTGTGATATCTAAAATCATCATGGCATCATTAAGGTTTCCGTGATAATAAAAAGCATATTGTTCTCACCAAGAAAGGGTGGGAGCAGCCATGTTTATAGAGATACTAAGGGTTAAATAACAAACTAGTAGTTGAAAACGTGTAATACATTTACTTGTGTTATTATAGAGGCATCTGAGCTGGGCCAGACTGGCCAACCAGGGTACCAGAGCAAGGCTGGCAGCAGCACCTGGCCAAATTGGGAAGAGCACTCCTGGGGTCCACTGCTGACTGTCCATCACATCTTCTCTCCCAAAGTGCTAGAATCTCTATTGGGGCTCCCTAGCAAATCCTGTAATGGGGCCTCATTCTACCATGACTATTGCAACCGGCAAGTTCAGAACTTGAAGTGTACAATTATTTTGGTTTCCTTTACACAGAGGGATAACACACAGGGATAATAGTGATTTTATAAGAATAATAGTGATTTTACTGGGAGAGTTCACACAGTGATGCCAAGGTACAGAAATTATGCACACAGTGATGTGACAGTACAGGAATAATGCACACAGTGATGTCACAGTACAGAGATAATATACACAGTGATGTCACAGTACAAGGATAATGCAAATAGTGATATCACAGTATAGGGAAGATTTACAGTGATGTCACAATACCATCATAATGCACACAATGATGTCACAGTACAGAGAAAGTATACACAGTGATGTCACAGTGCAAGGATAATGCACACTGTGATGTCACAGTATAGGGAAAATTTACACAGTGATGTCACAGTACCAGCATAATGCACACAATGATGTCACAGTACTGAGGCAGTATACACAGTGATGTCACAGTACAAGGATAATGCACACTGTGATGTCACAGTATAGGGAAAATTTACACAATGATGTCATAGTACCAGTATAATGCACACAATGATGTCACAGTACAGAGATAATATACACAGTCCGGTGATAATGCACAAAGTGATATTACAGTACCATATGTTACCATATTCACTGCACTGTCCCAGCGCTCCCTTTAGGGTTAGTCTGCAGCTTCCTCTCTCCCCTAAATGTTAGGGAGTGTTTTCCTCCACCCTTGTAGAATGACATAAAATCCAGCGTTGCAGTTCCTTATTCTTAGGATAAGTGGTTGTTCCATCAAATGTACTGACCATAGCATGGCATATCCTAGTGATAAGATTGTAATACTCCTTCAATATTGTCCATGCCCCTACCCATCTTACATACATATGGTCCCCCAGTATCTAATCGTATGCTAATACGGTATCTACTGAGTATTATCTAATACACAAGCCTGAGTCATGGACATGAAGTTTGATACTTTATGATTATTGCTTCCTAAAGTGAACACTAATGTTTAGCACCCATAGTCGGAGTAATAACTAAGCTCTCCTTCACCCAGGGCAAGGATTCAGTTCTCTGAAGTAAGCCTGTGTCTAAACCCCTGGGCAGGTACTGTAGGGTGGCGTCCCCTACCAGCCCGTCCCCCAGCCCGCCCATGAGGATACATCTAGTACATAAAGCAGTAAATAAAGAATGAAGTATCCTGTTAGAGAAGATTATCTTACCTCATTACTGGACCAACCAAGAGTCCAAGTATCTTTATAGTTTTCCAATCTAATGCTATTTTAACGGGGTGGACACAGTGTTACATTTGATAATTAAAAAGCCAAGAAACATGGTTTTCTTATAGGAGAGCGATGCGTTCTTGTCTTACAGCCCATTTATTATTGGAGATTACAATCACAGTGTGCGCTCAGAGATAATTAGGCATATACTATATACAGAAGTACTAGAAGGACACGTAATGGGGAGAAGCTGTAATTATAAGCATAGAAACAAGAAGAAAATGCTCATATTTCTGTGCTTTACAGTAATTGCAGATTCCAGATTAGTGGGAACATTTAATTAGACTTAAAATGTCCCAAAGTAGTAAGAAGTGTGAGCCGGGGATGTGTCAGGGGAAGCTTTATTGCTTTGACCTAGCTTTTCAAGCTTAGCTTGGTTCTCAGGTTTTCCAGTATCAGTATGGACCTCTGCCAATCCCTCTATTTCACTAACACCTCTGTCTGTCACATTGTTGTGAAGACAAAGGAAGTTACCAATGAAAAATGGATGAACAAAATCCAATCTGTATATCTATCCATCCAAAAAATGTCTGTCTGCTTGTCTATCTATCTATCTATCTATCTATCTATCTATCTATCTATCTATCATCTATGTCACATCTATGTATCTAATTTATACTGTCTATCTATCTATCTATCTATCTATCTATCTATCTATCTCTCTGATATCTATCTATCATCTATGCACACATCTATTTATGTAATACACACTGTCTATCTATCATCTATCTCATATGTATCTATCAGCTATCCCATATTTATTTATCTAATATATACTATCTATCTATCTATCTATCTATCTATCCCTTCTTCTTTATATCTATCTCATATCTATATCATGTAGATCTCTGTCTCATATCTCTCTATTTTTCTTTCTATCTTATATCTACCTACCCATTTATCTATATGATGTATATCTATTTCATATCTATCTATCTATCTATCTATCTATCTATCTATCTATCTATCTATCTATCATCTTTCATACCTATCATCAATATATACTATCTATATCTAACTATATATCTATCTATCTATCTATCTATCTATCAATCTATCTATCAATCTATCTCATGTAGATCTATCTGTCTCATATTGCTCTGTCGATATTTCTTTCTACCTCATATCTATCTACCCATTTATCTATATCATGTATATCTATCTCATATTTCCATCTCTCTTTCTTTCTATCTATCTATCTATCTATCTATCTATCTATATCGTACGTATCTATCCCATATCTAGCCATCTATCTTATATGTATCCCATACCTCCCAACCATTCCGGATTCCGGGTCCTTCCCCGGTGGGTGGGAGGTATGTCCCAGCCATAGCTTATCCACTTCTGGAGCCTGGTGTCTTGGATTTCGCGGTCTCCCATGGGCTAGTTTTCCCTTCCTCCCACATTTTCCTTTTGCCCTATGCAAACACCATACAAATGTTGTCAAATGTGACATTCTCATTGCTAGACTAAATAACTTGCCATAATAATTTGAATACATTTTTGTTAATTTCCACAAATAGTACATGACAAAACATCATAAGGTGCTAGATATACAGGTTGTGCTACAGGAAAACCTGCAAAACGTCAAAGGTTTTGACATCTACACATGGGAAAAAAAAGTGTGAGATACAGTTGGAAAGCCATTGATGCTCCATTCACATTGTGGACTCGGGGACCCTTGTACTAATGATTATTGGGGTCTCAGCTCCCGGACTCCAATTGATTACTCACCCTCTATCCAAAGTAAGTAACTAGTTGCATTTCACTTTATAGGCTACTTGACAAAGCAGAACAGTAGATTTGACTTAAAACACCCAAAAATCTACAAAATCTGTGGAACATTCTAAAGTGATGAGAAGATAAGAACTATGCATTGTTCTACCATATGTTAGCGGTGGGGCGCTCTATGGTCTGCCATTACAGAAGGACCATACTTCTTTCTGCCATGTTGCACAAACTCATTCAATATCTTGCTAATACAATCCATGTCTGAGCCATAAAAAGTTCCAGTTATTTCTTAACCTTTTTGTAAAAACGCTTAAAGCCTTTCCTGGCATAACAGCAAGCCTACTTCATTTTGTGCTTCCTATGATAGATTTCCTATTAGGGGGTTTAAGTTCTTAAAATAGGTAGAAAAAACAGGCAAGCCGCCAAATCTTCATTTCCTCTGCTCCCACTTATGTTCCTGCGGCAGGACTGCTCTAATTGTGAATTTTCTTAAGAAGACACATATATCTGAAAACCATCGTCCCCGTCTAGGCCTGTAGTGTCTCTGAGATGTTGATGTGTGTTACATATAAGAGGATTTTCATCCTAACTAGCTATTGGAGATTTAGAATAGAGATAGATAATGTTACAAAGGACCACAGATTGGTATATATAAAAGGAATGTATCGACAATTTTTCCTTATATTTATTAAAACTAGATATTGAAATCTTATCACATCTGTTTTTAATTTTTCATTGTAGATTTTTTTTATTCTATTTTCTGTACATAATTAATGGGGGTGCCAGTTGTCAAACCCTTACAGATCTGATATTCATGATTTATCCTTGGGTAGTCACCAAACACTCCACAGGTCTCTATGTCGAGGAAGTTTCTCCTCTAACTGGTGTATGATCTGGTATGTTTTCTCCAGATATGTCCCATGACCCATTATGACCCATACTTGGATCTTTTTTACCCGACTATCTCCATGGGGAGTAGTCTGTATAACAGAGAGGGCATGGGTACAGTGGGGGAAAAAAGTATTTAGTTAGCCACCAATTGTGCAAGTTCTCCCACTTAAAAAGATGAGGCCGGCCTGTAATTGACATCATAGGTAGACCTCAACTATGAGAGACAAAATGAGAAAACAAATCCAGAAAATCACATTGTCTGATTTTTTTAAGAATTTATTTGCAAATTATGGTAGAAAATAAGTATTTGCTCACCTACAAACAATCAAGATTTCTGGCTCTCACAGACCTGTAACTTCTTCTTTAAGAGGCTCCTCTGTCCTCCACTCATTACCTGTAGTAATGGCTCCTGTTTGACATTGTTATCAGTATAAAAGACACCTGTCCACAACCTCAAACAGTCACACTCCAAACTCCACTATGGTGAAGACCAAAGAGCTGTGGAAGGACACCAGAAACAAAATTGTAGACCTGCACCAGGCTGGGAAGACTGAATCTGCAATAGGCAAGCAGCTTGGTGTGAAGAAATCAACTATGGGAGCAATAATTAGAAAATGGAAGACATACAAGACCACTGATAATCTCCCTCCATCAGGGGCTCCATGCAAGATCTCACCCCGTGGGGTCAAAATGATCACAAGAATGGTGAGCAAAAATCCCAGAACCACACGGGGGGACCTAGTGACTGACCTGCAGAAAGCTGGGACTAACGTAACAAAGGCTACCGTCAGTAACACACTACGCCACCAGGGACTCAGATCCTGCAGTGCCAGACGTGTCCCCCTGCGTGTCCCCCTGTTTCTCTGCAAAGGGACCACGACGACTGATCCGTGTACCTGAAAGAATGAATGGGGCCATGTATCGTGAGATTTTGAGTGCAAACCTCCTTCCATCAGCAAGGGCATTGAGGATGAAACGTGCCTGGGTCTTTCAGCATGACAATGATCCCAAGCACACTGCCAGGGCAACGAAGGAGTGGCTTCGTAAGAAGCATTTCAAGGTCCTGGAGTGGCCTAGCCAGTCTCCAGATCTCCACGCCATAGAAAACCTTTGGAGGGAGTTGAAAGTCCGTGTTGCCCAGCGACAGTCCCAAAACATCACTGCTCTAGAGGAGATCTGCATGGAAGAATGGGCCAACATAGCAGCAACAGTGTGTGCCAACCTTGTGAAGACTTACAGAAAACCTTTGACCTCTGTCATTGCCAACAAAGGATATATAACAAAGTATTGAGATGAACTTTTGTTATTGACCAAATACTTATTTTCCACCATAATTTGCAAATAAATTCTTTAAAAATCAGACAATGTGATTTTCTAGATATGTTTTCTCATTTTGTCTCTCATAGTTGTGGTCTACCTATGATGACAATTACAGGCCGGCCTCATCTTTTTAAGTGGGAGAACTTGCACAATTGGTGGCTGACTAAATACATTTTTTTTTCCCACTGTATATCCCACATCCTATGTTTATAAAAGCAAAAATCAGAAAGACTTAAAGGTAAGGGGTCGCCAGGTAACGACCTATTGCTTAAGCACCAATTTTATTCTAGACATATTTTTTAAGAATTTTTGGTGATGTTTTTAATTTTCCGTTTTATTATTTGTATTTAATAAAAATCTTGCAATTTCAAATCTCACCACTAGTTTGTGACTTCCTGTCTGCTATAGATGGACCATGAGCCATAGACATAATAGTGTGGAACAGAGCCTGTTGACTTCTTTGGGAGATTTTTCTAGGAATGCTCTGTGATCTCTGCAGAGGTCACAGAGCGCTAATAGTGTAAAACCAAAGGATGATAGATATCAGACCACTGATACAAATTGCTCACCTTAGTGGGTTGTGAACAGCTCACAACGACTTAGTAGGCATGTAGAATCAAATCATTTTCATTGGGACCTTGTAAAGCAGCTGCTAGCCTTGGAACCGTAGTGTGAAGCACGTGTGGAAGAATCCAGATGCAGGTAGAAAAGAGGAGGCAGATGAGCGTTGGTCCAGAATAAATGTAGTCTTTAATCCAATTGAATAAAACATCACTTGCACACTTGAAAAAGGGCTTGTCCCGAAACGCGTTGTGTATTTTATTATATTGGATTCAAGACTACATTTATTCTGGACCAGCGCTCATCTGCCTCCTCTTTTCTACCTGCATCTGGATTGTGTAGAGAGAGGAGTGGACGAACTAGAAAATCCTCTTTTATCTACATATATATGATGGCTGTGATGATCAGTATGCTGTAAGTGAGGTGACTGCTGCAAAGAATACTCCTACAGAAACAGGAAGTCTCAGCATATTATATGGCCTAGTGGGCAGAATCAGAACTGCAGGATTTTTAAGAATGTTTTTAAAAATATAAATAATATGGAAAATTTTTACAAACCTCACCAAAAATTGTTTAAAAATATGTTTAACATAAAACTTCAATAAAAAAAAACCAAAACTATCTAGTAGCTTTAGTAGCTTACAGTATTTACCATCTTCAGGCTACTTTGATTTCCTGTAGAAATTGCAGCAAATCCTTTATCCAGAAAAAACTCTTGATCTTTAAAGGTAATATACCATGGATATACCTGATAGGAAAACTCCTTTGTGATAAAGGCTTTATCTGTGTGTGTGTGTGTGTGTGTGTGTGTGTATATATATATATATATATATATATATATATATATATATATATAACTTAAAATAAAATAAATAAATAAATAAATAAAATATATATATATATATATATATATATATATATATATATATATATATATACAGTCATATGAAAAAGTTTGGGCACCCCTATTAATCTTAATCATTTTTAGTTCTAAATATTTGGGTGTTTGCAATAGCCATTTCAATTTGATATATCTAATAACTGATGGACACAGTAATATTTCAGCATTGAAATGAGGTTTATTGTACTAACAGAAAATGTGCAATATGCATTAAACCAAAATTTGACCGGTGCAAAAATTTGGGTACCCTTATCATTTTATCTGAAGAGTGGCATCATGGGCTCCTCAAAACAACTCTCAAATGATCTGAAAACAAAGATTGTTCAACATAGTTGTTCAGGGGAAGGATACAAAAAGTTGTCTCAGAGATTTAACCTGTCAGTTTCCACTGTGAGGAACATAGTAAGGAAATGGAAGACCACAGGGACAGTTCTTGTTAAGCCCAGAAGTGGCAGGCCAAGAAAAATATCAGAAAGGCAGAGAAGAAGAATGGTGAGAACAGTCAAGGACAATCCACAGACCACCTCCAAAGAGCTGCAGCATCATCTTGCTGCAGATGGTGTCACTGTGCATCGGTCAACAATACAGCACACTTTGCACAAGGAGAAGCTGTATGGGAGAGTGATGCGAAAGAAGCCGTTTCTGAAAGCACGCCACAAACAGAGTCGCCTGAGGTATGCAAAAGCACATTTGGACAAGCCAGCTTCATTTTGGAAGAAGGTCCTGTGGACTGATGAAACAAAGATTGAGTTGTTTGGTCATACAAAAAGGCGTTATGCATGGCGTCAAAAAAACACAGCATTCCAAGAAAAACACTTGCTATCCATTGTAAAATTTGGTGGAGGTTCCATCATGCTTTGGGGCATTCTGGCCAATGCCGGCACTGGGAATCTTGTTAAAGTTGAGGGTCGCATGGATTCAACTCAGTATCAGCAGATTCTTGAGAATAATGTACAAAAATCAGTGACGAATTTGAAGTTACGCCGGGGATGGATATTTCAGCAAGACAATGATCCAAAACACAGCTCCAAATCTACTCAGGCATTCATGCAGAGGAACAATTACAATGTTCTGGAATGGCCATCCCAGTCCCCAGACCTGAATATCATTGAACATCTGTGGGATAATTTGAATCGGGCTGTCCATGCTCGGCGACCATCAAACTTAACTGAACTGGAATTGTTTTGTAAAGAGGAATGGTCAAAAATACCTTCATCCAGGATCCAGGAACTGATTAAAAGCTACAGGAAGCGACTAGAGGCTGTTATTTTTGCAAAAGGAGGATCTACTAAATATTAATGTCACTTTTCTGTTGAGGTGCCCATACTTTTGCATCGGTCAAATTTTGGTTTAATGCATATTGCACATTTTCTGTTAGTACAATAAACCTCATTTCAATCCTGAAATATTACTGTGTCCATCAGTTATTAGATATATCAAATTGAAATGGCTGTTGCAAACACCCAAATATTTAGAACTAAAAATGATTAATATTAATAGGGGTGCCCAAACTTTTTCATATGACTGTATATATATATATATATATATATATATATATATATATATATATATTAAAATAATAAAATAAAATATTAAAAAAATACATATAAAAAAAATAAAAGACTGTACATTTATCGAAAGGGACAACAGAGATGAAGTCATCCCTAAATATCTCTAACCTGTCAAATAACAATATCATTACGCTGAATGTCAGGACACAAGGACACTATCCGGCAGATATTCTCTGTCTGAAGTCATTAAATAGAGCAGAACACTTACTACAGGACAATACTGTAATGAAGTCCCCTGAAACCTCATTCATTACACTCAGCCAATTTCTGACAAGAATAAATAAGATGACAAGATGTCCAAGAAGGTCAAAGCAATATTAAAAAAAAAAACATCCCTGAAAAGGTGGCAGGCACAATACAGTATAGAGCCCATTGTTTGTGATGTTTGTTCATTAAAGTCACAGTCACTACAGTATTACAACCCTTTAATGTGCTCCAATGATTAACCTTTGACCCTAATACAATTGTCATTGTGAAGATGGAGGTGGAAATAACAGCTACAAATGCAGCGCTCCTCACTCCCTACGCTTTAGCAACACCTTTAATAATAGCTCAGGGTTAAAGGGGTTCTCCAGGGATAAATAAGACACTGATACAGAATACAGCACTAGCCTCTGAGATTGTAGCTTTGGAGATTAGTTAAAAAGTACATCAAGCAAGACATAATTATTAAAGCCTACCCATAAATAGAAAAGGGAAAAAATCTATATTTATTATCTATAAAGAAGCAGCAAAAATCACAGTTAAACACATACACAGAAAAACTGAGATATCAGAGGTCCAGCAAACAGCACATACCCAGGGCCGGCTCCAGGTCTGTGTGGGCCCTAGTAGGACCCTTTGCGGTACAATGCACGTGACAGCAGAGCTTTCCTTTAAAAGGTGCCGAAGCAAAAAAAACACCCAAAGTTAGGTAGTTTTGCTGCAGCGACCTGCTGGAATGCTGTAGGTCTTCCAGAACTTTCAATCTTTGCATTGCAAAGATTGAAAACCATGGGTGAAACCTGCAGCTATAATTGAGGTGGCCCCACGAAGTATAATGGCCTCCTTATGCCTCCACACAGTATAATGCCCCCCTTGTACCCCCACAGTATAATGTCCTACTTATGCCCCCATACAGTTCAGTGATTCCTTATGCCTCCATACAGTCCATACAGTCTCTTCATACCTTATATAATTCCCCCATACAGTATAATGGCCCCTTTTTGCCATCATATAATGGACCCTCATGTCCCTATACAGTACAATGCCGCCATATAATTGCCCCCTTATGTTCCCATATAATGGCCTATTATACCACCATACAGTACCTGCTTATTCCCCCATATATTGACCACTTATGTTCCCATATAGTATAATCACACCTAATACCCCCCATATAATAGTCCCTCATGCCCCTATATCTCACTTAATGCTTGTAGCTTCTCCTCTGACCCCTTCCCTTTCGCTGCTCTGGCACACTTAACCTTGTCAGCACTGGAGCAGGGAAGGGGCAGGGGTCCAAGGAGCTGTGAGTGGTAAGTGAGAGTGAAATTTGCACTTACTGCTCGGCTCTGTCAGTGCAATGAGAGCTTTCATCTGTATTGATGGAAGCGCTATTGCAGAAATCAATGTGTGGCCTCAACCGTAAAGGGAGTCTATCATTCGCAAAACCACTTTTAATCTAATGGCACGTTGGAATGGCCTTTAAAAAGGCCATTCTTCTCCTACCTTTCAATGTTTTCTTCTCCCAGCCGATTCAAAGATAATTAGTTTCTTCATTTATGTTAATGAGCATCACGGAGCACCCGGGGCATTCCTCCTCTTCTGCGAGCACCCATCGCGTCATCGCTTCTCACCGCCCCTTTGGCCGTTGCAGTGACTCCCCTCTTGGTCTTCTCTGTATATTCTTTCCTGTAAGTCCTTGTACGCAGCGCTGTGTGCATGCGCAATTGGCTCTGCCACTTCGGGTTCTGGCAGAGCCGACTGCACATGACGGGCCGCCATCTCCCGGTGGTTTGTCACAAGAGCGTACTGTGGCAGAGCCGATTGCGCATGGGCACAGTGCTGCGTACGAGGACTTACAAGAAAGAAGATACAGAGAAGACCAAGAGGGGAGTCACTGTAACGGACAAAGGGGCGGTGATAAGCGATAACGAGGTGGGTGCTCGCAGAAGAGGAGGAACGCCCCGGGTGCTCTGTGATGCTCATTAACATAATTGAAGAAATGAATTATCTTGGAATCGACTGGGAGAAGAAAACAAGGAAAGGTAGGAGAAGAATGGCCTTTTTAAAGGCCATTCCAACGTGCCATTAGCTTAAAAGTGGTTTTGCGAATGATAGACTCCCTTTAAAGGGGGTTTCCTACAAATATAACCATTTATAATTTGTAGACAGTTAAGAAGAGAAGATAACCCGGACATAATAAGGAAATCATGGCTGGATTTCTGACAAGTGTCAAACCATAGAAAATAGTCTTCAGCTTGGTGATCTGATACAGCACTAAATACATATTGCTATATGTGTAAATAGTCAGCTATTCAGTGTTACATATTTCATGTACTGCATGTGTATATATATATATATATATATATATATATATATATATACACCCTACATTGGTTTGCATATTGTTTTTTATTAGATGACATTTTCTGATAAAAATAAAGCAAACATGGAAAACAAAAAAAAAACCTACAGGCTCGATGGTTTCAAGGGGCACATAGACCTACCCCTAACATTTTGTTACCTTATACTACATTTTCTAGCTCTGTGAAGTAGGTGGATCACAATGTTGTCTACTTTATGGATATGCATATTTTATATACTTGTATATTTCTATATACATCATGTGGTTTGACATCAGCCATAGTATAAATATATAATATAACTTTCTATTAAAAATGTATCTCATATATAAATAGACTGGATAAGAAGGAGTCATCCGGGATATGGTAAGTGGGGGATATATGAGAAGTAACATACCTAAATAGAAACTGACTTCATTCATGAAAGGATAACGTGGGTCATATACAGTAGAATGGATATAGCCTGGGGTGGACATCATACACATTACAGATATTCACTTCTTCTGAAGATAAAAAAACAAAACCTAATATATAGTACAATTCTGTAGTCATGTGTAGTACTTCATTGTTCCATTGGTGGTGGACAGCAAACCAAGGAGGGAGGTGAATGTAGGAAGGTGAATGTACTGAAGGTGAATGTAGAGAAGGTGAATGTAGGGATTTGGTGAATGTAGAGAAGGTGAATGTAGAGAAGGTGAATGTAGAGAAGGTGAATGTACATGAGCTGGTGGTGTAAATGAATATCCAACACCATGCCTTCTACTGAATGTGAAGGACAGATCTGGATCTGTCACTTGGATGTTTTTTTTGTTAAGCAACAATCCAATGAACTATCATACTTGTGGGTATTACCATTTTTGCTAGACCCTGTTCATGGTATTTTGTCCTTCACCTACTCCTGGTAAGGGTGACCACCGCTTACACTTCACAGGTCAGGTCACACTTCGTATGGCCTTTATTCAGCTCCATACCGTTCAAGTGAATGGGGCTGAGCTGCAATACCAAACACTGACACTATATAAGGTGATTTGCTTGGCAAGTGGTGAAGAGGCCACAATCCTTTTCCAAGCACTGCGGTCTTTTCAAACTGCCAATCACAGGGGTGCCTACTGTTGGACTCCCACTCATCTGCTATTGGATAGTTCATTATCATAATTCTGGAAAACCCGTTTAAAGGGCACTTCTGGGAATTAAAGAAAAAATTTCAATTGCACATACTCACCTTAAAGATCACTCAATACAAAAGGGTTGATAGTCCAATATCCCCCATTGTACCTGCCTGTGACGGCTCCAGTCAAACACTGGTCATAGTGGTCATGTACAGTACAAGCTGATGTCACTGTTTCACATAGTGATTTTCTGGTGTGGACAATTGCCTATACAGCATGTCACAGGGGCGCTGAAATATGTGCAGGGTCTTGCTGGACCTGAGAATAGCCCAAGTGACCATAATATAGGAGATAGTAGTATAATGTTGTACCGTGTTAGCCATTGAGAGTAGTGGAAGAATGAAGAAATCAGGCGATACCTTTTAGAGGCTAACTGAGTATATTTATAAGTAAGCTTTCAGGAGTACTAGCTCCCTTCATCAGACATGGTGTGATACAATTACTGAAAATTCACAGATTTTTATACACATGGTCTTCAAAGCATTTTAGAGTCCTTAAAAAAAGCCAAAACAAAATGCAATCTAAGTAGAGAAGTTATTTACAACAGGTCAAAAAACAATCTGGAAAGTTGTGGTGCGTGACAGAGGGATCTGTTATCTGTTTGCTATCAGGAGGTGATTTGTGACCCTCACAGGTCATACATAGTGTGACATGAAGCTGGCATGAATATTAAGTCCAAATTGCAGAGTTTGAAATTTTTCCATAAACTTGTATTCTGATTCTTCCATAATATAGGAGATGCAGGAACACTGGTCTGCAGCTAAAACACAAGAACAAAAACAATCTATGAGCACAATCAGTAAAGCTGCTTTCTGTCTGTGAATAATATTCTATCTGTGATCACAGAATCAGCCAGAAGTACATGTAAGTACATAGAAGACTTTTCTTACTTTGTAAGTTGTAAGATTTGCAGAATCCTCAGTCTTTTGCACAAAGCAACAGTTTGCAGACATGTCTGTGCAACTGTGAGGAGAATCAACCCCTCCCCTCTCTGTTCACTGTGTGAAGAGTGAAAAGGACTACCCCATACACTCACTGTCTTAGCATTTTGTCTTTATCTGGCATCTATGGATGGACTTCCTTGGTAACAAAAGAGTGAAATGCAAATTAGCTAGAAGGGAGAGACCTAGTGGCAGCCATATTTTTAATTAAAGGGCATTACATGTTGGACCAGAATCACATGTTCTATTAATTGACTAAGTTGTCTGAAAAGTTATTGACCATTTACAAGGTGAGTAATACATTTGTCATCGTGTTACGCCATGTGCAGCTACTTCTTTAGTCCGGAAGAACCCTTTAATTCTAAAATGCTTCTCTAACTGTTCTTTGGTTTTCAAAAGATTTCATTGTTACAAGAGGATTTAGAGATAAGATCATTGTCTGGGTTATCTGGGATATTAGAAAAATTTGCTAAGGACAGCAAAGTTAATAACACTTTCAATCCACCGCAGTTCTAGTGCAGCCACTCGGGTGGTCCTTACCAGTCTCTGATGCTGCAGCAAGTCATTGGCCTCAGCATGATGCCAGCATGTATGGCAGGAAGACACCACTAAGGCAAGCTTGGCAGCAGTGATCACAGGCATGTATAGTATGTCCTCACTTTAGGACAAGTCAGCAAAACAGTGGGGGACCACCAGAGAGGTGGAGCTGGATCGGCAGGGAATTGAACAGATGAATATTGGGGGTTTTCTATTTTATAAATAATTAGAATTCTTTTGGTATGAAAATTTCAAACACCCCATTAATATTTAGCTAGGTTATTATGGTGGGGGAGTGTAGGAACAGCATTCTGGTACACTCCTGCACTATCCATCCTGGCATCGGATTCTAGATAACTTTGCCTAAGATTTTGTGAATGTCACCTTCTGCAATGACGTTTAGGGGCTAAAAACAAGTGCGAAAGTTTAGCTGAATTTAAACTTCCATTTCAAAGAGTGATAGGCCTGAACTTGACTTCATTTTGTTAGCAAATTTCTCTACTTAATTCCTTTGTACTTGTGATCAATCATCATTATGCAACCAACAAAAAAGTCTTTTGTCCTCTTTCCGCTACTCATGAATACAAATCTTAGATTACTGCTTGAGGACACACATTTACATGCACACATTTTATCCTGCCGAACATCCACTGCAACTTATTCCGCAGCATTATAATCTGCCATCGCTGTCAGGCACAAATACACTTGTGATTCTATCCGGAACTTCCCATTATAAATCCCAGAATTTACTACCTTCGCTCTAGTGAACTGGACATGGCGTTGTATGTAAACAATAGCTAATGATATTACAGATGCATTATGAATTCTAGTCATTGTCAAATATCTTCTGACATCAGTGATTTCAATAAGACTTGTTATGCTTGTAGGTCTGTGCTTTGAGACCCCCATGGATTTCTAGAATTCTGTGCTCATGGTAAATTGGAGATTTTCGGGTCAGCATGTGAGATCCATTCCAGTAAATTCTAATGTTTCATATTAGGGATTTTGCACCGAAAATCCTCACCAAATTACAATTCAATACACAAGAATGGGTCTTGAATATTTTGAAACTTTCAAATCTGCAAATTCAGCCATTTTTTTTGCCATTTTTTACCTTTCTTGTATGGGGTAAAGTCTGCAGTGAATCCAATGTTACTGCATGTAAGAATGTGGATTTTGTTATCGATTCGTGGCAGATTCAGTGAGGATTTGCAGCAGGATATATGAATAGTTTGAGAAACCAAATGCAACAAATCTAAAATAAAAAGATTTTTTTTTTTTTTTTTTTTTAGTCTTGAAAAAAATGTCATATAGTCTTTGTTTACAAAAATGTAAGTCTCCATAGTAACTGACCATAAACCTTTGCAGTCCTATATAGGCCTTTTCACCTGTCCCTTAATTTGTATTAACTTGCTAAATATTAGGAAGAAATAGGGAACTGTTGAAAGGGAGTAGATCAGACTTCACTGGTTTTATTTGTAGTCTGTTACCATGGAGACACATAGATCTTCATAGAAACTGTAAACACAAAAATCAAAAGTATTTTCATAGTTAAATTCTTTGTTAAGGGGTTAAAATGTAAATAAAACTATATAAATTTGGTATCCCCGGAATCATACCGAAACATAGAATACAGATGACATGTCATTTTGGCTGCAGAGTGAACGCTGTAAAAACGAAGCCTGTAAGAAAGTCGCACAAATGTACTTTTTCTCCAATTCCGCCCCATTCTGTATTTTATTCCAGCTTCCAAGTACATTGTACAGAATAATAAATGGTATCATTATGAAGAACCATTTGTCCCGCAAATATTAAGCCCTCATATGACTCTGTGAATGGAAAAATAGAAAAATAAAAAAAAAAGTTATGGGGTTTGGAAGACGGGGAGTCAAAAACGAAAATCAAAAAATGACATTGGAGGGAAGCGGTTAAGAAAGTCTGAAAGCCCCTCGTGTAACAGTCATTGCCTATGTTGCCAGTTTGCTGGTCCATAGAATACAATCAGAGGCGTACGTTAAAGCTTTTAGGCCCCAGTGCGACACCTATAACTTACCATGTGCCTTATAATGGGATATCCAAACAGTATGCCATACAAACCAGATTAAGTAAAGGTAATTTCATCATGTTTTGTAGCTGTCATGAATGTTTTGATACATCGGTAACAATGAACTCTCTCCCTTTATTAAATCTGCCTTTATGATTATTTGCACAGTCGTCTATATTCTGTTGGCTGTCATCCACTCTCTTAGACAGATCAATGCACTCTCTGACAGATAGGAGAAAAAACGTATTTTCCCTATGGTATTCTGATTTATCTATCCTCTATAGTGTGGCGCTGCAATCTATCTCTTATTAATTGTTTCAGCGGCGTTATAACATTGAGAATATATCAAAGGGTAGAATTTAATATTTCAAGGAGGCATCAGTAAAACATTGTAATGGAAGACTACAAGACTACAGAACACAAAAGCATCACAAACACATACAAAGGACAATAGTGATACAATGCACATCCAGATGACCATAAGTAATGGGCAGTGAGATGTAGACCTACGGTGGAGAGGTCCCAGCATTGGTGACAGCTGACAAGGCACATCAATGACTATGGTGCAGTACACCAAAAAAATAGGCAAATGCAGAGTGTGAATACAGACTAAAGTGAGTGCAGATGGGACACATGCATAGAGAATAAACAAATAGGCATCCAGGAATGGTAACAAATGTACCAATCAGGAACAGCCCGGGATATACAGGTAGCAGAGGTACTGAATCAGATAGTAAAGACCAGGTCTTGTAAAGAAGTCCAAGGCAGGACATCAGGATAGGTAGCAGAGCTATGTACTAAACCAGAAGTCCATAGCTGAAAGCCCAGAGGCCAGGACAGGTAGCAGAAGTATGTATTTAATCAGAAGTTTATGGCTGAAGGTCTGAAGGCTAGTACAGGTAGCAGAGATATGTGCTCAAATAGGAACAGACACAAGTAATACAAAAGAATCCAGACTGAAGGACAAGAATCCAAACACATAGTAATATAGGCAGAAGGACATGCATGCAAATATGAATAAAGCCAGAAGGACATGTGCCCAAACATGAATAAAGCCAGAAGGACATGTGTCCACACATGAATAAAGACAGAAGGCATGTGTCCAAATATGAATAAAGACAGAAGGACACGTATCAAAACATGAATACAGGCAGAAGGACATGCATCCAAACATGAATGCAGACAGAAGGACATGCGTCCAAACATGAATAAAGACAGAAGGACATGCATCCAAACATGAATGCAGACAGAAGGACATGCATCCAAACATGAATGCAGACAGAAGGACATGCAGCCAAACATGAATGCAGACAGAAGAACATGCATCCAAACATGAATGCAGACAGAAGGACATGCGTCCAAACATGAATAAAGACAGAAGGACATGTGTCCAAACATGAATGCAGACATAAACTAGAATATTGCACAAGGCATACAGACAGAAGGCGAGCATTGCGTAGGTATACAGACAAGACAGGCGTCCAAACACGTAGCAGAAGGGTCAAAGACCAGGACAGAGGTATGTAATCAAAGTAGATGACAAAAGTACATATATCCACTGACATGAATATATTAAGTGATCTGTGAAAACTGACGACAGATCATCAAAAAATCAGTTATGTGTATAGTCCCCATTTACATACATGTGATGGTTGTGTGAATGTAGGCTTATGTATACACTGAAAATGGCTGAAGGAAGCTTGCAGGTTAACACACTAATCCTTTAAGAAACAGGAGTGCCCCTAGAGGTAACCAGCCAGCTAAGTTTGCTGGAAAGGTAAAACACCAGCAAGCACAGAGCACCCCCTTACAAACAGAACTGCAACCAAGATGGAAATCCTTTCCTTTATTAATATGTCTATGTACATGCCGTAAAATCACTTCCTCTGTCCAAAATCTTTTAGGCTAAGTTCACATGTTGGTATAAAATACAATGTGCGTTTGTGTGGCAGAAGTCTGATCAGATATCTGCTGCAGATTTGCTGCTATGTGCAGTGCAGATGTTCACTGCACTAGAATATGCCCCATTGTCACTCAGTAAGATTAATACTTGGCATTTCCATATAAAATACTGTCAGTAGCATCCTAAGCAGACAGGAATCCACCTGGAAATTTTTCCTAACAGAGTTGCAGCAATACCATTCATTTACATGAGATGTGGATTGTCATTGGATCTGACCCATAATCCACATCAAATTCCAAGTCAAATATGTGTGCATGGGACCTTATATTGTAGAGGTCCTGAAGATCAGCTTTTTCTCAGAGTTTGCAGTATGTGGCATTGTTTTCATGCTGGGCACTGTACTTCTTGCTCGTACTTTTAGTGGTGATGGTGATCGGTACTGCAGTGGTGTCCCATTCAAGTCTATGGGATGGGACACCACTGTGATAATGATAACCGCCTCTACTAAAAGCCTGGCTTGAAAATAATGGAATGACTCTGAGAAAAAGCTGATCTGCATGGGTCCCAACAGATCAATGGTGCCCTCCCCATAGTAATAATACTCTTCCAGTGTAACAGTGTCCCAGTAGTAATAATGCTCCCTAACTAGGGTTACCTTTTCACCCTAAATTTTGGCCAGATTAAAAAAAAAATTGGGGGGGGGGGGAGGGACTGGTTGGTGTATGATGGTGCAAAAAATTATTAGTCTTAAGCCAAGATTATAACCCTACCAATGCCCTCTTTGACTCCACCTAGTTCTTTATTGTCCCAACACAATGTAATGCCCATTTCATGGTCTCCACACAGTATGATGCCCCTTTCATGGTCTCGATATAGTATAATGACCCTCAGTGGCCCCATACACAGTATAATTCCACCTTAGTGTTCCCCACACAGTATAATGCCCCCTTTGTGTGCCCCATACAGTATATTCACCAGTTGCCCCCAAACAGTATAATGCCCCCTTATAGACACCCACACAGTATAATTTTCCCTTACTAACCACACACACAGTACAATGCTCCCGTAGTAATTCCCACACATAGACTCCCATGACCTGCCGCACTAACCAGCTATATTGGCAGATGCCAATATGGTTGATTATCAGGATGGGTGACTTTCAGGGCAGTAGGTTCATGTCCAAGATCTTTAGCCCTAGCAGTGCCCCGGATGTGGGGGCTACTTACAGATTTTTCAATGGGTTCTAAATCCTCATAGTATTGCTCTACTGTAATGACAAGTGACAACCATACTTGATTTTTACTACAGGGGACTTCCCAAGAACTATTTTCCGAAAAACAACAAAAGAAGTCTTACTCACCTTTCCAATAATAAAACTCCAGTCCCGCCATTCTGGAGCTCCCTGCTGGTCTTTGTTACCAGATCAGTGACTGGCTGTGGCCATCACTTGGTGTAGTTAGGTACATCATCCCAGCAACCCCAGAACCTGTAAAAAAAAACATCTGTGTGAATCGATCCATTGACTTCAGTGGGGCTGAGTACTGTCCGTTAAAAAATTGGACAGCACATTCCCAAGAAATACTATCATGTGAATAAAGCCTAAGACTTATTTTACTACTTCATGGCAGTCCCTGCCTTTACCTAAATTTCTGGGGTCTCGAAAAATCTAGTAAATCTAGTGCCAATTACCAGCACAAGACTAGGAAGAGGCACAAATTGCTGAGAGACTTTTAATAACATTTCATAACATTGCACCAAGAACATCATTTTTCAATCAGGATTTTTATTTTAGGGGAAATGCTCTTTAATGACTAAAGCTCTGACTTAAAGTAATTTATGGCGGCTCCACAATTGCTATCTGCATTCATTACTATGTATCGGTGCTGTAAAGATTGAGCACTGTGCTTAAAAGCTAGCGCTTCAATCAATTCCATGACATTATCTTCACGACGCAGCTATATCTAAATGAGGATGTTATACCTGCAGTACAGAATAATAAAGCATATGCTCTCTTTAGCATCAGTAAATATGGAGTAAACTGAGGCACACATTTAATGGAACAGGGTACGATGGACTGTGATAGGCTGACTATTACGATAATATAAGGTTGCCTGAAAGAACACTTTTAAAAATTTTTATCTTTTTTCAAACAAATATAAAAATGTATGACCCTAAAGAACACAGTAGGACTATGCTGGTAGTTACTCAGGCTAGCTAAAGAAAGATCTCGGTGGATTCTATTGTTAGAGAAGAGATACCACGAGCGAGTAATGTATGTAAGTACATATCAGAGACTGCATTCCTTTCAGATATAATGCTGAAAATATAGAGTTAGTTGGATATGTTCAAAAAAAACCCCAAAAAACAGGTGCTAGATGTATTGACCTCTACACCAACAAGAATTAAAAATTCATTCATTAGGCTGCCCTGTGTCCAAAAATGCCCAGTTTACAAACTTATAAAAATATTTTTTCCATATAGCTCCAGGGAACAGCCATCGGGGCGGCCTGTGCGCCATGCTATGCTCATCTGTTCCTGGGGCTGTGGGAGAGAACTATATTCTTGACAGATCCCTTGCAGCTGGTTAAGAATGTTCATTCTTGGTATAGATATATTGATGATATCATTTTCATCTGGCAGGGCTCTGTTGTTAGTTTGGAATTATTCCTTACGTCATTAAACTGCAACGATAGAAACATCAAACTCACCCATAGATGGAATAAGACTGAAATGGATTTCCTTCATGTTAAGTTGCGTGTTGATGAAAACAGCGATATACAAACAGAACTTTTTCGTAAGGATACTGCCACAAATTCATTTTTGCACTCTAGGTCTGCACATCCTACCTCCCTTATACGTAATATTCCCGTAGGTCAGTTCTTACGGGTCTGTCGCATTTGCTCCACGGAAGCTTCTTTTGAGAAATCAGCTATGGAACAGTACACGATGTAGGCAACAGGGGTATCAAGAAGGATGGATTCGAAAAGGTTTTCTGCGAGCCCGTTCTGCACATCGTAGTGAGCTTTTACAGCCTTCTAAACCAAGTCATACATCAAGAGGAAAGAAAGAACAGGTAAGGTTTATTACCACCTTTAATTCCAGATGGTTTCAGATACGGCAGGTGTTCCAAAAATATGGGGGTATACTTACCTGTGACCCCATATTAAAACGCTATGTGGGACCTCGTCCATCCATTACGTATCGTCGTTCTAAGAACCTCCGTGATCTTATGGTCCGCAGCCATTACCCAGGTAAAAGACTGGCAACTTTATTTGGTGATTCAGGCCCCAAGGATGGTTGCCGTGCCTGTGGACATTGTATTGCTTGTGTGAACGTAGAGTCTTGTAATGACTTTTGTAGTGCTGACGGTAAGCGACAATTTCGCATTCTGTCTCACTACAATTGTCAGTCTACAGGAGTCATTTATTATGCCACATGTCCATGCGGTTTAATATACATTGGTCTTACTTCCCGGGAATTTAAACACAGAGTTCGTGGGCACATCTTGGGTATTGCAGCATCTGAACATGTTGAGGATGACACTACTTTAAAAACTATACCACGACATTTTAAGACCTTTCACAATTCAAATCCTTCTAGCTTTAGGGTACGAGTCATTGATAGTGTACGGCCTGGCCCACGACTAGGGAAATGGAAACAAATGTTAGCACAGAAGGAGTGTAAGTGGATTTTCACATTAAATACTGTTCATCCTTTCGGGTTAAATGAACAAATTAGTTTTTCACCTTTTCTGTGATTGGTTTTATCAATTTGTATTTTGGATTTTTTTTGGTCAGTTTTATAATTTTTTAGTTGTAGTATGGAATTTTCTGTTTTTAATAGTTTTTTATTTTTCAGATTTATCGTATGATGTATTGTTGGAGACCTTCTCATATTATCCACTGTTGTCAACATCTTCGCATTATAGTTCCTGGCGTTCTTACCTCATTTGTTTTAACCCATTGTGCTGGCCCCCCCATTTTTATTTTTATTTTTTTTTATTCATTAGTACTTTGTCACTTTTTTCAGATTGTGTGTATATATATATTTTTTTAATATGTATATCGGTATATATGTTTTTATATATATTTATAATTGTATTCATCATTATATGCATATCACTATTGTACTTATTTGTATTTATTTGTGTATATATATATATATATAAAGCATTTTGATAATCACTTATTGTATTGGCAAACATATGTATTATGAATTTTCATCCTATTTATTATTATATGTATTTCACTATTATATATAGTACAGACCAAAAGTTTGGACACACCTTCTCATTCCAAGAGTTTTCTGTATTTTCATGACTATAAAAATTGTAGATTCACACTGAAGGCATCAAAACTATGAATTAACACATGTGGAATTATATACTTAACAAAAAAGTGTGAAACAACTGAAAATATGTCTTATATTCTAGGTTCTTCAAAGTAGCCACCTTTTGCTTTGATTACTGCTTTGCACACTCTTGGCATTCTCTTGATGAGCTTCAAGAGGTAGTCACCTGAAATGGTTTTCACTTCACAGGTGTGCCCTGTCAGGTTTAATAAGTGGGATTTCTTGCCTTATAAATGGGGTTAGGACCATCAGTTGTGTTGATCAGAAGTCAGGTGGATACACAGCTGATAGTCCTACTGAATGGAGTGTTAGAATTTGTATTATGGCAAGAAAAAAGCAGCTAAGTAAAGAAAAACGAGTGGCCATCATTACTTTAAGAAATGAAGGTCAGTCAGTCCGAAAAATTGGGAAAACTTTGAAAGTGTCCCCAAGTGCAGTGGCCAAAACCATCAAGCGCTACAAAGAAACTGGCTCACATGAGGACCGCCCCAGGAAAGGAAGACCAAGAGTCACCTCTGCTGCGGAGGATAAGTTCATCCGAGTCACCAGCCTCAGAAATCGCAGGTTAACAGCAGCTCAGATTAGAGACCAGGTCAATGCCACACAGAGTTCTAGCAGCAGACACATCTCTACAACAACTGTTAAGAGGAGACTGTGTGCAGCAGGCCTTCATGGTAAAATAGCTGCTAGGAAACCACTGCTAAGGACAGGCAACAAGCAGAAGAGACTTGTTTGGGCTAAAGAACACAAGGAATGGACATTAGACCTGTGGAAATCTGTGCTTTGGTCTGATGAGTCCAAATTTGAGATCTTTGGTTTCCACCACCGTGTCTTTGTGCGACGCAGAAAAGGTGAACGAATGGACGCTACATGCCTGGTTCCCACCGTGAAGCATGGAGGAGGAGGTGTGATGGTGTGGGGGTGCTTTGCTGGTGACACTGTTGGGGATTTATTCAAAATTGAAGGAATACTGAACCAGCATGGTTACCACAGCATCTTGCAGCGGCGTGCTATTCCATCCAGTTTGCGTTTAGTTGGACCATCATTTATTTTTCAACAGGACAATGACCCCAAACACACCTCCAGACTGTGTAAGGGCTATTTGACCAAGAAGGAGAGTGATGGGGTGCTACGCCAGATGACCTGGCCTCCACAGTCACCAGACCTGAACCCAATTGAGATGGTTTGGGGTGAGCTGGACCGCAGAGTGAAGGCAAAAGGGCCAACAAGTGCTAAGCATCTCTGGGAACTCCTTCAAGACTGTTGGAAGACCATTTCAGGTGACTACCTCTTGAAGCTCATCAAGAGAATGCCAAGAGTGTGCAAAGCAGTAATCAAAGCAAAAGGTGGCTACTTTGAAGAACCTAGAATATAAGACATATTTTCAGTTGTTTCACACTTTTTTGTTAAGTATATAATTCCACATGTGTTAATTCATAGTTTTGATGCCTTCAGTGTGAATCTACAATTTTTATAGTCATGAAAATACAGAAAACTCTTGGAATGAGAAGATGTGTCCAAACTTTTGGTCTGTACTGTATATATATATATATATATATATATATATATATATATATTGCATACATTTCGTTATTCACTTATTGCATTGGTATTGATCATATATATATATATTTGGGTCATGAATTTTTATCCATCTTCCCCCTCACTTTTCTACGTCACTGCATTTTCACTTATTGCACTTTCACTTTCTCACTTCACCACTTCACTACCGTTTATACCTTTTTATCCCTTGTGCAATGCTATAGCAGTTTGATATACCTATTCCTTGGCCATTTGCGCTAATGGTTATGTTTTTGCGCATGCGCAAAGTCTTTTATTGTTCTCGCGTTTATTAAGCATATTACATGTGCGCATGCGTGAATTTTCATCTAGGTCACGTAGTCTCGTGATTCTGTTTATATATCTCGCACATGCGCGATTCGCACTAGTATGGCGGAGGAATAAGACGCAGCTTTCATTATATGCTTTCCGAATGTACTATTTGACTATTTGTGGGTTAGGGTGTCATTGTGTACTGTCATAATGGTATTATATTTGAGATGGAGTTATTCCCTATGACACATACCAGTATTGTATACAGTGTTAGTGCTCGCTCAGAGTACTACTTTCCCTTCCCCTTATATAGATTTAGCTAAATGTGTACATCCCTGCATGGCTCATCTAGCCTGTACAGTATTATGATATATGTGGTATCTCCTTTTACTCATCCATTTATTGTCTTTTTGTGTTTCTACATTCATATGTATGTTTTTTTTATATAAGTATCAATAAAATGTTATTTTATTATTCGGTGGTCATGATTTTTTGTCCTTGCATATGGTGAAAGCCGTAGCAGGAAAAAAAAAAATTAAAAGGAGCCAAACCGCCATTTTTTCGCTGTTTTGCTTCTCATAAAAATTTTAATAAAATGCAATCAAAGTAATAGACATTCCCCAAATTGGTAAAACTAAAAAGTACATCTGGCCCCACAAAAAGATGTCTTATTCATCCTAATACACAGAAATATAAAAAAGTTACAAGTGTCAGAATTTGGCGACTCAAAGAAAAACATTTTTTTTTGCAAAATTTGGGATTTTTTAATGGTTTAAAACATAAATAAAACTATATAAATTTGGTATCCCTGAAATTGTACCAACTCATAGAATACAGACGACATATCGTTTTGGCCACACAGTGAACGCTGTAAAAACAAAGCCTGCAAGAATGTCGCACAAAGGCAGTTTTTCTCCAATTCCACCCCATTGTGAATTTTTTTCTAGCTTCCTAGTACATTGTACAAAATAATAAATGGTACCATTATGAAGAACAATTTTTGCGCAAACATTAAGCCCTCATATGGCTCTGTGAACAGAAAAGTAAAGAAGTTATGGGGTTTGGAAGGCGGGGAGTCAAAAGCGAAAATCAAAAATTGAAAAATGCCTGCAGCGGGAAGGAGTTGAATTAGAAGCACATTATCGTCCTTTCTGAAATACCAACATTTTGTTTTATTCATCTTTTGATATCTGTGCAATAAACAATTACCTATAAAGTCCTCTCCTTCCCATAAATAAAGGACACCTTTCATATCCTCATCTACAATCAGATTCATTACCTTGGGGAACTGGAAGACCAACTTTTATCTTCATTTTATCATTGTAATCCAAGCTCCTTTAATTCCTTCCAGATAAATCTATACATTTGTCAGATGAGACAGAGAGCTGAGTCACGGCCGCTCTTGCCATTATTCCTATCCATTACAAGCCCAGCAAGTTGTAATTGCTCTGGACTTTTTTATCATGCAACTTCCAATAAGACATCTACAAAGCAAACAGGAATCGCGGCAATCACAGATAATTCTCCTATAATTATACAACCCTGAATACTTCAGAGCGTCGCTGGTCAACAAGCAGAAATCAGAGGAGACGGGAGCGGAGACTTCTGTGTCTGGTCTTACATTATTCAGAAGTACCACACAATAGAAGTAAATAGAAGCACAATCTGTACAATGTCACCCTGCTGGAGGGTCATGGGCACAGATACCTGGGTATACCAATATTCAAGTTCAGTAGAATTGGACTCACTTAGGGACCATTCACATCACAATTTGTCTGCTTAACTAGTTTCGGATAAGTCGTTGACTATATATGTCCAAGCGGTCCACACTTAACCCTGTAGCTGTAAGATCGGGATGATCTCCCATAGGGAAGGCAGTTTATTACCATCCCTGTCTTCCCGATCGCTGTATACACATCAGTCAATGAGCACTGTGTGCAGAGCTATGGGAGCCGCCATGATGTGTGCATTGTTTGAGCTGCTGCGTCCTAGGGAACCCGGATTATCTCTACAGTATCCAGGTACAGAGAAATCAGCAAAATAAAAAAAAAAGTTAAAATCTCCCCCCAAAGGTCTATTATGACCTATTATCACCTGGACTATACCTTATGGGGGTAACAATGTGCATACAAAAACATTTTTAGCCCGGGGTCCCACATGGCGTAAACACTGCGTTTTGGCCTCTAGTGAACCCCACCTACACATTGCAGAAAAATCTGCGCAGCAGAAACCCTGCAATTTCCAAAACTGGAAATTTTTGGAATTTTCAGCATGTCAATTATACCTACGGAAATGCCGGTGGTTTCCCTATAGGTATAATGGAAGCAGAAAGTCCGCAGAGGGAAAAATATTTATCGTCTGTTTTTTTTTGCTTTATTAATAGCACTTTGTGCTATAAAAAAAGACAAGAAAAATGTGAAAAAACAGACACGTTTCCCCTACTTTTTGTTTACATTTTCTCTGATATTAAAATAAAGCAAAACCTTGGAAAAAGAAAAACAAGATAAAAATAAAGTCCTGTTTATTATGGAAAAAAGACACAAAGCCCTCAAAACCGAATGTACGAAAAAAAGCAGAAAACTCCTTTAATAACATCCAAATGTGAGATATGTTTGAAATCCAGCAAACAGTGGAGTCCATTTTTGCTCAGTAGAAGGTTTGGAAACTATCCCTTTAAAGTTCCTTCTGTGGATAGCTCATCAATGTAAATAAACACCTGGGGTCCAGAAACCCCCTTTAAATAGGCATTGTGACTTGTTAGGGCAACATTTGACAAGTACCCTGCTATGCCATATTACATACTAGTTACCTCTAGGGTTGAACAAACCACTTTGGATTGAACTGGATTTGACCCAAATTTTCCACAAATTTTGGGATTCGACCCGAACCTTAAACTTTTTTCGTTCATCCTCCATGAAGCACAATTATACTTTGGAGTATAATAAGTTGTGGCTCAAGGGAGGAGTAAAAATAACAAACAGTTATATTATACTCACCTCAACTGGGTGTCCAGCAATCCCCTGGCGTCCTCTTCAGGCCTATAGATGACATCACACAACCCTGGGCCACTGCTGAGGAATGTGATTGGGCCTCAGTGATCAAGTGAGGCTCGCCAACGTCATGACATCAGCCAGAGGACGTTGGTGGATCTCAAGGCACCACTAGTATGCCCAGGAGAGGTGAGGCAAGGTGAGTATAACTGTTTGTTATTTTTACTCACCTTCCCAGGGCCTCCACGTATTATACTCTAGCGGCCCCAGAATTTAACAATAGCACTTCTTGAGGGGAAAACCTCAGGAATATTCATCGAAACAAATCTTGTGAGGTTCATTCATCTTTCCGCTTTTGATGTTTTGGGAAGTGAAAAGTTAGTGATGACTGAGGTTGCTCCATGGCCAGAGTTCTGCTGAGCACACTCCATGATATGAATCTGCGTAGCTACAGTCTTACGTGGCGTAGCACTGTATATGTAGGAGTGTTTGCAGACCACTGAGAGAGTGCTTGGGTGTTACGTGTACAACCTCCAGACCATACTCTGAAGTGCGGAAGATGGACAGTGCCAATGTCTACCTCATCAAGTACTAGTGATGAATCTAACCTATTATAGGTTCCTACCTTTTCAGAGCCCGATGTCAACAGAAAGAGCCACCTCCTGTAAATACATGTACTCGTAGCATGCTTCTTTAGGCTGAGGCCCCACATTGCGGAAAAGCAGCTTTTTTTGTTGCAGATAATGCTGCGGTTTATTAAGCCAAACCCAGGAATGGATTGAGCAGAAGGTAGAATTATAAGAACTTCCTAGATATTTTCCATTACACTCTTGGCTTTGGCTAAAAATCTGCAACAAAATCACAACATTGCGCCTCAGTCTTAAAGGGGTTTTCCTACAAACCTAACCATATTTATAAGTTCAACATTTTTGCAGATATAAATCATTAAAAACTTTTTCATAGTTAAAAATGAATGTAGGAACTTTCTATGGTCTGGGACTTGTCAGAAACCCGGCCATGATTTCCTTATTGTGGACAGGTTATCAGGCAGGGACACTAGATGTATGAGAAGATAACCCGGATACAATAAGGACATCATGACTGGTTTTGTGACAAGCCCTAAACCATAGAAAGTTCCTGCATTCATGGTCGTGTCCATTGGATCAAGACAACAGATGTCACCACTAAGATGGTTAAAATTCTGTAATTTTTTTAAATTACTTATATTTGCAAAATTGTTTGATTTTTAATTGTCTACCAATTGATATATGGTTATGTTCATGGGAAAACCCCATAATAGAATGTTTTGTGTTTCATTAGTCTGGCTGGTTGCGCTGAATTTCCAGTCTCAGCAGTATTCTCCTCAATTTCATTTTGTGAATCAGAATCAACAAATGAAGAAAATCTCTTCAGAGAAGAGAAGTGAATGTAGTTGGACAGTCTGACAACACCGTATTATCCTCCACTCACCTATACTCTGCTGCAATCAATTTCCAATAGCAATTTCCTTCATCGCTCGGCGTCCCCGAGGCTTAGATCTGAGGACTCCTAACTCACTTTGCAGCTATTTTCTTGATTTATTTACTTCAGCTCCAACTATTTCTGCTTTTCTACATGGAATTTATTTTGTGCATTTATCCCTATTTGTAATGTAATATGCTTCATTTCTTCTTATAATTTATTTAAAGAGGTTTTCCCAAGATTGCAGGTTGTTGTCTATCCATAGGATCGGTTATAAGTGTTTGATCGATGGGGACCAAACGAGGCAAAAATTTCATTTTTTAAATAGGCTGAGGGAAGTGAAAAAAATAAAAAAAAAATCATACTCACTTGTCCACGATGCCCCGCTGCCTTCCAGCGTGATCTGGCCCTGTCGGTCCATTGTTGTCTTTTGGTGGAAGTCCCCACTGCACATAACTGCTGAGGCCTATCATTGGCCTCAGCGAAGGACACAGGTTGTCACTACCTGTGACGTCCCAGGTCCATTCCTGAAGCCACTGACTGGCTTTTCACAGAAGGAACCCAAGACATCACAGCCGGCACGGAATTTCACTTCAAGAAGACAGCTGAGCAGCAGGATTGGACCACTCTGGGAGGACACCGGAGCACCGGGGACAGGTGAGTATGATAAAACCCACCATCGTGAAGTTTGTTCCCAAGTTTTGGCTTGGAACCTGAGTATAACAAGACTATAATAATTGGAGGCCCCGTTGAGGTGCAGTAAAATAATAAAAAAGGTCATACTCACCTTTCCTTACCTCTTAAGGGCTCAGCCATGGTGCCTGCTTCTTTCTCCAGATGTCTTACAGCCTGGGTAATGGGGGACCACTGAAGCCTGTGATTTGGCCTCAGTAGTCACATGGATTGAGTTGATGTCATGATCCTTGACGTTGGGAGAGGAGCCCTAGAAAGTTGAGCATGACCTGTTTATTATTTTTCCACATCTCCCAGGGGTTTCTGATTACTATAAACTGGGTCTGAAAAAACCCAAGAATATAATAGAGATTTGTCTTTGGCGAACCCTAAAAATCTTGGGTTTGGAAAACTCATAAAGAACCCAGTTTGTCATAAGTCGGTTCTCTTCTCCCTACCCAACATGTAGAGAGGGTCCAGCATCCAGGTCATCCATAACAGTGATCACATATAGGATAGAACTTGTAAAAATCCTCTCTATTTTATATCATCATATTTTACCAAAGATTTATTCCGTTAAGTAGACTTACTGAAGCTCCTGGCTAAGGTTTCTGTTTTATGGCTTATAAAATGGAACTTTTCAGTGAGGGAATTGTATAGTTCACTGGAAATATCAATTTCTTAAGAGTAACCTGCATAACCGCATATGCATAAGCAGAGAACACCATTTCATGTATTAAAGATAAGCAAGAAATGAAATATAGCACGGATGTTCAATTCAGGCGCAGTGAGTCACATCTAGGAAACCTGGCTTCTCGGCCAAACACTGTCCTTCTGATATGTAATTTCATTAGATTTAACATCTCCTTTAATAATTAATTAAAACCAAAAAAAAATTGTAAAGTTGTAATTATTATATTACATTAATATAATCTGGAGTGAAAATACTAAAAGAGTACAACAACCAAATATGTTTAAGAAATGAAAAAATTTATATATTAATTCATAATTCAGATTCACCATTTTGGCACAACACCAAGTCAACTAGTATCTTACTATATACTGATAAGGCACAAGAACTCCGAAACAGCTGTCCACATATGTGTGTCTCCACCATTTGGAGCAGCCTCTGGTCCATAGTCATGCTTATGGATTGGATATTGGTTTGCATGATAGCAATGTACAATATGTGGCACTTGAGAGACAGTTTCCTTTATTTTGGACGAGAGCCTCCTTCATTTTGGAGGAAAAACACAGAACCTTTTTTATCTACCTCTGTACTACCTACTTGAAGAACTCCAGGTTTCAACAGTTTTGTGGTGCTGGTTATAGGGCATGGTAGAGGTGCCCATCTTGTCCTTCTCTCTATGCTTCCAGTAAGTGTGTTCCAGTAGAACTTTGTGTTTCTGCTCTTAACTTATTTTAGTTTTCCTGTCCTACAATATTTAGGAAAAGATATAGGAAAAGACAGAGGGCTAGCTAGAGTTAGGGTCAGGTATTGTCCATTTGTTATCATCTTCAGTTTACCAGCGCCACCATTACCATTCCCATGATCTGAATACTGAACCAACCTTTCCAGTCATCTATCGGTGAGTTGTTATTTTCTTGTAAATTTGTTACCTGTTTACTTATATAGAATCATCATATTCAACAGTGCTTTACAGATATTGTCAACTCTGTCCCATATAGGATTCACAACCTAAATTCCCTATCAGTATGTCTTTGGAGTGTGGGAGGAAACCGGAGTACCCGGAGGAAACACATGGAAACATGGGGAGAACATACAAACTCCTTGCACTGTGGCATACCTGTTAGTGCTGTGTTATGTGATCTTTAGGTTTTCAGTTGTAGTTCAGAGGGATCATCCCAGGTCCACAGGGCTCTCACAGGTCTCAGTGATCTGGCACATGCTGAGGCCCAGGGAGGACAGGCCAGTGGAGGATCCAAAATGAACACCAGAGAAGCGTGCAGCTAGTTCACACGCTGATGACAGAAAATAAGGATGTGCTGCTGGCTGGGAAGTCAGGCCAGGGAGAGACCAAGTTTGAGTTCCTAGAGATGGCACAAGAGGTCCTCTTATCGAGAAGGAGCTCTACACTACAAGTAGCAGTGGAGGAACCAG
This sequence comes from Leptodactylus fallax, assembly GCA_947044405.1. NCBI lineage: Eukaryota > Metazoa > Chordata > Amphibia > Anura > Leptodactylidae > Leptodactylus > Leptodactylus fallax. The sequence goes on along the minus strand of CAMRHE010000405.1, from coordinate 658,760 downwards.
GCCCAACAAGAGGTCAAGGACAACCTATAGCAGGAGGCGGCCATATTAGGAGCTGGTGAGCATAGGAAGCCAAAGGTGTACATCATAACTGGTTTCCACTGGAAACTGAGTTGAGTTTCATTCTCACTCTCCGTGTGAGGGACAGGCTAAGCAGCTGAACATGGAGGACTCACTACTGATTCAAACACTTTATAAATAATTCAGAAAATTTGCATTCTTTTTTTTAAATTTTAATTCTTATTCATTCTTAGTTGGAGAGTCCACTAGGTGGTCCTATTCACTGAGTGACAGCTAGATCTCTATGCACACTATCAGGAAGGTTGTCAGTCACTAAGTAGGACCGCCCACTGGACTCCCAAGCATAGCGTTAACTGAGGTAATTCAGAATCTTTTCCAACAAAACCATATATCAATCTGCTCTGCTCCTACTGCCCTATAACATACTGTCTACAAATCAGACTCTATATTCAAGGTGACTGGTTCCCTTTAAGGTTTTCATAGCATTAGCTGTTATTTTAGAAATTAAAACTGCTAGCGTGCATTTCCATATGCCATTCATTTACCTATGTGACTAATAATGTAAATGGGAATATTTCATGTAGTTGTTCTTGTCTCCATGTAATTTTTTATTAATGACCTGCCCAAAGATTGACAGACGAACCTGATAAATGTGTAGTCTGATGATAAAATCTTGCACACAGGCAGTCCCCATTTTCCTGACCTTGAAATTATCTTTAGTGCGATGTCTCTGGAGTCGAAAGGCACGGACGTCTCTGTACTGTAATTATGGAACTTGGGACAAGTAAAGCAAAGTCTTCACATTCTGTCCTTGAGATGTAAAAAATTCTGTAATAAATATGGAATTAAGAGGACAATGACCTCAAATATGCAAACACCTCATTTCAGAATGTCTTACTTCTGAGCAAAGTTAGAAAGTAAAGGTTGTTGGAACTGATGACTCAGAAAGGAAATCTGCTTTGTCCCCTCGATACCTCTCCGTACTCTGAAATGAGTCTGCAACAATGCTAGGAACTGTCTGTAGGGACAGCTGATATTACAGCCGAAAAATCCTACAATTTTAAAGTAAACAAAATAAGTCATACTTACCAACTTTATAGAAGGAATATTAAGGAGATTCTAATAAGTTACAGCCCCCCCTTCACAGTAATATAGTGTATATAGACAAAACCCCCAAACTATAGCATTTGAATTACAAGCAGTGATTATGACCCCTTTCATCATACTCATAAGAGATCTCAGAAGACAGAATCCCATAAAACATACAGACCACAGGCCAGATCTCCCAAACAAAGACCAACCCCAGAAGTGACCTGAAAAAAATACATCACCCAGAACAGGCAGCCGAAACTAATACAGACCCCAGACTAGACTCCATAAACAAACACAGATCCCAGACCATACACATAAAAAATACCCCAGATCAGATCCCATAAAGAAATACAGACCCCAGATCAGATCCCATAAAGAAATACAGACCCCAGATCATAACCCATAAATACAGACCTCAGATCACATCCCATAAACAAATACATCAATCAGAACAGGCAGCCGAAACTAATACAGACCCCAGACCAGACACATAAAAAATACAGACCTCAGATCAGATCCCATAAAGAAATACAGACCCCAGATCAGATCCCATAAAGAAATACAGACCCCAGATCCTAGACCCATAAGGAAATACAACCCCAGATCAGAACCCAAAACATATACAGATCCCAGACCAGACACATAAAAAATACAGACCCCAGATCAGATCCCATAAAGAAACCCCCCCCAAAAACCCCCACACCCCCAGACAACACAGATCCCAGACCAGACACATAAAAAATACAGACCCCAGATCAGATCCCATAAGAATACAGACCCCAGATCCTAACCCATACACATATACAGACCCAAGATTACATCACATAAGCAAATACAAACCTTAGACCAGATATGTAAACAATACAGACCCCAGATCACATCCCATAAACAAATACAGACCCCAGATCACATCCCATAAACAAACACAGACCCCAGATCACATCCCATAAACAAACACAGACCCCAGATCACATCCTATAAACAAATACAGACCCCAGATCACATCCCATAAACAAATACAGATCCCAGATCACATCCCATAAACAAATACAGGGGGCTTCCTTTCTTCTGTCACTGCCTGGACCAGAACTGCGATTGCTGGGGCTGACACTTTAATACTGATATCGCTTGCTGGGTGTGGCAAAGGATGATACTACAGCTTAGCTCTCATTGACTTTAACAGCTGATCCATGTAGGGGCTGGCTATCATCACCAGATATGTATGTCCTGTCCTTAAAGGGGTTGTTTTTTTTTATTTTTCACCTTCCACGGCCTTCTTACAGAAACTTGAAATTCCTATATAACCCCTATAAGGATAGGCCATACATATCTGATTAGTGGGGAGATGATAGCCAGCCCCCACCTGGATCAGCTGTTTGCATAAACCTGAATCTCCTGGACAACACCCTTAAGATTAAAAAAAAATCATGGACAATCCCTTTAAATTCCAAATATTTTCTTGTTTTCTTCCCATACAGATCTCATACCCAGCCAAATTATGCATCACCTGATGTCTACTGTATGTCCAACCAGTTTAATGGAACAGATATAAGCTCTTACACAATTAAACCTAAAAAATGCCCTTCATATCACTTAAGAAAAATAATACCTTTATCTATTTATAGGAAAATTCCCATCATCCTCTGTTTCCAAGCAAATGATCTTCCGTAGCAGGGCTGGGATAGAAGCCAGCAGACTTAAATAACATTACGTTGCGTAAGATAATGCAGATGTGACATTAGATCTATGCTAATAAGAGCAGTGATGGATGATTTTTGCATATAAATACCTTTGTGGGTAACACTCTTAACACATTGGAAATAATGGATGTTAGTGTTTTATAGGAGCTCATATTCTTCCCTAGAGTTAAAAAGATCTGGTTGGTTTCGATTTAACTCATTCAGTCCAAGAAAATAGATATTTCATCTTGGAAAGTCACCAAAAAGCTAAAAACATTATTGACTGAACTTACTGGGGGTCATCTCCAATGGGTCACAGGGTAAAAGGGCAATGGATTACCTAATATGTCATGATACATGGCTACATTGTACATTCCAGGTCCTTTATTAAATGGATACATGCATGGAGGGGAACTAAAGGCCGGATCTCTCTTCCTTAGATAGGTATCCTGTATTTTCTCATGGCATAAAAGGCATCACACACTGTGCACCCCGAGCACCCGGGCTCCAGGAAATGAAATGTTGATATATATTTGGTGCAATTCATCTTAGGACAGCATGCACTAAATAATTAGAGATTATTATCCCGCTAATTGCACAATATTAGAAAATTGGAAAGCATAGCTCTTATCTAAGCAATTATACAGACAGAACCTTCATAGGAACGGAGGAAAGGGAGATTAGCAAAAACAGAAGAGAGAAAACTCATTAAAATGATTCAGAAGGATAGCAATTCTTCTGTAAACCAACTAATGGCGGTGATTTTCTGAAGAATGTTGTCGTGGGTTTTGGTTGGATTTTATGTTTATAATTTTATACATATAAAATATATATACTTTCTTATTTAATGCATTTTTCCTAAATTATACTAGATAGATGGATAGCTAGATAGATAGATAGATTTATTATTTTTAAATTTTATTTTTTAATATTTTATTTTTCCATATATTTATTTATTAATATTATTTTGATTATCAGATTTTTTTTAGTTCTTGCACTCATTTTTTTTAAATTATTTCTTTGCTTCCTAAATGCAAGGTAAAGGAGTTTTCCAACAGTTTTAAAAAAAATTACAGGGTAAGTAATAGGCATGTAAAAAAATTAAAATCCAGCTCACCTTCTAAAGAATCCTGCAGTACCAGAAATAATCACACCACAACCATCTGTCATTTGGCTGTTCAGCCAGTCACTGGCCTCACTGAGGCTGTTAGTATTGCAGTGTATGGTATTAGTGATCAGACCACCTTGGGTTCAAGGTCCCTAGGTGGTTTGAAAGTAAAAAAAAGTTTTTGAAAGAATAAAAAGCACAAAAAAAAAAAAAAAAAAGTTCAAATCACATATAACAATTAACATAAACACTTTAGGGATCCCAGCGCTCAAAAATGCCTGAACTATCAAAACATAAAAATATTTATGCCATATGGTGAACGTCGTAGTGGGGAAAAAAAATCAAAATAGCCAAATGACGATTTTTTTCATCACTTTGCCTTCTAAATAAAATTGAATAAAAGTGATCAAAACATCAGACCTTCCCCCAAATGGTATCAATAAAAATTACATCTTGTCCTGCACAGAAAGACGCCATGCTCAGCTCCATACTTGTAAATTTGAAAAAGTTACAGGTGTCAGAACATGACAACACAAAAATTTTTTCTATTTTGCAAAGTTTTTTATTTCTTAAAAGGCATACATTAAAAGTATACATTACAAATACTATATAAATTTGGTATTGCCGTGATCGTACTGACCCACAGAATACAGGTATCATGTCATTATTACCACATAGTGAATGCGATAAAAATTAAACCCATAAGAAATTGGCGCAAATGCATTTTTTTTTCCAATTCCACCTCATTCTGAATTTTTCCAGCTTCCCAGTACATTGTACAGGATATTGAATGGTTCCATTACAAAGTACAATTTGTTCCTGCAAACAATAAGCCATCATGTGACTCTGGAAAAAAAAAAAAATTGGAAGGTGTAGAGGAAAAAACAGATACGCAAAAACTAAAATTGGATCGTTCTTTAAGGGGTTAAAGAAGTCCATATTTTTTTTTTTTTATGGCCCATCCTTAGGCTAGGCAATAAATATCTGATCAGCGGGGGGGGGGGGGGGACAGCCAACCCTTGCATGGATCAGATATTCAGAATATCTGATATAATATAGTGCCCAAGCCACTATACATAACACAGAGCCAATTGCTTCTGCCTCCGTGCACTGTATAGTATACAGACTGGGCCGACCTCTGAACGGCTAATCTATGGGCTCCCACTGATTACATATTTATGACTTATCCTATAGATCGGCCTTAAATAAAAAATAATTGTGGATAACCCTTTAAGGTAAAATGATTCCACCATATCTAAAAAAGTTTATAGATGTAGACAAGTAGATGTATCTGACTATACAGTCATTTTAGGTTATGGATAAACTAGTAGAAAAGAGACAAGCCATTCTCTGCCGTAAACAATCGGCTTTCTCTGTCCTTTTTTTCCCTTAGTGGTGCGATTATTGCTGTAAAATACAGTTCTGGATATAAAATGGGAACAAGTAAAGCTTTTGAACAATCATTTCATGGCCGCTGCCATCTCCTCTGTAAAATGTATGCATTTGTGAAGTCTAATGGCTGGCACAGGGAACAGTAAAACACCGGGGTCCGCACAAAACCGAAATACTCAAATGTTTGTTTTGCTCATTTTACCATACCATTAATATTAATATGACTATTCATTTCCTTTTTGCTTTCTATCTATTATTATCTACCTTCTAAATGTCCCTCCAGTCCCCATAGGACCAGAAGTAAATGACACCACGACCATCATTTACTTGACCAGCCAATCACTCCTTGGTATCGCCATTTGGACGATAGATGCGACATTATCACTTCCTGCCCAATGGGGATCAGCAGCACCAGGGGCCAAAATAAATTCAGACCCCATATAATAACCCACAATGAACTCAAAAAATACATCAGAGCTCAATATTAATTTAGACTCCAGTTCAAAACCCAAAATGAATTCAGTCCTCAAAACATAGCTCTAAAATTATTCAGACCTCAAAATTAATTTACACCCAAATACAGACCTCAAAATTAAGCCAGCTATCATTATATTGGCTTAAAGGGAGCATACCACATCCCTCAACCATATGCAACTGCTACCACCGCTACACAGCACATTACAGTGCTAAACATCTTACCTTTGTTATGTATAGCACTATTGTAGATTTGGGGAAAAGCAACTTTGTAGTCTTATGTAAATGAGGCAGTTGGTGCACTGCGGGCGGGCATTCCGTTCCCTGGAGTACTGCCCTTACTGCTCAAGTAGGATGGGTGATGTCATAACTGTTTGAGGATCAACTGCTAGGGCACCACTGGTGTAGATAGGAGATGTTAGGGGTTTGAATGGAAAGAGGAGTGCTCCAGGGAGCTGAAGACCCACCCCAAGTGCACCAACTGCCTCATGTGCATAAGATTTCAAAGTTACTTTTCTCCCAATCTATAAAAGTAACCTACATAACAAAGGTATATTATATATCACTCTAATGTGTTCTGTAACATGGTGGAGGAAAGTAGTAGGCTCCCTTTAATTTTAATTACACTACATCTTTAACTCTTAGGCGCACCAGGATGTACAGTTACAGTGATGGCCAAAAGTATTGGCACCCCTGCAATTCTGTTAGATAATACTCAATTTCTTCCAGAAAATGATTGCAATCACAAATGCTTTGGTAATAATATCTTCATTTAATTTGTCGTCAATGGAAAACCACAAAAAGAATTGTCAAAAAGCCAAATTGGATATAATTACACACCAAACATAAAAAAGGGGGTGGACAAAAGTATTGGCACCCTTTGAAAAATAATGTGATGCTTCTCTAATTTGTGTAATTAACAGCACCTGTTACTTACCTGTGGCACATAACAGGTGGTGGCAATAACTAAATCACACTTGCAGCCAGTTGAAATGGATTAAAGTTGACTCAACTTCTGTCCTGTGTCCTTGTGTCTACCACATTGAGCATGGAGAAAAGAAAGAAGACCAAAGAACTGTCTGAGGACTTGAGAAGCAAAATTGTGAGGAAGCATGAGCAATCTCAAGGCTACAAGTCCATCTCCAAAGACCTGAATGTTCCTGTGTCTACCGTGCGCAGTGTCATCAAGAAGTTTAAAGCCCATGGCACTGTGGCTAACCTCCCTAGATGTGGACGGAAAAGAAAAATTGACGAGAGATTTCAACGAAAGATTGTGCGGATGGTGGCTAAAGAACCTCGACTAACATCCAAACAAGTTCTAGCTGCCCTGCAGTCCGAGGGTACAACAGTGTCAACCCGTACTATCCGTCGGTGTCTGAATGAAAAGGGACTCTATGGTAGGATACCCAGGAAGACCCCACTTCTGACCCAGAGACATAAAAAAGCCAGGCTGGAGTTTGCCAAAACTTACCTGAGAAAGCCAAAAACTTTTTGGAAGAATGTTCTCTGGTCAGATGAGACAAAAGTAGAGCTTTTTGGGAAAAGGCATGAACATAGAGTTTACAGGAAAAAAAAAAAAGAGGCCTTCAAAGAAAAGAACACGGTCCCTACAGTCAAACATGGCGGAGGTTCCCTGATGTTTTGGGGTTGCTTTGCTGCCTCTGGCACTGGACTGCTTGACCGTGTGCATGGCATTATGAAGTCTGAAGACTACCAACAAATTTTGCAGCATAATGTAGGGCCCAGTGTGAGAAAGCTGGGTCTCCCTCAGAGGTCATGGGTCTTCCAGCAGGACAATGACCCAAAACACACTTCAAAAAGCACTAGAAAATGGTTTGAGAGAAAGCACTGGAGACTTCTAAAGTGGCCAGCAATGAGTCCAGACCTGAATCCCATAGAACACCTGTGGAGAGATCTCAAAATGGCAGTTTGGAGAAGGCACCCTTCAAATCTCAGGGACCTGGAGAAATTTGCCAAAGAAGAATGGTCTAAAATTCCAGCAGAGCATTGTAAGAAACTCATTGATGGTTACCGGAAGCGGTTGTTCGCAGTTATTTTGTCTAAAGGTTGTGCTACCAAGTATTAGGCTGAGGGTGCCAATACTTTTGTCCGGCCCATTTTTGGAGTTTTGTGTAAAATGATCAATGATTTGACTTTTTTTTTCATTCTCTTTTGTGTTTTTTCATTGCAAGCAAAATAAATGAAGATATTATTACCAAAGCATTTGTGATTGCAATCATTTTCTGGAAGAAATTGAGTATTATCTGACAGAATTGCAGGGGTGCCAATACTTTTAGCCAACACTGTACGTCCTGGTGCACGTGACTAAACATGGCAGCCGTTTCACTTTCTATTTGCTTCTCAGTAACGGGACGCCCCCCCCCCCCCCCCCGCGATCGCGGGAGGCATCCCGTTACCATGGCAGCCTGGAGCCTTCAGCAGGCTTCAATACTTACATAGCAAATCTGCCATAGATTGAAATACAGTAGTACTGCAGTCTATGGCACAGGTGATCTAAAGATCACATGTTCAAGCTCCCTAGGGGGGCTAAAAAAAAAAGTTAAAAAGAAAAGAAAAAAGTTTTTAAAAATATAAAAATTTTTAAAAAAAACCTAAAAGTTTAAATCACCCCACTTTCCCTAGATCACATATAAATATAAATAAATAAAAGTAAACAACACATTAAGTATCCCCAAGTCCGAAAATGCCCAAACTATTAAAATATAAAAACATTTGTCCCATACGGTAAGCGTCGTAGCTGGGAAAAAAAATCTAAATGGCTGATTTGGCGTTTTTTCTCCAAATTACATCCCTAATAAAATGGAATAAAAAGTGATCAAAACATCATACATCCCCCAACATGGTATCAATAAAAACTACATATCGTCCGGCAAAAAAAAGACACCTTACACAGCTCTGTATGCTGAAATATAAAAAAGTTACAGGGGTCAGAATATGGTGATTCAAAGAATTTTTTTTTCTCCAAAATTTTGAATTTTTGTAAAGTTATTAAAACATGAAAAAAACTATATACATTTGGTATCACTGTGATTGTACTGACCTGCAGAATAAAGCTAACATAGCATTTTTACCGCAGAGTGGAAGTCGTAAAAAAAGACATATGAAAACGGCGGTACTGAATTTTTTTCCAGCTTCCCAATACATTGTACAAAATAATAAATGGTACCATTTTGAAGTACAACTTGTCATGCAAAAATCAAGCCCTCATATGACTACGTAAACTGAAAAATTTGAAAGTTATGGCTTTTGGAATGTAAGGAGTAAAAAAGAAAAAGACAAAAATGAAAAATGTGTTAAAGAGGTCCATGATTTTTTTTTTTACTTATGGCCTATCCTTAGGCTAGGCCATAAATTTCAGATCAGTGGGCGGACCTCTGAACATCTTATCTATGGGCTCCCAGTGATTAGATATTTATGACTTATCCTAAAGATCGGCCTTAAATATAAAATAATTGTGGACAACCCTTTAAGGTAAAATGGTTCCCCCATATCTGTTTCGAGATGTAGACATGTAGATGTGTCTCACTATACTGTCATTTTGGGTTATGGATAAAGTAGTAGAAAAGAGACAAGCCATTCTCTGCTGTAAACAATCGGCTTTCTCTGTCCCTTTTTTCCCTTAGACATAGTGGTGCAATTATTGCTGTAAAATACAGTTCTGGACATAAAATGGGAACAAGTAAAGCTTTTGAACAATCATTTCATGGCTGCTGCCATCTCCTCTGTAAAACGTGTGCATTTGTGAAGTCTAATGGCTGGCACAGGGCGCAGTAAAACACCGGGGTCCGCACAAAACCGAAATACTCAAATGATTTGTTTTGCTCACTGTTCACTTGGTCAGTTTCCTGGATGTTTCCCTGTAGCGATATGTTGTAGCAGTAAAGTGCTATGATGTCGCTTTAGATCAGACACTATTTAATGTCTTGAAAGAAAGTGTCTTGTAGGAAGATCTGCTTCACAAAACCCCATGAATATTTATCTTCCCTCGCTGGCCGCTTAATATATTTCAGTGCTTGGTATATAAAGAATTAGGACATGATATCAGGGTGCACAGCCATAAATAGAAGGAATTATTCCAAATGCCCTGTTTTCTGACAGAGATGGAATTTATTTCAGGAATAGAGTATTAAGCATGAAAATTATATTATGGATTACTACTTGGTATAGGAGAGCAGGCTTTATTTTTAATCTTAGACATATTTCCATCTGGGAAATTCTGCAGCAAGTTTTCCTTCATCTGCCCCAAAGAGGGTGGATTTTGCTATGACACACATGTAGGAATGCCCATGGGTCTCCTGCAGCTTTCAGCCTTTGCATTGGTAAAATCTGCAGCAATTATTGACATGCTGCGGACTTAAAGCCCACAGCACAGGTCACTTTGCTCTGCGGGTTTTAGTTGCAGGGGCTTAATTTAGTGTCTTCTACTATGATGCTACTACAGCAACCCATTGAAGGGGGTAATAATTATGGTGTCACAACCAAATGCTCTAGCTCCTGAGCTGGTGCAGAGCTGAGGGGGCCTGCTGTGTATCTGATTATGGTGGCAATATTCCTCTGGGTTTTTAGCCCTCGTGAGCCTGATGGTGGTTGGAGTGCCCATGATGTTGTGGCAGAAATGTGACTCAGGAGAGTTGTGATTGCAGGAAAACAGATGACACACAACTTTACTTCTAAAACAGTGCAACAAAGCAATGAACAGCTTCCAGATAATGGAGATACTTTTATTGTGTTAGAGGACCACTATGGGAATTTATTTATTTATTATGGTTACTTATATAGCGCCATCATATTCTGCAGGACATTACAGACATTGTCAGTCACTGTCCCATATAGGATTCACAATCTACATTCCCTATCAGTATGTCTTTGGAGTGTGGGAGGAAACCGGAGTACCCGGAGGAAACCCACACAAACATGGGGAGAACATACAAACTCCTTGCAAATGTTGTCCTTGGCAGGATTTGAATGGGGTGAGCTGGTAAATGGTTGTTACAGATCAGCCTGTGCTTGCTTCTCTCTCTTACTTAACAGCTGCAAATGTCTCGCTTTCTTAATACACCAGGGTGCCCTATAGGCCTGTGGCACATAGAGGATCAAAGCTCTGCGACCCTTGTTCCACTTATCCTCAGATTTGAGCAAATGCTCTTTTAGGTTCCAAGACTTGTATCTCTCCGTCTTTAGGCTAAGGCCTCATATAGCGGGCTGCAGCGAAAAAGTGCAGCGGGAAATCCATGGCGGAAAAGCATTGTGGTTTTTCCCACAGCGCTTTTCACAGACAGTCCGCAGATTTTTCCTCTGCTGACTTTTTGCTTCAATTATACCTATAGGGAAACCTACAGAGTTTCTGTAGGTATAATTGACATGCTACGATTTCCAAAAATGCAACAGTTTTGGAAATCACGGGATTTCTGCTGTGCGTATTTTTCTGCAATGTGTGGATGGGATTCGCTGGAATTTGCTGCGGTGTTTCTGCTGCGGCCAAACCACAGTGTTTGCACCACATGGGGCCCTGGCCTTAGACAGTTATGTATTCCCTGTCTCAGGGCTCTTTGAAAGGTGGAATAAGACTTTTGATCTCCCATACTCCAGAAGTTTCTAGCTTGAACCCACCATTGCTCAGTTTCCCCCAACCAGCCCCTTTTAATGGGAAAACTATATAGACAGTGGAACACAAGTATTATACAGTACATGCAGTACAAACACATTGCATCTGATTTAGCAGTGTCCATTGGGATGCTGCACTTCTGTAAATTGAAGCCATTGGCAAGTACACAGTAAATAACCTGCTTTGAGTATGAAAAAATGTATCACCAGTCATTCAAGGGTGTAACACTACCTAAAAAGCTTTCCTCACTGCCTAAATGTATTGTTTAGATGGCTGTTGCATTGGGGATTGGAAAAAGAATACAAAATGAAAGTCTCTAGGGACATATATATTATGTAGGGATAATATATTAGCATAGTTTTCATCCCTGACATATTGAAATGAAGAGAGACTATCAATGTACTATATGATTCATGTACCAGGATTGTATCTATTGGATTATACAGTATATAGACTGTATACCTGTAAATGGTTACTTATCCTTTCTTATGCTTTCTCCTATAGTAAACTGAAAATAATGCAGCATCAATGTCTGCTATGACGTATTATATGTTAATAGATGTATACAGTATATTTTAAGACCATATATTTAAGGTCATCTCTTTTACCTTGGAAAATACTCCCCAAATAACTGGAAATAGTCAGGAAATAGCTGATTTGTAAAGAATATACAGAAAATGCAGCAACACACTGTGCACAGCACCAGCCCATATAATATATCATTGAAAATTACCTATTATTTTCCCATATACATTAAATTTGAGGTTCTTTGTTGTACATATTTGCTTAAATAGTAAAAGCCCATCTGCCCTGACAAGGCACCCTCATTCAGATGGGACCCTTCACTAAACAGACTTACCTCTCCAGAAGGCCCAGAATAGGGCTACGGTGTGAACACAGGGCAAGTAGGATCCGGAGCAATGCTCCATTCCAATAGCAATAGCCTGAGGCAGATAAAAGACTAAAATAAAATCTAAGTCCTGTGCAAATAGAAGGAGTGCAAGTCCAATAGAGGTGGCCATGCACACCCCTTATGCAATATGGTTTGTAATGCAGATATGTCTGTCTGTAAGACTTAAAGGTGTTGTATGCAGATCCCCCAGCTAATGCTACCAGTCATGTCCTAGTTGTGCTAGGTGACCGCTGTAGCCAATAACAGGCTTTCGCCGTGGCACAAACAGGCAGAGATGAACTGAGCTGTTGGTGCTGGAAATGGAAGCCTAGGAAGAGATGAGTACTGTTTTTTTTATGTTTAAGGGTCCCTTATGAGTTGAACAACCCCTTTAATAATACCCAGAGAAAGCACTTTACCCATTTCACAATCCACCTTTGAGATCCCCTTCTGTTTGGGCATTGGTACCAGGAGTTTGGTGTCCAGTGGCTGTTCCCGATTGAAAATTATCAGCAAAACCTACCGTAGCAAGTTTGAAAAACTTTTATCCAACTTGCCAAGGTCATAACAGGTTATCCTATCTCACAAAGTGATGGTCCTGTTAGATATACCATGATTTGTGGCAGACCAACCTTTGGGCTCCCCCATCAGAGATCCTGAAAACAAAGGAGCAACAAAGTTGTTTCGGTTGTGCCCCCTTTAAGGTTTCCCATTGCAAAATGGTGCTCCAAGCCACCGGCTGTGCGAGAAGTCGTAGCATGGCCCATTTCACTTGAATGGAGCTGTATTGCAACTGTGAAAGGACTGGAGCATCAGTTTCATTCATGCAATAGACTTTTCTCACACCAGCACAAAGAAAAAGTGGCCTATTGCATCTATAGTGGGTGCCCCAGTAGCCCAGCTACTAGCGATGCCCTCGACTACCACTTTGGAAATTTATAGTACTATCGGGAACAGGAAGTGTGGCCAACCAAGCTGAGATCCGGAAACACAAGATACAGGGTGTGAATTGGCATCCGGAATATTTTTTAACAATGTGAGTTATTTCCAGCTCGGAGGATATTCTATACAAGTGCCCAAAGGTGTAACAGGAAGCTCCTGGCCCCCAAAGCAAAATCTGTAATGATCTATATGATAATGGTATCTCCTGATGTATTAGAGGGTCTTTGGGCCCCCTTCTAGCACCTAAGCCTAGATATGACTGCTTCCTCTGTATCCCCTATTACTATGCTCCTGTATAAGGCGACTTTCTCAGCCCACTTTTCTGGAGTATAAATCCACAAGCAGTAATAGGCTTATAGGATGGCATGGGTTAAACTGATAGACGATGAACAGCGCTCACCACAGCATATGTCTAGTTTCCTGAAGTTTTCAACTTGACCCTACACAGCACGAATCCAGAAGTTGTAATATAATTAAAGGAAGAAATAATTGAGGTTAATTGTTACTTTTGAGCACTCACATGTCTTCACACAAGGTTATGTTTCAAGTTCTGCTTGAAAATTTATTTGTAAATGAAGGAACCAATAATTAACTCGGTGGCCCAGCAAAAAGAAAAAAATCTCGACTGCTAAGGCCACCTGAGAAAATGAGATAAGACGTGCTGACTTGGTTCATGGTCACTGCTGCTGACAAAACTGTAGAGTTTATGTTCAACTTTGGAAACTGAATGATTTTTTTCCAAGTCTTCAGATCATTCAGAATGGCAAAAGTATGACAAGCAAAGGATTGAAAATCTATGTGACTTATGGGTTGTGAATGGCAAACAATCATTGATTCAAGAATGGCCATGTACTAAAGAATGCCCAGCCACTGTTGCCCCCTCAACCTGCGCCAAGGGTTAAATAGTTTGTGATTGAGACTTGTACCCCACCGTAGGACAATTTGACCTTACATGACCATCTATACCAGTACATAAAAATGAGTGATGAGAAGTATAATAGGGGGAGACCCAGGGGAGGTGAAAAAGATAAAAAAACATTCATACTCATCTTCCCATGCCTCTTTTTAGTCTCCTCATGGTGTCTGGTGCTCTCCTGGTGACGTCCACCGCTCCTCAGTGACTTCATCAGCCTAGGGTTACTGCTGAGACCTGTGATTGTGCCATCAGTGGTCAAATGGGCTCGCCAAACATCATGACATCATGACAGTGGACATCGGCCATGTGGCGGCTATAATTTCGCTGTCTGTGAAAGGGGGCTATTCACATGGACCATCAAGGCATAGGTTATGTTTTACTTTTGGCCACTTTGAGGGACCCTACATGAACTGTATGAGGGATCTGTGAAAACAAGCAGCCATTCTTCTGAATGTAGTCTTTGTTTTTGCCCCACATCACATACACCACGTACATCCTTGATGGACATGTATGCATCTGGGCCCTTTAAATCCATGTGCAAAATCATTGTAATTGTTTCTAAATGCAAGAATAAGAAAACACATCCATAATTTATCTTGATTTTCTGTCTCTTATGTGTCTGAAGTTTTTGTCTGTTTCTTAGTTTTGTTGCCAGATAGCTCCAGGGTAGATGTGTGTTCCTGATATATCATTACTTTAAGCAGCTGTTGTGCCTCTGTGCCTGCCTGCCTGTGCTATGTCTGTCAGTCACTCTCCGCACAAAACCATCAAAGTAACTTCTCCGTGATCCAATTCAGCCCATCTTTGCTAGAACTCCATTGTATGTTATTGGGTGAATTACTTTACCCTCCACCCAAGTAATATATACACCTCTTCAGACTGACAAGAGGAATAATTCATGTTTCAGGTAAACTGTATAGAAGTTAACCTTATTTTTTAATAATTTCATATTATCTAAATTGTGTAATAGATGGACAATAACACAGAACACTAATGGTTAAAGTATCAGTAAATGTTAATTTATTTTTTCATAAATCCATGGTGCAGATAAAGATAACCTCTGTAATATACTTTATTATTAAAATAGCCAGCATCTTCACTTATTTGCCTACTTCTGCCACTGACCAAATTTGTACAATAGAAGTCTATGGAGCGGGGAAGGGAAGGAAGAGGAGAGCTCCTCGAAGCAGAGAGATGTCTGCACTATAGAGAGACAGTTCTCTTTCACAACACAGCTGGTTTATCAGGAATTGCTACTCATGCTTCTCTTGACAGAAACAACTCATTTAACCCCTTCCCACCACAGGCATTTTTTGATTTTCACTTTTGACTCCCCAGGCAAGAGTCTCTTCATAAATCACTCGTTCCCTGCACCAGTACTTAAGTACAATGCTCCAGTCTTAATAAATCTGCCCTGGTATTAGAAAATCTGCCCCAGTAGTTTAAGCATATAAAGGAAACCAAATAAGCATAATAAATCATACTATATTATTGATATCCACAATGTAAGAATAAGGTTACGTTCACATCTGCGCCGGAGCCAATGTTGGAGACTCCATCGCAGTATCTGACAAAAATCAGAGGAGGAAAAGTCTTGCATGGGGGACTTTTTCATCCGCCAGTTTCAGTTTAAAAACATGGACACCTGATTAACTATAAATGGGTCCCCACTCATTGGACCCGAAAAACAGAGAAGTAACACTAGTGTGAACTTAGCGTAAGTATAATCCTTGCGTTAGATCAATATATTTGTGGGAAATACAGAGTATGGGTATGATCCCGCAGTTGTATTCTCTTCTACCTGTCTACCTGTTCTAAACAGCCAATGAATATTAGCAAATAGAAAGCGACAGTATGATTGCAGGGTCTGACTACAGAGTCTCCGTAGTCTGTCACCATGGATACACAATGATCTTCAGAGTAACTGTAGACATCATACAGTAAGATATTTCTAATCCAAAGTATTTACAAAGTTTCTTAAATTTTGTTTTATTACTTATAGAAACATACAGGAGCCATTTCTATACCCTTAATGTATTTCACTCACAGAATATTATATAATACAACTGTACCAGAATTAGTTTTGAGAATCATTTGGTCTATATGCATATGGAGTCGGATAAAATGCATACTACTGTAGAAGCTTTCATCATATAAAACTGATGGTAGAATCCCCAATTCAATAAAAGTTTTTTAGCACTATAAAGTCCATCTAATGTATGAGTTACCAATAAGACATAAAGACCCTCATTTATTAATGAGGACCTTTCACCACCAACTCCAACTCTTTGCATCCCTCAGTAGGTGGCGATCCACTGATTCCAAAGCAGTTGGACAGACAGTCTTGGACCTCCCACCTGACAGTAGAGAGACCTAAAACTAACAGTACTGATTGCTTAGGAATGGTTGGGGCTAGAGAAAAAATTTCAACTGGGCTGGAATCAGAACTAGAGTTGTTGGTGGTGTTGAAGGGTCCTCTTTAAGTAATATGCACCTCTGTTTTTTGATACATAACTGTATCAAACATTGGTACAATTCATGCTGTGCATCACGATTGTGAAAAACTGTCTCTTGTTTACACCAAAATGTAACCATGATGTGAAAAATGGGCGTAGTCTCCAGCCAAAAAATTGCATATTTCTATTTAGCAAAAAAGCTATCCCTGTCCTATTCTATTTCCAGAAAGTCCCAAATGCACCAAATTTATTAAGAGGCATACACCTATTATTACATTTGCCAAAACTATTCCAACTGTTTTCTCAGACCAGGATAAAAATGCCTGTTTTAAGGCCACAGTGCCCATATAATATTAGCCACAGTGAGGCAATTTCAGCACTAACATATAATTTAATATATAATTCATAAAATATAAACTATATAGTACATACATACCAGCGCAAACAATTAACCATATAGTGGTCAATTAATATAGAAATTCCTATATATAGATACTAAAATTAATTTGGTTTCACAATTACATATTCACTTGACATATACTGTGTATATATATATATATATATAAGATATTTTCAATTTTCCACTACTTATAATGAATGTTAGATGGTACCCTAACACTACATTAGGTACCCACAATATTTTATGCAGTTGGCATTCCCATTAGTCTGAGAAGATTTCTATCCCTCATGCTCTATTTACCGTGTCCATAAAAAGAGAAATCAAGTCATTCATTTATCTCTTCACTTTAATCTCAGAACACATCAAGCAACAAATTGCACAATTTCTTCATTTAGATGATGTTTTAATTGCAGGGATGTATTGACTACTGGCTTGTAAAAAGAACTCAGAGAGGAAATGAATAATTTTCATACAGATACAAATATTGCAGTAATTATATGTACATTTGTCAGGTTCTTAAACATTTGGAGAATCAGCTAATTAGAATATTGATGTCATGTAGACGGCGGGACGCTACAGTCTCTCTGGTGATGTGCGCCAATCACAGGAATAAATTACATCCCTTTCATTACATGTCAGGAGTGATGACCTGGATTAATTAATTTAGATGACAACGAGATGAGATTTCAGAGAACTGAACTTTATGTCAAAGTTATTTTGTTTTGTTGTTTTTTCTTTGTTATTTGTTTTGTTTTTGTTTTGTTGTTTATTTTGTTTTGTTTTGTTTTTTGTTTTTTTGCTTTGTTGATTTGTCTTTGTTGTTTATTTCTGTTTTGTTGTTTATTTTTCATCCCACTTCATGAAGATCTTAGAGAGATTGGTTCTCACACATCTCGGCCCTCTAGTGAGCCCCGCTATGGACCCTCTTCAGTTTACTTATCAGCCAGACATTGGGGTGGATGATGCCATCATCCACCTTCTGCACAGGGCTCTTTCTCACCAAATCAAATGTTCTTTGATTCATCCATTGCTTTTAACACCATACAGCCGGGGTTACTGAGAGACAAGCTGGCCCTTGCTGGAGTGGACCACCACCTCTCCAACTGTTTCCTAGACTACCTCACAAACCGACCTCAGTATGTGAGAGCCCGGGACTGTGTGTCAGATACCGTGATCTGTAATACGGGGGGCACCTCAGGGTACAGTTTTTGCCCCTTTCCTCTTCACACTGTATACTGCAGATTTTAGGTGCAACTCATCTAGCTGCTACCTACAGAAGTATTCTGACGACTCTGCAATAGTAGGTCTCATCGCAGATGATTATGACGGAGAACAGAGAACTGAACCGGGATTTTGTGGACTGGTGCCAGCGGAACCACCTGAAGATTAACGCTGGGAAGACCAAGGAGATGGTGGTGGACTTCCGTAAATGCGGATGCCCTCCTAAACCAGTGGACATCCAGGGGACGGTATCAAGATTGTCAACACCTATAAGTACCTAGGTGTGCTCCTTAATAATAAGCTGGACTAGGCAGATCACTTGGAGGCACTGTACAGGAAGGGCCACAGCAGGCTCTACCTGCTTAGGAGGCTGAGAGCCTTTGGAATCCGGGGGGCACTTCTTAGGGCCTTTTTCAACTCGGTAGTGGCATCAGCCATCTTCTTTGGAGTGGCCTGCTGGGGGAGCAGTATATCAACCAGGGATAGAAATAAACTTGACAAGCTGATTAGAAGGGCCAGCTCTGTCCTGGGGAGCCCACTGGACCCAGTGCAGGTGGTGGGTGACAGAAGGATACTGTCCGTGGTGAGCTCCATGCGGGAGAAGAAGTCCCATCCCATGCATGAGACCGTGATTGCGCTGGGCAGTACTGTCAGTGACCGACTACTTCACCCTAAGTGTGAGAAGGAGCGCTATCAGAAGTCTTTCCTCCCCACCGCGGTTAGGCTATACAACCAACACCGACCTAAGTGGAGATTAGTCCCTACTGAAATATCTATTAATAATTATTATATTATTTTTGTTTTGTTTGTTTTCAATTTGGTAGATGTCACACAAAGCAATGGTTATAAATCGCCCTCTCTCACCAGTCAACTTCTAACTCTCACCACTAGTTAAAGGATGTCTACCACCATCAAAATGTTTGCTAAACCACTGCTATACTGTTGTAGGGGATGTTAGGGACATATTGAAAATACCTTTTTTAGTGTCAAAATATAATCCTGCTGCTGAGATAATCGACTTTCAGTGTATATGCTAATTAGCTGTTCGGTGCACTGGAGGTATGACCACATCTGCCAGAATATCCATTTGTGGTCGCCATTCAGTGCCACCTACTAACATAAAGATTGACAGGTACCAAGGTGTAGCTAGAGATTGTGGAATCTCACGAAATTTTGGGGGTCACCCCCCCCCCCACAGTTTAGTTCCGGACTTAATTTGTTTGGTTCAAATTGGAAGTGCTAATATTATACTCTGGAATCTATTCAGACTCCCAAGTATAATAAGCGGAGGCTCAGGGGAAGTGAGGTAACATAATAAACATGGATACTTGTCTTCCTTCACCTCTCGCAGTATCCAACACTCCATCATGGTCCTCTTTGATCATCTTCTAACATCTTTCGGTCTTCTGGGTGATGTCACAGGCCCCAAGCGATGGCTGAGGACTGTGATTGGGCCTCAGCAGTCACATGTATGCGCCAAAACATGATGCCATTTTGTTACAAAGGTCATGACATTGGAATGCCCCTCATGACCACTGAGGCCTAATCACTGGCCTCAGTGTTCCCCCCTAACCTGTGATGTCACCTAGGAAGATGAGAGGTGAGGGAAGGTGAGTATCAATGTTTATTATTTTTCTGGGCCTCCACTTTTTATACTTTGGGGTCTGAACAGACTCCAGAGTATAATAGTGATTTGTGGGTGGTGAACCCCAAAACTTTGGGGTGTTGGCCTGACTCAAAATTTTTGGAAAATTCGTAACAAACCTGGCTCATTACAAAACAGTTTGCTCATCTCCAGTGGCAACCACAGGTGAAAACGGGTTCTTCAGTAAACGTGGCCAAACTCCGGATGCACAGAACAGCTAATTTGCATACAGATTAAGGCCGGGGCCCCACGTTGTGTACACGCAGCGTTTTGGCTGTGGCGGGTTTGTAAATCGCAGCATGTCATTTATACCTACGGAAACATCGGCGGTTTCTGTATAGGTATAATAGAGGCAGAAAGTCCACGGAGGAAAACTTTTTGTTTTTTGGCTGCTGCTTACTATGTGGGGCCTTAAACTAAAAGTTGTAAAAGATTGAACTTTAACAAGGTATCTTCATATGCAAATGAGGGAAATTTGCATATGAATAAAACATTGACTTACATGAAATTGGGGCTCCAAAGCTGAATAATAGATGCATGTTAGGAAACTGTAGAATCACCTCTACAAGGTACTGGGATTGGGCTTATAGCGAATTTACTGCTGATAAACTCCCTTATACACAGTGTGATCTCACCTCAGCCAGGCAAAAAGTCATACACCAAACCCATAGAGACTGACGCTTGTACATTTGTTATTAAATATACACAAATAACAACACAGCAAAGTACAGGGAGAACTTACCTGACAATGCATATATAGAATATATCACACAAGCATTATGGCCCACTAGTGCATTATAATCCCCCACATGGGACTAATAAATATACAGAGTGCCAATGCATGCAGATACCGTACAAACGTAACATCAAACTATAGAAGGTCCTGAGAGATATCTACATTTATAGCCCCATAGAAGTGAATAGACACTGACAGCAGACTCAGAGATCTGACAATGGTCTGGGCAGAAAGCAAAGAGACAGAGGAGCGTCATGTCTGCTTTGTTATAGTGATGACATCTTCTGACATTATATTTCACGTTATATCGGTAGTGTAAATGTAAAACTTTTGGCTTCCTGTAGCCAACACCAGAGGAGCTTGAGAGTTTAAGGTTGGGACCCCACGTTGGAAAAATGTTGTGATTTGGCCGCAGTGAAAATGCTGCAGCAAAAAACACAGCATTTTACAGTACCTGCAAATGTCCGCAACGGAAATGCTGCGATTTCAAAAGCCGTCAATTATACCTACAGAAACACTGTAACAATCTTAGGTTGAATTCACATCTGCATCAAAGACTCCACCGCAGAAACTGGCAAAAATTGTTGCACGGAGGACTTTTCTTTCCGCCGCTTTCAGTATGGAAACAGCGGACATTCGGCAGACCCCATTATAGTCAATGTGTCTGTGGGTAACCGCTGTTTTTCGCGGTCCATCTCTCCCAAACCCCAATGACAGAGAGCACAGCACAGATGTGAACTTAGCCTTAGTGTTGACAGTCTGTTGTCTTGATAGGTTGTCAATGGATACAGCCATGAATTCAGGAAACCCAGCCATGATATACTTATTGTGTACAGGTTATCAGGCTTGAATTGGACTGAGCTGCTGCTATACCATGTGACCAATGAACATGACACCATTTGGAACAAGAAAGAAGCTGCAGCACTCATCAGCTGATCAGTGGAGGTCCCGAGTATCAGACCCTGCAATACCAAGCACAGCCATTATGATATGTACAGCACTGTGCTAACCCAAACACTGTAACTTCAACCATCTTATCTGTGGGATTATGGGGTGTCAGGCCCCTGCTGATCACATATTGATGACCTATCCTAAAGATAGATCCCCAGTATACAAGTCAAGAAAGCCCTTTATGTTTTTGTTTTTTTTTGGTCTTGGACCATTTTAACTAGAACTGTAGTACTGATATAGTTGCCCTTTAAGGGGACAGCCATCATGCGATCCCGAGGTCCATAATGAAACATTTGTCACACTATAAAGGATGACTTTAATAAGACCCCATTTCCTATGACACATAGAGCAATATTATAAATTAATTCAATTTTCCCTTCCTCGTAGACTTGAAAACTCTGATGTTCGAAATTCTTCATTTTTTTTTTTAATTGCTTAGATTTAATTACACAAGTTCATGAGAACATTGCGACGAGGAGAAATATCACTGCAATCTGAAAAGTAGCTTGCAGATATCTGAGTCACAGGTTCTGAACTTCAGATAAACACTAAACAGTCTCCGCAAATCCAAATTCGCATGATTATAATTCCAGCAGTTAGCAAAATATCCACAGAGTAAGCGTTTAATTGAGAATTCTCGCCCTTAGGTAAATAAAACATGTGACAACAATGAAAGATTTCGCAGACATTCAATCCATAAAACATATGCCGGAGAGATATACATTCTCGAAGACTTGCTCTCATATGAAAGAGATACATCTTACTGCTTGCCCTTTAGGCTTTGTCCGTCACATTGCTTTTCTGCATAAAATATTTGCATCTTGTATGTGACCAGAGCGAAATGAGTGACAGATGCCCTTATTAATAAAAAAAACACATGCACAAAAAGACATACAAAAAAGGACACAGGCACAACAGCAATAAAAGGCACAAGTCGACCTGACAACAGGAAGACACATCCACTCCTCAACACTGAAATTTCAACACCAAGATGGAAAAGTCTTGGAATTATGGAAATCACAGGATGGATAGACATGTCACTGATATGCAAAATATTCAGTACTTCTCAATTTATTCAGTTTTGAGTAAGAGCTCCACTTACAAGCCTTGGCATTTCATCAATGGTTGTCTCAGGAATGGTATGCCATGCGGAGTGCACAGATTGGCTACTTTCCTTTGTAATTTCCAACCAAAGACACCCCAAAAGTGCTCAATGAGAGACAAATCAAGGAAACACTGCAGGCCATGGTAGCACAAGCAACATGGGACCTGGCACCCTTTTGAAAGATGGCTCCTGGGACACTGTACCACTGGTTCTATGAGCAAATCAATGTTAGTGCAAGTGAAATGAAGAGGAGAGGGGTCCGGCTACCATATATTATGCCACACCACGCCATGATGCTGGGAGTAAAACTGGTGTGAGGTTCCCTTGTGACGGCATCTTCCCTACTCACATGGTCTCCAGACCAATTTCCAGTTATCATGGTGTCCAAGACAAAATCGGGACTCATGGCTGAAGAGGATAGACCTCCATTCCGGCCTCCATTGCCGCCTTGCTGTTCCTCATGTTAGCCTTCTAGAGAGGTGGGGTGAAGTCAATGAAGCGTCTGTAGCTGGACGTCTGGCTTATAGCCTAATGTCTTGTAAACCCCTTCTGATGATTTGTGTTGACACAATTTTCCGCTCTAGACTTTGTATGTGACGTCCAATTTACTTGCAGCACAGAATGGATCACTACGCGTCGTGAACAGTGCTGACATTATGGACTAGGTGCATAGTGATCTACCAGAGTCATAAACCAAGGTCCCTCAGTACAAGGATTCTGTCCCCCTCAATGGCAATAACTGGCACGTCGATGAACAAGCACAGTCATCCCAAAACACTCGATCTGATTTTTGAGGCTTCATATGGCTAAAAAACTTTGCTTTCAATGTGGCTTTCATGTCCTTCCCACATGACACATATTGGACCTTGAAAATGTTATAATTTGCAGACCAAGGTGACCCTTGCTACTTTCTGCATAACCTGCAACGTGTCCTTCTTGATGTAGTAATTTCAGTTGCTAAACCCCCTGTACTTAACATCATCAAAATCAGTTACTAAATCCCCTGTACTGGATATCATCAACATCACCAGAATCAATTGTTTTAGATAATAAGGTAATAAATATAAATCAGATATCTATGGATCTTATT
Source organism: Leptodactylus fallax (assembly GCA_947044405.1). Lineage (NCBI taxonomy): Eukaryota > Metazoa > Chordata > Amphibia > Anura > Leptodactylidae > Leptodactylus > Leptodactylus fallax. The sequence goes on along the minus strand of CAMRHE010000405.1, from coordinate 635,017 downwards.
ATTGTGATGCTCACTGTATGCATACAAGGGCAAGTCCCTAAAGCGGCAGAATTTAAGGGGCGGCCTAGTAAGATAGTTCTAAAAGTGTGGTGGGAGTTTGTTTGTTCTCCATTGCCGCCATGTCACTTCTGCATAATCCGCTCACAACCAAGGGGTTTGTGCTAAGCAGATGCCGGGCACAGAGTAGTCTTACTGTTAGCATCATTGGTTGCATTATGCGCTCCCAACTGACAAATATCCAAACAATGTGAAAGGTGCCCAATACAGTTTATATGTAGTGACTATGATATTGTGTACATATTTGTTAGAATAGGAATGTATAATGCAACCAATGATACTAACAATAAGAATAATATCATTTCTATTGCTTTTATTGAGTCTGTCATCACTCACAATATCCTTATCTCACATATACTGTATGGAAAATTCAGTATAATCAGTATATTTTTGGGAAAATCAGAGTATCTTGCGGAGACCTGACAAACTACATGCAGATGATGCTCTTGGTCAGATTTGAGCCTATGACCCCAAGGCAGTATGGACAGTTCTATTGCTGGTCGATCAGTACTACTGTATTTACTATACAACCAAGAAATAGAGAGTTAGATACTGATGACCCCCATAAAGGTTTTTCTTTATGAGTTCTATATTTTACCCCCCACCGATCCATTATTCTAAATATAGTGCCATAAAATGGGATTCGGGGGGGCCGAATTTTGTAAATGTGTCACAAAAGTAGGCATTAATGGCAAATGGGGATTGAATTGTTGGGACTTTGACTCCATTACTATTACCAATAATTCTGAAATAACTACTGTTTACAGAAGAATTGCTAAGACCCTCTTTAAAATGCATTTTATTAGAATAATTTTTATTTTAAAAAAAGTGCAAACTTTAAAAATGTAAAATCAATATCATATAGACATATACAATATACACAAACAGCATTTTATTACAACCACCATTATGGCACATACTAAGATTGGCCACTAAAAAAAAAATTCATGCTTTTTTAAACGCATCTCAGCAGGGTGGAAGTAAAGGACTGCAGTAGTTTAAGAATCCCCATCTCCATGCTTAAAGAAATGATGTGTGTAGTCTGCACATGAATGCACCTGATAAACAGCAGAGATCAATCATTTTTATTTCTAGATTATAAACTCGCATTTACACACTGTGCAGCATATCCTAAGAGTTTTTTAAGTGGATCACTGGAGGTGCGCTTTAAGAGATCTGCTTTCATGTTTCAGTAACCTGAGGCATCAAGGACTGTATAAACCTTTAAGCTAATTCCTAAGAGAACAGGATTTATAGAGCTGAAGTGATATGTTTCTTGTCATTTTGTTTCATAAACAACCTGAATGCTTTCTTGGAGAACTATTAACCATTCTGCCTTATAACATCTTCTAGTCATACGGTATGTAAATTGCAGGACTGTATTTAGCAAGCATCACGCATCATACTGTCAAACAGAATTTGTGTTATTTTTTATGCAATTTGTATTGAATTTAAATCTATTATGTGATAAAAAAAAAAATGTTGTTATTGGTTTTAATTAAACATTCTCAGTTTAACTGTATGTTGTCTCATACATTGCAGGCTGCTCAGTCCTGAAGGAAATCAATCAGGTCAAATGGTAAAATGATACATTAGGAAAAGAATCAGCACAGACAATAGTTAGTCTTCAAAGGGGGACAGTTACTTCAAGGGCTTGTGAGTTAGGTTTTACCTATAGATTTGTATCCTTAAAGGAGTTTTCCCATCTCCCTGTTTCAGCAGCTTTGCCTGCTGCCTCTTCTTCTGACTTCCCATATTCCCCCCCTCCAAGCTTGCTGAACAGGGCACTATGAAGTATCACAATACTTATTATGATTACCAGAAATCTTATATAAATGCAGATCAAATAATATGTGCATGCTTCTAGAGAAGGAGGACTCAGTGTTATCTGTGTGTTTACATAGAGAGATAACAAACAGGGCTTTATCAACAAGCTGCAATTAGCTGAACAGCAGACCTGTAGATAACTGAGAGCAGTGAATGACTTCACTTGTCCTGCTTCTCACACAGGTCCAGCGCTATGGAAACGCTGTGTAACAATGGGAGATATAATTTCACATAGCAGGAAAACAAAGCAGCATTGGTAAAGGTATTTAGGAAAACTCTTCAATTTACATAAGCTAGCAGTATAGATAGGATCCTTGAGATGGGAATACCCCTTTAATGGATCACTTGTGTTAAACATGCTACTACATCACCTTGGGCGATGGGTAGCAAAATGGTGGAACCCCTTGTATGCCACGGTCATGTTTGACTGCGGCATCCAAGTTGCTGAAACCCTGGATTGGTTATGGAGCAGGGTGTTAGCTGTCAGTTACAGCTAACACCCTGCTCCATAACCGATCGGGGGGATTTAACACCTTGGATGCAGCGGTCATACATGGCGTGTGCACTCGCAAAGGCATTGTGGGTAATCCCGCTTTCCCAGAGTTCCTTGCTCCATGTAGAGCAGCCATTTTGAACTAAATGTGAATCGTTACCACGATGAGTTAGAAAATTCGGATTCGATGCGAATCGAATATTTCCTGAAATTCGGATCGAATTCCACTTCTGCAGCTTCGATTCGCTCGTCTCTAGCCACTATCATACCCACATCACAGGTTCTAGCCCTGCCCTTGTGACACAAAACTATGTGTCACCTAAAAAAAAAATTTCGCAATGGAGAGGGAAAAATTTTTTTTTTTAAATTGTAACACTTTTAGACTATTTAAATCAAAATATGAATAACAGAAAAATTTTCCTCCCTTTTTTCTTTTACATTTTCCCAGATATAAAAAAAAAAAAATGACAAAAAGAAAAATAACATATAAAGTCCTATGTATCACAGATAAAAATCGCACAACTTAACCCCATTAAATAACCTCATTTTTCTTTGGCTTGGTCATCAAGTGGTTAATCTACCACTTTAAATATAAAAAGAAGCAATGGGTAGGGTATGCATTCACTTTACTTTAGCAGGGGTTCATCTATCACTACCCAAATCAATCCTGTGAAAGTTTTTTTTTTCTGTACAAGCACTCTGGGGCACGCAGCTCCATTCACACGAACAGATATTAAATTTTGGCCATAGTGGAAAGGAGTTACAAAGAGTGTCTCTAGAGGACCTGTCCTGTCCTGCAGCATATAGCCCTCTGATATTAATGGGCATTTTGTAACTTTCCCCGTGGTGCTGTGAGGAAACTGAACATTTACTACCAGGTTTCACTACAGATAAAAGTTGATCTCGGGGGGTCGCAGCATAGGGGTACTTTGGAGGAGAATCCCTTTAAAGTGTAACTGTCATTTCACTTTTACTATTGCGTAGGGGGGTGTTTGGTGAACATTTTTGTCATATACTTTATTAATCTATTTTACTTCTTTTTAGTAGAAAACAGGCACTAAAGTTCTCCCTAGCAATGCCCTTACTAAGGGAGATCTGTTCCGTATTCACCGCGTATAGCCGTATATACAGCTGTAGCTGTTGTCATGGGGGTCACTTCAAATTTCTGATTTTATACCACCTAAAAAAGTGCTTCCGATGTCATATGAAAGCAGCATATAAAGCTCACAACCCCGACAATGTTTTTAACAGATTATTTCCCATGTTCTGCAGTCCTGGAAGCATATGAAAGCTGGGACCCTCTGCTGTCATATGACACCAGAATCATTTTTAGAGCTGGTATTGTCAAGGCTCAGGTGATGAGACAATATTTTGGTATGAAACAATATTTTGGTCCTTTTATATTTTTATATTTTTATATGTTACAAATACTAATTTTTCCTTGCTACTAATTGCTGATAGCTTAAGGACAAAGCAATGTAATCAAAGATGGCGCGGACATCCTGCATGCCACGCCTAAGGGCTGATGCCTCAGGCTGGAATCGAGGCTGCACCTGGCTGTACGTCAGAATCAAGAGCCAATGGGGGATGAACAGCTCAGGAATGTCAGAAAAACTTTGTACTACACTATGCATTAATCCGTTCCTTTCCTTTCCTGTACAAATATGTGTGACGTGAATAAACCCGGCAGTGCAGTGCTGAGACCTTGAGAGCAAAGCATGAGCTGGCTGTGATACGGAAATTCTTGTCTGTGTCTTTGTTAGTGCCGTGCACACATGCTTACTGATTTGGACTGACTGATTGATCTGGTATTGGTCGATTACGACCCTGACAGTATAAATCTGAAATGACCCCGTTGGCAATTGCTAAATCTGTCCATAATGGCAATACATAGTGAGTATAAGACATATCTCCCTGCCTGCACTTAGAGTGTTTCTGGGGATAACTTTAGAGCCTGTTTTCTGCTAAAAGCAAGAAAAATAGGTTGATAAAGTATATTACAAAAATGTTCATCAAACCCCCTGCTCTACACAATAGTAAAAAAATAAAAGTGAAATGATATACTTTCATGAAAAACAACAGTGAACATGGTGAACTTTAATATAAATATAGAAAGTTTTGTGAGCCCTATTTAGCATCCGCTTGTAGTATGGATTCAATTCTATCTGGTCTGTAGCAATATATCCGCTACAAGGATAAAATAATTAGAGATCCCATAAACCTATAGAGTGACACTGAAATATGTATATGCAATGCAATTTCATATAGTTAATGTCACAGACACGACTTATGAAGTTGTCGCTTATCACTTCTTCGTTGTTTACTGACTATTCTTGTCCTTTAGGCGGTTTGATTGAGTTTTATGGTAGGTTTTTTTTGTAAGTGTCAGTTCCTTAATGACTTTGTACATTGCGGCATTGATTTTAGTGTTGTCTTAAAGAGTGCAGAGGTAAGTGTAATGGTAATCATTATTATGGCCGTCTAACATTCCATATCCATTAAAATTACATTCTCTGTTTTCATCTTGGTATTCTCCGGTCTCGACGGTACGGCATGACTCACGGAGATATAGTTTGATCCCATATAATGCATAATAAAAAGTCATTATGATGAAGATGAGCCTTTAGATATTGTGGTAGTGAAGTGTCATTACAGGACTTAGCAGATGCTGCTGAAATCTTCATCTTAAGCAGTACATGGACTTAAAGGATAATATCGACTTCTAAATAGTGTACAACCCTTTGGTGGCTGAGCTAAAATTCAACTAGAATTAATAATAGTAATGAAGAAGATATTTTTGTATGCCAAACAAGCATTAGAATGTAATCCTTACAACTATCTGATTTATGACTCAGTAAGGTACAATCCCACAAATGTTTATTGGATTTTATTAATTTCAACAGAATTTTACTTAATGAGGCTGCCCCATCTAGAAAACACTTGGCAATCATCCCATTGGCATGGATCCCACTGGCAAATTCCCTGGCAATCAGTTGTGATCGATGGGTGGTGCAGCAGGCAGCCATACATTTCTTATGTAGCGGCCACTGTAGGAGAAATGTGGTATTACATGGCACTCATGTGACTCTTAATCTTGAGTCCTCCAGAAAAGGAACCTGTCTTTTTCAATATCCCTCTACTCTTCCATGTACTATCGTGCAGAATAGTACACATCTTCATGTCAGTGGTATTCAACAAAAAATGTTGAGGAACAGTTTTATTTGGTTATCTATACTTCAGAATTGATTGGTAATATTGTGTGGGAACTATATAGAAATATTATGTGGATATTGTATGGAGTTATTAGTTAGGCATTGCATGGTGGTATTATTTGAACACTAAAAAGCAGTGTTACGTCAGCGCTATATGGCAGTATTATTTGAGTACTGTATGAAGTTATTATCTAGGCATTGTATGGTGGTGTAATGTAGGCAATGTTGTGTCTGCACTATATGGCAGTATTATCTGGATACTGTATGAAGTTATTATCTAGGCATTGTATGGTGGTGTAATGTAGGCAATGTTGTATCAGCACTATATGGCAGTATTATCTGGATATTGTATAAAGTTATTATCTAGGGATTGTAAGGTTATGTTATGTGGGCAATGTTGTGTCTGCACTATATGACTGTATTATCCTGATACTGTATGAAGTTATTATCTAGGCATTGTATGGTGGTGTAATGTAGGCAATGATGTGTCTGCACTATATGGCAGTATTATCTTGATACTGTATGAAGTTATTATCTAGGCACTGTATGGTGGTGTAATGTTAGCAGTGTTGTGTCTGCACTATATGGCAGTATTATCTGGATACTGTATTACATTATTATTTAGGCATTGTATTATGGTATTAGTTAGGCACTGAATGGCAGTGTTGTGTGAGTAATATATTGCAATATTATTTGGGTACTGTATGAAGTTATTTAGGCATTGTATGGTACTATTATTTGTGCACTGAATGTCATTGTTATGCTTGCCCCCCTGTTCAGTATTATTTATATACTCTATGAAGTTATTATTTAGGCATTGTATGGTAGTATTATTTGGGCAATCAATGGCGGTATTATGTGGACGTTGTATGGAAGTGTAAGACAGATCCTTTTGGCATTATGCTTACAATAGTCAAGTATTAATGTGGGCCCCTAATCCTGAATTTGGGAAGTTGTGACATTGAAAACCATGTAATTTTATGAATTGCAATATAAATCTTTCGATGAATATACTGGAGTGGATACACTGCAGCAACAAAACTGGAGCCTGGTTCATTATTATTTTATTACATCAGTGTTTCCAAACTTTTATCTGCGCAAACCAGCTAAAAAGCATTTTACTTTCATGCCAGCTATCAATCATCCTTCCCGAACCAGACACAAGACCGCGGAAAACCGGGAGTAGTGCGCCGATCTCACATTCACAGCAAGATAACTGAATTAAATAGCTTCTTACACCGAGCATGGCCTCTAATTTTATCTCATCTTAAAGTTTGTCCATTAAAATTCAGGTTTTACATTACAATTAGATTGTTTTTCAATCTGTTTTTCTTCTAGGAGAGGCTGAGGCTCGGCGAACAGTTACAGCACAGACTGACAGGTGTTGGAGGATTCTGCTTTATTACACCTGAAAGCTCTTCACATTTCACATATAACGCGTTGTCTGTGATACTTCTTCACCTCAATTAAAAAAGTCACCATATGATCCATCAATAAAAAGATTTAGCTCGTGCCTTTACATATGGAAATTAAGTTTCTTTTTGTATCTTTAGTAATTGGAATTGAAGGGGTTGTCTGAGATTTTCAAAAATATGCCAATGTGATAAAATAAAAAAAAATACATGAAATATTCAAGAAAAAAAAAACGAGATGGATTGCACATCCCAATCTTATATATTGATCTTGTGCTTCTCAGCAAAATCTACAATACAGAACATGAGGTTCTTAGTATACATATTGATCAAGGTGTATAAGCCCACTAGCCACTTCACGGAGACCTCTTTATAGTGGGTCCCTACTCTACTGGGTGTGGCACCGAACAGTGGCCGCTACCACCAAAATACAGCGGCCACAGGGAGAGGGACCCAGCAGCCCAGCAGTACCCCTGCCACCAGGCTAAGCCCCCAGGCTCTGCGCCACATCGCCCCATAGGCACTGCGCCACAGCAACGGCAGACACCGCACAGCACCGCGTGACAAAAAAGTTCACCTTACCATATGTTGTCAGTCAAAGGACTGCAACATGTGAACAGGTTTCAAAAAGTTCACCTTGCACGCTGCTTTGATGGTCCACATGGGTTCTGCAGCAGTAATATTATGTACATAAGTCACATGAATCACTGGCCTCACACATGACACTTCCATACACAGCACCTGACTACTAAGCCCAGTCAGTAGCTAGAGATGGGTGAATGTCTCAAGATTCGGCTCGTGTTCAGCTCGGTAATCACAGCAGGGCAACCGTTTCCCCTTCCTTTTCCCCCAATAGTCACAGCAGGGGGTCCCAATTTTCTTAGTGTCACTGCAGGGATTCCCCCTATCTCAGGTAGCCTAGCAGGATCTACCTCACCCCTCATAGGTGTCCATGATCTTTCCAGAAACCTTGTCCATCTCTCAGTTCTGCATGCTATTGTAGCTTCATTCTCTTGACTGCGGTTGAGCTGCAGTAACAGACAAAGCTCATGGACAGATGTGGCGCTGTTTCTGGAAAACCTATTATCTAGTCCTGGACACCTTCATTTTTAGGTTGTTAGAGGTTCTCTTTTCTGATCAGGATGCTGCCTAGTTCAGCTTTATTCTATATAAAGGAAATGCCGCCATATTTCATAGAGAATATCGGCATCTTGTACCTGTACATGTCATAGGTGGACAATGCTTTCAATGCTGGGAATAGATAAGCAAGTGTTCGCTGTCATTATTAGATTTAATGAGATTATAATTCGTATTTTCATTCACATCTTCATCTACAAAGCGTGCCCACAAGGGCCACACTGAGAAGACATTTTACTAGGGCGATTATAGCTCATTTTTATTTTTAATGTCCTCCATTTCCAAATTCTGTCATTTATATTGTCCCCAAGACTGGTGTTTTCCACACTAATAAGTAAATTCTCCTGAACATATTTCCTGCATGCAGCAAATAATGTGATCCCGCCGCACTGGTGATTCTATTCTTCGCCCATGATTCCTGGCCATATGCAGGTTTTATTTGCCACCAGATTGTCTGTTAATAGAGCGACATCTATCACTCATTTACTATATGCTATTATATACAGTACAGTATACGGTGCAGAAGTTGGCCGGCCACGGCGGTAGTAATCATTAAAGCGTTACTACCCGAGGGCCTGAGAGGGAGCAAATAAAGCATTGATTCACTTCGATTATGCAACTGTCTAAGTCAAACATCTTAAGCTCTGCGAAGAAAATCCCAAGACTATAGGCCATTCTTTATTTTCATAGAATTTTAAGGAATGCATTATTTTTCCGTCACAATAACGGGATGGGAGTTATTTGTCACCCAGTTGAATGGACCAATAAATCTGTAGACAATTAAAAGTTAATGGGGTTGTCCAGGCTTATTTTTTTATGGCCTAGCCTCAGGATAAATACCTGATCAATACAGGGCTGACATCGATCATCTGTATGGAGACGCTTCCATCCTGTACACAAGCTCCATCCATTGTCTAGCGATCGGCACCTCCAATACAGCTCAGCTCCCATTGACAGCTGTGCTGCAGTGAAGGCGCGGGCCACTAAATTGTGGACAGAGCTTTTTATTTCCGGCCTTATATTGTTTACAGGACGGGCATTGGAAGCAGCTCTGTACAGATGATCGATCACGGGGCTGGGTGGTGGCCACCTATCAATCAGGTATTTATGGCATGAGGATAGGCCATAAAGAAATAAGCCTGGACAACCCCTTTAAACATTTTTGCAAATATAAATAATTAAACATTTTGTGGGATTTTACAGATTTTCTCTAACCATCTTAGTGGTGATCTGTTGTCTTGACCAGTTGCCAATGGACACGACCATAAATGCATCAACTTTCTATGGTCTGGGACTTGTCAGAAACCCGGCCATAATTTCTCTGCCCTACTCAAATCCTTCTGTCTCTTCATGTCATCAAAGACAGATTGGATGATGTTGAGATCAGGGCTCTGTGGGGGCCGTATCATCACTTCCAGGACTCCTCCTCCAAAGGGCAAAGGTCACACCAAATATTGATTGGATTTACATTTCTCTTTTGTTAATTGATTTTGCAATTTATTTTTTTTATAAAGTATTTTTACTTTGCAGTATTTTTTCTATATTTTTGCACAGTACTGTGTTCTGATAATGTACCACAAGTAATATACAAGGGTCCATTATGTTCTGCCATGATTCCTATTAAAACTGAAAAAATATGTCACGGTGGCTTCAAAGCTATCCAGTGCTATAGCACACAATGAATTGCCACAAATAGAGAGCCACAGAGCAGATCATGTGTTCCCTTGGTTCCTATATGGAACCTCAAACAGGATAGTGGATGACCATTCAATGGGTGCATTAAGATGCTTAAAGACCATGGCCCAATGTACTGAAGGACTCAGATGAGTTAAAGCTGGGATATAGCTCCCACCGACTGGGACAGCAGGACAGAACCCAGAATCTGGGACGGTCCCGCTGAATCCGGGACGGTTGGCAGGTATGGGATAGGTCTTCAAGATCACATAGGGGGTCCAACAAAGATGAGTATAGAGGCTGTATAGTGGATGGGCTGTAAACAGGCCATATGACTGATGAAAGTGACATCACATGTCCTGTGAAGTGGCAGTGACAGTCATTGAAGTACCGATGCCACTTTGAACAGCTAATCGGTGGAGGTGCTGGGTGTCCGATCCCCACTGATCTGATATTAATGACCTATCCTAAGAATAACTCATCAATATTTACACCCCTGAAAATGCCTTTAAATTCATGGCTGCCACTAAATATCCCAGGGTAGATGACATTAAATTCTAAAGAAGTTAAGAAATTTTTGTATTAGTATAATGACACGTCTCCGGCCGCATCTCGCAGCAGCCACTTCTTCCATTATAAATGCTTTATATTCCTCATCTATTTTGCAGATTGCACAAGATAAAAAAAAAAAAAAAAAAAGAAGCAAAAATACATTGAAGAGAAGGCTCAGTAAATGATACGGTAAGCCATTAGCAATACAGAACTTTGTTTATGGAAATACAACAATTTATCAGATGCAGAATCAATAGAGATTAAGATAAAGCACTGGGCAGTCGCATTCTATTCACTTCACCGGTTTCAGTCTGACATCCTGAATGTGCTTAAAAATAGAATGACTTTTTTTTTTTTTAAAGAAGGATTAAGATGTGATTCAGCAGAGAGCTTTGATCAATTACTTAGTACATTTCAGATATGCTGCATTGATTCCTTAAGTAGCATCGCTGAGAGGACTGCAACGGCTATAAAAAAGACACGTGCGGCCATCTGTCTAATAAATTATTATTTATTAAATAAAATAAATACAATTATTATTTATAATAATTATAGTAATAATTATAGAAATAATAATGATATTATTAATTTTATAGTTTTTTATAATTATTTTATTATTATTATTTTATTTTATTTTCATTTTATTTCTATTATTATTGGGTTTTTACAGATCTGAGGTTTCTATCATTTTGCATAGACATATTTAGTAACCCCACATCTGTAAAAACCCAATAATAATAGAAATAAAATAAAAATAAAATAAAATAATAATAATAAAATAATTATAAAAACCTATAAAATTAATAATATCATTATTATTTCTATAATTATTACTATAATTCTGATTATAAGTCTATAGGATTAGTAGGACTTCGCTGGAATCCATTGCGATGGACCCCATGGCTTTCATTTAATAAAGAGTATTACAAAAAATTGTGGGAATTCATCAACCCCGTGCCCTAGAAAACTAACATTAAAAGGTAACATTTTTGTGCAAGATTGTTGAAGTGCAAGATTTTTACCCCTATTTAGATTTTTACCCCATTTTAGATTTTTACCCCCTTTTGCCCCTTTTTCAACACTCTCACCACTTTTCCAAAAAGTGAGCAGGGAGTTAGCAAGACTCAGTGGGAGGGGCTTGGCCTCCTATGGGCTGAAAGATTAACTATAATTTAGATCAGAAACTTGTCCTTGTCTTTGTACGGTGTTTTTTGTCGAGTAATTCTACAGAATAAAATGACTTTTACTTCTTTTGTCTTCTCTATTGTCTATCTATAATGTACATCTCTATATACCAGTATGTTATACTACTGAGGCACGTAGGCAGAGAAAATCCTCTCACTGAAGGCTGTACAGCCTGTTAGTGTTTCTGCCTCCCATACAACAGCTCCAGAATTTAAGATCCAGGAAAAATGATATAAGACAGGAAGTTGAATAATATAGAGGTGGTGGCTTGTATGCTTCATAATAGTGAGATCACAGACGTCTATACAAGCACTGTGTGATGCGCTTTACACAAGTCTGGAATGCTGGCCCAAAAAAAGGTGAAGAAGTCTCGACTTCAATATTGTGTCGGCTCGATTTTGCAAAAAAATACGAAAAGTGTACAGTAGAAGATTGGAAATGGGTGATTTGGAGCGATGAGACGAAAGTCAATAGACTGGGCTTTGATGGGTGCAAATAGGTCTGGAAGAAATAAGGAAAAAGGAGGCTAACGGATCGAGAAATTGAAGAAACTGCCAAGTTTGTTGGAGGAAGCCTGATGATATGAGGTTGTTTCACAGCCAAAGGTGTTAGATACTTGACCAGGATCGATGGTGGTCTTAATGCTGAGCTATATGTGAGTATCCTACAAGACGAGTTACTTTGTACCCTCGAGTACTATGGATATGAAAAGAACAACATAGTGTTCCAGGAGGACAACAACCCGAAGCATACATTAAGATTAGCGAAGAAATGGTTCAATGACAATGAAGTAGAGGTGCTGAATTGGCGCCCACAGTCCACAGACCTCAACCCAATCGAACACTTGTGGGTAGAGTTGAAGAAAAAGCTGTATTCGTATCCAAGTGAGTCGACCAGTATGCACCAACATTGGGAACGTGCAGAAGAGACCTGGGATGAGATTTCACTTGAGATATGCTTGAATCTGATCGAGAGCATGCCCAGAAGGATTTAGGCAGTGTTGAAAGCCAAAGTGGATTTACAAAATACTGACAAAATAATAAAAATTAAACAAAACACTAACATTACAGTTACATGACAAGAATCTGCATAACTAATCATATGCTAAATAGTTGCAAGTCAAATTTATGTATGAGATAGTCAAGATGATTGTCTATAAAATGTTGGTAGTCTCATGTATGAAACTGTAGTGGATGATGAGATATGAAGCCTGAAAAAGGCACAGGTTCTAAACATTGTTACCCTTTTGATCATCAGTATATATATACAGTGTATATATATATATATATAACACACACACACACACACACACGGACAAAATTGTTGGTACCCCTCGTTTAAAAAAAGAAAAGAAAAACCTACAATGGTCACAGAAATAACTTGAATTTGACAAAGGTAATAATATGTAAAAATTCTATGAAAATGAACAAATGAAAGTCAGACATTGCTTTCCAACCAGGCTTCAACAGAATTTTTAAAAAAAGAAAACTCATGAAACAGGCCTGGACAGAAATGATGGTTCCCTTAACTTAATATTTTGTTGCACAACCTTTTGAGGCAATCCCTGCAATCAAACGATTCCTGTAACTGTCAATGAGACTTCTGCACCTCTCAGCAGGTATTTTGGCCACTCCTCATGAGCAAACTGCTCCAGTTGTCTCGGGTTTGAAGGTTCCTTTTCCAGATGGCATGTTTCAGCTCCTTCCAAAGATGCTCAATAGGATTTAGGTCAGGGCTCATAGAAGGCCACTTCAGAATAGTCCAATGTTTTCCTCTTAGCCATTCTTGGGTGTTTTTAGCTGTGTGTTTTGGGTCATTATCCTGTTGCAAGACCCATGACCTGCGACCGAGACCAAGCTTTCTGACACTGGGCAGCACATTTCTCTCTAGAATCCCTTGATAGTCTTGAGATTTCATTGTACCCTGCACAGATTCAAGACACCCTGTGCCAGATGCAGCAAAGCAGCCCCAGAACATAACAGAGCCTCCTCCATGTTTCACAGTAGGGACAGAGTTCTTTTCAAGATATGCTTCATTTTTCCGTCTGTGAACATAGAGCTGATGTGCCTTGTCAAAAATTTTGATTTTTGTCTCATCTGTCCATAGGACATTCTCCCAGAAGCTTTGTGGCTTGTCAACATGTAGTTTGGCAAATTCCAGTTTTGTCAGATTCAAGTTATTTCTGTGAGCATTGTGGGTTTTTCTTTCATTAAATGAGGGGTACCAACAATTTTGTCCACGTCTGTAAATATAGATACCTGTGTCTGAGTAAGACGTTGGCTAAGGACCATTCTTACCACATGGCAGGCTCTTTGTTTAGCAATATATTGCACTATGACAGGCTGACAGGACGTGGGATGGTTGCAGCTTATTTCACACTGTTATAATGGCTCGAGCACTTATAATGCAGCAGTTTTGTCACAATGTCCCCAAAGTACCTGCTCAATGTCATGAGTTGTAGATTATCTGGGATGTAAATCCTGGGCCATGACGATGAATAGCATTTAGTAATACAATAAAAAACATAATAATATTAATATAAAATCAATCACAAGCCAACATTTGGAAACCTGGAACAATACTTATTTCCATATTACAGCTGTTGGATGCGGGATAGCACTACAGTCACTGGAAAGCGTTACTGTGTCATACCGGCTACATAATAACAGAGACCTGTAAGTGTCTTATCTTTGTTTTCCTCACTTTTGGTTCCTTGTTATACTTAATTATATCAGGCTTTGAGGAGTAAAAGCACACATCTTCATGCTTTATGTATGAATTGCATCATAGTAGACAACCAAGGTGAGACAATATAGCCTTGTGCTTACGAACTGAGTAAACTCAGACAGACCGGTTGTTATGGAAGTGCTGCATGACAATGCTGTATGAGAGGCTGTAGCTATTAGGCCTTGTATTCTAGCATCCAACCTCAAATGACTGACCTCAAAAAAGATTAAGAAGGTTGACCAGGAATCTGTATGGCTGTATAAGCCTTCATATAAGGTGTCCTATCAGTTTTTCTGCTGCTAATAGTCTCATTATGGCTGCAGAACATTTTGGAATTAAGGTTGTAGGCATGTACAATAATAGTAGTCTGCCCTCCTCCCCTATCCATTATTACTACTACTGGCTTACATACATGTCATTCTGCCAGGAGTAACTGTAAAGAAGCATGTAAAATTGCATATAGATAAGAAAAGCCTAAGAGAACATAATATAGGAGATTCAGGGACACTGAACTGCAGATACAGGACCTTATGCATCTAAAAACATCCCTGACACAGGAAAAGAGAAATCTGAGCACAATAAAAGAAAGCTTTGTAGTGTCTGTGACTAATACACTATCTGCAATAACACAAACAGCTAGTAACAAGTATATAGAAGTACATAATCTGACATTTTTCTTACATTGTAGAAACTATAGAATTTTCTCAGTGCCTATTGTGCACAGAGAAATTTGTCTGCAGATGTGCTGTGAGAAGAAAAACAGCCTCTCCTCTTTGCATTCACTATGTGAAGAGAGAACAGCCCCCCTTCACTCACTGTGCTCCAGTCTTAAAGCCTGATGTATCTATGGACGGATCTTCCCTAGTAACAGGGAGTGAACAGCAAATTACTTAGAAGGGAGAGACCTAGTGGCAGGGTGGCAGGAACTTTAGAGAGGTTTGTCAGGCATAAAGCAGCAACATTTTTAAGTAAAGTGCATAACCTTTTTGGTCCAGAATTACATACTCTATTAAATGAAACTAAGTTGTATGATGTATGATGGCTGATGCATAACATAGAATGGGCTTACTTTGCTATTACAATGAGCAAATCGACCAATCCAGTGACCAGTTGTTGGAACTAGACTGGAAGGCTGGATTCTGGTATTTATATTCCCTGGATAACCCCTATATACCTTCACCACAACATATATATACAACTGTAAAGAGTTGAAACATACATGTAGGGAGAGGAGATGAAGACCTGTGCAGAGAAGATCGAGTCTCAGTTTCTGAGTCTCTGTGAGGGGAGCTATGCAGGTGCTTTGCCATCTTGGAGAACTAAGCACAGATGTTCTGTGGATGTAGGCTTGCTCCAATCCTTCTGTCTCTTCATGTCGTCCCAGACAGACTGGATGATGTTGAGATCATGGCTCTGCGGGGGCCGTATCATCACTTCCAGGACTCCTCCTCCAAAGGACAAAGGTCACACCAAATATGGATGGAATTTACATTTCTCTTTTCTTCATTGACACAAATAAACTATTAACCCTTCTATTTCTGAAAGCATTCTTACTTTGCAGCATTTATTCCCCAGCTTGCCTACATTTTTTGCACAGTACTTTATATTCAGTAGCACTATGTCCTCATAATGCAATCCCTTTAACTACAGCCCTGCATAATGTACTGTAAGTCAATTGGACTTTCTATAATTTTTGTTCCCAAGGTCTGTCCTAAAGTCACCCGTATCATAAATCTTATTTTCACACCTAGAAAGAAATTCAATAGCTCGCTGACCTTGAAAATGTTCCAGAATTATCCTGAATGATACAGATAGTTCTATAACGGAATTATGAAGGAGGATATCATTTATAACTAATGAAAAGGAAACATTACTTCTATCAGGGAAGATTGAGAAGGTGTACGGAGCGTTTAATGCTGCACAAAGACCATTACCACTTGTGCCTCAGGCAAGAGGAAAGCTGAAACAAACCCGATGTACATGAGTAATCCGGCCATCTAATGTCACCGGCAATGGAACCTCAAGCACTCCGGCTTATAGAGAGCCAGGCGGGTATATTTAGAAGTATTAGAAATAACAGTGTGGGAACAATGCCAGGCGGAACCGAGAAAACTTTTCATCTGTAGCTCTATCAGAAAATGTTCCTCTCAAAGAAAACGCATGCATTGGTAATACAGACACATTGACACAAGCATATTATGTAGTGCGAAGAGTTCTGGACAATGGGTAGATACCTCACAATCTTACATCCTCATCTTCCTCTATTCGTAGCATCCCTTACATGGGTTTAAAGAGGAAAGGTTAGCTCTACTGTCATACATTCAAATCTAGAGCATCTTTTTTTCAGAATACTCCTCCATTATTCCTCCTGGAATTCCTCCTATCAATAGTGTGTATCACTACATAGTCCTATTCTGTCAACACTAACAGGACACTGTAAGAATGTGTATAGACACACCCCTTTAACCCCTTCATTGTCAGTTTATTCATACATTTCCAGGAGGAAGAGCTGAGGAATGGCATAATTCAAAATTCTAAAAAAAAAATCCAGGAAAAAAATAAAGTGCTTTGAAAAAGTTCTTTTGTTGTATACAAATGAAGGACAAAAGTGTTTGTTGGGCATATCAGGAGTCAGGACCATCTAAATGGCTTGGTCAGTCTTCAGTAAGACCAACCCTGGTGTATTGATGATGTAGATAAAACATGGCATGTGTATAATACATCCAAAAACCAGAGTTAAAGTGGTAATACCACCAAATATATTTACCCTCTATCCATTGCTGATCAGTGAGAGTCTGACTGCTGAGACCCCCCTGAAGGAGAAGCAATTGATCTCCATGGTGGATGAGATGTTCTCTCACTCCTATTCATTTCAATGGAAGCATCAGAGATAGCTAAAGTACAGTGTTTGGCTATCTCTGGCACTCCCATTGAGATTAATGGAGCGATGCACATGCTGCCAACCACCGATCCATTGAGACTGGGGTACAGAAGTCCCCCCATTATCCTGATCAGTGGCGGTCTGAGCAGTTGGACCCCCACCGATCTGCAAGATATCCTACAGATAGGGGATATCCTGCTAAAATGGGAATACACCTTCAGGCTAAGGTTCCACATTGCGGAAAAGCTGCTTTTTTTGTTGCAGATTTTGCATCATTTTTTTGAGCCAAAGCCTGGAGTGGATAGCGAACTATCCTTTAATGGTAGATTGGATGTCTTCAGTTTCTACCTGTCAAATCCGATTTTTCCCCCACAAGATGTGTATGGCTACTTTGTTCTGGAAATTAGTCTCCTGGAATCCTAGACTTCACCTACGTGATCTTCTCACCTTACTGTATCTATAACCTGTGGAAAGATTATCTTGACTATGTATTTTACTAGTCCATTTATTAATTTTAGGTGCTAAACTATTTTTACATATCTGAGATGAAGATACTCAAGATATTTATGCTAGCAAGTCTTAAGGACACGCATCTACCCAATTTCCTTTGTCGTGGTGCTGGTTGCCCCATTCCATCTCGTGCCCATACTGGTCAGGCCTGAAGTGAAATGTCTTAGGTTAGGTTTACACTAGCATTCGGGTTTCTGTTCTTCAGGTCCAATTGGGAACCGAAAAAATGGAAACCCAATCCGCTTGAAAAGCGGTTACCCACTTGCTGGACTTTTCTCTGCACATTTTTCAAGCAGAGAGGGGAACGGAATCACCGAACAAAGACCTAGCGCTAGTGTGAACCTAGCCTTAGTGATGACTTCATCAGTAGCCATCAGGTGACCACCGAGGCCAATGACTGGCCATAGCAGACACCTAAGATACTTCACTTCCAGTCCAACCACTGGTGGCGTGGGATGGAATTGTGACCTGACACAGTAATGTAGGAACAGAATTAGGTGAGTAACCTTTCTTTTTTTTTTTATTATATCCCCTCCCAGACCTCCTGGATTTTCCAGTTTGAAAACCCCTTTAACCAGAGAGCTACAGACCCTTCATTCAACCTTTTGCATTGGTGACTCTCACTGATGGCCTATCCTAAGTACTGGCCCATATATTGAAAAAGGTAAAAAAAAAAAAACATCAAAAATGTAATGTCACATAGTAGAATGGACAATTCAATGCCTTTCCTTGACCAATTCCTGGTAGGATCATCCCTGGAGTTATGAAACTGCAGAACTGGTAAATTTCCTACTGAACAACTTGCACCCACTTGCGATTCAGATCATGCACCATGAAAAGTAATTCCAGGTAGAATTGCTCTTTAAGAATCCCTGGCTTAAAGTCTTTGCCGTTTCAGCGCAGATTATAATGGGCATATCATGTCTAAATATAGGGTATTGTTGAAAAATAGCTACAAAATTTTATAGGAGCCGCTTACAATATCCAGATTATGAAGGATGTTCTATTATCGCACCGCTCCATGGAAGAAGAGCCAAAAACATAAAAGGAATTGAATGCATCATATTAAAATATGTATGAGCCGTAACCCCACACTATAACCATAATAACAACTTAATTGCGGACTTATGCACATGAGGCTAAGATGTCATTTGCATACCATCTAGCAGCGCCATCCGCATTCTTTAGATTTGCTAATGTCACGATCTTATGAATACTAATGTCCCAAGTTACCTTGTTTATTAAGGGGTTTCATTCTGAGACAAGGCTCTACTTTAGAGGGAAAAGCTTCAGAGCTTGAAAAGAGATTTGAAAGGCAAATGTAAATTAAGTAAGGTTAGTCCATGAAGTTATTCATGTCATTCTGCTCAGGAACAGTAGACATTGGGATCATCAGTATATAGAAGTGAAGACGTGACAGACTGAGCTCCAGAGTTAGAGTCAGGACGTCAGGTAGGCATTGTGTGACCGACTCCTACTGTAGGGTATCAGTAATTCCCAGGAGAGGTTGTTGGCCACATGAGCATCAGGTATACATGTGTCTATATTTGCCCACCTATGGGCATGTATCCGTGTATGCGTTGCAAAAAATGTAAGTGTGACTAAGGCAGCCATACACAATAGATTAATGTCAGGCAAAGCCATTCATTTCAGCAGGACCTCTCAATAATCTAATATGGAAGTGTCAGAGATAAGAGAGATAGGGCATATTAAATTTCAATGTCCAATCCTTTTGTTTTCCGGGTAGATAAGCTGCCTAGAGATGAGTGAACAAATTTGTAAGATACCAGGTTCGTTGCAAATTTTCTAAAAATTTTGGATTCTTGGATTTGGCTAAATCTGAGATTTTTGGGGTTCACCACCCACAAATCACTATTATAATCTTGGATCTCTTTAGACCCCAAAGTATAATCGGCGGAGGTCCAGGGAAGGTGCGGTAAAGTAATAAACACTGATACTCTCCTTCCTTCAACTCTCCTTCCTGGTGCTCCATCTCAGTCCTCAAGGGACTGCCGAGGCCTGTGACTAAGCTTCAGAAGTCACATGGGGCACACCGACGTCATAACACTTTGAGGCAAGCATCATGAGGTTAGCGTGCCTCACATGACTGCTGAGGCCAAATCACAAGCTTCTAAGACTAGCCGAGCCTCCCTGCTGGCTGCAACTCACAGCGTAACCACTGGGTGGCAACACATAAATACGTATAGCATACCACTTTGTGACAAAATATCAAAAAATATTGTTGTATTGTAAGGCGTGTGTCACACGTGTATTTGTATTAAAAAAAACAACCTAATTGAAATTTCTGATATGTTATTTATATGTTAAAACATCCTTGTGTATTATATGAATTTTAGTGTTTTTTTCAGGTTTAGTTACTTATATTAATTTTATATTCCTGTTTCCATTATTCTGACCTCATGACATGGTATGACATCCATTGACTTGCTGTTGGGTTTACTTATAGATGCTAAAATATGTATTATTGAGTTATACATTTATGCAAAACATAGCAACATTGTACCCTTTTATATGTTGATTTTTGACCTGTGTGATGTAACCTCTCTAAAGACCTTGCTTGCAGCATTTTCATACATAACAGAAATACTTGAAGAAGTCTCAAGTGTTGCGCGATCCTCATTTTTCTTCTTACTATCTCTTTCTCTCTATCATTCTTAACTTCGTTGTCCATTTTTGGTGGAGGGATTCTGAAATTCTGAGAACTTGTCAGACCCCTGTCTATATGTTTTGAGAAAGTGCAAAAACCTCAATATTCCATAGAAGTGTTCCGTATCACACATTCTCCAATATATTGCTACCTTTACCTGTTCTCATAAAAAAGGAAAGAATTATTTGGACCTCACCAATCCCTCAATTCCTCAAAGGGTACTAGTCACACGCAACCAATGACTGGCCACAGTGGTCACATGTCTCATGTCGACAAGTCACTACTTGGCCAGAATGGAAAGACTGGTGGCAGAATGGGCATCATTGGGATGGGAGTATCGGATGATCATTGAGCATGACTTTTCTTTTCATTTTTGTACAACATTCTCAGCCGGTTAAAAATATTTTCAGATTGACAAACCCTACAATGTATTCACATCTTGGCCACAACACCAATAGACATTGATATGTAATATATGGAGCAGCCCAAAATATATCGCTATACCCCAATAGTAATGGGGGTGTTGGACCCCCACTGATCTCATAGATCTCTTAGACTGTTAGGACCCTGCAGATCAGCTGCTTCCCACAGCACGCAGCTCCCAGTATTGTTTACATGCCGGGCGCTGCGCTGCTCACTCACTGTATTCTCGATAACTGCAATTATGGGTACTAAAGCTGTATACCTTTCATGTATTTGAGATACTGCTGCAGTACCCATAACAGTAATCAAAAATACACTGTAGGGAGGAGGAAAGGGACTCCAGACAAAGTTTGCACTGGGGCCTTGAAGACTTTAGTTACGCCACTATATATATATTATATAACAACATTCAACTATAAGATCAATCAATTAAACATCTAAGGTATACATAAGGTATAGTTGGACGTTGTTTATTTATATATGCATCAATATTTATAGCACTGTGCACTTTCACACATTTATTATGTATATGGATATTTTGTTTTATGATATATTGACTAACAACCATTGATAGCACTGAGCACTTTATATATTTAGTGTATATGCAGTCATGGCCATAAGTGTTGGCATCCCTGAAATTTTTCCAGAAAAAAGTATTTCTCACAGAAAATTACGAATGTTTTGTTATACACATGTTTATTTCCTTTGTGCGTATTGGAACAACAAAGAAACTGAGAAAAAAAAACCTCACACACTAAGCTCCGAAAATGAGCTGGACAAATAGTTGGGACCTTTGCAAAATTGTAGGTAAATAACATTGTTTCAAGCATGTGATGCTCGTTCAAACTCACCTTTGGCAAGTAACAGGTGTGGGCAATATAAAAATCACACCTGAAACCAGATAAAAAGAAGAGAAGTCGATTCAGCCTTTGCATTATGTGTCTGTATGTGCCAAACTAAGCATGGAGAACAGAAAGAGGAGAAGAGAACTGTCTGAGGACTTGAGAACCAAAATTGTGGAAAAATATCAACAATCTCAAGGTTACAAGTCGAATCTCCAGAGATTTTGATGTCCCTTTGTCTACAGTGCACAACATAATCAAGAAGTTTACAACCCATGGCACTGTAGCTAATCTCCCTGGATGTGGACAGAAGAGAAAAATTGATGCAACGCAGGATAGTCCGTATGGTGGATAAGCCGCCTCAATAAAGTTCCAAAGAAATTCAAGCTGTCCTGCAGGCTCAGGAGGCATCAGTGTTAGCGCAAATTATCTGTCCACATGTGAATGAAATGAAACATTATGGCAGGAGACCCAGGAGGACCCCCCTGCAGACACAGAAACACAAAAAGCTAGACTGCAGTTTGCCAAAATATACGTGAATAAGCCAAAATCCTTCTGGGAAAATGTCTTGTGGACAGATGAGACCAGGATAGAACTTTTTGGTAAAGCAGATCATTCTACTGTTTCCCGAAAACGGAATGGAGCCTACAAAGAAAAGAACACAGTACCAACAGTCACATATGGTGGAGGGTCAAAGATGCTTTGGGGCTGTTTTGTTGCCTCTAGCACTGGGTACCTTGAAAGTGTGCAAGTCATCATGAAATCTCTAGATTACCAAATTTTGTTTCTGGTGTCCTTCCACAGCTCTTTGGTCTTCACCATAGTGGAGTTTGGAGTGTGACTGTTTGAGGTTGTGAACAGGTGTCTTTTATACTGATAACAATGTCAAACAGGAGCCATTACTACAGGTAATGAGTGGAGGACAGAGGAGCCTCTTAAAGAAGAAGTTACAGGTCTGTGAGAGCCAGAAATCTTGCTTGTTTGTAGGTGACCAAATACTTATTTTCCATCATAATTTGCAAATAAATTCTTTAAAAATCAGACAATGTGATTTTCTAGATATGTTATCTCATGTTGTCTCTCATAGTTGAGGTCTACCTATGATGACAATTACAGGCTGGCCTCATCTTTTTAAGTGGGAGAACTTGCACAATTGGTGGTTGACTAAATACTTTTTTTCTCCACTGTATAACAAAACATGTGTAATTGCAAATATGGCCATGACTGTATGTATTTTTCTTTACATGATATATTATTAATCTTTATTCATTATTTAATCATCATTAATTTGGTGAATATATCTACTCCCCTCTTATGTTTGGTGTGACTTGAACATGTTTTTAATTGTTTGGCTCTCATTTACTTTGGATATTTAATAAATTTATGAATTTAATTGTAGTTTTTTGCTGTTATTCGTGGGTTTAGGTTGGGGGATATACTGTACATATAGGAGTTCATTTGATTTGTTTTTATGTCCCATTTGATAGGAATTTGCTGAAATTTGGTAAGATTACTTTATTGAAACTTAGTTAAAAGGATTTGGGCCTACATGGCCCTGTTTGAAGGGGTAGTCCAGCTCCTTTTTATTGATGACCTATCCTTAGATCATCAATAAAAAAAATCAGTGGGGGTCCGACAGGCAAGACCCCCACTGATCAGCTGTTTGATGGGGCTGCAAGCACCATGACCACTTCTCTGTTGTTCCATAGTGGCCATGTAATGTAATTACAGCCTTATCCTGTCTATGGAACCAGATGGTAATTACTGCACATTGTTTGGCTGCTAAGAAACAGACATTAGGCAATGTAAACAGTGAAGTCATACCTAAACACAGAAAAATGTAGTAGATGTGAGTTCACCTTTATACATCTAGTGTTTGGTATTTGGTAAATAGTTATCCCCTATCCATTGGATAGTTGATAACTGCTACATAGGTGGCTCCACCAAGAGGGTGTTCGGTGGTCCACTCCATTCTGATGAACATAAAACAGGTCCTATCTCGAGATGGGCAAATCGGTTCGTACCAAGCCGGGTTTGACCGAATATTCCAAATTGTTTGTTTTTTACGAAACCGAACAAATTAAATTGTAGATTCATCTTGGATGAACTAAAATGACCGTTATATTGTATTCTGGGTTCTCTTCAAAGCCCAGAGTATAATAGGTGGAGTCCAAGGGGAGGTGAAAAAAAAAAAAAAAAAACATTCATACTCATCTTCCATTACCTCTTTTGGGCCTCCTTGTGGTGTTCGGCACTCTCCTGGTGACACCTGGCACTCAGAGTATAATAATGTCACTTTTCACTATGACATAGCGTTGGCCGTGTTTGCCTTAAAGAGCTAGAAATTGGTTACCTAGGAGCCCTAAGAGTATTCTACACTATGTTTTATAGATAGGTTCCTAGGAGCCCTAAGAGTATTCTACACTATGTTTTATAGATGGTTCCTAGGGGCCCTGACAGTGATCTACACTAGTTTTATAGATCGGTTCCTAGGAGCCCTGACAGTGTTTTACACTATGTTTTATAGATAGGTTCCTAGGAGCCCTGACAGTGTTATATACTATGTTTTATTGATAGGTTCCTAGGAGCCCTGACAGTGTTATACACTATGTGTTATAGATAGGTTCCTAGGAGCCCTGACAGTGTTCTACACTATGTTTTATAGATAGGTTCCTAGGAGCCTTGACAGTGTTATACACTATGTGTTATAGATAGGTTCCTAGGAGCCCTGACAGTGTTATACACTATGTGTTATAGATAGGTTCCTAGGAGCCCTGACAGTATTTTACACTATGTTTTATAGATAGGTTCCTAGGAGCCCTGACAGTGTTATACACTATGTTTTATAGATAGGTTCCTAGGAGCCCTGACAGTGTTCTACAGTATGCTTTAAACCAATTTAAGGTGTGGTTCGTACTGAAAATGAACACAAAATGAATTTTGAGAGCTTTGCACATTTCTGGTCCTATCCTGCTCCATGTAATTTTAAAAGAACACATCAGATGCTCCCATAGAGATGAGTACATCATGGAATGCACTCGGATGTGACTCCAATTCTCATCCAAGTGCATTCTGCTGCAAACTCAGCCCCACATCAGATAGCACACACGGTCATTTGTATGGGGCATAAGGATTTTTCTCTTCAATACGGCAGAGACTCCTTTACAACCTGGCTATTTGGGAAACTAAATCCCTGATCCATAAGAACCAGTGAGTGGTTTAGTGTCCTAAATAGCCCTAACAGGTTCCATTTAAAGGGAGTCTGTCAGCAGTATCTTACAGAGGTGATTCTACAGTTTCCAAATATGCCTCCGTTATTTTTATGCATATCACATTTTTAATTATTTGCAAATGACAGAGGCATATTTGGAAACTGTAGAATCCCCTCTACAAAATACTGGGATTAGGAATATAGCGAATTTACTGCTGACAGGTAACCTGCTATTACCGGAATACCTCTTTAAGTACTATAAATCTAACTTTTATTGCAATATACTAAAAAGTTTAAAAGAATCCAGAGAAAAAGCCCAGAACACCAGAGAAACATGTGAGTCACCATGAAATATGAGCGTAACCTTTCGGTAAGCAGTTGTTGTATTATACTCTGATTGAATTAGATGGTGTTTATTATGACGCTGCCTAGCATGGCTGTCTCTGCTTTGCCGCTGTCTAGATTGTATTATTATTATGCACTGAAGCACTTTCCAGAGGAATCTTAATCATTATATTAGAAGCGCTTTCCTCCACTTTTACAGCCCCCTGTAGTATTATTGTGGTTGCACTGTATTTTGTCATCAATCATTGATAAGCTGCCACGGAGATGTGTTTTTATGGAAAACACGTAATATAAAGTATACAAGTCTTTTCTTAGAGATATAAATGTCGCATGTCAAGGTGAGTCACTTCCTAGAACAGTTCTCATCAAATGTACCGATACACAGAGGTTTGGATGCAATTACTTAAAACACATTTTTTTTTATCTATTTATCAAAAGCAAATATTGAAAGAAAGAAATTTTTCTTTTTATTTTTTAATAGCATATTTTTTATTCTGTTTTCTGTACATGATTATGGGGGCGGTCGTCTCTTCTGCTCTCTTAGCAGCATTTAGTGATTTGCTTTACAGCATAGTCATGGCCATAAGCAGAAATAGATTGGGGTCTATGGGAGGGTTTTATAAACATTCTCGGTGCAAGGAGGGGGTGGAGATAAGCTGTGACATCATCTATGATCAGTAGTGAATGCAATGATGGGTCAGTGGTGATATCTATAGAGGTGTCTTCTATTGTAATCCTGTCTGTGATGTAAGTGAGGTGACTGCTGCAAAGAAAATCCCTACAGAAGTGTCAGTCTGTTAGTGGCTTAGAGGCAAGAGTGAAAATTTTAGGATGTAGCACTTGTTTTAAAATATAAATAGTGACGTACTACAAAAATTGCAAAAATTCTTTAAAAACATGTTTAACATAAATAATAATAATAATACATTTTATTTATATAGCGCCAACATATTCCGCAGCACTGTACAACATAAAAACTTGACTTTAAAATGGTCATTTTCTGGGCATACAATCCCATTAAAAGAACATTATTGAGCATACACTTGCAAGCAAATCCCTTCCAGTCTTGCCTATAGACAGGGGCAGAGCTGAGAGTAGCCTTGGAAAAAAAAAAATCTAAAAGTGGCCCCATTTATAGTTGCGCTCAGTGCAAGTACAAATAGGCGGGGCCAGCTGCTTTATACGGAGGGATAGGCAACAGTCCTATGTAAGTTACCATATGTAAGTGCTATCAAATACTGTAAGGATCGCTTTAGACTCCAGAGTATAATAAGTGGAGGCCCAGGGGAGGTGAGGAAAAATAACAAACACTTATACTCACCTCTCCTGGGTCATCTGATGGTCCCCCAGGGTTCTCCTCTGGCCTCTTCCGGCACCTGGCTAGTGTGACATGAGATCACATGTGGTGCATTGACCTAATGGTGCTTTGACACCAGACAGGGGCACAAAGAGCCAAAAGGAGGACGACGGGGACCGCAAGACACCCAGGAGAAGTGAGTATAAAAGCTTGTTATCTTTCCTCACCTACCATGGGCCTCTACTGGGAGACCCCAGAGTATAATAGTCTTTGTGACGAAACCCAGGGTAAGGCGCCTCGGGTAGCTTTTCCGCTGAGTGGCCCTTATTTAGCAAAAAGCCAATATATTTATTTATTACTTGTCAACTTTTTACATGTTCTCAAATTTTACATAGAATTTAGGGCTCAGTGATCCTGGTAATATCCCTGGGGGCCTAAAGTAGCATAATGGTTAACACCTAGTGCCTCTAGTGGTCATGGGTGATGAAGGGGTGAATATTGATATCCTTCTTACATGAAGATCTGGGTTGGCTTTAGGTTATTATCTAATATCACTGGAAGTTTATGGCAGTTTAGTGATAGTAATAAAATTACTAGTGAAGGGGTTAATGGTGGTGGTTTTAGGTAGGAATGTAAAATTTTATAGACTCTAAAAAGGTCTTGGAGCTTGTTTTATTAATATAGTGCTGTAAATCTCCTGTTTTCCTTCATACAACTATCCGGTAAATAAGGAAAAAAGAAGATGTCAGAGTAAACACAAATACAAATTTCAAGCTGAACTATTCTGAAATTCTGAAAATGGAATTTATATTTGTGTCCTTTGTTGCCTAATGTTTGATCGTGAGATATTACAGGACTTTACAGTGACATTATTAGTGTTTTCCAATGGTTTATTATTATAATTTTTGTTATATTAGCCCCTTAATAAGAACTATAACTTTTTCTATTTTCCCATCAACATAGCCATATGAGGGGTTGTTTTTTTGCAGTATGTGTTGAAGTTTTTAATGGTACCAAGTAATGTTCTATACAATGTATAGGTTACATTTGCAATTACATAGTTGATTACATAATTACATAGTATGGTTGAAAAAAGACATATGTCCATCAAGTTCAACCAGGGGATTGTTTTTTTGGGATTCATTTTAACAGTGCAGATGATATTGGAATATATCTCTCTGGCCCAGGCATCACGACTCTGCTATCCAGAGCTCCAGAGTGTCTATCCTCCATAGCCTCCTTCCTCTCCTCCTACTTTCTTAAGCTCTTTACGGAGAAAACAGAGTTTATCCTCTTTCCCCACCTCAGACGGTCCCCCCCCCCCCATTTTCTATCAATCAAAGTTGACAGTTCCACACTTACCCCAGTCCCACAAGTCCTTTGCCTAGGGATAATCTTTGATTCTGTCCTTTCCTTCAAGTCACACATTCAAGCCCTCAAAACTTCCTGCCGCCTCAAAAACATTTATCCACACTTTCCATGTACTAGAAGACACTGTTAGTACCTAGGAAAGGCAACTGCTCTAGATGAAGTCAGTTCTGATGTCTAGTGTTTAGCTGGATTGTATGAAAGACCATCCCCTCATTTGTAATAGTTGTCTACTCACAGTGTCTTTCCTTATTCTACTTTCTTCAACCTTCTTCAACAAGTCAAATGATCACAGTGTCATCTTTTTTTCTAGCATGGGTTGCTGTGCAAATAAGAAGACTTTTTCTGCTTCCTGAGAGCTACCATGTGACCTCAGATTCATTAGATTCCTGTACCCCTCCATTCTCCCTACTACTCTTCCTCTGACATAATCTGCTCCCAATAGCCCTTTTCTCTCACATACTGCCCATAGTTCCACCTTCTCTCACAGTCAGGTCACCGCAACCCTATTACTTTCCCCATCAGTTGGGCCAGATTTACAAAGAACTTTCAGGACCTTTGGTGACATTATCCTCACAGTCTAAGTTCCTGGAAGGTCCATTTTAGTATTTAGTCCCTGTTCGTCTGTTAAAATGCCTCCCTACTCCTCCTCACATAATCTGCTCCCTATAGCCCATCTTTCTCACATACTGCCCTTAATTCCCCCTCTCTCACAATCATGTCACCATGCCCCATTACCTTCCCCAGCAGTTGAGGCTGATTAATACAGACCTTCCAGCACCTTTGGTGACATTATCTTCACAGTCTAAGGTTCTACTAGGTCTATTTTAGTATTGACTCCGCAGTTTCTTGCAGAAACTGAATAAACACTTGGGTATTGGTACTAGACATGGGTGACCGCATCTGCAAGAGCAAATTTCAAATTTACTTTGATACCATGTATAGCTATAAAAAAGTTGGAGTACCGCTTTAAGATCTAGTAGGTTATTTGTAAATCAATCCAGACCTTTGGGGCCTGTTACTGTCTCAGAGTCTGTTCCCTTGAAGGATCTATTGGTACTGTGGTGCACCAGTCCAAGCCAGCATAACTTTGTCGGGAAGATAAATGAATAAGAACTATACATAGTTAAAGCACTGAGCAGAAAAGCAATAATGCTGAGTTTATGAGTAATTCATAGAGTTACATGACATTTACGGATCAAGATCACCGTCAGCATCAGCATCTGCCATGATCAACTCTCAGTAGATCAGTAATGATGGATGATGGATTATCCGAGATTTCACATTGAAATTTGTGACATATGCAGGTTCCTGATAAAAACAACTACTGATTTATAAGAATATATAAAATTCATTGTATTCTATTCAAAAGGTGTACTCAATGCAAATTTCAAATGGAAAAGAAAGGCCCATACTAAACTTATACATGATTGTATAGAAACATTAGATAGATAGATAGATAGATAGATAGATAAATAGATAGATACTAGATAGATAGATAGATAGATAGATAAGCACATTTGGGTCCGTGCTTAGACGTCAGTGACGCAATCAATGGTTGAGAAATTCTATGGGATTTCTAGACTCTAGAGCAGCTGGGCTTTCACAGATTGCTATTATCTTTCTTTTCTACTTGGCGCAGATTGCTATTGTCTGAACTGGAGATAGAAGAAGACAGCCGAGAAGTTGTAAAAGATAAGAAATAATGGGACAATGCGCAGTATTAAATAGTTCTATTCGCCACATTTGATTGTTACCACCTGGGGAAAGTCAATCAATACAGTCTACAGAAAGGGATCTAATCAGAACTGTCCATGGCCTAAAGGGGTTTACTGGGAAGACATAGATGGTTTGTGCTGGCCATACACATCAGATAGCTATCAGCCATCTCCCCATGCACCCAATCTCTTCCTGGCCAACATGTGCAAGTGTACTAAATGGGAGAGGAGAGGACGTCTGGCAGAGGCTTATCTTCCCTGGAACATAAGGATGGTCATTTGAGCCCATTAAAATCAGTGAGTTTGGCTGACAATCATCCAATGTGTATGGACAGCTTTATTCTTAATACAACTATCCAGTTTGGAAAACTAATTTTTATATACTCTATTAGGGAATCCAGAATTAATGGAAAGAGACGCTCTGCCAAAGTAGAGAGTAGTTACAAAGAGTGTCTCTGACCTTGGAGGACTTGTCCTGTCCTGCATCTTACAAAGAACTGATTGATTTTGATTGAGCCCGTGTAATGCTTCACTTGCCCTGTTGAGCCACTGCAGGGAATACGAACAGTTAATGCTAGATATCTTTACAGATTACAGTGTCCCAGCCGGGTACACTTTGTGATCAGTCTATTGTCAAGGAATCCTAATAACAACTAGGGATTGTCCCACTGGATAGGACCCTTAATAAAAGATAGCCCCTTTAATTGAGCCTGTGTCACTCAAGTCAACCCTGCAGTACACCTGTGGACAATTGGGACCACAACCTGGGAATCTGACTTGGATAGTAGACTGTAGATCCTCCTGGGAGTTCTAAGATAGCTGAATGCTGCGACCTTCTCCAGGTTCATAGAAATGAATGGAGTGGCATCGAGTCTGCCCAACCTCCACTCCATTCAGACTGGGTACAAGACACCCCCATTCTCAGAATTGGTTGAGGTTCCATCGATTAGACCCCCGCCAATCTGCAATTTATCCTCTATCTTGTGGATAAGGAAAAAAATTGCATTGACGGTAATCCCCTAGAATGACTTTTCTAGGGTGTTTCTTGTGTAATGCCAAGCTGCAGCAAGTTATCAGACTCAAGTTAAAGAGGGCTACATATGTGTATACATACGTTTCAACCTTCCTTAAAGAAGGCAAATCTTCTGGGTACCCCATGTTTAAATTATACTCACCTCTCCCTGTTCCACCACTTCCATCCAATCCCAGCACTGCCACAGACAAAGTCCTAATGTTCGCCCCGATGGCCATCAGCATGTTGGTTCTTGATGCCTGGGATTACAGGAACAGGGAGAAATGGAAATCTGTATGTCTGGTCTGTAAAAAACAGGGGTCAAGTCTGGAGTTTGTATAAATAGCGGGGTCTGATCTAGAATCTGTATTAATGTGGGTCTACTCGCTGGTCTGTGTAGATGGGGGGGTCTGGTCTGGAGTCTTCATATATAGATGTCTGGTATCTACAGTATATAAAAGAAGGCCTAATCTAGGATCTGTAAAAATGGGGAGATGTAACAGGAAGATCCTGGGCCCAAGTGCAACTTTACCTTCTGCAACCCTCTGATAAAGGGGGGTTCTGGTCTAAGATCTATATAAATGGAGGCTTGGTAGGGGCTCTGATCTGGGTTATATATTAAGGAGGGTCTGATCCAAAGTGTTTACGAAGGAGTCTAGTCCTAGAGACTTAATATTGGGTCTGTATTGGGGGTCTACATTAAGGAGGATATGGCCTGAGGTTGTACATAGAAGGTCTGGCCTGGAGTTTATATTTATTTTTAACATCTGATATGTGGGGGTCAGGGGTCTACATTTATTTACATGTCTATTTTTGGAGTCAGGCATGGGGTCTATATTTTGTGGGTAAGGGGTTATTTTTAGGGGTCTGGAGTGTCTGTTTTGGAAGTATTGGATCTATATCCCCATCTAGGGGCCTATATAACAGGATCAGGGGGTCTATGATTATTTAGGGGGGCTGGCAATCATATTTTGGGAGTCTGGTATGGGGTCTATATTTTTTACATCTGATATGGAGTCTATATTTCATGGGTCAAGGGGTATATTTTTAGGGGGCTGGAGAGTCTGTTTTGGGATTTTGGTATGGGGTCTATATTTTTTTCTGATCTGGTTCCTATATTTGGGTGTAAGGGATCTATCTTTATTTAGGAGGTTGGGGTCTCTAATTTGGGAGTCTGGTATGGGGTCTATATATTTTTTAGGTCTGATCTGGTTCCTATATTTGGGGGTCAGGGATCTACCTTTATTTAGGGGCTGGGGTGTCTACTTTGGGATTCTGGTATGGGTTCAATATTTTGGGGCTGGGGTCTGTGTGGTGTAATGAGAACTAGACCAGATACAAGTCCTAAAATCTTCTGTATAAACTGTAAAATGGTGCTTAATGGTGCCCATACCCTTTAGACAAGGGTGCAAATACCTGCATTCTTTACTTTAGGATAAATATAGGACGACAGGTCTATTTCAGTTGGGATAAAATGTGTAATTTTATAAGTTATATTTCAGTAAGACATGTACAGGAGAATGAAACCGCTTAAAACAGAGCTATAAATTACAAAGTGGAATAGACATCTCCAGATTGCGGTAATGTGCGACACAACCATATATTACATTTATACAGAATCAAATGTTCTGTGCAGGAAACAGCTGGAGCGAGATTCTCATTTTCTCTGTAACTTGTCTCTCTATTTTATGGTTTCATCAAAGAATCCTAGAAATATCACACGAGGGTTTCCAATATTACAGCCAATATTAATGCCCCTTAATAAAAAGTGGATCATTTTAGAAGTATGGCAAAGGCTCGACACATCAAGATGGTGGGAATATATCATTAAGAAGCTGGGAATAGCATGAAGATAAAATTATTAGCATTAAAGTATAAATTCAAGCAAATCATCATCTCTAGAGATTCGTAAAAAAAATTTAGATAACCCAATATGGTGATGTCAGGGGGTAGTTATTGGTACTTATTTGTTGGAAAATGATGTTGAAGAACAAAAAGTAGTGGCACACACAGCCCTAGCTGGCATAGATTTCAGTTTCTGGTGCATGGAAGAAGAGCAAAAATTATTAAGAAGTGGAAACCTTGGAATAATTTTTTGCACACTTTACTACGAAGCGGCTGTTCATCGAGACTAGTATACTAAGAGCCAATCTTAATAAATCAGCCCCAGAATAACACACACAATTCCCTTTGTATGCCCCTTCATAGTGGTTTAAGTATATAGTGGTTATGATATCATTGGAGACTGTCAAGGGTATTGCTAGTATGTTGTGATTACGTATTGAATTTGTATCATAAGAAATTGGAGTCCTTGACATAATTTGTAGAAAGCTAAAAGTGGACACATTAGTAGCTGCATGGATATAAAGGTAAGACACATGCCCCGAACCCTCTGCCTAATTGGAGGTTGAAGTTGAAAGTCTCCTGTGGCCAGAGCTTCTATGAGACATGTCATATTCCTGTTTAGGAACTGGGGATAAGCGAACCCATTCATAATGAGACAGGTTTTCTTGATGTTCCAAAAATTTTGGTTTTGGCCAAACTCAAAATTTTTGGAGTTCACCATCCATGAACCACTATACTCTTTTCAGGCCCCAGAGTATAATAAGCACAGGCCAAGGGAGGTGCGTAAATATAACAAACACTCTTACTCACCTCTACTGGGCCTCTTACTCAGTCTTACTCACCACTCCTGGGCCCCTTACTCAGTCTTACTCACCTCTCCTGGGCCCCTTACCCAGCTTACTCACCTCTCCTGGGCCCCTTACCCAGTCTTACTCACCTCTGGTGGGCCCCTGAGTCAGTCTTACTCACCTCTCCTAGGCCTCTTACTCAGTCTTACTCACCTCTCCTAGGCCTCTTACTCACTCTTACTCACCTCTCCTGGGCCTCTTATTCAGTATTACTCATATCTCCTGGGCCTCTTACTCAGTCTTATTCACCTCTCCTGTTGCAGCTCTCTGGTCTCCATCTACAGTGCTGGCACCCCTGCAATTCTGTCAGATAATACTCAATTTCTTCCAGAAAATGATTGCAATCACAAATGCTTTGGTAATAATATCTTCATTTATTTTGCTTGCAATGAAAAAACACAAAAGAGAATGAAAAAAAAAGTCAAATCATTGATCATTTTACACAAAACTCCAAAAATGGGCCGGACAAAAGTATTGGCACCCTCAGCCTAATACTTGGTAGCACAACCTTTAGACAAAATAACTGCGAACAACCGCTTCCAGTAACCATCAATGAGTTTCTTACAATGCTCTGCTGGAATTTTAGACCATTCTTCTTTGGCAAATTTCTCCAGGTCCCTGAGATTTGAAGGGTGCCTTCTCCAAACTGCCATTTTGAGATCTCTCCACAGGTGTTCTATGGGATTCAGGTCTGGACTCATTGCTGGCCACTTTAGAAGTCTCCAGTGCTTTCTCTCAAACCATTTTCTAGTGCTTTTTGAAGTGTGTTTTGGGTCATTGTCATGCTGGAAGACCCATGACCTCTGAGGGAGACCCAGCTTTCTCACACTGGGCCCTACATTATGCTGCAAAATTTGTTGGTAGTCTTCAGACTTCATAATGCCATGCACACGGTCAAGCAGTCCAGTGCCCGAGGCAGCAAAGCAACCCCAAAACATCAGGGAACCTCCGCCATGTTTGACTGTAGGGACCGTGTTCTTCTCTTTGAAGGCCTCTTTTTTTTTTTCCTGTAAACTCTATGTTGATGCCTTTTCCCAAAAAGCTCTACTTTTGTCTCATCTGACCAGAAAACATTCTTCCAAAAAGTTTTTGGCTTTCTCAGGTAAGTTTTGGCAAACTCCAGCCTGGCTTTTTTATGTCTCTGGGTCAGAAGTGGGGTCTTCCTGGGTATCCTACCATAGAGTCCCTTTTCATTCAGACGCCGACGGATAGTACGGGTTGACACTGTTGTACCCTCGGACTGCAGGGCAGCTAGAACTTGTTTGGATGTTAGTCGAGGTTCTTTAGCCACCATTTGCACAATCTTTCGTTGAAATCTCTCGTAAATTTTTCTTTTCCGTCCACATCTAGGGAGGTTAGCCACAGTGCCATGGGCTTTAAACTTCTTGATGACACTGCACACGGTAGACACAGGAACATTCAGGTCTTTGGAGATGGACTTGTAGCCTTGAGATTGCTCATGCTTCCTCACAATTTTGCTTCTCAAGTCCCGACATTCTTTTCTTCTTTCTTTTCTCCATGCTCAATGTGGTACACACAAGGACACAGGACAGAGGTTGAGTCAACTTTAATCCATTTCAACTGGCTGCAAGTGTGATTTAGTTATTGCCACCACCTGTTATGTGCCACAGGTAAGTAACAGGTGCTGTTAATTACACAAATTAGAGAAGCATCACATGATTTTTCAAAGGGTGACAATACTTTTGTCCACCCCCTTTTTTATATTTGGTGTGGAATTATATCCAATTTGGCTTTTTGGCAATTCTTTTTGTGGTTTTCCATTGAAGACAAATTAAATGAAGATATTATTACCAAAGCATTTGTGATTGCAATCATTTTCTGGAAGAAATTGAGTATTATCTGACAGAATTGCAGGGGTGCCAATACTTTTGGCCAGCACTGTACTTCAGGTGTCTTCAGGCCTCCTGAATGACATCAGGGGAATGTCTCCACTCACTGCCAGCAGGTGGACAGTTTAAGAATGATGAGGAAGTGAAACACAAAGTCTAAGGAAGAGTTGCAAAACATTTCATTATACAATGATACCTAAAGAGAGTCTGTTATGAGAACCTAGCATATCAGTTTTGCCCTGCAGATAGATAGGTTAGGGTCACCTGAATCAAACGGTGTTTTCCCCTTGTGAATTGCTGCCTCATTTGGTGAGATATCATTATTTTGTTAATATGCAAATAAGCTCTTTGGAGCAATGAGCAATTGCCATTGTTCCAAAGAGGTAAGCAGTAACATCCTTCCTTGGTCCAAAGAGTTAATTTGCATATTAACAAAAACGGTGATATATCAGCAATAGAGAGGCAAACATCATTTGATTCAGCTGACCTTAAACTATCTTTCTGCATGGCTGGGTTCTGGTGACAGACTCCCTTTAAAAACAATTTTGATACGTTATATTGGTGAGGGTCCTAGAGATGAGATCCCCACCAATCACAACAAAAAAGGAGCAAAAGCTCCCAGGTAATCTTTTGGTTCTCATCTGCATTTTTCATCTCCCCTTTAGGTCCCGTCTATATGTGGTAACCAGGTCACGCCATTCAGTTAGGAAATAATCTGTATCAGAATTCAGTCTTTGGGAAAAAGTTGCAAAGCAGATGGCTGGTGGGTAAGAGGAAGGGGAAAACTAGGCATCGTGCCATATAGTTAGTGAATACCAATGATCAAATACTATTATGGATAGGAATCCAGAGCCAGAAGGGATTTGCGGCCATCATTACAATGTCACCTAGAGACTACTCAGTATTATTCCCTCTTCCACTGCTCGGTGTTGATACATTGACCCTGACCTATGCGACTGCCGTGAATCCAGTAGTTTCGATCACATTTGTGGCACCCTTTATGTCAGGTCACAACCTTATTCATTGTTGTAAAGTGACAATTTTCCTGAAAGATATCATGTCCTCCCCTAACAGCTTTCCACCCATAAATCCCAGCTGTCACCCCACCAGCTCTAGGCACTGGGGAAGATCATCAACGTCTAGTCTTGAACTGCAAACAGCAGAGACTGGAAACCGGCCAATAGTCTCTTCCAATTATAGAGATAAATACTGGAGCCCCATCAAGACTTCTATCCTCAACACCATCTGCGTGAGAAGATCTTAAAGCAATAGCACACACAATACTTGATACTACAAAGCAAACATTAACATGCAGAACAAATAAGGGACAAACCATTGGACACCAGTCATTCCAATGAACTACAATAAATAAATAAAATGTCACTATAGACCACCATGAATTGTAAGCCCCCTTAATACATCATGTATGATCATAAGCCCCCTACTGGGCCGCTAGGCGTAGCAAACTCTCATAAATAACATTACGTAATGTCTAATCTACATTGGACTACCAGTAGGGGAATATTGGCCTTGTATATCCCCGGGAAAATTCCTGGGGGGCCTACTGGAATATGGGCCCGGCCCTTACCCTGATTATTTCTGCAGGGCACAGCCCAGAGGCCCCCGCTCTATACCTTCAGAGTGGAGACTGCCAGGCGGCACTGAGAGTATGTGTTGAACGAATCTCGTGAGATTCATTGCACAGAGTTCGCCCAGCAGTTTCATTCGGACCACACGGCTCCTAACCAAAACTGCTATTATACCCTAGAGTATAATATGCTGAAGCCCAGGGGAGGTGACAAACATAATAAACAGTGTTACTCACCTTTCCTGAGATCCGGTGCAGGTCTTTGGGTCTCTTCTGGCCTTAGAGACGTCACAAATGATGACAGAGACCGCATTGGCGTTATGACGCAAAATGATGCTGGCATAATGTTATGCCAGCATAATTCATGACGTCTCAAACACAAGAAGATGCCATAAAACGGGTGTCGGAGCCAGAAGAGGTGAGTAACACTGTTTATCATATAGCTACATACCCAGGTTTATTAACCCTTTTTTGGTCAGAGTACCGTTTTTCTGTCCCCCTCCTATTGGAGTCTGAGTTGTGTGTTATACCTACCAGATTATACATTTGATAAAGGAGCATCTGAAAGCTCCAAAACGCGTTATGTTTTATGGTAAGTATAACAGAATCATCTGAGGAACATCCTGCTAAGCGCGGATCTTCTTTTTCCACTCCTCATTCCAATTTTTGGTTGTGGCTGTGGTCCTCTCCTGAATATCTGATGTGTGATGCCCTTGTGATGGTGATCCAGCAGCTGCCTTGACATTGGATGTCTATCTAACAAACCTGAAATACAGGGAGTTGTGACTTATTCACAACCCCTAAAGGTGAGTGGCTTTTTGTTATCCACATTTGTTCACTTCTTGTGTCCAAATTACTACACCAGAGATTGCGCAGTACTGTTTATTTTTGTATTCACTAGAGCAGGTCTGCTATGGGACATTATACTATGTAGAGGGCTGCTATGGGACATTATACTATGTAGAGGGCTGCTATGAGACATTACATTGTGTGCAGGGTCCGCTATGAGACATTACACTGTGTGCAGGGGCTGCTATGGGACATTATATTGTATGCAGGGGCCACTATGAGACATTATTGTTATGACTGTAGATGCAAGGCCACAATAAAAGCAATAGCATAAGATTGGCTGATAACTGCAAACAGTAGAGACAGCTATCTAAAACTAGCACACTTCTGTGAACTAAAACAGACACCCAGATACCTTCACCAGAGCTCACCGCAAGGAGTGTTGGACTTGCACTGAATCTGGGAATTTGAATTGTCACCAAAGAGATAGATGTACTGTACTAATAATAAATGCACAGAAACCAAAACAAAATGCACTAAAACTTGCAAAGTAGTGTGGAGACAAGAGAAGTCGTACCAACAGGGTGAAAAACCAGGAGAGTACGTAATAAGCAGAAACAGGAGACGAAAGCAATATCCGGGAAACTAGCCAAGAGTCACAAATCCAACTGGGAATGTCAAATCAAGATCAGGAGGCAAATAGGGAATCCAGGGAGCAAGCCAGAGGTCAGTAAGCAAGCAGGAATACACAGACAAGTTGGAGAGCCAAACTAGGCAGCAAACTAAATTAATCGGCACTAGTGTCAGGTGTCAGGAGGGCGGGTCTTATATAGACTTCTTCAGCTGCTAACTGGACCAAGCCAGGAAGTCTCTGAAACTGCAAAAACTTTCCAGGTTGGCATAGTAACATTAAAGGTGCAGCAGCTGGAAAGAGATTCCTGACACCTGCATCCTGAATCCTGACAATTGTACTATGTACAGGGGCCGCAATGGGACATTATACTGTAGTGTGTGCAGGGGCTACTGTGAGACATTATATTGTGTGAGGGCAAATGTAAGACATTATACTGTGTGGAGGGGCCGCTATGGGACATTATACTATGTGGAAGGGCCAACATTATTCTTAAAGAGGTGTAACATTAAGAAAAGAAAACATACCTGTCCACAGTGTTCCAGTATCTGACACCGCAGCCCATTTGGTTGCGCACCATGCCTCATTCCCCCAGCACCCGACGTGACCACTGAGGCTAATTAGTCGGTCGCTGGACTAGTGATGTCACTCACATATGTCACCAGCCCCTCTCCAGCGACTACTGGGGCTGCTGATTGGCCTCAGCATTCATTTGGGGTGTCTGGGTTCCAAGGACCGAAGCACAGTGCATGACCAAACAGGCTGCAGCAGCAGACAAGAGAGCGCCAGGGAATATGTTTATCTTTTTTCATGTTACACCTGCCCTGTTCCCCTCCAGAGTTTGTCCAAATCTTGAGGGCCTCTAGACTGAGGAGTCAGTGGACTGTGAGTGTGATGGCGGCTGCTGCTGCTCCTACAGTTTAATGGCCATTTTGACCCCACTGCCAATAACTTTACTTACATAGGACTGCTGCTTTTACATATAAAGCAGGCAGCCCTGTGTAACAGAATCCACAATCCTGCTAATGTAGATATCAGCAGGTTAGCTGCTGGCAAGTTTGCAGTATAACAGTATAATGGCACCCTTATGCCCCCCCCCCCCTTCCTTACACACACACAGTACAATGGCTCTCTTATGCCCCCACAAACAATATTATGAATCCTTTTTGCCAAAATAAAGTATGAAGGCTTCCAGGTCTCATATACCGCCTGTAACTCCCTGTACTGCCTACCCCTTCTCTGAGCTCTGGTACCTGCACACATAACCCCGTGAGTGCCAGTGTGAGTAGTAGGGCAGGAGTCCAGGGGGCTGCGAGCAGTAAGTACTGTTAAAGTATGTCAGCACTGCTCGCTCCACAGATTGTTACAATGCAATAAATGTTTCCAACTGTATTGATGGCAGTGCTTATAGTACACCCTCAGTGGGCTCCCCCAGGCACTCTGGGTCTCGACACTTGCCTGGGTTGGCCTAAAAGACAAAATAAAGTTAGTTATGACTACTTATGATGAAAGGGGCAGTGGAAGAATGATTTATAAGTTTTACTATGGAACTTCATGGTCACCCCTGCTCTGTGTATTTTTTTTTTTATTTACTACATGTAACTTTATTTCATTATTCTTGTACTGGGACATTGTAAATATATTACACCTATATGTGACACCACTCTATGTTTATTGTTGTGCTATCTCAGTGTACGTAGTGCCCTTCTTGTGTGCATTATTTTTTTGTTCTATACTATTATTGTGTTTTATCCCTGTACTGTGGCATCACTATCATAATTATCCCTATGCTGTGATATCATTGTGTCTATTATCCCTGTACTGTGACATCAATGTGTTTATTATCTCTGCACTGTGATATCATTGTGTTTATTATCCCTGTACTGTGACCTCACTGTGTATATTATCCCTGTACTTTGAGGTCACTGTGTATATTATCCCTATACTGTGACATCACTGTGTTTATTATCTCTGCACTGTGATATCATTGTGTTTATTATCCCTGTACTGCGACATCACTGTGTTTATTATTCCTGTACTGTGACATCACTGTGTTTATTATCCCTGTACTGTGACATCACTGTGTTTATTATCCCTGTACTGTGACATCACTGTGTGTACTATCCCTGTACTGTGACATCAATGTGTACATTATCCCTGTACTGTGACATGTGGAGGTGGTGATAAAATAAAACATAACATAAAAAAAAAAAACTGTTACTCACCTCTCAGGCGCGGCTCTCGGCAGTCTTCGGCCTCTGTAGTGACGTCATTGAAGAGGCCCACTTCAGAGCCCAGGAGAGGTGAGTACCACTGTTTTTTTATGTTTGTCACCTCTCTAGGCCTTCGATCATTATACTCTGGGGTCTGAAAAGACCCCAGAGAATAATAATAATGTAGTTTGTGGGTTGTGTACCCCAAAAATTTCGGGTTTTGCTGACATTGTACTGTATGGAGGCTGCTATGGAACATTGTACTGTGTGCAGCGGCCACTATGTAACATTATACTATGTGCAGGGGCCACTATGGGACATTTTACTGTTTGGAGGGTCAGCTATATGACATTATACTGTGTGAAAGGGCCACTTTGGGACATTATAGTGTGTGTAAATTGGGGCCAGGAAAGGAGGCGCTATGTCGTGGGGGGTGGGCCCAAGTAAAAAGTTTGCTGTGGAGCCCAGTCTTTGCTAGTTATGCCCCTGCTGTGTTTATTATCCCTGTACTGTGACATCACTGTGTCTATTATCGCTGTACTGTGGTATCACTGAGTACATTATTCTAGTAGTGTAACATCACTGTGTACATTATTCCTGTACAGTGACATCCCTGTGTACATTATCCCTGTACAGTGACATCACTGTGTTTATTATCCCTGTACTGTGACATCACTGTGTTTATTATCCCTGTACAGTGACATTCCTATGTACATTATCCCTGTACTGTGACATCCCTGTGCACATTATACCTGTACTCTGACATCACTGCGTACATTATCCTAGTAGTATGACATCACTATGTGCATTAGGGAGGCTAAAACAATTACAAGTTATAAGAACTAAAAATGTGCTAAAATAGTCACCATAAAGCACTGTTTGTAAATTTTAAAATCACCAATTTTGTGTCATGTTGGGTAGTGATTGGGGACTGCTACACATAGTGAATGCGGGGGGGTGAGGGAGCACTTTTTATTTTGGCTATAGGGCCTAATATTGTCTTACAAGGATATTGTCATCTGTTAGCCCTGTATTCTTGTACACAGTGAATTCATCATCTTTATATGCAGCATATCCGCCTCTGGATGATTCCGCTATAATTGCATATCCTTTCCTTTCCTGATTATCCGTGTTTGTCTATATTTACTGTAAACACAATCTCTTGTCTGCTCGGCGCGTTCACACTCCAGTCACATTTTGACATCCACTGCCTGTCTACAATTTAAATTCCATCTGTCCTCTCCCGCTGCCAGCTCTCGCTGAACGTCAAGCTGGCAGCATCTCTTTAGCTTTCATAATAGGCAGATAATCTTTTTTTTCCCCTTTCTTTCCCCTGTGTACCATGTGAGTGTCTTGTGTGATTGTGATTTAGTGGTCCTTGGACTTTCCCCATAGATATTAACCACTGGAGTATGTCAACCCTTTAATCAGGTTAATCTTCTTAATTGGAAGGTACAACTGTGTGCGAGGTAAACAAAGGATTATAGAGAGCCAAATCGCTGCAAGAAGCGCGTCTTATTGAGACGCAACAGTTATGAGTAATAAAGATCACAAAATAATGTTTTGTTTTCTATAATCGTGAAGAATTTTATGGGTAATTATCCAGTTTTTTGCTTTCATCAGCAAGGAAAGGGACACAGTGCCAATTATTGCGCTATATTATAGCATGTATATGGCGGTATGATAGGTGTTGATGGTGCTGACCTAAACTTATAATTGTCAGTAGTGATGGACAAACCTCACAAGTTTCGCAAGGATCACCCTCAAGTTTTCAGTTTGCTCCAAACCAAAAGTGCTGTTATTATACTATGGGGTATCTTCAGACCCCAGAGTACAATAAGCAGAGGCACAGGGAAAAAATTAAAAAACACTGATACTTTCCTCACCTCTTCTGGGTGTCCAATCTTCACCTATGAGGTCTTGTGGCCTTCTCCATCCCCTTCCAGCATCTTTAAAGTCATGCTCCCTTGGGTCACCGCTGAGGTCCACATCGAGTGCACTAAAGTCATAAAACTTTGACCCAGCATAAGGTTTTGACCCAAGGGCATCGACATCAAAGAGGACACTGGAAGGGGTTGTAAAAGGCCACAAGAGCCCATAGGTGAAGACCGGATGCTGGGAAAGAGACCCCTGAATAGACCACAAGAGTATGATAATGATTCATGGGTGCAAACCTCAAAAATTTCAGGTTTGGCCAAACTGGAAATTTTTGGAAAATTCATAACTCTTGGCTCATTATGAAGAGATCACTCAAGCAAAGGGATGTGGAGCTAGATGGCAGATAGGGATGGTTTTCTAGAGAGGAGAGCGAAGCAGGAAAAGAAATGCCCATAAAGCACTTTTTAACTAATTTGCATAAGAATAAAACACATAAGAATGAAAACTGAGCTGCAACGCACAACAAGTATTTTTGG
The DNA here is from genome assembly GCA_947044405.1 of Leptodactylus fallax. NCBI lineage: Eukaryota > Metazoa > Chordata > Amphibia > Anura > Leptodactylidae > Leptodactylus > Leptodactylus fallax. Next base: position 592,288 of record CAMRHE010000405.1, on the reverse strand, counting down.
AAAGTGTAGCAGCTGCCCTACAAGGTACTGTCATTAGTTTGAAACTGATTTTCCTGCTGACAGACTCCCTTTAACATTCATTGAGGGAGAAGGCACAAGACGCTAACTTCTGGTGGTCCATGACCAGTAGCAGAAGACACAAGATACTGCCTTCTGGCTGTCCATGGCCAGTATGAGAAGGCGCAAGACAATGCAAAGCACGACCTTCTGGTGATCCATGGCCAGTAGGAGAAGGTGCAAGACACTACCTTCCGGCGGTCCATGGCCTGTAAGTGAAGGCTCAAGAGGTTTTCCTTCTGTAAGTCTATATCTTTTTAGTAAAAGGAGCAGCTTCTCTCTTTTGGGCCACGTTAGCTAGTATTCGCCATTGCCACCACATTTCCAGCTGATATGTCCATGGTTACATAGCAAGTATGGTTGAAGTAAGTCTTTCATTTCCAACCTACTAATTACTTGCTATGTTGATCCAGCGGAAGGCAAAAAATACCCCCTGATGGATTATTCATTGGTTTGTCCTCAGTTTAGGGAAAAAAAAATTCTTTCCTGACCCCAAATATGGCGATAAGAATAAATCCCTGGATTTTTGCTGCTGCAGTCTACATGGATGTTAAGTGGTCGAAGTCTGGTTAGTTTGACACAATTCGGTGAAGAAATTTTGCAAAGTTTCTGACATGGGAGGGTAGGTTACAAGAACAGCAAGAGCAATCCATAGTCCATTATGGAAAATGTTGTATGATCAGAATCCCCTAATAAAAAAGAGAAGAAATCTTGACATAAGTTGTTTCTAATAATAAATGAACATCCGTATGAATAACGCTCAGTACGACCATCAATTCTTTTCCTACTTGTCATGTGAAGTGCGAAGATTTACAAAATGTGCTAGAAATCTCGTATACCTGACTTGCACCCCATTTATTCAGTGTTTAAGCTCCAAAATTGTGCTGTAATTTTGATGTAAAAATCTGATACAAAGTCAGACAAATAATAGGCAGTATAAACTTAGACTAGACAGTCTATAGATACACAGTATCATCCAGCTTCTCCCATTGTGATAAATCTGATGCATTTTATACTGTCTAGTGTAGACAGGATTAGTATATATGTCCCATTATATTTCAACTTCCCACCTTTCATGTCCATGTGCTGATCTCTTGTATTAGAAAGTGGCCAGTCCACTGGTGTTAGCGGTGGTGGTGCTGCAGGTTACAGGAGGTGCTTCAGGGTGTCGGGTTATAGAGGTAGTAGAAGACTGAGATGGAAAATAGTGAAGGATTTTCTGTATGAGGCTCATTCGCTGTACTTATCAATATGCAAATGAGTTCTTTGCAACATTGAGGGCACTGCAGTTGCTCAAAAGATGTAAGTGGACACGCCCTCATTGCTCCAAGGGCTCATTTGCATACTGACAAAAAACAGCGATATCTTGGCAACGGAGGCACCAATTCACAAACACTATATGATTGAAGTAACCCTAACCTATCTATCTGGGGGGCTGGCTTGATATGCAGGGTACTGGTGACTACACTTAGTATGAGTGAAATCGACCATTTGGCATCCCGTTTCATGTCCTTACTGTTAAAGAAATGCTCATCTATGGCTGAACCTCTTTAATTATAAAATGTTTGCTCCAATTTCATCAAATTTTCTGCAATATTATTACGAAGAACTGCTCTGCAAAATCCAATTTGCCATAGTAATAAATTTACCAAGGCCAGGAAAACATTTTTCCCATCAATAGGACTGATCTTGTAATGGCCATATGTCATACAGTAATAGCATTCCACCAATACAATACTTATCCCATATTACCAATCTCTATGACCATTTCACATGGCTCCTAGCAATGATTGTCCTACAGTCTACCGAGCGTCACATTGTAATGAAGCCCTCTCATCTCCCCTCTGGTCATCGGGTTTTGGTTTTCTTGTATAGCGTACATCATTATTTTTTCTAATATTGGCTATTTTCCAGTGAACAGTTCCCGCAAAGATTAAATCATTTGACATCTAGATCTAGACACATTTCTTCGGCGAGGGCTTCACCATCTGTTCCCTCCATACACGCAGAGCAGCAGTAGTCTTAGGACGTCTCGAAATTATTCTGTCTTGTGTTCCTACATGAAGAAATTCAGTTTTTAATTTTTGGCATAATAGAATCCGACGGAAAACAAGCAATTAAGTAATGGCTATGTTATATCGATGATTTACTGAGGACTTGACTATTTAGATGCAGGATATTTTCAGGTGCCAGTTGAATAACTGACTTAGAATTAGGTCCGTGCTGAGCAGGAGTATATTCCAAATAACAGGTGTTTGTTCGCCATTGGGTTTAGTGAGCCTCCACTCTTGCCAAAAACCATTGGACTTATCCATTGGACTCGGTTATGAAAGCTGAATATTATAATAAGTGACTTATGTAGCAAATGCTACAGTGGGGGGAGGGCTGTGATCGGGAACAATTCTGATCACTTTCATTTCAATGTCCTGTCTATGCAACACTAAGCAGCATGTAAAGTGGTCCGGGGTTGAGAGTTCCATTAACTGCTCCATCATTCCTGGTATGGCATCTTTGATGGCAGGGACACATCTTCCAAGATGCTAAAGGTTTTGGGTTGTCATGATTCTCCTAGCTGTGAAGACTTGAGTGCCTCGATCTGCATCACCAACTGCTTATAGAGTCAACATACTAATGATAAGAGTGTTTCTGCCCATGTTCCCCGTTAGAGTCCTACTGTGGCGTTCCATGACCACCGGTGACTGTAAGGTAAGGTTCCTCTGAATGTTCTTCAGCTTTCTTAGTGTTAAGCAGGCTTTTTTTCACATTTCTACAAATTTCTAAATAGTTTCCCTGGAAACGCGTTGTGGCTCCTGCCATGACCAATCATCCATAAGTGACAGAATCAGTATAAGGTGTATAACTCTGTTTATGAACTTTTACAAGTTTCTTTGCTGATTGATGTATGGAACTTAATGTGCCTATAAGTGGACTATATCAATGAGGCTGAAGCCCAGTAGATAGTACATTGACCTTAGATCATTCTAGTGCGGACCAGGAATTAGGGAGTCTTCTGCCTCCCATGGGGAGTATAGTAGAGTTAAGCTGGAATTAAACGGTTAGGTTGATTTAGCTACAAGTCATCATGACTATTCTCAGTATTGCAGTTGAGATGGAGGCAAGCTACCTGCTCTGCTCACTTTTATGTTGGCATTGTGTGCGTGACAGAGACTGTAAAGGGAATTTATGGATGGACCTCATAGCTATGACTAGGACCTATGAACCTCAAGACAGGTCTAGCAAACTTTAGGAACCTATTCACCCCATGCCCATACCTCAAAGGCACCTAACCACCATCAGGTGATAGACATACCAAAGGTTGTGCCCCAGAGAAACTACTACCATCAACACCCATAGTGCAGGCCCACTTATCACCATTGCACCAGCCCCTGAGGAGTACCAGAGGTGTACTGGCCTGACTACAGCCACTGTGAGCCCAACCATTTCAACTACTACTCCCATCCTTCCGCTACTCCTCCACTAGGTTGCTGCACACTTCCCTAACAACACTGGAGTCCAGAGCTAATTAATCTTATCTCCTCATGCAAAAATGATGGTAAAATGACCGCATCATGTATCTGTCAATCAAATGACATTACTTCTTGTCTCTGATACCAAATAGTCTAATCTCAGATTTGACTGCAGTTGTTCATGGAAAAAAATTCACACAGGAGCGCACAGGAAGGCTACACCTGTGAAGACTGAAGCAGGTATGGTAGATGACCTCCAGTCCCAGGATATGTTGGGAGAACGTGTGGTTGGTGAAGGAGAATGCAGATAACTAGAAATAAAGCTGGTATTGTGGACAGAGTTGGGGCTTCTTTTAGATTAGTAAAGATTTATGGTAGAGTAAGATTTTACGTAAGAAACCACCAAACTAGACGCCTCTTCTGGCCCTGCAAGGAAACCCTTAAACTACACTGTTACTTGCCGGGGGGTAGGAAGCTTTCCTTACTGAAAAGTGGAAAAGGAATGACAAGTTTTTGAACAGTCATTAGAACTGCAAACTGATAAAACTCCATGTAATGAGAGTTTCCCTCCTCCTTGGATGAAACACAGAGCTACACCATTGGCGCTGCTTCCACTAGCCTAATTCCACCATTCACTCACTGTTTTTACACAGTGTCCTTGTCTTGGACTTCTAGTGGCTCTGTCATCTGGTGACAATTTTGGTTTCCAATGAGTTTTGATCCTCCGAGCATCAACTGAACTGTATATGCCAAAAACGGTGGTTTTACCATTCCAATACTCCACACATTTGACTCCTGCACTAGGCGGTAAAAACCAGCTCCATGTTATAGCACTGACCTGGAGATACCCATAACCTGTAAAGGGAAACAGCAAACTACACCAAGTTGCAGGCACCTCAGAATACCGGAAGTCGGCTAACCCATAGATACCTCTTAGCCCTGAAAGGAAACCATCAAATCGCACCAACTAGCAGATACAGAACTTCCTAGTTCTGGAATGGAACCAACAGAGGGCAAGAACCTGCAGATACCTCCTAGCTGTGAAGACTTGAGTGCCTCGATCTGCATCACCAACTACTTATAGACTCAACATACTAATGATAAGAGTGTTTCTGCCCATGTTCCCCACTAGAGTCCTACTGTGGAGTTCCATGACCACTGGTGACTGTAAGGTAAGGTTCCTCTGAAGGTTCTTCAGCTTTCTTAAGTGTTAAGCAGGCTTTTTTTCACATTTCTACAAATTTCTAAATAGTTTTCTACTTTACTAACAATAAATTCCCATCTATAGAGTGGTTATTACACTCCATTCCTACCTTCAATGTTTATATGTGTCGCTGTATAGATATCTAAACCTGAATGTGTCTCCTGTGACTGCGGCTTTTGGCCTGGGATTATTCCTTTCTTTCTGTAAATGGCTGTATCTGTTTCAATCTGTTTAGTAGGTCTTTTATGCGGCTCCTCATATTTAGCACTTGGTGTACCTTTAATAGGCATATTATTCTGATTCCTATCTGTCCTCGCTGCCGCCACTTCCCACTGATCGACTATAATTACAGTGATTTCTTCATAAAGCAATGGTCATTATGCCTTCACTCTCCCTAGGATGGTGTTCAGTAGGCTTCAGACAAACCTATATTTTACATTGAATAACTATCATTAACAAATTGGAACATAATGACCCGATTCAGAACATTCTTAATATTTCAATGATAAAATATATGAATACTTATCTGTACTGCAAAGGAGAGATGGGACATGTAATATTATCATTATTATTATTATTGTCCTTACTATAACTGTGCTTAGAATAATTGACTTCCTATTAATTTGAAAATATGAGTGTGTTAGTCAATACTGATGTGAATGAATTAATGTATTGAGTGTATTGAGAAAACCACTTAAAGGCATTGTGCCATTATGGTTAAGGCATAAGTGTCCGATCACTGGGGGCCTGATCGCTGGGTCCCCCCTAGTGATCAGGAGGATGAAGGACTGAAAGTTTACCTAAAACCTCCTTGTGAATGGAACGCTCCATACACTTCAATGGGGCTGCAGGACCTGTAATCTCCGGTAGCGCCCGCAGACCCATATAAGTGAATGGAACATTGGTCACATAAGCACACTGGCGCTCCATTCGAAAAGAGACCTTAGGGGGAATTTCAGTCCCTGATTCTCCTAATCACTGGGGTTCCGGCGATCGAACACTTCTCCTCTGTCCTGTGGCCATAGTGGCACAAACCCTTTAAGGCTAGTTTCACATGGCGGAATTTAGAGAGGAATTTGAGACGGACTTCTGCCTCAGAATCCTCTCCAAATTCCAGCACTGTGGACCCCATGGTGGAAAGCAGAGCTTCATCTTTCCGTCATGGGTTGGCTTGCTGTTTAGTCTGAGATACAATGGATCTAATCAGTCCGTGGATTTTGCAGCCAAGATTCTTCTTTTTTTAGCGTCACTTCAAACAATTATATCTCCAGCATTTTCTAACATAGAACATTGATTTTGGTCATTCTCAACTTTCATATGACACCCACTTCACCATACCTGAATTATTTCCAGATATATCAGCAGTACAAATCACAACTGGGATTGGGAGCAGCTGCAGCCACAAATAAATATCCAATCCCGACTGTGTCTTCAGCTGGTGATATCTCTGGAAATAAATCAGGTAGGAAAGCATATGAAATTGAAGAATCTCTGTTCTAACTTATAAAATTCTCGAGATATAACTATTTGAAGTGATTCACCCCCCCCCCCCCCCCCAGCCTCAGCTTTCCTGCATTATACAGTATATAAGCTCACCCACACCTATTCCAGTTACAAGCAGCCTACAGATTTTAGCTAGCAAAGACCAAGAAAACAAAGTGGAATTTAGTGCAGGATTTTACACAAAGGAGCCAAAATTTCTTAATAAAAAATATTCCAGAATATATTAGTGAAACAAATGCTGCCAGAAAATACAAAACATTTTGTAAGTTTGGTTAAACATTAAAATCCATTTCTGTATTTAAAAAAATGCAGAAAAAAAAATAAAATTACGGTAAAAAAAAAAAGGGAAAACCAAAACCTAAAATAATTTCGACAATAAATACATTGTAAAAATTACAAAGTCACGAAAGAAACCGTGAAGGCAAAAACTAAACAATTTTGCAGGACTTGGAGGCCAAAACTTTGCAGGTCCTTAAGGGGTTACCTGTTTACTTAGAATTTCGTAAAGATTTTCAATAAAACCCAGTCACAAAGAGAGAAGCGTAGATAAGTGTTTATCGCAAACTTTCGAAGTCGGGAGATTGTGCACAGAAAATACATTTTAGGAAGCAGTCATTATAGAAGGCACAGAGCAGCAGCACGGAGAAAAGCAATGTTCTGGACAGTGCAGCTTCTCATCAGGTGCACAGATAACCAACTCCGACATTCTTTAAATAGATCTCTCACCCCTACCGCTTCCCGGACTTATGCTGATTATCCTGCTGGAAAACACGGACATGCATAGGAGTTTGCTTGTTGTCACGAAGGTTGAAAAATAGAATTTTTATTATTTGTCTCGCTGAATTCTTCTAACAATAACAAAAATGAATCAATAGAAACCATCACAACAGTGTACAGTCATGGCCAAAAGTTTTGAGAATGACACAAATATTCTATTTTCACATGATCTGCTGCCCTCTGGTTTTTATGTGTGTTTGTCAGATGTTTTTATCACATACAGAAATATAATTGCATTCATATTATGAGTAACAGAAGCTTATATTGACAGTTAGAATGAGTTAATGCAGCAAGTCAATATTTGCAGTGTTGACCCTTCTTCTTCAGGACCTCTGCAATTCTCCCTGGCATGCTCTCAATCAACTTCTGGACCAAATCCTGACTGATAGCAGTCCATTCTTGCAGAATCAATGCTTTAATTTTGTCTGAATTTGTTGGTTTTTGTTTGTCCACCCGTCTCTTGATGATTGACCACAAGTTCTCAATGGGATTAAGATCTGGGGAGTTTCCAGGCCATGGACCCAAAATCTCTATGTTTTGTTCCCTGAGCCATTTAGTTATCACCTTTGCTTTATGGCAAGGTGCTCCATCATGCTGGAAAAGGCATTGTTGAGCGCCAAACTGCTCTTGGACGGTTGGGAGAAGTTGCTCTTGGAGGACATTCTGGTACCATTCTTTATTCATGGCTGTGTTTTTAGGCAAGATTGTGAGAGAGCCGATTCCCTTGGCTGAGAAGCAACCCCACACATGAATGGTTTCAGGATGCTTTACAGTTAGCATGAGACAAGACTGGTGGTAGCGCTCACCTCTTCTTCTCCGAATAAGCTGTTTTCCAGATGCTCCAAACAATCGAAAAGGGGATTCAGCAGAGAAAATGACTTTACCCCAGTCCTCAGCAGTCCACTCCCTGTACCTTTTGCAGAATATCAGTCTGTCCCTGATGTTTTTTCTGGAGAGAAGTGGCTTCTTTGCTGCCCTCCTTGAGACCAGGCCTTGCTCCAAGAGTCTCCGCCTCACAGTGCGTGCAGATGCACTCACACCTGCCTGCTGCCATTCCTCAGCAAGCTCTGCACTGCTGGTAGCCCGATCCCGCAGCTGAAACACTTTTAAGAGACGGTCCTGCCGCTTGCTGGTCTTTCTTGGGCGCCCTGGAGCCTTTTTGGCACCAATGGAACCTCTCTCCTTGAAGTTCTTGATGATGTGATAGATTGTTGACTGAGGTGCAATCTTTCTAGCTGCAATACTCTTCCCAGTTAGGCCATTTTTGTGCAGTGCAATGATGACTGCACGTGTTTCTTTAGAGATAACCATGGTTAACAGAAGAGAAACAATGATGGCAAGCACCAGCCTCCTTTTAAAGTGTCCAGTGGTGTCATTCTTACTTAATCATGACAGATTGATCTCCAGCCCTGTCCTCATCAACACCCACACCTGTGTTAATGGAGCAATCACTGAAACGATGTTAGGTGGTCCTTTTAAGGCAGGGCTGCAATGATGTTGAAATGTGTTTTGGGGGATAAAGTTCATTTTCTAGGCAAATATTGAATTTGCAAGTAATTGCTGTTAAGCTGATCACTCTTTATAACATTCTGGAGTATATGCAAATTGCCATTAGAAAAACTGAAGCAGTAGACTTTGTAAAAATTAATATTTGTATCATTCTCAAAACTTTTGGCCATCACTGTAAATGTATTTTATCTACAGTCACATATCCCATCCAATAATGTAACCATATGGTGCCAGAATGATACCAGTATACAGTGCCAAAGTAAGGCTTAAGCTTCTTTTAAGTTCATTGTTCTGATCCGTCATAGGAGCAGAACAACGGACTGAAAAACAAAGGGAATAAGCACACTCTGGGCTCCGTCTGCAGCCATCATTCTATGAGTTTTTCAGTCTGTTGTTCTAAACCTAAGATGGGTTAGAATAAAGGACTGATAAGGGTGCCAGAATAATACCAGTATACAGTGCTAAAGTAAGGCTTAAGCTTCGTTTCCGTTCATTGTTCTGATCCATCAACAGACTGAAAAACTAATGAAACGAGGACACTCCATGCCTTCTCTGCATCCAACATTCTATTAGTTTTTCAGTCTGTTGTTCTAAGCCTAAAACAGATTGGAATAATGAATTTAAAGGGGTTGTGCAAGATTAGAAAACATAGCTGCTTTCTTCTTCTCAGGAAGTGACATCATGTCCGTTGGTTACATGGAAATGCTACAGCTCTGTCCCATTAAAATTAGTAGGACTGAACTGCAGCATGACAATGTACCCAAAAGACTTAATGAACTTCCTGAGAAGAGGAAATCAGCCATGTTTTCTAATCCTGAACAATCCCTTTAAGGCTGGGGCCCCACGTCATGAAAACATGGGGTTCTGGCTGCAGAATAAATGCTGCAGCAAAAAATCACCGTGTATTACCGTACCTACAAAGTGGATGGGATTCTCACTAAAAAAGAGATATCAAAAACACTTGCCTTTTTTCAAATTGCAGCATGTCAATTATACCTATGGAAACTTTTTCCCGCAGCGCTTTTCACAGAAAGTCCGCACAATTTTCCTCTGCAGACTTTCTGCTTCTATTACACCTATAGGGAAACTGTCAGCGTTTCTGTAGGTATAATTGACATGCTGCGATTCCCAAAAATGCAACAGTTTTGGAAATTGCAACATTTCTGATGCATGTTTTTTTTTCTGCAATGTGTGGATGGACTTTAAAACGCCACAGATTTTGGCGTTTTCGGTGTTTACGCCACATGGGGCCCCACCCTAATTCTGAGGTCCGACGCTGCAGAAAAACTGCATTTTTTGTTGCAGATTTTGCTACATTTTTTGATCCAAAGATAAGAATGTCTTGAAAAGAAATAAGAAATATACAGGTAGCAGAACACTTATACTTCTCCTTTCTGCTAAATCCTCTCATATCCTTGGCTCAAAAAGACACAGCAGAATCTGAAACAAAAATGCAGCTTTTCCGCGACGCGTGACCTCAGCTTTAGAAAGACTTGCCCTTTAAATAGTCACTCAATGCTCAACAAACTTTACAAAAAACAGTAATAAAAAGATTATAAGAAAAACTCTAATTTATTTTTTCAGAAATATGCCTCTTTCTCTTCTATGAGGATCTTTTCCTCTTCCAATTTCCTTCCCAAACTGGGATCTCCGCTGAATTTTGTATCAGTCTCCCAAAATGGACAGTCAGATAACTGAGATATGATATTAACTGTGCCCATAGAAGTCTATTGAAAGGGGAGGAAAAAGGATGGATATACTGAGTGACAGAACAGCACAAACCCCGGCAGACACAGGCTGCAGCAGCTAGCTGTAAGTTTTCTATCTCAGCCCAATTGATTTGTTCCATCAATACTGTTCAGTACTTCTCATAATGCGATGCTTCTGAGTGAGAGTTAAGAAGCAATATATCCTGTTTATGGCAGCTAGTCTAAATCCACAAGCTCAGGGATAACAGAAAGTTAGAGATAAAACCTGCAGAGGGGTAACTTAAAAAAAAAATGCAGAATACAGGTCATTTGATGGTTAGATACAATGTTACTCTTCTTAGGTTAGGTATGCTTTAGATTGTGCTATTGAAGTAAGGTCCCTTCCTTGACTCCCTAAGGACCACATATAGCCTCGTAGTCAACTAGAGTTTTTGGCAGATTCCATTGCTTTGTATTGTGCACATATCCAGTAGATTCCATTGCTTTGTATTGTACATATCTAGTGGATTCCATTGCTTTGTATTGTGTACATATCCAGCAGATTCCATTGCTCTGTGTTGTACATATCTAGCAGATTCCATTGCTTTGTATTGTGCACATATCTACCAGATTCCATTGCTCTGTATTGTGCACATATCCAGCAGATTCCATTGCTCTGTATATTGTACATATCCAGCAGATTCCATTGCTCTGTATATTGTACATATCCAGCAGATTCTATTGCTCTGTATTGTACATTTCCAGCAGATTCCATTGCTCTGTATATTGTACATATCCAGCAGATTCCATTGCTCTGTATTGTACATATCCAGCAGATTCCATTGCTTTGTATTGTGCACATATCTAGCAGATTCCATTGCTTTGTATTGTGCACATATCTAGCAGATTCCATTGCTTTGTATTGTACATATCTATTGGATTCCATTGCTTTGTATTGTACATATCCAGCAGATTCCATTGCTCTGTATTGTACATATCTATTGGATTCCATTGCTTTGTATTGCACATATCCAGCAGATTCCATTGCTCTGTATTGTACAACCAGCAGATCCATTGCTCTGTATTGTACATATCCAGCAGATTCCATTGCTCTGTATTGTACATATCTATTGGATTCCATTGCTCTGTATTGTGCACATATCCAGCAGATTCCATTGCTCTGTATTGTACATATCCAGCAGATTCCATTGCTTTGTATTGTACATATCCAGCAGATTCCATTGCTTTGTATTGTACATATCCAGCAGATTCTATTACTTTGTATTGTGCACATAGCCAGCAGATTCTATTGCTTTGTATTGTACACATATCCAGCAGATTCCATTGCTCTGTATATTGTACATATCCAGCAGATTCCATTGCTTTGTATTGTACACATATCCAGCAGATTCCATTGCTCTGTATATTGTACATATCCAGCAGATTCTATTGCTTTGTATTGTACATATCCAGCAGATTCTATTACTTTGTATTGTGCACATATCCAGCAGATTCCATTGCTCTGTATATTGTACATATCTAGTAGATTCCATTGCTTTGTATTGTACATAGCCAGCAGATTCCATTACTTTGTATTGTGCACATATCTAGCAGATTCCATTACTTTGTGTTGCACATATCTAGTAGATGTATTATTGCACTGTATTTGCTGCCCTTTTCCTCCCTTGTTCCTCTATATTGTTGTTTATTGGAGATTTCTGCAATTTTGCTTTGTGCATTTTCTGACTTTCCTTAGGAACTTTTAGCTGCATTACCATAATAATCAGCCGTAGATAAAAGTGATTTTAATGAACTGATATACAAGGAGGCGCTGCAAAGATACTTGTCACATATCAAACACAAGCAAAATCGTTCCCTGTCAAATCTGCGCATTGATTGATTTGCCACAGTAAATTTACTATCACTTCTGCTGAGGCAGTAACACAGCAATTGAGAAAATGTGGCTTTATTCTTCACATCAAATAATCCCCAGTGGTACAAATCTCAGGATGTCATTTCCTTTGATATACAGTCAAAACACGAATACATGGGTTTATTTTTTTATTAACTTTCATCTAGTGGATTAAACCGATTCTCAACGGGTAAAATGAACTCAGTGAAGCGACTCTAAATATTAATGATATATAATAATTATTGTATACATATATTAATGTATAATATGTGTAGAATATTACAGAACTTGGGAAAATTACTGCAAGGCTCAGTTTACTTCTGCACTGAAGACTACAAAGAAAAAAATGCTGCATACAGTTGCTGCCGCTGCCCGTTACCCGGTGGATATAGCACTGTGTCTCGGCTTCCATATGTAAGATTGTGGCGAGACTCCTGCTTATGGGTTGCTGCTCCCCTGTGCTGTTTAAGAGGGAATTGGATGTAGTGGCTTGATCCAGATGCTAAATGTTGCTGTTGCACCAAGTATCATGCTGCTTAGACATTGTGTTATATGTGCAAAGGTCCTTTTGGATAACATGACCAGTGTCCGGCAGGTCCTTAAGAGTGTTGTAGAAACAGCATAGACTGATAAAAGTTGTACTCAGGTCTGGGAGCCCTAAGTGCCCAAAAATATGGCCAGAGAGTGGGAGGCAAGAGCTTGGCAGCCTGATGACAGAAATTGAGGCTGCTGCGGCAGGTGAAAACAGTCATAGAAAGGGGCACAGACAGAGATACAGGCCCAACAGATCTGGATGATGTGTGAGTGGAGAAGGCCCAGCCGATCCGAACAACATGTGGCAGGACAAATCGATTGAAGGATGACAATGGTTGTCGCGCCAGCTGGAAGCATCACAGACGCTTCCACACCTGCCATGGCTGTTCGCCTATTAATCTTTGCCAGACTTGATACTTTTGTGTCAAACAGACTAAAGTGTTGCAGGTATGATACCTTTATTGGCTAACCAGAAAAATGTCATCTACAAGTTTTCAAAGCACAGAGACTCTTCTTCAGGTTTTCCAAATGACTGAGAGCGCAGCACAACATGGACAAGATACTACATCAGGCAATGAGTTCATGAGGGGTGATATGATAGTAATATAACATAGAGTAATAATACTGAGGTTATAGGGGACAGGAGTTGGGGGGTGGATTGCAGTCATCTGGGGTTATCTGATGTCGGGGGGGGGGGGGGGAGGATTGTGTTCACGTAAGGACTCGTAAATCCAGGCGTTAGATTGAGTCCTTTTGTCAGTTATCTTCATCATCTTGAATTCCCAATTTTTTCTCTCTCTGTCATTCCTGAAGAGACCTTTTAGAATCAAGACTTTTATGTCTGTGATCTGTCCCAGAGAATTGTTTTCCCAAGGTTGTATCCAGCTGAAACTTCATTGCGTACCTGTGTAAATTCATATTGGTCCTAGCCAGAGATATGGAGATATGGCGTTCCTAACCTTTCTAACAACTTTTGATTTCCTGGCAGCATTTGTGATGTATTAAATATTATAATTTAATATTAATGAATTTTGGCTAATTTCTGTGAAAACTGATTTAAAATCCACTTTTGTCCATTCTATGGTTGTAAAGGCTTTAATAAAGTGATGAAAATGGGGGAGTCACTTTAAAGCAAGACTAAACTTTCAGACAACTTTTGATTTTCTGGCAGTATTTGTGTCGTAAATAAATTTTACAATATACTTTATTAACAAATTTTGGCTCCTTTCTGTGAAATCCTGCATTTTTTTCACTCTTGCCCTTGTTTCTGTATCAAGAGCTGTTCCTGCCTCTCACTGAATGTTACACTAGGTTCACACCTGCTTTCGGATTTCCGTTCAAGGGGTCCGCTTGATTTTGTAGACTTGGTGAAGATGATGTACTTAAAGAAGCAGTCCAGCAAAAACACTACCTGCACCACTTACCTGTGTCTATCACATTGTACACAACCATCTAATTCCCAACAATCTGACATTTGCCACCTATTGTGTCATATTAAAATGAGCATTTTATGAGCCCAGCTCTATCAGTCTCCAGCTAAAACGCTCATAATATTAGACAGGAAAACTGTAATAAAAGATTACACAGCCATTCTGACATAGGATTTCAAAGTGAGCACACCAGCCTCATCTAGTCTAAGAGATCTGTTTGTATCACTATAGGCACTTAAAGAGTTATTCCCATCTCAAGAGTCCCAGCGATACTGCTAGCTTATGTAAATTCAAGAGTTTTCCTGAATAAATTGCTTTAGAAATGCTGCATCGTTTACCTGCTATTTGAGATTATTCCTCCCCGTTGTTTACAGCTGGATACCTAGGTCCTTGGCTTGGTCTAGCATCGAGCTTTAAGATGGGTGATGTCACTTCCTGTTCTCTAGAGGGGAGGGGGGGCTGAGTTCTTGGGATCCCACTTGCTTTCAGAGCTGTTATCTCCTGGGAAAGAAGGTTAGCTAATTGCATTTTGCTGATGACCTGATAAGGGTTTGGATAGCAGGCTTGTTCAGTGCCTGTTATTTCTGTATGTAAAACAGAGATAACAGTGTTGAGTTTAGTGCAAGTCCACTGCTCTTCCTGGCAGTATGTAATTTTTTTTTCTTTCCAAACCTGTATAATGTAATATACATTTACTGTGCATATTATTTAATCTGCATTATTATAGATTTCTAGTTATTATAACAATAAATAATCTCTTACGGTAAAGGCAATGTCTATATGTACTGAGGTGCTTCATAGTGTCCTGTCCATATAACAGTCAAAGCCGCCCCCCAGCTTGTGGAAAAATACAGGAAGTGAGAAGAAGAGGGCAGGTGAACTGGTGAGCAAGGAAGATAGGGAAAACCCCTTTAAGTGTCAGATCCATTGCACTTCATTCAAGTTTTAGGACTGCGAAAAATAAATGTTTAATAGCTCTAAACTATCTCCAACAGTCCTATTAACTTGAGTGCAACAGATATGCTCCCATATTCATTGCTCCATACAGATAGCTGAAAGACCCCATTCTAAAGATAGGTGGAGGTTCCAGTAGTCAAACCCCCTCATGTGGATAGTGAATAAGTATTAATAGTGGCACAACCCCTTTCAGCATTATATTCCACCAGGTATTAAATCACTGGTTTGTTGTAATTGACATGATCATCTGTTATAATATTGTAGGGAACTGCCATTTCTACTAATATATAATGTATCTGGCTTCTTTGCCCCTGCAGTTTGGCTTCACAGACCCCAGGCATTCAGTGCAAGTTTTGTTTTGTAAATACAGTGAGTCAGACACATGTGAGGCAGAGCTGCTGGGGGGAGAGATGTGAGCAGAGCTGCTGAGACAGACATGTTATGTCTGGGGGAGTCTAAGAGCCACTTGTTCCTCTTTACTTCACAGTATATAGTTAGGTATGTGTTACCCCCTATATACTCACAGGACCTAGCTAGTAACCGTAGTTAGGGATCCATATATATATATACAGTTCAGGGCAGTGATAGGTTAGGCTTCCGAAGGCCAACTAGCTAGTTAGAGGCCCGGTGGCACTAGTAGTTTAGCTGGCAGGTTAAGGACTCAGTGTTAGGGTAGTGAGGCCTGCATCTACTGCCGTCACCGTCGCCCTGTTTGCTGCCTGTGAAGAATCTCACCATCATCATCATCATCTCCTGATCGGCTGTCTGTCATCTCCTGGAAGAATCCGAGGATCCACAGTCATCCACAGGGGCCCCTGCATCTCTTCTGTTGCCTGGAGGTATTGTGCACTGGACTCTTGCTATATATCTATATATATATACCCGGGTATATAACCTAAGACGGTTGAGGACTTGCTGGTTGTTGTAGTATTGCTGTGTTCTGAGTATATTGTATGTATGTATTATTACCCTGTTGATTCTTATAAAGCTACTGTTATAACCTTATGTGGTATCTGTATGTATTCTTCAGACTGTGAGATTAGTACAGTGATCCTTGTTAAGGCTACTAACTGTATTTCATGGGTAAGTCCCAGGAAGAGATCCTCCCTGTAATACAGAGGCTCTATCCTGGGTGGAGGCACTGATATATTTCATATATGTTCCCACTCTTCCCTTCAGCGAAGGCTTCAGGTCCCATTATACACACAGGTCAGCGCCAGAGTCTGTTGCGGGAGGGATAATACTCATACCCCCCCCCCCAAATAGGGCTACAATATAATAATCTTTAGCGTCAACATAATCCCCTACACTTCATGGCTGGGGTAGTATCAAGTAACATGAGCATCAAGATAAGTGAAGTAAATGACACAAAAACAAAGAGGTCCCTGTCCATAAGAGCTTACACTGTACAGGAGAGAGGACCCTGCCCATAAGAGCTTACACTCTGCAGGAGAGAGGACCCTGCCCATAAGAGCTTACACTCTGCAGGAGAGAGGACTCTGCCCCTAAGAGCTTACACTCTACAGGAGAGAGGACCCTGCCCATAAGAGCTTATACTCTACAGGAGAGAGGACCCTGCCCATAAGAGCTTACAATCTACAAGAGAGAGGACCCTGCCCATAAGAGCTTACACTCTGCAGGAGAGAGGACCCTGTCCATAAGAGCTTACACTCTGCAGGAGAGAGGACCCTGCCCATAAGAGCTTACACTCTGCAGGAGAGAGGACCCTGCTCATAAGAGCTTACACTCTACAGGAGAGAGGACCCTGCCCATAAGAGCTTACACTCTACAGGAGAGAGGACCCTGCCCATAAGAGCTTACACTCTACAAGAGAGAGGACCCTGCCCATAAGAGCTTACACGCTGCAGGAGAGAGGACCCTGACCATAAGAGCTTACACTCTACAGGAGAGAGGACCCTGCCCATAAGAGCTTACACTCTGCAGGAGAGAGGACCCTGCCCATAAGAGCTCACACTCTACAGGAGAGAGGACCCTGTCCATAAGAGCTTACATTGTACAGGAGCGAGGACCCTGTCCATAAGATCTTACACTGTACAGGAGAGAGGACCCTGTCCATAAGAGCTTACACTGTACAGGAATTAGATCCTTACCCAAAACTGCTTACACTCTACATTAGAGAGGACCCATATGTCACATATGCCTCCTTGAATAAATTAGCTTTTCGAGGCACACTTAAAACTGGGCAGGTTGGGAACCTATCTTATCATCCATGACAGTGAATTCCACAGAATGGGTGCAGCATGGGAGAAGTCCTATAGATGGTGTAAGAGTTTTTAAGAAGGGGCTGTGAGAGTCTTAGGTCATGGGCTTAGCAAAAAGCATTTAGATTACACCAGATCATGCACATTAATACTATATTTAGAATTTTAGAACATTAATACTTAATTTAGTCTTTTTCCAGAAATTCGAGCAGTGATGCATAATATTTTTGACAGAGCGAGATAAGCAAGTACTTGTGTCACCAATATTTCTAGTGCTCTTTGTTAAGCAGTCATCTGGGAAATGTCTGCGGAGCAAGCTTTAAAATAATGTATTTGCTTTGCCCACTTTCTGCTGGATTCTCGGGAGCTATTTCCTCCAGGCGAGTCTGCTGCTTATTAGACTTTTTAGATTATAGGTCACTAAGTGCTGCTGCGACCTTAGATTCTCAGCTAAGAAAGATATAAGAACAGGAACGAATGCCCTGGTTCTGCTGCTTCTCAAAAGGCAGATTATGGCAGATTGAATTTTAAGGTTTGACACATTTCTGTATTTTGGATATGCCATTATTCAGAAGGGATCTGAACCCTGCGATCCTCCACTGACTCCCCTCAATGAACTCAGCTGCATTGCCGAGCAAATCCACACATTGTGTCTGGATAAATAATAAAGGGGCCGGGGCACCATTGTTCTGCAGATGATGGAAATTCTATGGGTTAGACCCTACTTATTTTACATTAAAGGTCTATTCTAAGGTTCAAATAATAATTTCTGTTTAGGAATTATGTAAAAGTTGGCTAAATAGGCAGGAAAAAAAACAGATGACGTTCAATGGGGCAAAAATAATGCAATTCATTTATACTGGATCACAGAATGGATCACTACAATAGAATGGATCACTACTGGTGAGTCTACAGTAGAGGTTTTAGGTGTAATTTTTTATTATATACTAAATTGTCATATATAATGCCAGTCTGCTGCATCCAAAGCCAATAAGATAATAATAATAATACATTTTATTTATATAGCGCCAACATATTCCGCAGCACTGTACAATTTGTAGGGTTCAAGTACTGACAAAAAAGATACATTACAAGGAAATAGTCAATTCACACAATGGGACTGAGGGCCCTGCTCACAAGAGCTTACAATCTATGAGGTAGAGGGGGTGACACAGGAGGTAGCAGGGGCAGCACCAGACGTAGCATTGCTTATACAATGGTCAGACAATTCTGTAATAGAGGTTACTGTCATTACACATATATAAAGCTGTATGAGCCGTCACTAGTCGTGTCCTTTAACGTGCAGATGGTGCCTGGACATATAAAGCTAGTCTGATACGGCATCATATCCTGTGAGGTAATGTTGGAGCATAAACAGAGGAGGGTACATTTTAGGGATTCTAACTACGGAAGGGTTTACATTAGGAGTTGTGATAGGCCTGTCTGAAAAGATGTGTCTTTAGTTTACGCTTGAAGCTGTGGAAATTGGGGGTTAATCTGATAGTCTGGGATAGAGCATTCCAGAGAAGTGGTGCAACTCGGGAGAAGTCTTGTATACGAGCGTGGGAGGATCTGATAATAGAGGATGTTAGTCTTAGGTCATTGAGTGAACGGAAAGTACGGGTTGGGCGATAGACAGAGATGAGGGAGGAAATGTAGGGAGGTGCAGCATTATGGAGAGCCTTGTGGATGAGGGGGATAAGTTTATATTGTATTCTGTATTGAATAGGCAGCCAATGTAGTGAACGGCACAGACCGGAGGCATCGCTGTAGCGTCTAGACTGATAGATGAGCCTGGCCGCCGCATTCAGAATAGATTGTAGAGGGGAGAGTTTAGTAAGGGGAAGACCGATTAGTAAGGAGTTACAGTAGTCAAGGCGAGAGTGAATCAGGGCAACAATAAGTGTCTTTAGTATATTTGTGGTAAGGAAAGGGTGGATTCTGGAGATGTTTTTGAAGATGCAGATAATCCTAATGTAGATGCAAGAGAACCAACAGAATATATCTCCTACATGTACCCCTGCTAAAATTCAGATCCATACAATCCCTATATCCTATATGCACCTGCACTACAAATCAAGACCCCAATATTATATAAAAATTGAAAAAATATTTTATTGGATTAAACATAAAATAGCTCATATAAAAAAACATTAAAATTCAGCGTAAGGGGGAAATCACAACCTGATACAGTTGTATATAGAACTTTCTATGCATACGATCATATACATTCAATTGAAAATTCCCAATATAGGCTAAGGCCCCACGTTGCAGAAAAGCAGCTTTTTTGTTGTAGATTTTGCTGCGGTTTTTTGAGCCAAAGCCAACAATGGCTATAAAAGGAATGGGAAATATATAGAAAGTTCTATCTTCTGCTGCATTCACTCCTGGCTTTGGCACAAAAAAACGCAACAAAATCTGCAACAAAAAAAAGCTGCTTTTCCGCAACGTGGGGCCTCAGCCTTAAGGATTTTTCCAAGAATTTTTACTTTATAACCTATCTTTAGGATGGGTCATAAATCAAAATCAGTGAGGATGTGACAACTGGGGCTCCATGGACAATCTGTTGGTTAGCAGTTAGCGGTAGTGGCGCTTATGTTTCATAGGCCATGAAACATGACGTTACATTCACTGGTCACCTAGTCTGTTTGCAACTCAGTCCCATTCAAGTGCATGTGCTGAGCTACGATACCAAGCACAGCCACTATACAAATGTGCTTGGTAAATACTGAAGAGGCTGCAGCGCTGCGGCCCTCTTGAAACAACTGAATAATAGAGTCCCCAGGTGTCAGACTCCTGCCGATCTTCATGTGATCACCTATCCTAAGGATCGGTCATCAATTATTAAGCCTGGAAAATCCCTTCAAGCTGTGACCTCCACCTCAGACCCTGATCTATTTTGGCCGGTGGCTTCTTCTCCAGAGTGGAGAGCTGGGGTCTAGGGAAAAAAGGTTTTTATTTTTGTTTGTTTTTTTGTTTTTAATTAACTAAAATCATCAATTTCCCTATGCGCACCCTAGCAGAATCAAAGCTAGAAGATATACAGTCTGAGATCTAAACACTGCAAAGCATCCTGGGATATGCCAAAATGCTCTCAGTTGTACCAATTTCTGGCCTATAAGAGGGATCATTTATAGACAGCACAAATACATAAGTCATTTATGGTAAATTTCATTGAAGTGTAGTATAAAATGTAAAACAGAAGGTTTTTTTTTTCTGTTTGTTTTTTTTAATCTCTCCCTAATGCATGAAACTCATTAACATCAGTAATACCAATGGAATCGGAATGTAATAAAGTACAACAATAGTAATGGATGAGACCACAAGGGCTTTTGTCTTGCTGTCACTCAAGTGCACCTTTTACAGTTTCCAGACCAGTGCACTATGCCCTATCAATCTCAATTAGGTGTCGCCATTTCCAAGAAATGTAATCTGTACTCTGAGTAAAATAAATAGGGAGTCCA
Organism: Leptodactylus fallax; assembly: GCA_947044405.1. Classification (NCBI taxonomy): domain Eukaryota; kingdom Metazoa; phylum Chordata; class Amphibia; order Anura; family Leptodactylidae; genus Leptodactylus; species Leptodactylus fallax. Next base: position 571,564 of record CAMRHE010000405.1, on the reverse strand, counting down.
CATGGGAAAGTCAAACGTGATCATTATTTATCCTGACACTCAGTGACAATATTTGCAGACTGGGATTGGGCAATCTATTTGAGCGTCTAAATCTGTCCCCAGTGGCCCAGAATTACGTTAACCTTACCCTGTTCTTGCACTTCACCTAAACTAGATGCAACATGCGGTGAAATACCCTTGAAATGATGTTACAATGAACTGCAGAGTAAATGATTTAGAGCTTAATACTGGCTGCCTGGATATAGACAGTACACAGAGTATATGTATACAGTCAAGTTTTTGATTTTTGTTTGTTCTTGCTCCTAACTCCTACACTTCACATCCTTCAATAGACACCACGCAACTGATTCTGACGCAGTTGGAATTTTTTCTCTAGCCCTCACCATTCCTGAGCAATAATTGGTTAGTTTCAGCACAACTATGCTCTGCGCTGTCAGAAGGGCGGTCCCTGTCCTTCAACCAAGGACCTCCCACCTGACAGTAGAGTGTATGATTGTGCTGAAAGTATCCAAAGAGATTACTTTGGAATGGTAGGGACAGTAGAGAAAACATTCCAAAGGCACCAGGATCATTGGAGCGATGTCTATTAAAGGGTGTAAAGAGTTGGAGTTGGTGTAGGTGGTAAAAGGTCCTCTTTAAGGTAATTGTCTTCTAAATACCAATATGGTTTGGGGGTCTTTTTTTCTCTTTAGTTGCAGGAGGGTAGTAGAATTGTATGTAGTGTATCATCTTGTAGTGTCATATATGGGTAGACTGTAGATCAACAGCAACTTCATCTCAAAATTATGATCACTTTTAGGACCTACCAGTGTTTTGGTGCTGCACAGATATTAAATCAGTTTTACGTAAGGCTAGATTCACATCTGCGCATTTCTTTCCGTATTTCTATCCCGTTAGAGGCAGTGCCAGATCCTTTATATGACAAACATTGAAGTTGCCCAATAGACCCTCTTGACCAGGGGCGTAACTATCGGGGTAGCAGCGGTAGCAGCTGCCACAGGGCCCGGGACATTAGGGGGCCCCGGAGCCCTGTGGCAGCCGCTACTGCGAACCCCACAAACCAGTAACCCGGCAAGGTACGGAGCCCGCGGACAGCTGGAGATGGCCGGGCCCCGGACCATTATGATAGCGGTCGGGGAAAGCCTGGTTCCCCGACCGCTATACATAATGTTATTGGAAATGAGTTCTGGCATATTGCAGGCCCCTTTCCAATACATGCCAGCCCAGGGGAGGTGACTGAAAATAATAAACACATATTCTCACCTCTCCTGGGCGCAGCGTCCTCTCCGGCGCTCCTCCGTCATGACTGAGGGCTGTGATTAGGCCCCAGCAGTCACATGGGGCGTGGCCGCGTAATGACGTCAGTGCACCCCATGTGACCGCTGAGGCCCAATCACAGGCCTCGGCAGCGACGTCGGAAGAGGGTCTGAAGACGCTGAAGACGGCAGGATGGAGCGAGGATGCCAAGGAAAGGTAAGGCAAGGTGAGTATGAATGTTTGTTATTTTTAATCACCTTCCCTGGGCCTCCGATAATTATACTCTGGGGACTGAGGAGACCCCAGAATATAATAATAGCACTGAAGTGGAGGGGGCTGTTGGGAGCTTATAATACTGTGTGGGGGCCACTGTAGAGCATATAATACTGTGTGGGGGCCACTGTAGAGCATATAATACTGTGTGGGGGCCACTGTAGAGCATATAATACTGGGTGGGGGCCACTGTAGAGCATATAATACTGGATGGGGGCCACTGTGGCAAGCATATAATACTGGGTGGGGGCCACTGTAGAGCATATAATACTGGGTGGGGGCCACTGTATAGCATATAATACTGTGTGGGGGCCACTGTAGAGCATATAATACTGTGTGGGGGCCACTGTAGAGCATATAATACTTGGTGGGGGCCACTGTAGAGCATATAATACTGGGTGGGGGCCACTGTGGCACGCATATAATACTGGGTGGGGGCCACTGTAGAGCATATAATACTGGGTGGGGCCCACTATGGGGGGCATATAATACTGGGTGGGTACCACTGTGGGTAGCATATTATACTGTGTGTGGGGGGAGCAATGTAGAGCATATAATGCTGTATGGGGGCCACTGTGGAGCATATAATGCTGTGTGGGGGCCACTGTTGAGCATATAATACTATTTGGGGCCACTGTTGAGCATATTTTACTGTTTGGGGACCCGTAACCGGTTCAGGGGGGGACCCATGTCAAATGTTCGCCTTGGGGCCCAGCCATTCCTAGTTACGCCACTGCTCTTGACTTATAAGGGGTTTCCACCATGGTGTCTTCCAATCCACAAGACAAAATAGCACAGCATGCAGCAAAGAGCAGGGAACAGATGGAAGGGGATGTGACTGCAACATCAGACTATGGATACACATAAGTCTGCTTAAGAGCTGTAGACAAAAACATAGATTTTTATAAAGTTTTTTCTCTCCATAGAGCTTATTTGTGTGTAGACAAAAATGGCAATATCTCAGCAACGGAGGCAGCAATGAGGAAAACACTGTTGGATCCAGGTGACCCTAACCTATCTATCTACCTAGGTTGATATGCTGGGTTTTGGTGACAGACTCCCTTTAATTCCCAGACTACTCTTACTTCACTTATCTACTGACTACATGAATAAGAACCTGCTGGATCGAAACCTGTAAGGTCTCCTGCACACGGCCATAGTGGATTTACCATCCACAAATACTGTAAAAACTATCTGCAAAAACATGTCTGCATTGCATCAGTATGTCATCCGCAATCACAGATCCTGTATGATTCCTTACCCTGGTCTATGCCACAAATGCGACCAGAAAGTAGACACGCAAAAATTACGGTTGCATGTCTGGGCCCATAGAAATCAATGGGGCCGTGCTTTTATCCACAATTTCAGATAAAAACTACAGTTGTGTGCATGAGGATTAGGCTCATACTGGACCTACTGCACCGTAATTTAACAATATAAATGTTACACATAAATACTGTATTTTGAAGAATTTTTTGGAATAATAAAGTTGTAATGTACAGCAAGCACCATGAGATACTGGCTCATCATTGCCGCTGGCCTCTCCGACCTGTATCTTTCCACTTTTCCATTTACCCTGAATAGTCGCCATGGGAAGTATAAATCCCTTTTTGAGTGCCACACGAGTCTGTCCTTTATTTTAATCCTTTATCTGAGTGTCCCCTTCAAATTCCGCAATTACTTGAAATACTGCGTCTAACCTGTGAGATTCTTCCTCACCTCACACCCACCCAGAAAACCAATTTAATTACCAATTTAATTCTCTCTGCGCTCCTCTGGTCTTCTATAGAGACATCGTCCTGCATAATGTACTTCTCCTGATCTCTGGAGCTTACTGCCTCCCGACATTCATATTAACTCTTTGTAAGCCGCATTATAAGTGCATTTGCCCCCTAAATTATCATTGTAAGGCTGGGTTCACACCTGCGCCCGGTTTCTGTTCGGGGGATTCCGTTCCCCATTCCACTTGCAGGACTTTCCTCTCTGCATTTTTCGGGCAGAAACCGGACGGAAACCTGACGAACCCCATTATAGTCTATGGGATCCACAGGTTTCCGCAGGTAACTGCTATTACAGCAGATTGGGTTACCGTTTTTCGGGTCCCAAACAAACCCAAAGAACGGAAATGCAGGTGTGAACCTAGAAATAGTTTGTGAATTTACTATTTTAACGTCTGCACTAGCTGAAGAGCCCATTGATGCCAATTGTGATGTGTCCACATGTATTACCAGCCACAGTGTAAAGAAAGTACTAGTCACAGTGTGTACCCACAAAGTGCCAGCCACAGAAAGCCTCCATATATTTCCATCTACAATGTGACCCCCACAGAATGCTAACCAAGGTGTGCCCCTCATGTATGACAACCATAGTGTGTCCTCTTACACGGCCAGCAGCCTACCCCCTCATACAGACTCAGACATGTGCCCAAATATTTTCCCAGCCACAGTGTTCCCCCATATAATGCCAGCTATGGCAGGTGATAAATCTGACGGTGTCGATGGCACTCCTACCTACATGTCCCCTTTAAAGAAAATGTCATGTGGGGAGCAAAACTCAAAAAGTCACAATTGTTGAGAAAAAATTTACACCTGTGCAAACATTTTGTGACTTTTCCCATGGTGGGCACGCCAGTTTTCTGGTGCACGTGCCATGATAAATGAGCCCTAATGTGTCACACTGTATGTCTTCCATACAGTGCTAGCCACAGTGTTCCCTCATGCACAGACAAGCGCAGTGTGTCCCCACATCTCTGTCTAAATTTCTGCTTTTCCGTTCCATTATAAGAGCAGAAAAACAAAAAACCCTACAGAAATGGATCCCGATGATTGCCATTAGGTTCGTCAGGTATCCAATATGATGTCCGTCATCTTGCCGCAGGACTTATTTGTCCATGGTTTTTGACAAAATCATGGACAAAGCAAGGTGTGAACAAAGCCATACATTGTCAGCAATAGTATGTCCCACTTACTGTACATTGAAACCACAAAGTTCCCCCATGCCTTGCCTTGACAGCCATTGTGTGCCCCCAATTTGTACAATGCACCTCCACTACCAGTGAGAATGTCCCAACACATGGGACCCTGACTGATCAGCTGTTCCAAGGAACCACAGTGTTCCGGTGAGCGCTGCGGCCTCTCCATGGAATACCATGCACAGTGCTGTACATTGCATAGGGGGGTCTGAACTGCAACAGGCCATGTAATGAACTGACGTGACATCTCAACGGTGCTCACCGATCAGATATGGATGACCTTTCCCAAGGATAGGGCATTAATATTTGACTCCAGGAAATCCCATTTAAATCCTAGAAAATCCCTATATTTTGGGCCATTTATTCTAGTATGGTCAGCTGTATTAACCTCTACAGTGCTGGTATGGCGGTCACAGCTCTACAGAGTCGTGCTTGAAGGTAACCAGAGAAGATGACGTTATGTGTCATTTATATTCTATGGCTTCAAACACAGAAATATCTACTTCAGTCTTTACTTTGGGACAAATCTTCAGCCAAAGTTAAGCGAAAAAGTTCCAGTCTGCAAATAATTTACTAGTGTCATTATTGTGCATTAATACTGCAATACTCATTTATTTTTCATTAGCAGATCCGCGGCTTCAATTTAACTCAGAGAAGTTAAATGATGGAAACCTGAGGAAAAATGTCTGCTTACAGCGGCGCTGCCAGAAACTCCTCCCCCTCACCTCGCGTGCTATCTCTATATAGACGGCAGATTTAATTAGAGATTTATTTGCATTTAATTACTTTGCTGATGGCCACAAATCACACAAATTGTTATACAGTAGGTGTATGGCTAACAGATATAAATGACGGGACTGTGCAGAGAGGATACAAGCAGCTGGGCACGGGAGCCGCAGGCTATCACTACATCATCCCAATAGAAATGCAACCCAAGAGCATTATTATATATAGCACATGGTAAGTGGGAGACCCATTACAAATTCTGCATTGGGACCGCAGGAGCATCATGTTACGCCTCTCCTCATGGGCTCTGGTACAAAAATTCAGCTTGGGCCCCCCTATGCAACTTCACCTCACAATCGTGTGCTATGTCCCATCTATACATTTTAGCAGCATTACAATTCCCTTTCCTTTTCAGACCACCACAAAGACTTGTTCATAACATGTCTGTACACACAAGCTTGCCACCATTTCCCTCCACACACTTTAATATCCCATAGTGGCCCCCATACAGTATAATGTCCCATCTCCCATGAACTACTATTATACTCTGGGGTCTCTTCTGACCCCAGAATATAAATAAATGGAGGCCCAGGGAAGGTTACAAATATAACAAACAGTATTACTTACCTCCCCTGGGCTCCAGTGTGTCCTCTTCGGGCTTCGTCCGGCCTCCTGAATGACATTAAGGACCACTGAGACCTCCGGTCTGTGTCAGTGACTACATTGGCTGCCTATTCAATACAGAATACAATATAAACTTATCCCCCTCCTCCACAAGGCTCTCCATAATGCTGCAACTCCCTACATTTCCTCCCTCATCTCTGTCTATCGCCCAGCCCGTACTCTACATTCACTCAATGACCTAAGACTAACATCCTCTATTATCAGAACCTCCCACACTCGTATACAAGACTTCTCCCGAGTTGCACCACTTCTCTGGAATGCTCTATCCCGGACTATCAGATTAACCCCCAGTTTCTACAACTTCAAGCACAAACTAAAGACATATCTTTTCAGACAGGCCTATTAGAACTCCTAATGTAAACCCTTCCTCAGTTAGAATCCCTAAATCTAACCCTCCTCTGTTCAGGCTTCCACATTACCCCACATGATGCCGTATCAGACTAACTTTACTGTATATGTCCAGGCACCATCTGCACAGTAAAGGACATGACTGGTGACGGCTCATACAGCTTTATGTATGTGTAATGACAGTAACCTCTGTCACAAAAACAGCTGGACGACTGTATAAGCAAAGCTACCTCCGATGCCGCCCCTGCTACCTTCTGTGTCACCCCCTCTACTTGTAAGCTCTTGTGAGCAGGGCCCTCAGTCCCATAATGTGAATTGACTATTAATCTGTAAAGTTTCATTTTGTCTGTACTTGAACCCTACAAATTGTACAGTTGTAAGGGAATTGCCAGTTGAGCAATTCTCCAGTGCTGCTGCAAAAACCTGAGAGGAAGGGAATACAGAGACAGTGAGCCCTAAAGTTGACCCAGACCCTGTCCCTACCTACTTGTCTCACTGTCCTAATGACAGGAACAACTTGGAGCCGGTCCCTACTCTGAATAAGTGACAACACAGAATGCAGACAGGACGCACAAACAACAAAGGGAGGTCAGCTAGCCAAGGGGTCGGTAACAATCGAGCAATGCAATACAGAATCAAAATCCAAGAGAATAGTCAAAGGAAAGCTAATGGTCAGAAAATCAGAAGAGCAGGTAACAAGGAACAAGGAGTATAGCCAGTAAGCAAAATGCAATAGCAGGCGCCAATGGGAAAGTGAGCAAACAATAAATAGGGAGAAAAAACCCGCCCCCAGACTTGATAGGAGGACAGGCTGTCAATCACAAGGCAGGACTAAAGTTAACTCTTAGTGGAGCAGGGGGAGAGCAAGGTGAAGGAGAAGGGCATAGTGGAAAATCAATTAAGGAGGTGAGGGAATAGGACAGTGTTCAGACAATACAAGAAAAACCCAAGGAAAGAATTACAACCGGGTATGCCTCCTGTGCCGCAGCGTGCGCCCGGAGGACGGCGCCAAAGTCCGGACAGGCAAGGACGTTACAGTACCCCCCCTTTTACGAGGGGCCTCTGGACCCTCGCCAGATGGACCAGGTTTCGAAGGGTTCTGGCGATGAAAGAGATTAATTAAACGTGGCGCATGTAGGTCCCTACCAGAAACCCACGTTCGCTCTTCCGGGCCATAACCCTTCCAGTGCACGAGGTACTGAACAGCATTCTGCACCCGACGGGAATCCAGAATTTTTTCTACTTCATATTCTAGTTCCCCTTGGACCACCACCGGCTCAGGTGGACTGGAAGAAGTAAGGACAGGGGAGATATACTTCTTCAAAAGCGACTTGTGGAAGACGTTGTGGATACGAAAAGAACTTGGAAGTTGTAATTTAAAAGATACTGGGTTTATGAGTTCATAAATGACATAGGGCCCAATGTAACGTGGTGCAAATTTCCCCGAAGGAACTCTAAGACGCAGATTCCTAGTGGACAGCCAGACTCGATCTCCCACTCTGTATTCAGGGCCAGGTAAGCGTCTTTTATTTGCCTGCCGTTTTTGATATTCTTGGGCTTTAACCAGGCTCAGACGAGCCTGGGCCCAGACTGTGCACAGTCGCTGATAAGTCTGTTCGGCAGTGGGATTAACAGACTCGGTGCTACGGAGAGAGTAGTACCTGGGGTTAAAACCATAGTTGCAATAAAACGGAGACATTTTAGTGGTGACGTTAACCCTGTTGTTTATTGCAAACTCTGCTAGAGGAAGAAAGGTTCTCCATTTTTCTTGAGCATCAGACACAAAACACCTTAAGTACTCTTCAAAAGTTTGGTTGAATCTCTCTGTCTGGCCATTGGTCTCAGGGTGGAACGCGGAAGAGAAAGACAGAGAGACCCCCAGACGACCACAAAATTCCTTCCAGAATCTAGAGACAAATTGTACACTCCGATCAGATACAATATTTTCCGGTACACCATGCAAGCGGAGTATGTGATTAATAAAGAACGAGGCTAGACGTGGAGCACTAGGAATTTTCTTTAGGGGTACAAAATGACACATTTTGGAGAATCTATCCACAACAACCCAAATCACAGCAAATCAGTAATGAAGTCCATAGACAAATGGGACCATGGTCTCTTTGGTATAGGAAGGGGATGAAGAAGGCCCTCAGGTAATCTCCTAGGAGTCTTCATCTTAGCACATGTTTCACAGGCAGCAACAAATTCACATACGTCTCGAGACCAGGACGGCCACCAGTAAGAGCGGGAGAGAAGGTATTTAGTCCCAGCGAAGCCAGGATGTCCCGTTAAGGTAGAACAATGAATTTCCTCCAAAACACGAAGACGAAGATTTGGAGGTACAAATAGTTTCCCAGTGGGAGTATTACTGGGAGCAAGATCTTGTGACTTAACCACTAAAGTAGCAAGATCAGGAGTAATAATGGCGAGAACCACTCCGGGAGACAAGATTTTATCTGGGACATCCTTAGGGGCACCGCTGGGACCAAAACTGCGAGATAGGGCATCAGCCCGTACATTTTTAGAGCCTGGATGATAAGTCACTACAAAATTAAAACGTGTGAGGAATAGCGCCCAGCGGGCCTGCCTAGGAGACAGTCGCTTAGCGCTATCCAGATATAGTAGGTTCTTATGATCGGTGAATACTGTGATCTGGTGTTTGGCCCCCTCGAGGAAATGTCTCCACTCCTCGAATGCCCATTTAATGGCTAGGAGTTCTCGATTACCAACGTCATAGTTGCGCTGCATAGGAGAGAATTTCCTCGAGAAGAAGGCTACAGGTTGCAAACACGTAAAATTTTCAGAGCCCTGAGACAACACGGCACCAACCCCCACTTCAGAGGCATCAACCTCAATAATAAATGGGCGATCATAGTCTGGTGGTACTAATACAGGAGCCTCAACAAAACATTTCTTGAGATGTACAAAAGCCTCTTCCGCTTTCGGAGTCCATTTGGTCACATCGGCACCTTTCTTTGTGAGATCCGTCAATGGCTTCACTATAGAAGAGAAATTCTTAATAAATTTTCGATAATAGTTGGAGAAACCCCAAGAAACGTTGCAGGGCTTTAAGGTTGGAGGGGCGTTCCCAGTTTTTAATAGCCATGACTTTTAGTGGATACATACAAAAAGAATCGGGAGTAATAACGTAACCGAGGAAGGTGACCCTTTGAACTCCGAACAGGCATTTGGACAGTTTGGCAAAGAGAGAGTTTTGATGCAACAATAGCAAAACACTCCTAACATGCTCAATATGTGTGGCCCAATCAGGAGAGAACACTAGAATATCATCCAGGTAGACAACCACATAACGATCGAGCAAGTCTCTAAAGATATCGTTAACAAAGTGTTGAAATACTGCGGGTGCATTACATAACCCGAAAGGCATTGCCAAATATTCAAAGTGACCTTCCGGGGTGTTGAACGCAGTTTTCCATTCATCTCCTTCTCTAATCCGGATCAGATTGTATGCCCCACGGAGGTCAATTTTAGAAAACCAGCGGGCACCCACAATCTGAATGAAAAGATCAGGGATCAGGGGAAGAGGGTACTGATTTTTAACAGTAATTTTATTTAATTCTCGGTAGTCAATGCATGGTTGCAGTCCGCCATCTTTCTTTTTAACAAAAAAGAACCCAGCTCCCATGGGAGACTGAGATGGACGGATGTGACCTTTAAGAAGACTATCCTGAGTGTAATCCTGCATAGCCTCACGTTCTGGAGCAGAAAGATTGAAGATCCTTCCCTTAGGGTATTTGGAGTCAGGAAGGAGTTCAATCGCACAATCGTAAGGTCTATGCAGCGGTAAAACTTCAGCAGCTTTAGGATCAAAAACATCATGAAAATCAGACAGAAATTCAGGAAGAAGCGTCTCCTCACTGAGACAATCGGAGGCATGCAAAGCAATACAATGGGAGGAGCACTGATTCCCCCATTTCACTAACTCTTTTTTGGGCCAATCAAAGGTAGGGTTATGGAGGTCTAGCCAGGGAAGCCCTAAAATGATATCAGACGAGAGATCCTCCATAACAAAAAAACTCATGAGCTCCGTATGTATTGAGCCCACTTGCAAAGAGAGTAAGGGGGTTTTAAAATGGATTTTACCCCTGGCCAGTGGAGTAAAATCCGCCCCAGTAACCAACAGAGGAGTATCTAATGATACAAGTTCAATACGTAAAGCAGAAACAAACGAAAATTTAACAAAGTTAGTGGCAGCCCCAGAATCTACTAGGGCCTGCCCAGAAACAGATCTGCCCCCAAAGGACAGAGACACAGGTAACATCAATTTGTGAGATTTTTCAGAAGATACCTGACTGCCTGAGTGGTTCTTCTGAATACCACTCAGGCCCTGAAGTTTTCCGCTGGTGTATGTGGTTTGATGGAACAGTCTCGGATGAAATGACCCGGTTTGCCGCAATACAGGCAGAGATGATTCCGGAGACGATATTCTCGTCTAGCCTTGGTATCCAGTGCTCCCAACTGCATAGGCTCATCTCCAGGGGTGACAGAAGGAGAAACAGATTCTTTAACAGAAAGAGAGGGATAGACAGAAGACTTAGTGGGACCAATCCCCACCCTCTCTTTACGTCTGTCCTGGAGTCTCCTGTCAATGCGGACGGCTAAGGTCATGGCCTTTTCTAAGGTAGGGGGATCAGGGTGACCTACCCAGACATCCTTCACTGAATCATTCAGGCCCTGTTTAAAAAGAGCTTTCAAAGCGGAGTCGCACCAACCTGCTGTTATACTCAACTTCCGAAACTCAGAGCAGTAAGTTTCAGTGGATAGTTTACCTTGCCGGAGGGTAAGAAGTTGGGACTCGGCAAGTCCAATTTGATCAGGCTCAGCATAAATGGCCCCCAAAGACTTAAAAATTTTTTCCAGATCTGTCCACTCCTCTGCCTCAGGGGGGAGTTTAAGGGCCCAAGTCTGTGGATCCCCCTGTAAGAGGGAAATGACCACCCCCACCATCTGAGACTGCAACGCATGAGGGTTGACACAAAAATACAACAGACATGATTCCCTGAACGTCTCAAATTCACCTTGGTCCCCTGAAAACCTATCCGGGAGTAACATTTTAACCCTGGGAAGGGAAATGACAGCAGGTGGTGTAGCAGCGGCCTCAGCTTGATTCTGGGTGAGAGTGTGTACCTGATTGGCCAGTTCAGATACCAAACCTGCCAAACCCTCCATTCGAGTCACAAGGTCCTGAATAGAAGCCATGCCAGTAATGAGTAGAAGGGTAAAGTTTTTTTATGTTTTTTTTAAGGCCTGCTATTCTGTAAGGGAATTGCCAGTTGAGCAATTCTCCAGTGCTGCTGCAAAAACCTGAGAGGAAGGGAATACAGAGACAGTGAGCCCTAAAGTTGACCCAGACCCTGTCCCTACCTACTTGTCTCACTGTCCTAATGACAGGAACAACTTGGAGCCGGTCCCTGCTCTGAATAAGTGACAACACAGAACGCAGACAGGACGCACAAACAACAAAGGGAGGTCAGCTAGCCAAAGGGTCGGTAACAATCGAGCAATTCAGTACAGAATCAAAATTCAAGAGAATAGTCAAAGGAAAGCCAGTGGTCAGAAAATCAGAAGAGCAGGTAACAAGGAACAAGGAGTATAGCCAGTAAGCAAAATGCAATAGCAGGCACCAATGGGAAAGTGAGCAAACAATAAATAGGGAGAAAGAACCCGCCCCAGACTTGATAGGAGGATAGGCTGTCAATCACAAGGCAGGACTAAAGTTAACTCTTAGTGGAGCAGGGGGTGAAGGAGAAGGGCGTGGTGGAAAATCAATTAAGGAGGTGAGGGAATAGGACAGTGTTCAGACAATACAAGAAAAACCCAAGGAAAGAATTACAACCGGGAACGCCTCCTGCGCCGCAGCGTGCGCCTGGAGGACGGCGCCAAAGCCCGGACAGGCAAGGACGTTACAACAGTGCTGTGGAATATGTTGGCGCTATATAAATAAAATGTATTATTATTATTATTATTCTCTGGGTAATAGATAAGATATCGGTGTAGGTGTCTGGCAGTGGTTTATTGTCCTCTCCCTATTAAAAGCACATACACACTAGCCCGAACTAAGTGTGCATAATCCAGTAGTAGTCAGCCACATAAGTGAGCTGCTGACAGCTATAAAAGGTGTAGAGGCAGCCTGACTAATATTGGAGAATATAGTTACATAGTTAGTACAGTTGGAAAAAAATCATATGTCCTTCAAGTTCAACTAGGGGAGGACTAGGGCCTCTTTGCTAAGATCAAGTGTAGTATCTGTTCTTATCAGTAGCAGCTAGTAGGTTGGCTCCGCCAGGGGAAGTCGTTCACCCCCTGTTGGGAGCCAACTGAAGACTGTGAACGTAGGGCAGAGAACCACACCAGGGCTTGCGTTTACCCTGGGATCGAAGCCATTTGGCCGGGAAAGCTTTCGAAGGTCTCATGGTGCAAGTGCCTCTGGGGACAGTGACTCCAGAGGTGCCTTACCTCACTGGGCGGTGGAAACCCACTGAGTATGGCACATTGCACAAGCACTTGAAACACTTTTGAAGCACTCACCCTATTGCTTGTTTTATCCAGCATGGGTAATTTTTATAGATCTGGCGGATAGAACGGGCCAGTACACTGGCACTCTATTCACTTATTTATTCTTTTTTGTTTATCGCGTTTGTCACCGTTTGTTACTGTGTGTGTAGTTGTAGGGGTGCGGAAACCCTTTTGGGTCCTACCCGAAGTCTAGGGGTTGGAGTGTGTGGCCTTCGGGTTCCCTCCTTCCTTGCTCTCCAGTGTCTGTCTCTGCTTTTGTGGAGATAGACAACAGTTGCAGGCTCAATAGTACTCTTGGGGTGGCAGCCCTTGAGGAGACTGATGCAAGTAGCTGGCTTGGTAGTACTCCTGGTGGTGGCAGCTCGGGAGGAAACCAAGTAAGTTCTGACCCTCCTGTTTCGACAGTTGGGTTGGTTCAGCCCCCCTTACTCTTGGGCCTTTTGGCTCTGAGTTTGGGGACAGTTTCGGAGGACCCATTCTCTTTTGAGATGGGTTTTGCGATAGACCGCATCCTTTGCACGTTTTTTCAGTGGCACCCGTCACTTTTTTCTGTGCACTGGTGTTTTGTTGGCACAGCTTTGAGACCTTAAAAATGGGAAAGGGCATGACTTACGGAAATAAATATTCTATGCATTTGTTTAACCATCAATGCTATTCTGCTATAAAAAGGCATCTCATCCGTTTTTTGAAGCTGTTAGCTGTTTCTGCTGTGACCAGCTCCTGGGGTAGGCTATTCCACAGATTCACAGTCTTTACAGTATAGAACCAGCTCCTGGGGTAGACTATTCTACAGATTCATGGTCCTTACAGATTCACAGTCCTTATAGTATATAGCCAGCTCCTGGGGTAGGCTATTCCACAGATTCATAGTCCTTACAGTATAGAACCAGCTCCTGGGGTAGACTATTCCACAGATTCACAGTCCTTCTAGTATATAGCCAGCTCCTGGGGTAGACTATTCCACAGATTCATAGTCCTTACAGTATAGAACCAGCTCCTGGGGTAGACTATTCCACAGATTCACAGTCTTTACAGTATAGAATCAGCTCCTGGGGTAGGCTATTTTACAGATTCACGGTCCTTACAGTGAAGAATCTTTGTCACCTCTGGAGATTAAATCTTTTTTTCTCCAGATGTGGGGAGCGCCCCCTTGTCTACAATACACATGGCCCAATAGATGTGGTTGGGTGAGTCTCCCTTACTTGGCCAGATTCAGCAAATAAGCACAGCCCAATGACATCATCAGGGAGCCTGTGAAATCATACAATGATACCTCCTCCAGGTTTTCTTCTTGCACATGTTGCATTATCTTTCAAACACTAAAGTATACTAACCAGAGGCCCCGGGGAGGTGAAAAACAGTAAACTGCTCACTAAACTAAGTACTGCAGGTCAGCCCTATAAAATTTGGTGTAACCATATACATCACACAATAATGGGGATTTCAGAAAACCCATTTTAACCGTTTTGCATGAATGGTTATCCCATTAATAAGAAATTTACTCCAGAATCCCATATTGAATGTATGCAGTGGTGTAGCTATAGGGGGTACAGAGGTAACATCGCACCGAGCCTTGGAGCCTGAGTGGGTTCAAAGACCCCTATGCCGCATAAGAAGGCATCAGTATAAAATATGAGCACCCTCTGCTGACACCTCCTTTTGACAGTGTGGGGTACATCACTCCATATATACCAGTGTAGCCCTATTTGGGGGGGGGGGGGTATGAGTATTATCCCTCCCGCAACAGACTCTGGCGCTGACCTGTGTGTATAATGGGACCTGAAGCCTTCGCTGAAGGGAAGAGTGTGAACATATATGAAATATATCAGTGCCTCCACCCAGGATAGAGCCTCTGTATTACAGGGAGGATCTCTTCCTGGGACTTACCCATGAAATACAGTTAGTAGCCTTAACAAGGATCACTGTACTAATCTCACAGTCTGAAGAATACATACAGATACCACATAAGGTTATAACAGTAGCTTTATAAGAATCAACAGGGTAATAATACATACATAAAATATACTCAGAACACAGCAATACTACAACAACCAGCAAGTCCTCAACCGTCTTAGGTTATATACCCGGGTATATATATAGATATATAGCAAGAGTCCAGTGCACAATACCTCCAGGCAACAGAAGAGATGCAGGGGCCCCTGTGGATGACTGTGGATCCTCGGATTCTTCCAGGAGATGACAGACAGCCGATCAGGAGATGATGATGATGATGGTGAGATTCTTCACAGGCAGCAAACAGGGCGACGGTGACGGCAGTAGATGCAGGCCTCACTACCCTAACACTGAGTCCTTAACCTGCCAGCTAAACTACTAGTGCCACCGGGCCTCTAACTAGCTAGTTGGCCTTCGGAAGCCTAACCTATCACTGCCCTGAACTATATATATATATGGATCCCTAACTACGGTTACTAGCTAGGTCCTGTGAGTATATAGGGGGTAACACATACCTAACTATATACTGTGAAGTAAAGAGGAACAAGTGGCTCTTAGACTGCCCCAGACATAACATGTCTGTCTCAGCAGCTCTGCTCACATCTCTCCCCCCAGCAGCTCTGCCTCACATGTGTCTGACTCACTGTATTTACAAAACAAAACTTGCACTGAATGCCTGGGGTCTCTGAAGCCAAACTGCAGGGGCGAAGAAGCCAGATACATTATATACTAGTAGAAATGGCAGTTCCCTACACTCTCCCTCTGGTGAAATCTTTACGTCACGTCAAAGACATACAAAGTCATAGTATACAGTCAACATTACCAATGACAATATCAATATGGTTGCTTTTGCATTTACAGAGTCACAACAGGTTAATAGGTATACATGCCAGCAGGAGCGAAAATTGGTAACATATTGACCAAAGTGGACACTGCACCCACCCAAGCATGGTATAAATGAGGCTGAGTAGTAAATCTGGGGTCCCCCAAACTATCATATGTCAGCATAGGTGGAGGGTGTCTAATTCTCTCTCCTCTCCGTACCTCTCTCTGAGGTAAACTAGCATGTCCAGGCCCTAAACTAGGGTTGTCTGCCATGGGAGGGGATGGTGCTGGTGGCGTAGGAGAGCTAGATCCCTGCTCATCTGTAGACACGGATCTAGGTACGAATTCTGGAGTTTGAGGGTTCATAGGTCTCCCTGAAGGAGAAGATACTGGTGATCTAGGAACTTCAGGAGCCACAGTCCAATCACTCTCAGGAGTTTCAGGAAGGTCAGGTGGAATATCGGCTAAGGACTGTGGAGAATCGCAGGCCGAGCCATCATTGGAGATATCCATACCATCAATCTGAGGTACAGGCAACAAATGATTTCTATGCCAAGTCCTGATCCTCCCGTCCCGTCCTTTTATCTTGTAGACTGGTATTCCAGGCAACCGATCTACCACTGTAAAGAGTTCACTCCGCCATCGATCAGCCAGCTTATGTTTTGCAGATGCTCCCAAATTCCGTAGCAGAACATGGTCCCCAGGGTTCAATTCTCGGTATCTTACTCGAAGATCAAATCTCCTTTTATTTCCTTCATTCACTTTGGTCGCATTTTCCTCAGCCAGCTGATAAGCACTCTTAAGCGTTTCTTTCAAACGTGCCACGTATCGGTAATGATCTCGATGACTGATACCATCGGTAGAGACTCCCAACAAGATGTCAATAGGTAGCCTAGGCTCTCTTCCAAACATCAGAAAGTATGGTGAATATCCTGTGCTCTCGTGCCTTGTACTATTATAGGCATGCACCATAGCCTCCACTTTTCGACTCCAGGATCGCTTATCCTCAATTCGTAAGGTACCAAGCATATCAAGTAAAGTCCTGTTAAATCTTTCAGGAAGGGCATCTCCCTCTGGATGGTAAGGCGTCGTCCGACTTTTGCGGATGTTCAACAACTGAAGTAACTCTTTGATCAGGTTACTCTCAAAATCCCGGCCTTGATCAGAATGCAACCGGTGTGGTAAGCCATAATGGATAAAATACTTTTCCCAAAGCACTCTTGCAACAGTGATTGCTTTTTGATCCTTAGTCGGAAAGGCTTGAGCATATCGTGTGAAGTGATCAGTCACCACCAATACATTTCCAAATCCTCTGGAGTCGTTGTCAATACAAAGGAAGTCTATGCAGACAAGATCCATGGGGCCCGAACTCTTCAAGTGTCCCATGAAGGCCGCTCGAACCGGGACAGTCTTCCTCTGCAAACATCTGCGACAGCACCTACACAGACGAGTCACGGTATCTCTCATTTTGGGCCAGTAGAATCGGTCTTGTATTAGGCCATAAGTCTTCTCAGGTCCCAAATGACCATGATAATCATGCAGACTTCGGAAAATCATCTTCTGAAAGCAGCTTGGAATAACTAGTTGGCGCCTTCCAGGGTGATCATGATAAAGCACCACACGATAAAGTAGGCCATTGTCTATTTCAAACTTCTCCCAATCTCGTAGAAGTTGACTGCATTCAGAGGGTAGGGATGTCTTTAACATTTCTCTGTCTTGAGAACTCACTGCTTGATAAAGAGGTCCAATTAAAGGATCAGTCTTTTGACTCCAGATCATTCGCTTTGAAGATATAGAACAACTCTCAAAGGATCCTAAAGCGGCAGGGTAGACAAACATGTCTGGTACAGGTTCGGGACCTCCCCCAATAGAGTCAATAAGCCGAGTTTCAGAAAAGGCTACTCGGTCTTCAACTACAGCAGCCATGGCACACAAAGCTCCTACTCCAGGACTTGGCACTTCTTCCCATTCATCCACTACTTCCGGACTAGGTAATCCAGGCCGTCTTGATAGAGCATCTGCCCCAATGTTCTTAGGCCCCGATTTATACTTGAGTGTGAATTGGTAGTTGGATAAAGCTGCCAACCAGCGATGTCCTGTAGCATCGAGTTTAGCGGTTGACAAAACGTATGTCAGTGGATTGTTGTCTGTTCTTACTTCAAACGTGGCGCTGTATAAATAGTCATGTAATTTATCAACAATGGCCCACTTGAGCGCCAAAAACTCCAATTTATGTACTGGATAATTTTTCTCGCTGGGAGAAAGACTTCGACTTATGAAAGCTATGGGCCGTAACCCGGCCGGGTATTCTTGGTGCAGCACGCCACCTAATCCTTCAAAGCTGGCATCTACATGTAGCACATATGGCTTCTGTGCATCAGCATAAGCCAGAACGGGAGCTTCTGTCAATTTCTTCTTCAACAACTTAAATGCTTCTTCACAATCCGCAGTCCACCTATCGCCAAAAAGGCTTTTGGAAGACCCTTTCTTCTTTCCCGGATCTCCTGCATCACTCTTCAACAGGTCGAGGAAGGCTCGAGCAATTTTTGAATATCCTTCCACAAATCGTCGATAGAATCCACAAAACCCCAAGAAAGATTGCAACTCTGTAATATTTTGCGGTCGGGGCCAATTCACCACAGCTTCAATCTTACCAGGATCGGTAGCAACTCCTTCAGCAGAAACAATATGACCTACATAAGTGACCGAAGATCTACAAAATTTGCATTTGTCAGCTGACAACTTCAGCCCCTCTTCTTTTAAGCGTTGGAGTACTCTCATGAGTCGTTCTTCATGTTCTTCCAGCGTCTTTCCAAACACAATAATGTCGTCAAGATATACAAGGCATTCCCGGGGCACTAAATCACCTAACACTCTTTCCATCAACCTTTGGAACAGTGCTGGCGCACCTTTTGTACCTTGCGGCATACGAGTGAACTGAAAGAAACCCAAGGGGCATATGAAGGCTGTCTTTTCCTGATCCTCAGGTGCCATTGGGACTTGATAGTATCCCGATCTTAGGTCCAGCACTGTGAACCAACAGTTTCCATTCAGAGCTTCCAGAGCTTCTTCAATTCTCGGTAGTGTATACTGATCAGGTAAGGTTCTCCGGTTCAGAGTTCTGTAATCCACACATAGGCGAATTGCTCCAGATTTTTTTCTTACCACCACAATAGGTGAGGCATAGGGGCTCTTACTGTCCACAATGATCCCCTGACCTTTCATTTGCTGTAGAGTCTGTCTTAACTCATCAACATCCTTTGGAGCAACTCTCCGTGGTCGCTCCCGGAAGGGAGTAGAATCGGTCAATCGGAAAGTGTGTTGAGCACTTTTAGCACAACCTACATCCATATCATCTATGGAGAACACTTCCAATAATTCAGACAACTTCTGTGTCAGTCGCTGATTCCAGGCCTCTGGTAAATGTGGATCACTCAAGTCAAGATTGAGATTAGGGATTGCATCTCGGATTTGAATCCTGCACACTTCAGCGTATGGATTTACTCCAAGCACAGGGTAGCAGTGGGCCACATTCTGGTATGGTCCAATTACGATCGGATGCGGTGAACAGTTCCTCACTGTCACACAGGTAGATAACTCCACTTTATTTCTCCAGTCCTTTCTCTCTGGGATCACCATCCAGCCATTCTGGTTAATCATTTCTTCAGGGGTTTCCATAAGGACATAACTCCCCCCTTCAAGCAAATCGGGAGCAATGCTGGAGGCTACTCTCAGAACTCTCTCCCCGCCGGCAGGAACTTCCACGGTTCTCTCACCGATATGATATACCATTCCATGTCGATAGCCAGTAGACAGGGCATCACAGAGTTCTCTAAGATCAGAAGATATATTCACCGGCTGAGCTGCAGGGTTCCAATCTCTTCCAAGAAACTTCTGAAAAGCATAATGCACTGCAGGACAATTAGTGCCAAGTATCACAGGAGCTGCACAAGAATCCCCTGTATCAGGACAGACAAGAGCCGTAATCTTCATGGGAGCGACACTCTGATCTTCTAATTCAGGGACAGCTATAACTACTTGTAGGCTGCCATCTACAGGATATGATCCTGAATTAAGCCCCCACAATTTCATTTGTCCCGTAGACTGAAGAGGTATATCCCTCAATACTTTTGGTAGAACGAGCGATAAATCAGGGTCACTTGAGATCCTGTATCAAACAGGGCAGGAGCGGCATGACCATTGACAGTGACTTTGACAACGGACCTGGAGCCCGCGATAGCGCCTCTGGTCTTTACTCGGCCCGCCTTCCTTCGGTGTCTTTGATTCTGAATAGAGAAGACAGCACTGTGTCCCAATCCCTCACTGTCCTCCGTACACTGTCTGGCAGTATGGCCCGTCTGACCACATTTATAACAGGTTGTAGCATCCTTCCTCCATTGAGTGGCAGTGGGTGGAGTGGCGGACTGTCTAAGTTCTGACCGCTCCGCTGGTTTGTCCTTGTTTGAATTAGGAACAACATCTTCTTTAGAGATGCTTTTCACTTTCTTAGGGGTACTAAAACTAATGTCAGCTTCTTGTTTCTTCACTAACTTCATTAAGTCAGGAAATGGAAGGACTCTATCAGATAGTAAGACCTTGAGTACTTGAGCAAGAGGATGATGAGGTTGTAACCCTCTCACCAACTGACTGGTTCTCATAGCGTCTACCTCTGAAGTAGATATAGCTGCGTGGTACACCAGACGTGAAAGAAGTAGCTGTAAACGGTTAATAAAAGTAGAGACATTTTCCCCTTCTTTTTGACGAACCATTCGGTAATCAGCAACCATCTGGGCAAGGTCATAGTATGGCTCAAAGTGATCAGACAGTACTTGTATATAGTGCAATGCACTCCTTCATGAGAGTCTCTGTACAAGCGGATCAATTCTGCAGCAGGAGACCGCAAACTTTCACTGATACGCTGCCGCTTGCCTTCTTCAGAGCAAGACCATTCCTTCAGGCATTGGAGAGTATGTTCTTTCCATATCTCAAAGTTTTCCTCCCCTTGTGGTACTGGGACATTACCAGAGAATACTTTTAGTTTCTTGTAGTGAGTGGCCTGCAGGCCCTGAGCTAACATTTCAGTCAGCCTGGCTAAAGTGCTAATAGCACTGTCACTAGAGGAACTGCTAGCGACGGCCATACTGGGGGGGTAACTGGCTGAGCGGGGTTCTTCCTTTACCTGAACCAGGGGAGGAACAGGAGGTCGGTAATCCCATGTAGTAGCTAGTGGGAGGTTCCCCTCTGAGCTATATCGCTTCTCCATATCAATGACTATTCCCACTTCTAAATCTCAGCAGTGCCTCCAAATGTAGCCCTATTTGGGGGGGGTATGAGTATTATCCCTCCCGCAACAGACTCTGGCGCTGACCTGTGTGTATAATGGGACCTGAAGCCTTCGCTGAAGGGAAGAGTGGGAACATATATGAAATATATCAGTGCCTCCACCCAGGATAGAGCCTCTGTATTACAGGGAGGATCTCTTCCTGGGACTTACCCATGAAATACAGTTAGTAGCCTTAACAAGGATCACTGTACTAATCTCACAGTCTGAAGAATACATACAGATACCACATAAGGTTATAACAGTAGCTTTATAAGAATCAACAGGGTAATAATACATACATAAAATATACTCAGAATACAGCAATACTACAACAACCAGCAAGTCCTCAACCGTCTTAGGTTATATACCCGGGTATATATATAGATATATAGCAAGAGTCCAGTGCACAATACCTCCAGGCAACAGAAGAGATGCAGGGGCCCCTGTGGATGACTGTGGATCCTCGGATTCTTCCAGGAGATGACAGACAGCCGATCAGGAGATGATGATGATGATGAGATTCTTCACAGGCAGCAAACAGGGCGACGGTGACGGCAGTAGATGCAGGCCTGACTACCCTAACACTGAGTCCTTAACCTGACAGCTAAACTACTAGTGCCACCGGGCCTCTAACTAGCTAGTTGGCCTTCGGAAGCCTAACCTATCACTGCCCTGAACTATATATATATATGGATCCCTAACTACGGTTACTAGCTAGGTCCTGTGAGTATATAGGGGGTAACACATACCTAACTATATACTGTGAAGTAAAGAGGAACAAGTGGCTCTTAGACTCCCCCAGACATAACATGTCTGTCTCAGCAGCTCTGCTCACATCTCTCCCCCCCAGCAGCTCTGCCTCACATGTGTCTGACTCACTGTATTTACAAAACAAAACTTGCACTGAATGCCTGGGGTCTCTGAAGCCAAACTGCAGGGGCAAAGAAGCCAGATACATTATATACTAGTAGAAATGGCAGTTCCCTACACCAGTATACTAAATGGCAAATGTCAGGGGAGAGAGGGATGAGGCTGGTGGATCTCAACATGCCCAATCCTATTGATCTCTATGGCAGCAGCTTACTCCCTTCTCACCATGCATGCATCCTCGGCTGAGTCAGGCATGCATGTGTATTGGGTGGAATAGCTTTTGGATGCACAAGCATTTGGTATTTAGCTATCCCATTTGTATGGCTATCCTAAGGTTAATTCTCTGCCACAGCATCTCATCTTTATACCCTGCTGAATAAGCTAAGGACGCCGAGCTGGCGGTATACTAATATTTAGTCATGTAGAATCAGTCACGTCCAGCTCTTCTCATGGTGATACATTCAGCCGCTCGGTTATTCTGCCTTGTACGGTAAATTTAGTGACAATCCCATGTATTATACTACTTACTATCACCAGCAGATTTATGGCGGAGCGGGCACTAGGATACAGACAACCGTGTGATGTATATTTCTAGCCAAGTTAAGGACAGTCTCCAGACGGAGATTACAAAGTATTGTTATGAGTAATGCCGTAAATAGAATGGATGTTCTTCTGAGATATTCATAGCCGAAAAGTTAATAGATGATTCATTCTCCTGTATCTCCATCTCCTGTGCAAAGAGCGGATCTGTATATAGCTCTGTTCACATCACGTCTATCAAATGTGTTCTGCATAGAACCAGGTAAGCTCCTGCCATATATGCTGAACGTATACTGTATATAGGGCTGCAGTCACCCAAAGAGCTGCCCTTTTTTATGTCCCTCAGGCCATTATGTCTCATATCCCCCTTTTTTGATGTATAGATTTTTTTTTTTACAGTGAGATCCTCTTGGTGATCTATTGCATTATAGGCCTTTACATTAGGACACGTTGCAGCACACTGTTGGAGGCAAATGCCAGAAAATCTTCATGACCTGTACGTCCGATAGAAGGCTGAGTGTGAACAGAGTGAAATGTCTGCATGAGAGGAAGGCACCATGTGACAAAAGGTGGAAACCGAAGGCACGGTCTAGAACAGTGGGCCTCATTTATGAAGGCGGATACGCCACGAAAGTGGCCAAAAAAAGCACCTTAACTTGGCGCATTTTTGGTGCATTTCAGCCTCTGTGTCATGTTCTCAGTTTTTTTAGACAGTGGGTACAGCAGCGTGGGAATCTAGACGGGCCAGGGCATGGGTGCCCCAGTCTGCCAGATTTGTGATCAGGCAACCTACAGTACATGCACCAGATTTACTAAGAGGTCGGAACCTCTTAGTAATCCTAAGAATTTGTGCACCCGTCGGAGAATCCATTAAGATGGGCGTAAGAATCACCACCCTTAATAAATTGCCTCCAGTGTTTGTCAACCTTTTTAAGTTCCAACCAGATATGCCCAAAACACTGCAGTGAGCAGGTATAAATGTCACGAAATAAGTCTCCGTCAGCAGTTGTATCAGATTTGATAGGAAGAATGGCGCAGCATGCAGCATTATTTTTCCCATTAAAATGACGGACACCATGATATAACCCTGGCAGACCCCATTATAAGGCATTGGAATCTGTGGAGAAAGGTGGGGGGGGGGGACTTGGGACCCATTACATGATGTCCATGTAATTCAGCTTTAATGGGTTTGGCTTCAATGTGAAGAGGGGAGTAAAATTTTTTGGGGACTCTTTAGTGCTTCAACACAGTATAATGCTCCCCACAGTATAATGCTCTCTTATTGCCCCCACAAAGTTCTCCTGACAACATAATGCCCCCTCAGTGTCCCACACACATAGTATAATGGCCCCTTCTGTGGCCCCATACACATGGTATAATGCCCCCTCAGTGTCCCACACACATAGTATAATGGCCCCTTCTGTGGCCCCATACACATGGTATATTGCCACCCTCAGTGTCCCCACACATGGTATAATGGCCCCCACATACAGGGAGAAAGCACTGAGCTGGATTCATTACTCACTGCTCTGTCCCCGCTTCTTCTCTGCACCTGGGTCTGATGTGACATCAACACTTGGTGCCGAGATCAGAGAGAAAGTGGAGGCAGAGTAGTATAAAATAAATCCAGTACACCGCTCACTCCCCATGGCACCCATAACACCAATGAGTCCTTGATGGAAATGCTCATTGCACTTCTACACTTCTAGGATGGGCAGATGGCAGGCAGAGTCACGCTGCCCTAAGTGACCTATTTCTGAGTTGCCGGGGGTCACTGTCTTATTCAGTGAACCAGAACTCAATGTATTCCTATGGAACTCAGTACAAGACTGTCATAGCTATGCATTGAGAGTTCTGGTTCACTGAATAACGAAGTGACTTCCAGCACACAGAAACAGGTCACATGGGGCAGTGCTGGGCACTAAATCTGCTGAATAACACAACCAGTAAGTTTAACCCCAAAGATCCATCCATGTGAAAATGAGAGGGACAATAAGAAAAAGTCAACTGCTTCTTTAAGTATACTTTCTTTTTTTCCACTAACTTCTTCTCTGCACAGAGTAAAGGTCACACAACTTTATTGGAAAATATGGATTGCCTCAGAGCTATTTATTTTAAATTGCTTTAAAGGTTTACCTTGTCTGACCTAAATCAATTTACTCGCAGAATTATACAATGTGTATTGGACTCAAGAAATTGCTAAAATATGAAAGAGGTGAAATATGTTCTTAAAATGAAAAAATGCGCTGGCACCAGAGGATCCAGATGATGCACCCGACACTACATTGGCTATTATGTTAATACAAACAGTCACAAATATCACACCACAATAGAAAACTTATCCAACCAAAAAGCAATACCAATATCTGAATGCAAACAATTGCAATTCTCTGACATCCAGGGAAAATAGAATATCGTAATATGATAATTAACCCCTTATAGAGCTATTCACAGAGGTCCATAAAGATTGCACTGCTAGGTAGCGTAGAGTATGCTACTGAACAGATGAGGACAAGCCTATATTGGTGAGGCTAATCCCTATTTCAGAGATAACATGCGCAGGGGGTGTAACTACTGCCATAGCAGCTGTAATAATAATAATAATAATAATAATAATAATAATAGTCCTTTAATAGTCCCGCAATGGGGAAATTCAGTGTGTTACAGCAGCAAAGATAAGATAAGATAAGCAGATACAAATACAAATACAACATGTACAGGAATGTTCCAAGGTAAGAGGCATTACATTAATAGCAGACAGACAGATAGGGCGTAGCAGAGGGGGGGGGGGGGGATTTAACAGGCAGAGAGATATTTCAGTTCTCTGTGTGTATTGATCTCCGCTTAGGTCGGTGTTGGTTGTACAGCCTAACCGCGGTGGGGAGGAAAGACTTCCGATAGCGCTCCTTCTCACAACTAGGGTGGAGCAGTCGGTCACTGACAGTACTGCTCAGCGCGATCACAGTCTCATGCATGGGATGGGACTTCTTCTTCTGCATGGAGCTCACCACGGACAGTATCCTTCTGTCACCCACCACCTGCACTGGGTCCAGTGGGCTCCCCAGGACAGAGCTGGCCTTTCTAATCAGCTTGTCAAGTTTATTTCTGTCCCTGGTTGATATACTGCTCCCCCAGCAGGCCACTCCAAAGAAGATGGCTGATGCCACTACCGAGTTGAAGAAAGTTCTAAGAAGTGCCCCCCGGATTCCAAAGGCTCTCAGTTTCCTAAGCAGGTAGAGCCTGCTGTGGCCCTTCCTGTACAGGGCCTCCATATGATCTGCCCAGTCCAGCTTATTATTAAGGAGCAAACCCAGGTACTTATAGGTGTTCACAATCTCGATGCCCGTCCCCAGGATGTCCACTGGTTTAGGAGGGCTTCTGCCTTTGCGGAAGTCCACCACCATCTCCTTGGTCTTCCCCGCGTTAATCTTCAGGTGGTTCCAGTGGCACCAGTCCACAAAATCCTGGTTCAGTTCTCTGTACTCCCTGTCATCATCATCTGTGATGAGACCCACTATTGCAGAGTCGTCAGAATACTTCTGTAGGTAGCAGCTGGATGAGTTGCACCTAAAATCTGCAGTGTACAGTGTGAAGAGGAAAGGGGCAAGAACCGTACCCTGAGGTGCCCCCGTATTACAGATCACGGTACCTGACACACAGTCTTGGGCTCTCACGTATTGAGGTCGATTTGTGAGGTAGTCTAGGATCCAGTTGGAGAGGTGGTGGTCCACTCCAGCAAGGCCCAGCTTGTCCCTCAATAACCTGGGCTGTATGGTGTTAAAAGCACTGGAGAAGTCAAAGAACATTATTCTCACTGTGTTCCCTGGTTTCTCCAGGTGAGACAGAGCCCTGTGCAGAAGGTGGATGATGGCATCATCTACCCCAATGCCCGGCCGATAAGCAAACTGGAGGGGGTCCATAGCGGGGCTTACTAGAGGGCGGAGATGTGTGAGAACCAATCTCTCCAAGATCTTCATCAGGTGGGATGTCAGTGCTACAGGTCTGTAGTCGTTGAGGTCCATAGGGTGGGGTTTCTTTGGAACTGGTACCACACAAGAAGATTTCCATAATTCAGGGACTATTTCCTGCCTCAGGCTCATATTATACATATATGTAATTATACCACACAGCTGGTCCCCACAAGTCTTAATTAGCTTGCACTGATGTCATCTGGCCCTGCGGCTTTTCTCGCCTTGATCTTTTTCATCTCCTTCCTCACCTGGGCCCGTGTGAAGGTCAGACTGTGGCCAGATAAAGACAGATTTCTGAATTTACTGGTCTGTTGGGAAGTGGCCGCATGGGGAGAAGTCATTGTGGTGGGGGGAGCTGAAGGACATACTGGGGTGGGAGGAGCTGGTGTGTGATCAAATCTGTTGAAGAATAGGTTTAGTTCATTAAGCCAATTAACATCTGCCTCAATCTGGCAGACTGTTTATGACCCGAAATTGACTTAAGCCCCTCCCAGACCCCCCTTATGTCTTTTCTTTCCATTTGCTTTTCCATTTTTTCTTTATAACTGGCTTTTCCCTGCCTGATTTGATGCCTCAGCTCCTTTTGTACTTCCCTCAACCCCTCCTTATCTCTTGTCCTGAATGCCATCTTTTTCTCCTTAAGTAGTGTTTTTATATCAGAGTTAATCCATGGTTTGTTGTTGGAGAAGCACCTCACCACTTTTGTGGGTACTGTGTTGTCCACACAAAAATTAATGTAGTCCGTTATGCAGTGTGTGAGTCCTTCTATATCTTCTCCATAAGAATCCTGCAGAACTTCCCATGCGGTTGTGTCAAAACAATCCCTCAGAGCCTCATCACTCTCCTCGGACCATATCCTCACTGTGCGGGTGACAGCTGGTTCTCTACGTACAAGTGGCTTGTACACAGGTCGGAGATGTACTAGGTTGTGATCCGATCTCCCCAGGGGCGGTAGGGCTGATGAGTTATATGCCTCCCTCGCGTTGGCAAAGAACAAGTCCAGTGTTTTGTTGTCTCTTGTGTGGCAGGTTACATACTGTGTGAAACTGGGCAGTGTGGATGATGGAGAGGCATGGTTGAAATCACCCGACAGAAGAAAGAGGGCCTGGGGATGTTTTAACTGTAACTGGCTCAGCGTGGCTTGTAGGACCTCGCAGGCAGCGTCAGCTTTCGCAGAGGGGGGGACATATGCAGCTATCACGATGACATGTGATAGTTCCCTTGGTAGATAGAAAGGTCTCATGCTCACAGCTAATAGTTCAATGTCCTTACAGCAAGTTTGCTCCTTAATCACAATGTGCTTAGGATTGCACCATCTATTATTCACAAACATTGCCAGCCCCCCTCCTTTCCTCTTACCGCTCTCCCTTGTCCTGTCTGCCCGAAGGAGTTTAAAACCATCCAAGGAGACAAGAGGGTCAGGAGTAACTTCAGTGAGCCAAGTCTCTGTAAGTAGCATCATGCTGCACGCCCGAAACTCCTGATGATGCCTGGTGAGCGCTGTTAGTTCATCCATCTTGTTTGCAAGAGATCTCACATTGCCCATGATGATGGAGGGAACAGCTGGTCGGTAACGCCTCTTTTTAATCCTCTGAAGAGTACCAGCTCTGCATCCCCTCACCCGCTTTTTCTTTCTCCAAAGCTCGCGGGGGATGTGTGACCAGATGGTATGCCGCCCTGCTGTGCCTCTGAGCTGCAGAATTTCCTCTCTTGTATAGACAAAGGAATTGTCTGCATACACAAAAGATCCCATTTTCAAGCAGAACAAAAAGACAGATAAAAAACAAAAAAAGTATCACAAGGGTCCAAGTCTTTGTGTGTGTTTCTTCATAGTGCAAAGTCCTTAAGTAGAGAGGTACAAAACGAGACATAGAAAGAAAAATAAGATAGAGAGTCTCAGAGCTGCTGTAGCTGGCAGCCACTCCCAGCGGGAGCCCCAGTCTAAAGCTTGCTATGGGTCCCCGACTTTCCCCCTTATGAGTGTGGATATGTTAATGTGCTGGTCATGCCACTTTTACATGACATGAGGAGCACATAACATGCCCATGTCACCATTAAAATGACACATCCTCTAGGTCCAAGAAAGTTACCTCCTTTCTGGGGACTCCAGGAAGTTACCCCATTTTCGGGAGCCTCCTGAGCATTTCAGGAAAGTTGGACTAAAAATGAACCCTGGTACACAAATCTCAACAAAACACTCACAATATCACCTGCCCATATCATGGAAAAATAGCAGCGTGCAACGTCTGTTGCATAAAATTTTGTGCCCTTAAAACACCTTAGGCAGCTCCGTATGCAAAAAAAAAATTTAAAAAGTTATTAATGTCAGAATACGGTGACCCAAAGAAATTTTGAGAATTTTGTTTTATTTTTCAAAGTTTTAGATTTTTGTAAAAGTCAACTCATGGTAAAACTAATGCCGTAATTGAACCAACCAGAATTTCTTTTGTAAATGTAACAAGTAGAATACAGGGAATGTCATTTTTACTGCCCAGTGAATGTCAAAAAACAAAACTAATAAAAAAAATTGCTCAAATGCAGTTTTTTCTAATACTCAATTCAGATTTTTTTTTTCCAGCTTCCCAGTACATTGTACAGAATATTACCATTACAAAGTAGAATTTGTCCAACAAAAAATAAGCCCTCATATGGTTCTGAGAACGGAAAAATATAAACTAAATTGCAAAAATTTAAAATAGGTGCAATTTGGGGTTCTATTTTGGCCAAACCTCAGGTTTCTATTCTGGCTCCAATTCAGGGTCACATGATCATACCAGCGGGTGACATTGACTGTCTTGATTTTCTTGTAATCCTGGAATATCATGGACCGCACACATTCTCAGGAAGAGTAAAAAGATTGGCAATGTCTTCATGTTCGGCTTCACTTACAGATTTCATTATGACATACAATAAAGTTTAGACAGAACGTTATCTGCAGATTCATTGTAACCAGAGCCACAGAATTCCTATTTTCATTGCTCCTTTAGAGCCACTTTTATGTTGGAGCGCTGAGGGTTTGGTTTTATGTTCCAGTGGCTGATTCGGTATTAGACTTTCTTCTGTTGTATTTACAACCACCGAGCATGAGCTACATTTACGGAAAAACCTTGACAAGTTTAAGGTCATTTTGTTGTGTTAGAAGTAGACATTTTATACCCAATTCCAAACATTTTTATTCAACTGCAAAGCATTTATTTCAGAATTTTTGCCGGATGATTTTTTTAATTATTTTTTTTATCATTTTAACAAAATTAATAATTAAATTTAAAACTTCGTCCTTATGTAGAAGCGATGAAAGAGATAAAATTCATGAATAGAACAGCAAAAAAAATCTCAGTTTACTGCACTGCTGCACTAGCAAAGGGTGATCTTAGGTCATATTCACAAGACAATGATAAACGGCCATGTGACATTTTCATATTGTGTGAATAAGGCCTTACAATCAGAGCTGCAGTTTTCTGTCTGCTAGTTTTATCCCAAACCACAATATCTGCAGCACAGTTTAGTGCAAGGTCTGCTGCATCACTACTACATGTGACAGGATGCAGACTCAGCACTACTACATCTAATATAGTAAACTTTTCTACATCTGATAAACTCAGTACTGCTACATCACTACTGTATGGGACAGAATACATTGCTGAGCCTATTAAAGGGAAGCTGTTAGGTCAAATTGGAACAATAAACCAACCACAGGTCCTTATAGACTGGGGGTTTAGTGTCCCAAATTGCCCTGTTGTAAAGCAATCCATGCAAAAAAAAACAAAAACCCCTTATACTTACCTAGAGATGAGTCTCATCGGACTCATCTCCCGGCACCTGCACAGTTCTTCAGTACAGGATGTACATCCCGTCTTCACTGCGCAAGTGCCAGAGGTACGGCGCATGTGTACTGAATTCACAATGTTCTCCTCTGGCTTCAGTGAAGGATTGTGCCGACACGGAGAATACAGCGGCAGGGGGAGTATAAAGGTTTTTTTTATTTTTATTGTGGGCACAGATGGCTTATAACAGGGCTATTTGGAACATTAAAACCTGGTCCATAAGGATCTGTGGTTGGTTTAGTGTTCCAAACCCCCCTGACACATTTTCTTTAAAGCTAAGACCCCACATTGCGGAAACGCAGCTTTTTTAGTTGCAGTTAAACTGAAGGCAAACCAAATATTAGCCCTCAGGGCCTATGTAACTGTCTGGGTAGCTCATCTACTAATACGGTGGCCTGGATAAATACTGTACTGCCAGAGGTGGACTTACTCCACTTACGCACTATGGACCTCCGGAATGATGCATCTTGCTCCTTTACTTACTGGCCATGGATTGCCAGAATAATGCATCTTGCTCCTTCATTTGCCAACCATGGACCACTAGAAGAATGTATCTTGCTCCCTTACCTACTAGCCATGGACTGCCAGAAGGAAGCAACTTGCTCCTTCACTTTCTGTCCATGGACTCCAGAAGGATGCATCCTGCTCCTTCATCTGCTGGCCACAGACTGCCAGAAGGATGCATCTTGTTCCTTCGCCTACCAGCCACAGACTGCCAGAAGGATGCATCTTGTTCCTTCGCCTACCAGCCATGGACTGCCAGAAGGATGCATCTTGCTCCTTCACTTTCTGTCCATGGACTCCAGAAGGATGCATCTTGCTCCTTCACCTATTGGCCACAGCCTGCTGGAAGGATGCATCTTGCTCCTTTACATGCTGACCATGGACCGCCAGAAGAATGCATCTTTCTCCTTCACCTACTTGCCATGGACTTCCAGGAGGAAGCATCTTGCCCCTCCACTTCCCAGTCATGAACCAACAAAAGGATACAAGCCATAGAGCACGCAGCCATACACTAACTCCTGATGCCGGAGTACGGTATGCTAGGACCCAGGGCAGTGGCTCTACAAAAAAATAGGTTCCTTTAATCCTTGCCTGGTAACCAGCCCTCTCAGAATTTGCTCAGTAGAGCAGTCTACCAGTCCAGGCTTCTGTGTAACAATTCATTTAATCTTCACTAAAAATCTGTACAATGACCATTGTAATGTGAAATCTCCCCAGAATGCAAATTGCCAGAGCAAGAAAATTTCAGCTCTCAAACTGCAGAACTGTGATTGCAGCTCTGGGGTATAATAACTCAGAATTGGAACATAATCAGCTGTGTAGATAAATTCTATACATAAACTGTAAGATGCACTGTAGTTATAAGTCAGACGTTCTGCATTAACTAACCCTCACAGATGACGCACATATACATCATTCTGTGTCAAGGGGTTAATACAATTGCTCAGTCACCATACATCTTGCATCATTGATGGCAGCTCATCCCATTTACACAGGGAGCTGTACCGCCGGCAGCAACGATTCTTGCGGCTGCATAAAAGATGCAAACAAGCGTTTGCTCATCGTGACAATTTCAGTACAGCGCAGAGGAATATGTTGGTGCTATATAAGCAACAGGATATTGCTGTCTTTCCAAATCAACATAGTAATAAAGTAGCAACTGCTGCAAAATCTGCGACAAAGGAAACTTTCAGATAATTTATATGCAAAGCAAGAATGTCTGCATCTGATAGGCTGAGATCATGGGAATTATTATGACTTTTTGACGGATAGCTTTTGGCTGGAGAGGGAGTTCAAATGAGAATCAGCAGAACTGATCCCTGTACGCCATATGCATATAACGGAGTACAATGTCTACAGCTGTGTCATTGTAACCTACTTTAGCGCTCCCCAGACAATAACTCTGACCACTGAAGCTGATAGAAACACTTTTACCATTATCCTGCTGTCAGGCTGACAATGTTTGCAAGGCTGAATAACTTCTCCTCACTCTTCTCCTGGATCATCATCTCTTACAATTCTTCCTAGATGATATATAGTTTGCAATATCTACTGCTCAACAATGAAATTGCAACACCAGGAAGGAAAGTCTTGGAATTATGGAAATCTCACGATGGATCGACATGTTAATGATGAAATGAGGAAAAAATGGAAAAAATCTATTCAGTATCGAGTATGAGCGTCAGAAATACTGAGGAAGGTTATGTCATATTGAATGCTCTTGGGGATCAAGTTAACAAGACTGGCGACTGACAGTTCCCTCTATAATTGTTGATCAATGACGCCCCGTCCTGAGGCGCTGAAGGCCATGGTAGCACATTTCGGCCACACAGGCTACTCACGGTGACAAGAGCAATATGGGACCTGGCATTGTCCTGTTGAAAAATAGACACATTGGAGAAATGGCCGTTCCACTGGTTCCATGACCAAATCAATGTGACGTCGAGCTGTTAGTGTACATGAAATGAAGACTAGAGGAATCCAGCTACCTAAATTATTCCAATACATACCATAATCCCAGGAGTAGGACCGGTGTGATGTTCCCTTGTGAAGGCCTCTTCACGGTGTTGAACACGTGGTCTCCAGACCAATCTCTGGTTAGCATTGTGTCCGAGACTAAAGTGGACTCATCACTGAAGAGGATAGACCTCCATTCCAGCCTCCATTGCCATCTTGTTGTGTACCATGATAGCCTTTGAGAGCGGTGGCAAGAGG
Source organism: Leptodactylus fallax (assembly GCA_947044405.1). Lineage (NCBI taxonomy): Eukaryota > Metazoa > Chordata > Amphibia > Anura > Leptodactylidae > Leptodactylus > Leptodactylus fallax. The sequence continues at coordinate 538,744 of CAMRHE010000405.1, read as the reverse complement.
TCAATGGAACACCTGTAGCTGGACGTCTGGACAGTAGCCCAATGTTGTGCAAATGCTTTCTGATGGTTTATGCCATCATGTTTGCATCCCTAAGCTTGAGATGCAGCATCCATTTTCACCTGCAGTACAGAATGGATCACTATGCACAATTCTTCCATTTAGGCGATCTGTCCATGCAGAGGTTCACATCCACGCACCCCATGCTATCAATCCAGTTTGTCTTTGTTCTCCCAATCACCAAGACACACAACATAGAACAATGCTGACATCTTGGCCTAGGCATGTAGTGATCTGCCAAAGTGGTATACCAAGGTCTCTCAGCTCAAAGATTCTGTCCCTCTTAGTCTGTGACAAGTGACAATAACTGGCATGTCAATGAACAGGAGACATTGCACGATCATCTCAAACTTCCTGATTTTTAAGGTTTCATGTGGCTAATAAACTTTGCTTTCAATCTTACTTTTGTGTCCCTTCCACATGCCACAGATTGGAAACAGAAAATTTTATCCTCTGCAGATCTTAGCGACTCCTGCTACTTCTTCAATTTGCCTAACCTTACTGCTTCTCCTTCTTGGTGCTGCAACTTCATTGTTGAGGAATGTATACTATATCTACATATCAGAACAGGGAGTAGCCAGAAGCCAAGGGCCCCTGTGCAGGAATGGCATATGGGGCCCCTGTACCCGCAAATCTTTATCACAGGTACACACCTAATACCATATGTCTTTCTAGCAATGCTCCCGTTTTTGTGCGCCATGAAATACATTGTAAGGAGGTAGTGAATCCTACCCTACTACATCCATCTTCTAGATTTTGCCTCTCATCCATCACCGGCTTGTTAGCTGTGCATTAAGGACTGTGGGTTTTATTTAGTAGATATTGCATCATTATTAACTTCTGAGGAGCGCGGTATAAATCTTCTTTATATATTAAGCGTCTTGGGAGGATTTCCAGTAACCTGTAAACTATCTCTATCCTTCTTCTTGCACAATTAGCGTCAAATTTTGCAACTGTTCTACAAAACAGCTCAGGTCTCTTATAGGATTATAGAAGCGGAGGACTACAGACCCCTGTACAATACTCCTACCAAGGAGATGAAACCCTCTGCTGACTCTCAGTGTTTATGGAAACAGAGTTGGAGCTTGGGAAGAACATTGCTTTCGGAGGTGTCCCATGGTTCCATGTAAGTAATTGGGTGGGTGAAGACCTGTAGGACCTCCACTCACCAGGCTTCACAGCAATTACAGCATGAAGACATCCAAAGGATTTCCAACTCCTTTGAGTCTGCATTTCCTGATCTTAAACAAAAACTATTCTGACCCGCGGCGTGTACAATAAGCTTTTATTTCTCATGCTGTATGCCGTCTTTAAAAACCACAATTTTATATTACTTTAAAGTTTTCTTTCTTTCCAATGCTTACCTATGGGAAATTAAAGAAAATCCTTTTCTTTTTGTTTTCATCTACTTGGGGTAGGTGTCAGTGCTCCCAATAGAAAGTGTTCTGAGCAGTGTTTATGAGCAGTACCCAACCAAGGGTCCTTGGGAATGGCGGGGCAGATCTATACAGATCCTGTACACATCTACAGTACTGTGCAAAAGTTTTAGGTTCTGTAGGTGAGAAAAAATTGCTGCAAAGTAAGAAAGCTTTCAAAAATAGAAGTGTTAGGGTGGGTTCACATTAATGTTATTTAATGTCCGTTGTTCTGGTCCGTCACAGGACCCCTCTGGAGTCCGTCTGCATTCACCCCCAAGATTTCTTCCATTATGTTTCTCTCTTTTCTGTGCATGATTTTTCTTTTGTTGCAAATGTAAACAAACATGATAGAAGAAAGCATCCGCCATGTTTTTTATATTATAGTCAATGGGAACGAACGCAGATGGAGAAGGCTCTTCACTCCTATGACTCTTGGTAGCCTATTTTTGTCAATTAATAAAATGAAGTGAATGAAGAAAAGAGAAATGTAAATCCCATCAATATTTGGCGTGACCTTTGCCCTTTGCCTTCCATTAATTCTTCTCGGTACTTGCAGACAGTTTTTGAAGGAACTCAGCAGGGAGGTTGTTCCTGCCATCTTGGAGAACTAAGCACAGATCTTCAGTGGATGTAGGCTTGCTCCAATCCTTCTGTCTCTTCATGTCATCCCAGACAGACTGGATGATGTTGAGATCAGGGCTCTGTAAAGGCCATATCATCAATTCCATGCCCAATGATATCTCATCTTGCATACAGGCTAGAGGTGGCCCAACCTTGTACTAGAGCTTCCTTTTAATTGTACAGTTTCCCCAATGAACTTCTCTTTCACTGTAATACTATAATCACTTACATATATCATCATTATCAGGGGTGAACCTAGGCTCTCTGTTGCCTGAGGCGAACTATAGAAAGGCGCCCCCCTACCTGGCTATCTTCGGTTGCGTAATGGGCCCCTAATTAATAAACACACCCCCATTGGCAGATCAAAAAATCCCCTTATTTGGCCCCCTCATAGTATAACATCCCCTTTTTTGGCCCCCACAGAATATACAACTGTATTTTTTTTTTTTTGGCCTGCCACACGATCCAAGACCCCCCTTTCTTTTGGCACACAACACAATACACAACCTCCTTTTTCTGACTCCCCACATGGAATATAACCCCCTATTTTTCACCTCCACATGGTATATGCCCCCCCTTTTTTATGCCTCCCCACACAGTATATGCCCCCCCTTTTTTATGCCTCCCCACACAGTAAATGCCTCCCCTTTTTTATGCCTCCCCACACAGTATATGACCCCTTTTATGCCCCCACAGTATATTACCCCACTTTTTATGGCCCAGTATATGTCACCTTTTTTATGCTACTCCCACAGTATATTACCCCTTTCTTAAGCTCCCCCCAATATATGACCCTTTTTGACCCCACACAGTATCTGACCCTTTTTATGACCACCACACAGTATATCACCACTTTTTATGTCTCCCACAGAGTATATGGCTCCCTTTTTTTTAACCCCACACAGCATATGATCCACGTATTTATGGCCCCCACACACTTTATGACCCCCTTTTATACCTCCCACACATTATATGATCCCTTTTTTCAAACGCAGTGTATGACCCCCTTTACTTACACACTCCCCACCAGCACTAAGTTAAGGACGCCCATGCACATTGCTTGGACCAGCTGCCAATCTCTGTGGGTAGTCCTACTCCACTCCTCTTTTACAATGCATTCAGAAAGTTTTCAGACCCTTTAACATTTTTACATTTTGTTCTGTTAAGGTCTTGTACTAAAAAAAAACATGAACCTACATTCAATACCCCATACTGAGAATGTGAAAACAGAATTTTAGGAATTTTTGCAAACTAAACAAAAAGGAAAAAGTACAATGCATGACGTAAGTATTCATAACCTTTGCTATGGAACTTGATGTTTCTACACCTTGGATAGAGTCCACCATTCAGTTGACTGGACATTATTTGGAAAGACGCCCCCTGTCTATAGAAGTCTCACAGCTAACAATACATATCAGAGCAAAAACCTAACCATGAGGAGGAAAGACCTCCCTGTAGAGCTCAGAGACAGGATTGAGTGGAGGCAAGGATCTGGAGAAGGGTATAAAAATAATTCTGCTGCACTGACAGTTCCCAAGGACATAGTGGTCTCCATAATTCTTGGAATAACCAGCACCCTTCCTAGAGCTGGCCGCCCACCAAATTAAGCAATTGGGGGAGAAGGGCCTTGGTAAGAGAAATAGCCAAGTACTCAATGGTCACTCTGGCTGAGTGGCCCAAAAGAAACCTCTATCGAGTAAGCCGTGCCAAGTGTTTGCAAGAAAGCACCTAAAGGACTTTCAGAAGATGAAAGAATCTCTGCTCTGATGAAACCAACCTTTTGCCTCAATTCTTAGCATCTTGTCTGGAGGAAGCCCAACTATCACTTGCCCAACACTATCCCTAAGCATGATGGTGGCAGCCTCATGCTATGGGCATGTTTTTCAGTGGTTGGGACAGAGAGATTGGTTAAGATTGAAGGAAAGCTGAACAGAGCAAAGTCCAGATATTTGTAATGAAAACCTGATCCAGAGGTCTCTGGACCTTAGACTGGGCCAAAGGTTCACCTTTCAACAAGACACTGACCTTAAACCAAGACAATACAGTCCTGACCTGAACTCAATCAAACATCTCTTGAGAGACCTGAAGATGACTGCCCACCGATGGTCTCCATCCAACCTGACAGCTTGAGAAGATCTGAAGAGAAGAATAGCAGAAAATCTCCATACTCAGGTGTGCATACCTAAGAAGACTGAAAGCTATAATCTCTGCCAATGCTGCTTCAACTAAGAACTGAGTAAAGGGTCTGAATACTTACAACAATGCAAGATTTTAGTTTATCAGTATGGCGTACTAAGTATAGAATGATGTGGAATAACTTGATTTTTTTTTTTAATTTTAGTACAATACCTCAACATAACAAAATGTGAAGAAGTGAAAGGGTCTGAAGCCTCTCTGAATGCAATGTATCTTGTGATGTGGCCATTAGAATCACCTGGTAAATAACCTTAGATTTGTGGCATTATATGGAGGAGAGAAGCTCCGAGGCTTCACTAGAAGTGACTTTGCTGTGTGCATGCAGAGAATAAGACTTGATGTAATAGCAGGAGCCCAGAGGCATAGATCATTCTTTCAAGGTCTGTTTTCTATCGTCTCGCTTTTCCACCTTTGTTGTTTTAGGGCATCAGTTATGACAACTATTTAATAAGTCGCTTTTCAGGCTCAAAATGTCCTCTTCATCTTATTGTATATGAGACGTGCAGAACATGATGGTGCTCAGTACTACAAGAACACGGCACAAATGTACAATAGAGATAACTGCACCAGCTCTGTAGCATCTGTTACCTGACATCCTCCTGCACAAAATAGCTACAATATGTACATAAAAATTGTAAAGTAGCAGACCAGATTATAGTAAAAACATTGATGTGCACTCTATGGTCTTAAAGGAGAAGTATCAGATTTATAGATTTAAGTAGTAGGAGCTCAGAGGTGTCATTTCAAGCTCCACCGGTTCCTAGTGTCAATGCTACCTATAATAATAATAATAATAATAATAACTTTATTTATATAGTGTCAACATATTCTGTAGCACTTTACACCACCGATAGATAGATAGATAGATAGATAGATAGATAGATAGATAGATAGATGTTATAACACTTGGCGTGCCCAAGTGACCCCGAACACAATGACGTCATCGAGGAGACAGAGTGCCAAATGCCGCAAGGAGGACCAAAAGAGATGAGGAAAGGTGAGTATAAATGTTGTTTCTTATTTTTTACACCTCCCTGGGCCTCCATCTACTTCCGGTTCTATGCAAACTTGTTTCGACCTGAAAAGAATCAGGGACCAGAGCCACCCGAATCCGAAACGAATCTTAGGACGTTCGCCCATCTCTAGTTAAAGGCAACTGCTTATGTAATTGCTCCAATAAAAGATTATCCATAATTCCTTTAGGCTACGGCTACCCGGCAATTTTGGGTGCAACTCCCTTTGCACGACCAAAGATCATGGGGTTGCCTTGTGACTTCTTCACTCGTGTTAGTGAATGAAGTTTCATTGCGACCCTCAACTTCAAGTTGAATATTTTGTGTGAATTGAAATCGCAGTTGCAACACCCTTGGGGTTTCAATGCAACTCCATTCACTAACATGCGTAAGAGAGTTGTAAAGTGACCTGGTGATCTTTGGTTGCATGATAAGAATTGCACCTACATGAGACTTTCACATGACATGATTTTAGAAGAAAGCCTTAGTCCCATCTGCATCCTCCACCTTCATCTCCCTCCTATCCCCCTCTTCTTCATATTGATGGTCCAATAAAGATGTTTCCTATTTTCCATTCTTGTATGCAGATGGGTATTACAGAGCATTATTGGTTGTCTTATTTAATGTTTCCTTGCAGAAAGTTACATAATCCGCTGCGCAGGAGAAATAGTCATCTCCTGGCAAGACAATGTCAGAGGAACATGAGACAAATCTTAAGACAAACAGCTGTGGCTTCTGGCTGAAGATCGCTTGCGCTATTATAAAACATATTTATTGCCGCCTCTGGAAACGGCAGTTTTTTTTTTTTTGTCCAAGAGAATGTCAGGATTATTTTATACGGGTCGGGTAAATGGCCCTTACAAAGCAGCGCTTTACTTTATACTGTATAAATAAGGCATCAAACCCTGACGGTGCGAATAAGAAGGTGCCCAATGTCTGGCAAAAAGCCTCAAGAATGGTGGAAGCTTCTCCTTAACATGGATAATGCTGGAAGTCTTCCAAAAATCCTGTAGAGTAAATATTGTAGAAATATTATCTGGTTATCCACATCTGAGTGCCAGCAGGGTATGGCTGTATCTAGTGTTTGCCGCCGTAGTCGCAGAAGATTCCTAAAGCTGGCCATGTATATAAGATAATGACCAGATAAAATTTTCCAATCTGGCAGATCATATTTTTGACTGTTTGTTGTCAGCCATCATCATACATAACTGTAATACTAGGAGACCCTCTCCCGGCAGTAAAACTGGCGCGCACACGGACTAAGTTTCAAGTCTGAAACCTGCCAAAGGGGCCATTCCGGTCAAAGCAAGTTACCCCTCATCCAAAGGTAACTTGCTAATTGTGGAGGTCTAACTTCTGGGACCCCCATTGGTAACAAAAACTGAGGTGCCTTGCACTCCAGTTTTGAATGAAGCAGCTGTTAGGACAGCATGTATCGCTCCATTCACTTTAATGAGGGCCACCAGAGATACAGTCATATGAAAAAGTTTGGGCACCCCTATTAATCTTAATCATTTTTAGTTCTAAATATTTGGGTGTTTGCAACAGCCATTTCAATTTGATATATCTAATAACTGATGGACACAGTAATATTTCAGGATTGAAATGAGGTTTATTGTACTAACAGAAAATGTGCAATATGCATTAAACCAAAATTTGACCGGTGCAAAAATTTGGTTACCCTTATCATTTTATTGATTCGAATACTCCTAACTACTTTTTACTGACTTACTGAAGCACAAAATTGTTTTTGTAACCTCACTGAGCTTTGAACTTCATAGCCAGGTGTATCCAATCATGAGAAAAGGTATTTAAGGTGGCCAATTGCAAGTTGTTCTCCTATTTGAATCTCCTCTGAAGAGTGGCATCATGGGCTCCTCAAAACAACTCTCAAATGATCTGAAAACAAAGATTGTTCAACATAGTTGTTCAGGGGAAGGATACAAAAAGTTGTCTCAGAGATTTAACCTGTCAGTTTCCACTGTGAGGAACATAGTAAGGAAATGGAAGACCACAGGGACAGTTCTTGTTCAGCCCAGAAGTGGCAGGCCAAGAAAAATATCAGAAAGGCAGAGAAGAAGAATGGTGAGAACAGTCAAGGACAATCCACAGACCACCTCCAAAGAGCTGCAGCATCATCTTGCTGCAGATGGTGTCACTGTGCATCGGTCAACAATACAGCACACTTTGCACAAGGAGAAGCTATATGGGAGAGTGATGCGAAAGAAGCCGTTTCTGAAAGCACGCCACAAACAGAGTCGCCTGAGGTATGCAAAAGCACATTTGGACAAGCCAGCTTCATTTTGGAAGAAGGTCCTGTGGACTGATGAAACAAAGATTGAGTTGTTTGGTCATACAAAAAGGTGTTATGCATGGCGTCCAAAAAACACAGCATTCCAAGAAAAACACTTGCTACCCACTGTAAAATTTGGTGGAGGTTCCATCATGCTTTGGGGCTGTGTGGCCAATGCCGGCACCGGGAATCTTGTTAAAGTTGAGGGTCGCATGGATTCAACTCAGTATCAGCAGATTCTTGAGCATAATGTACAAGAATCAGTGACGAATTTGAAGTTACGCCGGGATGGATATTTCAGCAAGACAATGATCCAAAACACAGCTCCAAATCTACTCAGGCATTCATGCAGAGGAACAATTACAATGTTCTGGAATGGCCATCCCAGTCCCCAGACCTGAATATCATTGAACATCTGTGGGATAATTTGAAGCGGGCTGTCCATGCTCGGCGACCATCAAACTTAACTGAACTGGAATTGTTTTGTAAAGAGGAATGGTCAAAAATACCTTCATCCAGGATCCAGGAACTGATTAAAAGCTACAGGAAGCGACTAGAGGCTGTTATTTTTGCAAAAGGAGGATCTACTAAATATTAATGTCACTTTTCTGTTGAGGTGCCCATACTTTTGCACCGGTCAAATTTTGGTTTAATGCATATTGCACATTTTCTGTTAGTACAATAAACCTCATTTCAATCCTGAAATATTACTGTGTCCATCAGTTATTAGATATATCAAATTGAAATGGCTGTTGCAAACACCCAAATATTTAAAACTAAAAATGATTAAGATTAATAGGGGTGCCCAAACTTTTTCATATGACTGTAACTGAGTGCTGTGTTTCGGCTCCATGCTACACCATTCAGGCTGCAACTAATGCGCTCTGTGGCTCAGCACAGAGAGGTGAGTTGAGCAGTGAGCTAGAGACAGCACTAGAGCTGGTGCCTGCAGGGATCATTGCCTTTTTTTGTATGCATTAGATTGTTTGGGGGCCACTAAGGGGGCATTATACCATGTGCAGCCACTTAAGGTACATTATTATGTGGTGGGAACTAAGATGGGAACTGTGTTGGGTCACAAAAGAACTCAGTAGGAATGGTCTTATTAAATGGCCACATTGTGTTTCCATATTTCCACTCGCAGGGCGCTGCCGCATCACTATATGCTTTTGCATTGCAGTCGTGGCAGATTTAACCCTCTCTATTTCACTTTACGGTCTATCATTGTCTTTGGGATTTTAGATAGATAGGAGATAGGTAGATTATACTCTGGGGTCTCTTCAGACCCCAGAGTATAATAGTTGGAGGCCCAGGGGAGATGTAAAAATAAAAAACATTCACCTATCCTTACCCCTTTTGGGCCTCCTCCTGGCGTCCGGCACTCTCTCAGTCTCCTTGGTTACGTTATACACAGCTGAGGACTGTGATTGGGATTGATCACATGCCTCAGTGGTGACCCCCACGCGCATGACGTCACCAGGAGAGCACTGGACAGCGATAAGGCGAGCATAAATCTTTTTTTTTTAGTTTTTTCACCTCCCCTGGGCCTCTACCTGTTATACTCTGGGGTCTGAAGAGAATAATTTACGGCAGTGCATGTCGCGGTGGCCATTTTAATTTGTACAAGAAGAAACCCCAATTGTTTGGTTTAATCAAAAAACAAACAATTTGGGATATTGGGGTCAAATCTGGTTTGCTTGTCTCTAGCACTAACCTATTGCAATTTCCTACTACTCTCAGGAGAAATACCAAGGGGACCTCCATCTCTTCATTCCCTATAGATATGCCATAACACACTGGGAAGACTTCTTAGAGGAATTATATCTGAGCTCTCCACGTCTAGCGTGCATCAGATAAAACAGGGCACACATACTGGATTTCTGAAGACCCCCCCCCACCCATTACATCTGTATGTGAGATAAATACGGCGTCCATTGTAACCACAATGATAAATCTCTTATATTTCCAGAATAATACAAGTACAAAATAAATAATTCATGGGCTCTTGTTTATAGCCGCTTGTAATACACCTTTGGGAGCGCTATTCTCCGCAGGACCTGGAATAGATTTACATCTGAGCCCCCCCAGAGGACGCCCCGCACATAATTCTCTATACAGCCTTAATTAAGCAGAAGTGACGGCCCCATTCCAATAAATGCAGACCCCTCGTGGGTTAAGTGCATCCCCTGCATGTTCAATTAATTGTTATTAACCCGTGGGGGCCATTTACTGTAACCCCTTGACATTTCTAGCCAGTTTTGCATAGTTTTTTTTGTCTGTGCCCTGCGGTCTTCCTATTGATGCACAGACGGTGCCTGCAATTCTTCATAGAAAAGAAAACTGCGAATCCTAATCCAAAGTCCTGTTTCTACGGCGGTGAATTGTCCCCGGCTGCCAGTCACATTTCACTTTCCCCGCTGCCAATTAAGCCCAATGTCAAGTAGGTAGCTGACAGGAGCAGCGAGCAGCACCAGCAATGGATGCAAAGGAACAAAGACAACAAGCGTAATTGGAAATTCTGAAAAGTAAAAGGGCATAAAGACGGACGCCATTAATTACCACCGCAAAATAGATACTTCTTCATGGAACACAAAAGTCCACACTGAAAATGAGGCGCGGTGTTGTGTCTGCCGCCGGTACAAAGCCAAACGTGTTTTATTAGAGGTTTTTAGCTGATTAGTCATTCGGCAGGGTTACAATAGGATGAGTGTTGAATATATGCGCTCCAGCTAGACATTGTTATTGCAGATTAGGCAGCTGGTAACACTTCCTGGCACATATTAGTTCCCCGGTTACAGAAATGAAGTCAGAAAAGAATTAGATTCTCCAAGTTCTTATTAGTTACAAAGCTCAGCTTCCTGGCAGGTTTCTCCGGGAACATAAATTAAAGTGAATCTCCACCTTTTATCATTATCTTGTGTTTAGCTTGGAAATTCTGGGCTGATTAATTTCTAAATATATTTTTATGGAAAATGCAGCTTTGTTTTCCTGCTACAAGGTTCCAAATCCTCTGCAGAGACGAAGTTTATGAAATGCTATTCTGGCTACCTGCAGCCACCACTAGAGGGAGCATGGCGGTTTACGGTATACCATCTCATTATTGATTTCAATGTACAACTGTAAAAGTTAGCTCCCCCTAGTGGTGGCTGCAGGTAGCAAGAATTTATTTTAGCAGCACAGATTAAGAAACTAGCGGGAAATAGCCGCTATAATCTTGGAAAGCATCTAAACGTAGCAAGCCATAGCCAAAAAGCGCTACAAAAAAAAAAAAAACGCGGTGGAAACTCATCACATTTTTTCCTGCAGCGCTTTTCACAGAATGTCCGCAGAGTTTTCCTCTACGGACTTTCTGCTTCTATTATACCTATACGGAAAACACCAGCGTTTCCATAGGTATAATTGACATGCTGTGATTTACAAAAACACCATGGTTTTTGAAATTGCAGAATTTACGCTGCAGATATTTATCTGCCATGTGTGGATGGGATTAGCCAGAATCCCATCCACTTTGCAGGGACTGTAAAACATTGCAGTTTTTACCAAATTGTGGCGTTTACGCTGGCTAAATCTTCTGCTCCATCATTGAAACTAGCAGACCCTCTCACGGACACAGCGGCAGAGCACACAGGACATAAGATTTTATAATGAAATGTCTAAACTTCTACTCTCAAATAAAGTGGTATTCCGGCCCCAAAAGCATATTACACCTGTCCACAGGACATGGCATCAGTATCTAATCGGTGGGAGTCTGACACCCAGACCCTGCATGGATTGCCAGGAAGCTACTGCTGTGTATGGGGTCGGAATCAGCTGTTTATATAATAGGCGCTGTGGTGGCGCTGGGGTACTGCACCTCTGTATCTATTAGGAGCAGAGCTGTTATCAGCCCCGTCCGCAGCAGTAGCTTTGGTAGAGCATGTAGAGGCAGCCACATGGGCTGTTTGGTGCAGGGTCCGGTTGTCAGATACTGATGGTCTTTCCTGTAGATGGCACTTTTTATACTGATGACCGATCTGTATTGCAGTACATTGCACATAGTATCCCTATGTACAATAGGGAACAGCAGCTAGGAGGCCTTTGACTGGCGTCCTGGCTGCCATGGCAACCCCTCAATCTGATCGCAGGGGATTTGAGGGGTGGAAATAGGGGGCGTTTTTGCCCCCTAACCCCCAGGATGCAGTGATTGCTATTGATCCCTATAGTCCCGGACCCCGGCTGTGTAATACAGCTGAAACCCAGGAGTACTATTACGGTGCTGACCTTTATCTATACACTCAGCACAACACAATAGTACAGCGCAGAGCAGGAAGGGCTTAACTTTATGGTTGAAACTTTTCAGTGAGTGCAGAGCTTCTGAACAGTTAAAGGGGGTTTTCCAGCCCCAAACTGAATTTTGTGATCTGTGGATCTGACACCCAAACCCCACACAGATCAGCTGCTGCAGCACCTCTGGCCATCCGTTTGGGGCCAGAAAACCCCTGTAAAGTTACAGACCGTGCAATAGCCAGATATAGTAGAAAATGTGAATTCTTTAAAAGTATTTGTCACACTTCCTTCTTACCAGTCGTGGCTTTGATATCCTTTTGGCTGCAGATTCTGGGAACATCAGGGGTGTCACACTGGTGGGGATGGTGGAGTATAAATATGGCTACAGCCTGTGGCTTATGGTGCGATGCTATGAGTAAGGGCAGGTGTATTGCTGGAAAGGTGTAGGAGGCTGCCATCACCCCCTGGTATTGCAATTGTTTGTGTTTTTAGGCATTTCTAATAAACTTGAAGGATCATTTTAAGCTCTGGAAGATCTGCTCTTGTTTCATATGGACAGTGCCCCAGTGTGTTTCCGTGCACTTGATGGGATCCTCTACAACACCTAGTGATCTGGATAGTATTTCTTGTTTACCGATGCATTCCCTGCAATGGATAAACTTTCTTACTAATACATTCAGGTTCCCCAGAACCCCGATGATTACATCTACAGAGCACACCGAGGGCCAGAAGTCTCATTACTCTGTTTCCCCTGCTGCATTCTGACTCTCGGTCACATGACCAACTCAGCTTTACTCTATGTACATGCAGCAGGAGTAGAGCAGAGTCAGTGATATCAAAGAGTGCTGGGGTGGCTGGACACAGGAACTTCTGGCACCCTGCTGTACAGTACTCAGCAAATCCAAATACTGGGGCTCTGGGGGATCTTCATACATTAGAATGTAAGCTTATCCAGTATAGGGAATGCACTGGTAACCATTTTTCTTCTGCCCCACTTTTTTTTTTTTTTTTTTTTTTTTATGGTTAAACGCCCATAGCATTAAAAAAAAAGTTTTCATTTATCTCCAAGAGGACACTTAAGAAGAAGAGCGGATCATAGGACTGGGTATATGTCAATGCCTGATATCATTTGCTGTACATTGTTTTGTCCACTGAAGTTCTACATGACAATTTCTATTTAGCGAGACAGCTTTATATTAGATTAAATTTTCGGGGAATCCTAAAAATTTTAGATATATAATCCATAGGCTCACAACTTTTTACAAAATCTCCTTCGGCAATAGTCTTCTAGCTTGAGCTGTATTTGCATTGTACAAATTTTTGACTTGCTTTTTAGGTTTTAATGTCTTGTCACTTCCTTCTTATGTTACACGGCATCTCTTAGCTCAGCGTAACCATGAAATGCTCAGGGCAGACTATGACATTTCCAGTTAAGTGTAAGTGACTTACAGATTAGCGTCTGATTCCCTGTGAAATTTAGCCTTTACAGAAAGAAACGGAGGAGAAATCAGATAAAAGAACAATAGGGTTCGCAGTAGCCAGGTCCAGAATTATGCCAATAAAATGCTCATTTATCAAGTATAATTAACTAAAGTCTATGGTAGATTTGCAAAAAACAAAACTTCTAACTTTTAAGACATGGGACGTTACATCGATAGGACCACAACCTGATAGGGTGTGTTTACACGGAGGAATTTGCCGCGGATTTGGGGGCAGAATCTGCGCCCGAATCCGGAGCAGATTCCTCCCAAATCCGCCTCCCATTGTTTCCAAATGGAAGGCAGAGATCACAGCAGGACGCGGAAAAAAGAAGCGTCCTGCTCGATCTTGCCACAGATTCCGCCTGCGGTTTCTGCAGCTTGAGACGCCCTCCTGAATAGGCCCATTCAGCCGGGCCTAATCAGGAGCAGGATGCCGCAACGGAAGGCTGATGCACTGAATCGGCATCCTGTCTCGGTAGACCGCGGCGAAAATCTTAGATCTGTAAGAAGGGGCTTTCCAGAACTTATCCCTAGGAAAAGTAATCAATATGAGAGTGGGGGTCCGACTTCTGCATCACCCCCTGATCAGCTGACTGAAGGAGCTGAGGCCTCTTCTTATGGACTAATGTCAGCTTTAGCAGACAAGTGGTCCTTTTGCAGCAAGGACATTCCTGTATGTCCTTTTAGTATTAAGCAGCTGCATGAAATTGATTAAGTGGGGAGCCAGCTGTTACAACAGCCGGACCTCTCAAAGACAGGGACGGTTTATTACTACCCCTTCCTTATACACAGTGGTCACATGACTGCGGGGGCCGGGAACTGTATGAGCTGCCAGGTCCTAAAGGTCCATATCCAGCACCTATATACCTGGTATACCTAGTTTACTAGCGATCCGTATTTAGCAATAGTGTCCCCCATAGTACTAGTCCCATCTAGAAGCGTTCTTGTGTGCTAGCTGTGGCCGCATCCCAATGTTTGGTGGTCAGGATTCTTCTGGTTTTGTTGGTGCAGACACCAATTTTATAACATACACGTGACCATGGCGTTGGTAGGACAAACCAACGACTCAGACTCCTCTATTTTCACACCCTAATGTCTCAAAAATAACTGAGGCAGTAAAGATCCTCTAATTCATGAAATTGAACTCCTATGAAAGTAAATATGTAACAACTATACATCTCATTATATAATATCGATAACTGTATAATATTATTCCAAAAAATAATATTATATACAGTACAGACCAAAAGTTTGGACACACCTTCTCATTCCAAGAGTTTTCTGTATTTTCATGACTATAAAAATTGTAGATTCACACTGAAGGCATCAAAACTATGAATTAACACATGTGGAATTATATACTTAACAAAAAAGTGTGAAACAACTGAAAATATGTCTTATATTCTAGGTTCTTCAAAGTAGCCACCTTTTGCTTTGATTACTGCTTTGCACACTCTTGGCATTCTCTTGATGAGCTTCAAGAGGTAGTCACCTGAAATGGTCTTCCAACAGTCTTGAAGGAGTTCCCAGAGATGCTTAGCACTTGTTGGCCCTTTTGCCTTCACTCTGCGGTCCAGCTCACCCCAAACCATCTCGATTGGGTTCAGGTCTGGTGACTGTGGAGGCCAGGTCATCTGGCGTAGCACCCCATCATTCTCCTTCTTGGTCAAATAGCCCTTACACAGTCTGGAGGTGTGTTTGGGGTCATTGTCCTGTTGAAAAATAAATGATGGTCCAACTAAACGCAAACCGGATGGAATAGCATGCCGCTGCAAGATGCTGTGGTAACCATGCTGGTTCAGTATTCCTTCAATTTTGAATAAATCCCCAACAGTGTCACCAGCAAAGCACCCCCACACCATCACACCTCCTCCTCCATGCTTCACGGTGGGAACCAGGCATGTAGAGTCCATTCGTTCACCTTTTCTGCGTCGCACAAAGACACATTGGTTGGAACCAAAGATCTCAAATTTGGACTCATCAGACCAAAGCACAGATTTCCACAGGTCTAATGTCCATTCCTTGTGTTCTTTAGCCCAAACAAGTCTCTTCTGCTTGTTGCCTGTCCTTAGCAGCTATTTTACCATGAAGGCCTGCTGCACACAGTCTCCTCTTAACAGTTGTTGTAGAGATGTGTCTGCTGCTAGAACTCTGTGTGGCATTGACCTGGTCTCTAATCTGAGCTGCTGTTAACCTGCGATTTCTGAGGCTGGTGACTCGGATGAACTTATCCTCCACAGCAGAGGTGACTCTTGGTCTTCCTTTCCTGGGGCGGTCCTCATGTAAGCCAGTTTCTTTGTAGCGCTTGATGGTTTTGGCCACTGCACTTGGGGACACTTTCAAAGTTTTCCCAATTTTTCGGACTGACTGACCTTCATTTCTTAAAGTAATGATGGCCACTCGTTTTTCTTTACTTAGCTGCTTTTTTCTTGCCATAATACAAATTCTAACACTCCATTCAGTAGGACTATCAGCTGTGTATCCACCTGGCTTCTTAACAACACAACTGATGGTCCCAACCCCATTTATAAGGCAAGAAATCCCACTTATTAAACCTGACAGGGCACACCTGTGAAGTGAAAACCATTTCAGGTGACTACCTCTTGAAGCTCATCAAGAGAATGCCAAGAGTGTGCAAAGCAGTAATCAAAGCAAAAGGTGGCTACTATGAAGAACCTAGAACATAAGACATATTTTCAGTTGTTTCACACTTTTTTGTTAAAGTATATAATTCCACATGTGTTAATTCATAGTTTTGATGCCTTCAGTGTGAATCTACAATTTTTATAGTCATGAAAATACAGAAAACTCTTGGAATGAGAAGGTGTGTCCAAACTTTTGGTCTGTACTGTGTGTGTATGTATATATATATATATATATATATATATATATATATATATATATAACACACACATTTTTTTTTTTTTTTTTTTTCTTCTTCTTTTCTAAGCCGCAGTCGCTAACTTTTTTTTCCTGACTGACTCCAAAACACTGTGGCCAGGTTTCCCATTGAAAAGCACTGTGGGAATATTTCAGGTCATGTTGGACTCTCATCCTCTATGGGAGATGATCCATTTCAGACAAATAATACAAAACAGTATAATTAATTTCTTTTAAAAGTCACAACTCTTTATTCTGCAAAATACATAATTTTCAGATACCAAAAGATGGAACATAAAAAGATTACCCATTGCGGTCAATGCTAAAGGTGTTAGCCATGTCTTAGAGTCCACCTCTTCCCATCATTCCCAGAGTAGTGATAGGAATATAAAATATGTAAGGGATATGGAATATATAGGATATACCTGTACAGCTGATGTCTGTATATCATGGCCCACAAGGTTAATGCAGTCTCAAAAGGATAAATGACCCAAAAACACCAGTTTTTATAGGATGAAGTTACTGATATCCACAAGACACGTGCCGAAGATCTTACACCATTGGTGTTATTAACCAGTATCTGGAAAAGAAACTTGAGTACAGAATATTTTTTTTTTTTTTTTTTTATTGGTCTCCAACTGTAAGATTTCAGATCTTACAGTTACCTACAAACAATGGATATGTATTGTGATACCTGACATAAAATAACTGAACATTGAACCATTAAATGGTTTTCCATTGGACATTTTGGGAAATTGTTCTCTTGCCGAGGTCACTAGCTGTAATCTATGGAGAAACCTGACAATAAGTGTTCAATTTGCCTGCAGCACCACCGACAGGAGACAAGTAGCGTTACACATTGTCCATTTAAAACAATGTGCTGTCTGCGTAATGCAGGACAAGACAGGTCCTCCAGAACAAGACATACTCTTTGTGAACACTCTCCACTTATATATATAACTATAATTTAGGGTTACAAATATTTTACAAAATCGACAAAAACAAAAGGATTATCTGCAACATGGCATGAGTGAACATGGTAAAAATTGTTCAGTACAGATAACACCTCTCCTAGTTTTCATTTATCAATGACCAAAAGTCTTGTATCACCAAATTGATTTTGGGAAAAAAAAACAAAAAATGGAGCGGAGAACAGAACTAGCTCAGATTGCCTAGAAGATGCAACACCAGTTCCTCATCTTCTCTTAGGGAAAGTCCTGTGTTTAGTGGCTCGTCTGGTTCCTCTGTGCTTGAAGCGGTCTTCCTCTTTTTGGCAGCCACTGTTTTTCCTTCTCGGCCCTTGGATTTGCTGGTGAGAGTTCGCTTTCTTGATGGCGTCTCCTCATGATCACTATGGAAAAAGACAGAACGACGTTATCAATTTGCATTATACAAGTAAATTCAAGATCTGACTAACTTTAATGGACGGCTACTTTACGTTCACTTGGTCCAAGGAACTTTTTGAAACAGATTTTAATATAATTACAACACACATCACATCGGATCTATAGATCATATTTTGTAGTCACACTTTTGGTCCTGACCTATATGAAATGACTGTATAGGTCATGAACCTCTACTTTTTGCACAATACCATATTGTATCCTATGTTCAATGCAGCAGCCACTAAAAAGTAGGCAATTTTTTGGTGACACATTCCCTTTAAAAACACAGCATGAGAACCTTAGGGTACATATACCACAGGTTGGAGAAGTTAGACTGGAGATACGATACATGACAAGGTGTTTGAGGACACTGCCTCAACGTCTGAGACCACTGAACCCATTTGGTGTAAATTTTTAATCATGGATATTTTTCTCCCTCTATTTTTACATATACCATGTGCCTATACTCAGTTAATGACTCAGAAGAAACAAGAAAACTTTGGAATAATTACATATTTTAGTTTACGTGAACTTTTCGCCTTCGGAGTTAGTGACACACAAAATATAAATTGTGCGTCTATGAGCATGCACCGCCAGGGCCTGTTATATAACATGGTTCACTGGGTAGGATATAAACATCATCAATTTAGAAACACGAGCAAAGTCTTCCAATTATGAATGCAGCGATAACAACCAACGATACAATTAAGTCAACTCATACGGTATCTCTTCCCGAAAACGCGGAGAAGTTAAAGACGTAGTACCGGTGAGAAAAAGCTGGATTTATGTGTCTGACGCACTAGTCTCCTGCTAATCTGTTCTGTAACTTATAAACAGCTCGTAAATGTCAATTAGCCTGAAATGTCCTCTAATGAACGGTTTTCTATTAAGTGGCTACATGCGGAGTCATCGATAAATAAGTCACGGAATCGCTAGAGGTTCAATTCCCAGAATGAACATCATGAAGCAATCTGTGCTAATATTCAGGCAGACAATTACTGTGAGTGATCTATTCGGCTCCGTCCATCTTTACAACTACAGGGGGTTAGAGGAAAAGTTTCAGATCTTCCTGTCAGGAGCGCAGCCCTAGTAACAGATACGGTAATGAACTGCAATGACAACCAAGACACTTTGCAGGTTTATTGATTCGGAGGTTATGGAGAAACTGGGATTCTTCTTAAAGTGATATTCTGTGACTTATATCGATGACCTATCCTTAGGGTAGGTTCATCCATATCAGATCGGTGGTGATCTGACAACAGGGACCTCCACCAGTCAGCTGAGTGAATTGGCTCAGACAAGTATTGAGGCTTCACTGTATACAAGGACCTGTTCCATGCATAGCGTAGCATAGTGGCAGTGCCTGTTATCACAACTTAGTCCCACGTGAACCAGTTGCAGAAGGACCATTTGATGGACATGACTTCAGTCACTAAGAAGAGGCCACCATGCTTGAACAAATACCATAAAACCTTCAATAAACTAATCTGTGAGGATGTTGGATCCCCACTGATCTGATACGAATGACCTATCCTATGGAAAGGCTATCAATAGAAAAGTCATGAACACACCTCAATACCGGGGAAAGAATGGAAAAAAAAAAATGTAGTAGAGTTGAGTTGAGTTTGATATGCCTCTAAAGGATTTAGAAAAACAGGACCAGTTTCTTCACCAAAAAGTGCCCCTCCTGTCCACAGTTGTGAGCTGAGCTGCAATATCGGACAACTCGTGTGGCACCGGTTCTGGAAGAAAGCAGCCATGTTTTTCTAATAGCCTACCATACAAAAATACTACAACTCTAAAATATACTCCTTACCAATTTTAGTTCAATGTTCAAATTTGGCAAGACGCCATGTCATGTGGCCATCTTTGTCCACCAACAGGGAAGCCTTCTTTTTGAGGTTACCATGGCAGGCAGTAATTGACTACTTCGGTCATGTAATGGATTACCAATATGGACAAAGCATTGTTACTGAGGAATATTTCCAAAAAATGATGAAAGATACCAGAGGCGACGTAATGGTCAAGAACTGGAAACATATGTTTTTGCATTTTAGGCAATTAAACTTTTTATGAGATAGGCTGGAGATGAGAGTGTTGTCCTTCCTCTACTCATAGTACCAAGTCAAAGCCCAACTCCATGAGGTGACACAGCTGTACTACAGGACAGAAGATCCACTTCTAATATGACTTTATAAAACTATGGCCACAATGACTTTCTCCCCCTTGTAACCGAGAAGTGAACAGCTGAGCATCACATACAGGAAATCTAATATGCCAATAATTTCTAATTTTCTAAGCTGTTTCCAGAGCTCATCATTTTATATCTAAATTATATTATGTTAGAAGAAACTTCTATTTTTACTCGCTCCAGCCTTTCATTTCAACACGCCGGGTTTTAATTAAGAAGTGTTAAAATCTTCTTTTATTCCTTGACTCCAGATGTCTCCTCATCCCAAGCTGTGTTATTTTACTTTAATGAATTGTAACCAATGAAACATGGAGGTGTTAACTAGACTTGGTAAGGATGCCGGTAAGGACAGGGAAGACTTAGAAGCTAGAAAGCAACGCCATGAGAAATCTACAACACTGCAGTGTCAGAAAACTTTCAAAAACTATCATAAATGGAGTGAGGTCAAAGAATACAGTCATGGCCAAAAGTTTTGAGAATGACACAAATATTATATTTTCACATGATCTGCTGCCCTCTGGTTTTTATGTGTGTTTGTCAGATGTTTTTATCACATACAGAAATAGAATTGCATTCATATTATGAGTAACAGAAGCTTATATTGACAGTTAGAATGAGTTAATGCAGCAAGTCAATATTTGCAGTGTTGACCCTTCTTCTTCAGGACCTCTGCAATTCTCGCTGGCATGCTCTCAATCAACTTCTGGACCAAATCCTGACTGATAGCAGTCCATTCTTGCAGAATCAATGCTTTCATTTTGTCTGAATTTGTTGGTTTTTGTTTGTCCACCCGTCTCTTGATGATTGACCACAAGTTCTCAATGGGATTAAGATCTGGGGAGTTTCCAGGCCATGGACCCAAAATCTCTATGTTTTGTTCCCTGAGCCATTTAGTTATCACCTTTGCTTTATGGCAAGGTGCTCCATCATGCTGGAAAAGGCATTGTTGAGCGCCAAACTGCTTTTGGACGGTTGGGAGAAGTTGCTCTTGGAGGACATTGTGGTACCATTCTTTATTCATGGCTGTGTTTTTAGGTAAGACTGTGAGAGAGCTGATTCCCTTGGCTGAGAAGCAACCCCACACATGAATGGTTTCAGGATGCTTTACAGTTGGCATGAGACAAGACTGGTGGTAGCGCTCACCTCTTCTTCTCCGAATAAGCTGTTTTCCAGATGTTCCAAACAATCGAAAAGGGGATTCATCAGAGAAAACGACTTTACCCCAGTCCTCAGCAGTCCACTCCCTGTACCTTTTGCAGAATATCAGTCTGTCCCTGATGTTTTTTCTGGAGAGAAGTGGCTTCTTTGCTGCCCTCCTTGAGACCAGGCCTTGCTCCAAGAGTCTCCGCCTCACAGTGCGTGCAGATGCACTCACACCTGCCTGATGCCATTCCTCAGCAAGCTCTGCACTGCTGGTAGCCCGATCCTGCAGCTGAAACACTTTTAAGAGACGGTCCTGCCGCTTGCTGGTCTTTCTTGGGCGCCCTGGAGCCTTTTTGGCACCAATGGAACCTCTCTCCTTGAAGTTCTTGATGATGCGATAGATTGTTGACTGAGATACAATCTTTCTAGCTGCAATACTCTTCCCAGTTAGGCCATTTTTGTGCAGTGCAATGATGACTGCACGTGTTTCTTTAGAGATAACCATGGTTAACAGAAGAGAAACAATGATGGCAAGCACCAGCCTCCTTTTAAAGTGTCCAGTGGTGTCATTCTTACTTAATCATGACAGATTGATCTCCAGCCCTGTCCTCATCAACACCCACACCTGTGTTAATGGAGCAATCACTGAAACGATGTTAGGTGGTCCTTTTCAGGCAGGGCTGCAATGATGTTGAAATGTGTTTTGGGGGATAAAGTTCATTTTCTAGGCAAATATTGACTTTGCAAGTAATTGCTGTTAAGCTGATCACTCTTTATAACATTCTGGAGTATATGCAAATTGCCATTAGAAAAACTGAAGCAGTAGACTTTGTAAAAATTAATATTTGTATCATTCTCAAAACTTTTGGCCATGACTGTAAGTCCCTGGCTTGTGGTCACTATTTGTGATGGACTTAAAGGGGTTTTACCACCAAAGCAACACATCCCACATCCATAGGATGGGGGATAACTTACAGATCAGTGGGGGCCCAACCCCGATCAGGAGAATGGGAAACATCTGCCTCCCATTGGGAATAGAACGATGGTCGGGCAGTGTGCACAGCTCCAATAAGTTCAATGGGAGCGAAGGAGAATTCCGGCAGCCCCATCCAAGTGAATGGAGCAGTGGCCACTAGTGCAGAGCCACTCCATTCACATGGAGAACTTAGGGGAACTTTTTTGGGCCACTGCCCTCCTTATCTTTGGGAGTCACAGTAATTACATCCCCAATGATCAGACACAATCCCTACAATGATTCCATTATCCTGCAAGACTATTTTTCTTTATACTGTATATAAACTTTTGCAGTCTCAGTCTCTCTTTATTACCATCACAACACTTGCCTCTGGTTTATTGCTAAACCAATTTTTGGTTCTTTAATTTTTTTTTCTGAGCCAC
Organism: Leptodactylus fallax; assembly: GCA_947044405.1. Lineage (NCBI taxonomy): Eukaryota > Metazoa > Chordata > Amphibia > Anura > Leptodactylidae > Leptodactylus > Leptodactylus fallax. The sequence goes on along the minus strand of CAMRHE010000405.1, from coordinate 516,402 downwards.
AAACTTTTCAACTGTTATAACTTTGCAGCTCCGGGCCAATAAAAGAAAGCCAAGAATACACTTTTATCCCAAATGCGATGTAGGATGTGCTGTGTAAAAAACACCATCTATTCTTTTAATTCTACTTGAACAGAAAAGTCTCCCAACTGGGACCACCCAATCAGCTACTAATTAGGTTTCCTCATAACTGTTGATTTTTTTCTACAGCACCCCCACAGGGGAAATTAAGTATTACACTATCCTCAATCAAAACAACAGTTTGTCTGTGTAATGCAGGATAGTTCAGGTCCTCCTGGTTATGAGATGAGGATCTTGGACAAAGGAACTTCTTTGTCAAAAACATGGCTTCCCATGGGTCGTGTCTCGTATTTCAATTGAGCCTAACTGAAGTGAATGGAGCTAAACTGCAATACCATATGCACGCTTTGGACAGGAGTGGCACCAGATTTTAAAAGAAATGAGACACATTTTTGTTAGCCCGTACAACCCTTTAACACCAAGTTTTATCCTTTTGCCTCCCAAGAGTTTTTTTTTGTAGTCTCCTTTTACATCATTTTTCTGTATTTTGCACAGTGTCCGTGTCCCCATGATAATTATCTACCATAGAAAACAAAAAAAAAGTGATGTCATTGGGTCATGGTCAGCCTGCTGAAATTTTGAGACCTTAAGACTTTTTCCAGTTTTTCCCTTAAACATTATAGATTATTATAATAGATTATTATTATTATTATAGATTTTCTGGAAGTTCTCCTTTAAGTATTTAACTCATCGCAGATGCTCCAACCATAGAAGGTTAACCGGATGCCGCCGCCTCCTCCCATACACCAGGTTATTCGGGATGAATAATTAGCCGGCTTGTATAAAAACATCTGCCAAACAGATTTTTGAATCTAAAAAGAGAGTCAACTCCAAAATATTGGCATTCGGATAATCAAACATACTGTGCCACAATCTTATTTTCAGATAATAAATTTTAATTTACAAGGCCAAGGCAACGATCCTAATGAAGATTAATTACTGCGGTGTCTTTCATAAAGCTCAGTGCAGCTTCTTCCTAAGTTACTGTCAAAACGCTAATGAAAATATATTGTGTTGTGAAAGTCTCTCCTCTGGCCATTGTCTGGCCGCAAAAATGACCAAAAAATTTGATAACCGAAGATAAACAGAAAGTGAATGGAAAAAAAAATATAAAAAAATGGGGGCCAAAAAGTTTTTTTTTTTTTTTTTTAAATAAAAACAAAAAACTAAATACAATGTAAAAAAAATACAAAAAAACAAAAAACAAAACACAACAACGTATAGTGCGGTACTACAAAGCACTAAAAATTTAGAAAAGAGGTGCATGACCCTTAAATTTGCTCTCAAGGTGTCAAAAACCAAATCTAATCCTGCATGTGATTTGTGCTTTGGCTATTTCTTTCATAGATTTTGGTAAATAATCTATTCTACAGAAGACACTGCCATGTGCTAAACGCTGCCCACTTTTCTCAACACTCAAATAGTGGCAAGAAAAGCATAAAAAAAAAAAAGGGAAAAAGTTGCAAAAATTTTGCCCAGATTTTGCTATTAAAAGGGCCTTGCCACAAATTACTTTTATCCACTAAGCACAGGATACAGGAGAAGTGTCAGTGGTTGCGGTCCGATCTTTGAGGCTCCCAGCATTCAGGAGAATGTACAGGGAAATGAGGGGTCCCTCGTTCACAGGTTTGCAAAGAGCAGCGAGGGGCCAGAAATCTCAATAAGTTCCTGTTCAAGGCATTGGTTGAATATGCAATATTATTTTCCGACAGGGCTGCTGTTAGGCCCGGTTCACATCTGCGTTCAGGTTTCCGTTCGGGAGTCCGCTTGGGGACCCCCCGAATGGAAACCTATATGCATAAAATGCAGTTTACCTGGGAAACCCGTGGACCCCATAGACTATAATGGGGTCCGTGTGGTTTCCGCACGAAGAAAGCGGAGAGGAAAGTCGACATGCAATACCATAAGTAGTATGTGGCACTGTTTTGGGGGGAATGCAGTCATATTTTTGTAATCCAGAATAACCCATTCAGTTGACAAGTGAAAACAAAAAGGGTAGCTTTTGGGACAGAAAACTGCCATACTACAGCTGTGCCCAATATTGGATTTCTAGAAACTCTTAAAGCAACCCAGCGCAATATGTTGTAGCGGGAGATATATCTATTTAGTCCAGTGACACGGCTGACATACTGGTTCGCTTGCTGTGACGGGTCCATTGCCGAAGGTAATTTGCATACATTGGTTAATAATGCCTATCCAAGGAAAGGTCTTGTAACAATGGTCCGGCCATTAATAAGCGGAGCTTTCATGCCAATGATATCGCCATTGCAATTAATCACAATCCTAAGTGTCCCATATGCCTCTCAATTATTACTAAAAATAATAGAGCGCGGGGAGGACGTCTTCTAATGAACTGTAGATGGTTGTGTTGTGAAACCGAAAGAAGATAAAGGACCAAAAATACCTCCAGTGCGGTCTCTCCCGACACAGGTAATTAAAGGTCACGTAGACGCCGGGGAGGCCACAATGATTCATAGGCTAATGAGCCAGCAAATGAGGGCCCGATTACAGGGAACAATAATGGACATATTAAATGGGTCTAGTTATTCGCAAGGTCATGGTTGATAAATTGTAATCTGTTAATTTTCCAGAATTTTCATAGTTTGGTTGTCTTCAGGGCCTATTACATGACTCACTCATCAGGTGAATACTGGGAAAAGGTCTTTCCAGGAAGGCTCAATCCTAGTTAATGGGATTCTAATCCAAGGGTACGACCAAAACCTTGCCCACCAATGGCTGTGTGATTTTGAAGGTAATCGTACAGGCAGGAGCATATTTGGGGGCCCCAAGTAAAATCATGTCTATGCATTCCTAATCAAAACTTTTAGGTCATGTCCCCATTTTCAAGTTTAAAAAAAAAAAAAAAAAAAAAAAAAAAATCCCTCACACAGTGTAATGCCCCCTTTCTTGGCCCCCATTTTTTTGGCCAACACACAATTCTGCCCCCTTTTATTGTTCCCCATATAGAATTTTGCCCCCTTTTCCCCATACAGAATATTGCCCACTTTTTTTTATCCCCCACACAGAATACTGCCCCCTTTTATTTGTCCACCACATAAAATATTGCCCCCTTTTTGGTCCCCACATAGCTCCACATTAGGCCACTACCTATTGGATTATTCCAACATGTAGCGAATATTTTACTTGCCCATCCCCACGCCTGTCCAGGTCGCCTCTGCTTCGATCTCCAGTGTTGAACAGTACGTCCCAATGTTGTGGAATGGGTTCCATTACGGTCAAAACCGCCCTTGCGTGCAGCCACTGGTCACCATGCGTGGGCAGGGCTTATTCCACATAAGGTTAGCCGAAATATGTGGCCATAGCTTAATTGTGCTGCCAAAAAGTCAACAAATGAGCAACCCATTGGGACTTGACTACGAGGGATCTTGATAACTAGTATAATATTGTCCATAGCTCAATGTATATGTATGTGTCTCCATAGTAACAGACTACAAACTGTGTAGTCTGATCCAGCAGTTATGCTAGCTTTCCGTCAGTCCTCTAACTTACTTACTAACATACTGAACTGCTTGGCAAAAAGTAGGGGATATATGAAAAGCAGAATGACTGCAGGATCAAGCTACACAGGGATTGTTTGGAGTTAGATCTGTATATGAGCTGTATATTAAGCATATGTGCAAAATGGCTATTTTATATTTAGACCAAAGCAATAAATATGACTGAAGTGTATATAGCCTTCAAGTCTATAATTTTTAGCTTCCATGCTTAAAAATGCAGCTATGTGACCGAGCCTTAAGCAGTTGTGTATAAATAAGAATAAAGAGGAGTAAGAGCAATGAGAGATCTACACATTCAGCAACTTTGCGAGTCACAAGTCGGTTGTGAAGGATTTATTACATGTGTAATAAGATGTTTCCACGATGGTGACCGCAGAGGAAAAAAAAAAGCAAACCGTGCAAACTTTAATGAGATGCAGGAGTCGCTTGCATGAAAGCATAAAGTAAGGTACATGTATAGTACTATGTAAAACACTTTCCTATACACGGCTGTTTGCTGCAACTTAAAGGGAGCTATTCACATTGAACATGTCCGATACATCATATAAATTATATTTTATGCATTTAAAGCTATGCCCCTTTCTATGCTTAGGAGTCCAGCGGGCGGTCCTACTAAGTGACTTTTCTCTATGCATACCAAGATAGCCATCAATCACTAAGTAGGACCGCCCACTGGACTCCTAAACAGAGAAAAAGCAAAAAATTACATGAATAAAATGCAGGTCATAAGGAATCTTTCCCAAAAAATCTATATAATCAGTCTGCTCAGCTTATCCTGCCCTATAACATGCAGCCTGCAGATCAGACATGTCTAATAGGACAGGTTCCCTTTAAAGAGATATTACACTTTCAGACACAGTATAGTTATGAGGACATGTAACCTAGAGTCATGCACCTGTGCAACATGACTAGGACAAGCAAAGATCTTGAAAATTGGGAGAATAATGGAAAATTGTACAACTTTTCATTATAAAAAATAGAATTTCAATGAGTTCTAAAAATTCTGAGAGAAGGATGGGCCAATATGACGGCATGCCAATACAGAGCCAATTGTTTGATTTTACTCCCATGATACTACAATCTGTGGCTAGGCCTTACAATGGTCTTTTAAAGGCCCGGAGTTCATTGGAGAACTGTTGAATATGGGTAAAGAACTTGGTTGTTGATGAGAGGCAATAACCCCAAAACAGATGGGTCTCTCTTCCTTTTGGAGGAAATCTTCTGGGTTGGCTTTAATCCCAGATCATGTCATTAGGTTTCTTGAAAACCAGGCATTGATCTATAGGGATCTACCTTACAAAAGGTGGCGCTAGAGTAAGATTTTCTTCTTCCATCATGTAGAAATCATATGTATATGCAAATATAAATAGATACTATGTATAACTACAAGAGGACACATATTCTGAATACATAACTGATATGTGGGTAGGTGAGGAGGGGCAAGAGACGTGGGGTAACTACACACAGGATAAACAGTTGACAGCTCTGTGAGACGCTGCTGCGAGAACCTTATTCGCACTCATCGATTGTCACCTAGCGCTTCCATTCTGTTTGTTCTGCTTACAACAACTGAGTACAAGGATAACATCATACGTGGGAGATTGCTCAAATATTTGTCTAGAAACAGCCCATTTTTGCCATTGTTAACCAATTATTGATCTTAATGCTCAATTACAACAGGTAAATCTATTGAATGCTCAATCACGTGGATCTCAAACGTCTTTTATTTATTTATTTATTTTAACTTTTTTCTTTATTCTTAAAGAAATGGCAGTGAACTTCTCTAGACACTAATGTGCTCCTCCTGATAAAATGTAGCCCATTGATGTGGCTGCTATCTAGCACATTGATCAATCCGCACCACACACACTGAGCTGACACCCTGACATTGAGTGCACAGTTGTCACTCTGGATGCTCCTGAGCCGCGGACACATACTGACGCTGGTGGAGTGGACTCCATATCGCTTGTTTACAGCTGGTACATACCGTACTGTGCAAAAAGGCTGCAAAGTAAGGAGGCTTCCTAAAACACAAGTGTTATTTTTTGTCCAGCAAGTCCCCTAAAGAAGAGATACTGGTTCTGAAGCTCTATCACCTGGTGTCACCTACAATTCTGCTCTTCAACGCTCTTGAATATTTGGTAATATACTGTAGCACATAAGCACTGCTTCCTAAACTACATCCCTGCATGTCCTGACAGAGAGCCACGGGTTGGAGACCACAGATTTAACCGTGGTCTTGTGGTACACCCAAGAGATTTCCTCCTTAAAGAGGTATTCCCATTTTAGATTTGGCACATCCTAACTGTCTCATAGATATAGGTTCCATCTCTGACCCACACCTCATCTCCAGGAAAGAGGGTCCTACGCCCCTTTCTGGCCATTGCATCTGGGTGTGGAATGAATAGAGACGGCCTTTATACTCCCTTCTTAGCAAATAAGCCACGATTCCTAATGTACAATCCCAGCACGTCCTGACAGCTGGGGGGTTAAAGTTTTGCAACATCTGGAGAGCCACAGGTTGGAGCCCATAGATTTACCACATGGTGTTGTGGTGCTCCAAAAGAGAAGATTTCCCTCTAAAGGGGCATGCCCATCTTAGATAGGATGCGCCATAAATATCTCAAAGATATCGGTACCCCCCCCCCTGTAAGTCCTATGTCCAGAAAGAGGGTCCTCTGCGCCCAGTTCGGCTGGTGGGTAATCTGCTGCCCATCACATCCAGATGGAGAATGGAGAGGTGGCCACACGTACGCGTGGTTCTTTCAGTTCATCTCTATGGGATTTATGGAAAAAGTTGAAGCGAAGAAAAAGCGGCCGGCCAACCATCCACTCATTCTCTGCCCCCAGCAGCTACCACCCTATACACCAAACAGAATAGGCGTCAGAGGACCTCTATTTTGGGTCCAAGAGTTGGTACCCACATCTATCAGACATATGCCATATTTACCAAAGAATATACCCCTTTAAATCCAAAATTTACCTTGTCCTCTGTCTAGCTGTTAGCAACAAATAAAGAAGATTGTGAACCAGCTATCCCTGAAGCCTGAAAAGCAAATTCACCTAACTCTGCAGTGATACTTCACCAATCCAACAGCACTGGGTCACTGGACAGCTGTGTCATTTCAGAATTTGGAAAAGCTGGGTGATTTTTCTTTATATTAGGTGTAAATGTTCTTTAAAATAAGTTTTTTTTTGTTTCTTTAAATATGACCCATCAACTAAAACACAATTTCGCATGAAGGCACGGGGGAGTTGCTGGCACTCGGCTTCATGGTCTTCAGATTGTGCGGCTGTTAAAGCTTCAGGCCAAGAACAATAAATTTGATTTTAAGAGGGGGGGGAAAAGAGCTGGAGATAAAGTGCTCCCCAGCCCCACCGCTTGTCACTAATATGCTTTCCACAAGAGCTTATAAATGACCTTTAGTTTTATAGGACTTGGAAGATACTCTGCAAAAAGCATTAATAACAGCTCCTGGGCTGCGGGAATCTCACTGGCGATAATCACAACTGAAGGGGAGAGATATACTGCGAGAAAATAGGATGGTACCTGAAATAAAGACCCTCTCTTCAACTCCCACTACTCCTGAGATGATCGTAAACTCCCACAGTTTATCCCCCGGCCCTAAACATTGTCCGGGTCATTACTGCAGAGGAGTGGAGGGAGGAGAGAAATGGATATCAAATAGACCCTATATTATCAAAAACGTACATTGTAGGAAATTTTAGGTTATTGGTCAGGAAGACTTCGCTTAGGCTGCATTCACATCACGGTTTTTACATCTGTTCAGCAGATCCAAAAAATTGACAAACACAGAGGCGCACAATGACGGACACATACATGTAGGATACCATACTTTTGTGTGGTATGGTAAAAAGAAGATCGGTGGGGGTGCTGGATGTAGGACCCTGCTGATCTGATATTTATCTGATATTTCTTATTTAATCACAGTACAATGACAAGCTATGTACTATATATGCTGTACTGTATGGAGATTCGTCTCGGGTGAAATGAAATGGCTTCTACATTATACTCTGGGATATTTTCACTCCTGAGAGTATAATAGGTGGGAGGCCCTCTTTTGGGCCTCCTTGCCACATCCAGCACTCTCCTGGTAACATCATGAGGCCAGGGTCACCTCTGATGCCTGTATGGGGCCACCAGTGGTCACATGGACACGCAGAGAGTCATGACACTTGGTGTGCCCAATCACAGGCCTCAGCGATGTGCCTGGGCGCATGACGTCACAGAGGAGGCAGAGAGAGTGTAGAGATAGTTTAGAACACTTGGGGCTTATAGAAACCTAATGTTTTAATCCAATTTAAGGTGTAGTTCATACCGAACTTGTTTGACCCTAAACAAATCTTGAACCAGAGCCACGCAAACCTAAAATGAATCCTGAGAGGTTCGCCCATCTCTAATCTCAAAAGCAAGCCTATCTTTCTTACTGACTTTTTACAAGGTTTTCATCAGTTGATGCCAGGGGGCTGAGACACCACACATCACTGAAACAAAACACCATTGAGTGCTGTGCCCCTTCATTTCTCTGAGAAGAGCAGAGATCCCTATCATACTGTCTTTGCAAAGGTGGTTTCTCTGTACTGCTTCTTTTATTGGTGTTTGACTTTATCTTGTTCCCTGGCTGATCTCCCGGCCTGTTCCTGACTATTGAAGCTGTGCTGTCAGCCCTGACCTCGACTTCTATTCAGCTACTGCTTTTGCCTGATTTCTTGGTGTTCTGCATCATAGGCCATGGTCTGCCTGGCCAACATGGGGACCACTCCAAGAGGTAGCAACCAGGTGGTCTCCCTGCAGTGTAGTCACCATATGGGGGTTAAAGGGTGGAGACTTTGACAACACCCTTAGAAGTGGTCCTAAGCCAAACTGGTTTGGTGACACAGTGGGTCCACAACCCATTATACGTTACACCTCTATATGAAGCCATAATATGGCCGTGTGAATGAGCCCTTACACTGTAGTAGGCACCTCTTGCCTTGACTTGAAATTAAGTACACATTACATCTCCTGTGAACATAAGAGTATTTTTGTAAAACCACGACAGCCGTTCTCATCCTCCCACTATGTAGTATGTCAGCTCTGCTGCAGACGGCACGTTCACCATTACATGACACAGCAGAGTATGGATGACAGATTGCCTGCATTTCCCAATAAATTAACATTTGTTATCTCTAGATTGTACATTTTGGTCCAGGAATGTTGGTTACGTCAATTCACGAGATGGTGTTCACTAATAGGAAAATATATTTCATGAATTATTAGAGATGGAATTTCTGGTTCATTTCATCAGGGCTAACAGTCTAGTATCACACTTTTATTAATATCTACCACACTTCTAAAAATGACAAGAAGCAGTCACTGCCACGTGTACAGGGAAGGCATGGAAGAAGTAATTATATCTTACACCGTGCAGGGGACATCACTAACACTAAGGCTCTGTTCACACTTGACTTGCAACGGTCTGTTTTTTTTTTTGTAAAAATGATCACCCAAGACAACACCTTTATCGTATTATAGTATATATGAAATTACTGTATACATTAAAGTTAACAAACACAGCAGGGCCATATGGCTAACATATGGACAAGTTGATGCCAACATACCATGTCCATACAGATCTGGTTCCCGCAGGTGGGACACCGTATGAATCCTGTGCTGCCATAACTAGTTAAGGGTAAATCTATAAAATCTTCAGAGGACTGGTACCAGATAGTTAATATTCTGTTTCCTTTCCCTCATCTTATGGATCTGTATCTCCGAGACCTGCCATAGTGTCCCAGGAGAACCTTAAATTATAATGTCCTGAAACAACAAGTTCTGACAGTCCTATCCAGATGGTTGCGGCATCTGTCCAATGGGCTCCTGGCAGTGTTGGTTTTAGAAAGTGGAAAGTGGGATTTAACATTAAATATTCACTTGAAGTGGACAGCTGTGATGAAGCGCAGAGATTATTATCTGAAAAAGTCCTCAAAGTTTTATGAATAAAACCACTTGAAATATTCAAGACAAAATTCAAGCCTACCTGTTACTCTTTTCTCCGAAGTCACCCTCATGGTCTTCATCGTCATCATCTCCTCTGTACTTATCCGGGTCGGGGAGAGCACTGAGGTCCAATTCATCTTCTCCATCATCCTGGTCAAGGTAAGCAACACCTTCTTCCTCCTCCTCCGCCTACAAAAGAACAAGAATCCAAAAAGTTAGAAACTCTTAACTCATAAGTGTTCTCTACAATCTTCCTGAAGACTTAGTTAAGCGCTGTCTTACTCTTTGTAGGTTCTGCCATTAAAGGGTTTTTAGAGAATTAAATATTGATGACCTATCCTTAAAACTTGGTCTTCAATATGTGATTGGTGGGGGTGTGACACCTAGGAACCCCACAAACCATTTGTTTGAAGAGACTGCAGTGTTCCCTGTACAGTCATGGCCAAAAGTTTTGAGAATGATACAAATATTAATTTTTACAAAGTCTACTGCTTCAGTTTTTCTAATGGCAATTTGCATATACTCCAGAATGTTATAAAGAGTGATCAGCTTAATAGCAATTACTTGCAAAGTCAATATTTGCCTAGAAAATGAACTTTATCCCCCAAAACACATTTCAACATCATTGCAGCCCTGCCTTAAAAGGACCACCTAACATCGTTTCAGTGATTGCTCCATTAACACAGGTGTGGGTGTTGATGAGGACAGGGCTGGAGATCAATCTGTCATGATTAAGTAAGAATGACACCACTGGACACTTTAAAAGGAGGCTGGTGCTTGCCATCATTGTTTCTCTTCTGTTAACCATGGTTATCTCTAAAACACGTGCAGTCATCATTGCACTGCACAAAAATGGCCTAACTGGGAAGAACTTCAAGGAGAGAGGTTCCATTGGTGCCAAAAAGGCTCCAGGGCGCCCAAGAAAGACCAGCAAGTGGCAGGACCGTCTCTTAAAAGTGTTTCAGCTGCGGGATCGGGCTACCAGCAGTGCAGAGCTTGCTGAGGAATGGCAGCAGGCAGGTGTGAGTGCATCTGCACGCACTGTGAGGCGGAGACTCTTGGAGCAAGGCCTGGTCTCAAAGAGGGCAGCAAAGAAGCCACTTCTCTCCAGAAAAAACATCAGGGACAGACTGATATTCTGCAAAAGGTACACGGAGTGGACTGCTGAGGACTGGGGTAAAGTCATTTTCTCTGATGAATCCCCTTTTCGATTGTTTGGAACATCTGGAAAACAGCTTATTCGGAGAAGAAGAGGTGAGCGCTACCACCAGTCTTGTCTCATGCCAACTGTAAAGCATCCTGAAACCATTCATGTGTGGGGTTGCTTCTCAGCCAAGGGAATCAGCTCTCTCACAGTCTTACCTAAAAACACAGCCATGAATAAAGAATGGTACCACAATGTCCTCCAAGAGCAACTTCTCCCAACCGTCCAAAAGCAGTTTGGCGCTCAACAATGCCTTTTCCAGCATGATGGAGCACCTTGCCATAAAGCAAAGGTGATAACTAAATGGCTCAGGGAACAAAACATAGAGATTTTGGGTCCATGGCCTGGAAACTCCCCAGATCTTAATCCCATTGAGAACTTGTGGTCAATCATCAAGAGACGGGTGGACAAACAAAAACCAACAAATTCAGACAAAATGAAAGCATTGATTCTGCAAGAATGGACTGCTATCAGTCAGGATTTGGTCCAGAAGTTGATTGAGAGCATGCCAGGGAGAATTGCAGAGGTCCTGAAGAAGAAGGGTCAACACTGCAAATATTGACTTGCTGCATTAACTCATTCTAACTGTCAATATAAGCTTCTGTTACTCATAATATGAATGCAATTATATTTCTGTATGTGATAAAAACATCTGACAAACACACATAAAAACCAGAGGGCAGCAGGTCATGTGAAAATATAATATTTGTGTCACTCTCAAAACTTTTGGTCATGACTGTATACCAAGCACAGCACCAATTCAGTTTTGACCAGCTGATCTGTGTGGGTCCCAGACCTCCACCAATCAGATATTAATGACCTATCCTAAGGATAGGTCATCCATATCAAGACCTTTCACCGCCTCTAACTCTGTGTCTTTCAATAGGTACCACCCTACTAATTCTGATGCAGTTGGAATTTTTTCTCTAGCCCCCACCATTCCTGAGCAATCAAGTCTCTTAGTTTGAGCACAATTTCGCACTTTATGGTCAGGTGAGCAGTCCCTGAGGTGGAGCAGACAGCCTGAGACCGCCCATCTGACAGCAGAAAGCATAACTGTGCTGAAACTAACCAAAAGGATTAATCGAGAATGGTGAGGGTCAGAGAAAAAAATCCAATTGTGCCAGAATCAGTGAAGCGGCGTCTATTGAAGGATACAAAGAGTTGCAGTTGGTAGGGGTGGTGAAAGGTTCCCTTAAATAAAGATATAATTGTGCTTTTCCTACAAGCCTCAGGCTCTACAAGCTTCACAATAATGAAAAGAACCTTACACTGAACAGGATATTGGCCTATAGCGTAGCCACTTTCTTTCTTCTTGAGGAGAGCTAATTTGCATACTTTTTTCCCAAGAAACACTGCCCTAAAGACTCCCTACTAGCTGGATCTACACAAGGAAAACCTGTATCTTTTGTGAGATTATTATTCATGGAGAAAAAAAAAAAAATGCAAATTGCACATAGGAATACTCTGTCTAATCTTGTCGAGATATTTGCTGTGTTTCAGAATTTCTTGCTGGTATTTTAGTAAATTCACGGGTCACAAAGCTCTTCCTGCTCAGTCAATAACCACCATGTCTAAGCGGCGCTTGTTTCAGGGCTATTCAACCATCGCGAGGTCTCTGACCCTTGCAAGCTGTGTTGGGCTCGGCAGACATTAACATGACTTCACATGATGCCAGAAGAAGCTGGTCTGATGGATACGGACTCCTCTGCTCTGAACACATTGTCCTCCAAAACTACCGCTGCCTTATGCAAATGTAAGAAATACATAAAGACAAGGCCTCCATAGACTCCGAGCACAGAGGTAACACTGCCAAGGAAACATTACTAGAGAATAATAGACACATTAGTTAGGTGTGAACACCTCCTTGACTGGATGGGCTGTGTCAGTGAGTTTCTTGGAGATATATCCTGGTATATCCATATAAACAGTATATACAGAAAAGTAGATACGTTGCCAGTTTACAAAATTCCAGGAGGAATAATAGAGGTACTGCACAGCCGTTCTAAGAATATATGCTCCTTAGGCTAAATACACATCCGCGCCGGGCTATCCATTGAAGGACCAGAACAATGGACAGACGAACTGCTAAAATAGCAGTTACATACAGAGTCCGACGTACCCCATTGACTATAGTGGGGTCTGTTTTCAAACTGAAAAGCGGGCACAAAAAACCCGAACCTGCAGGATTTTTATGTTCCACGATTTCAGGAGGATACTGTGACGGATGTGAACACAGACTCAATATTATGGGGAAATGACTAAAAATGGATTTTTCAGGAGACCTACAGATTATATTTAGAGTTTTATGACATTTAGGATAGGTCATCAAAATCATAATGGGTGAGGATCCAACAACTGGCACCCCCACCGATCAGTAGATACTGGGAGCAGCAGCAGTCAAAGCTAGTAAAATGTATGCAGTAGAAGCACACAGCTCTGTACACTGTGTAGTGGCCACGCTGGGTTACTGCAGCCTGGGAGCTGGGCAGAAATTGACAGGAACAGCCAAGTACATAGTGTACAGAGCTACTGGCTCCCAATTCTGAATATCAGCAGATCGGTGGGGTTGTCTGATATCGCCCAAACACAACTGATCTGATAAAGATAACTTATCCTATAACAGAAAAACTCTTTATACAGTACACCGAGTACTATATACAAAGCAAACAGCTGGTCTTGCGAATCCCTGCCCTGCCAGAGTGTATAACTAGGTGCTTGCCTCATCATAATCTAGGGGAATTCTTGGCGGTCCGTGCACCGAAACAAATCTATTCCAGCTCTTTGTTGGTGTGGATTTCTGGCCTCATTTAAGAGTGGCTTAAATGACAATAAATTTGACAGAGCCAAAACTCAAAAGGATGCAATTTTTGTGCAAAAAGCAACATTTTTCATGGTTTGTACACCGATTTTCTGCCGCACAAGTCATGATAAATCAGATTTGTTGCTTTAAATGAGCCCAAGAGGGTACATACGGCCTTGAGCATATTGATCGTTCCTGGACAAACACCGACACCAGGATCGGGCATACAGTACATATATCATGTGGATATCATCTGTCGAGGAAAGTACTGACTGTCTAGAATCAAGTATATACCGTAAGGATATATAATCCCAGGCAGCAGAAATGAACACCGCAAAGCAAATGAAATATAGTAATGAACCAACTAACACATAGTATAAAAAATATCCAAAAAAATATAAATAAATATGTTCGAAAATATAATAAAATATGTAGAAAATAAATATATATAATAAAATATGTAGAGAATATATAGAATTTCCAGTTTTACCACAATAATTCTATGGAAATAAATCTAATAAACTACCATAGATATTGACTGTTACAGCCGAGTCCTGGAGAACTTGGTCAGACTGTCTAGACAGCTTGTATAATGTCAGCAGAGAGCTGACAGGTTTGACTACGGCTCCGTTTTTTTCCGCACGATTTTGCTGAAAAGCAATAGCTGTGCCTTGAGGTGATTTTTTTTTTTTTTTTCCCGTCTCCTTTTTAGCTGGATGTGAGAAGGGGAGAAATGACAACCAAAATCCCTCATATTCCAGGCTCTTTCTACATTCTTGAGGTCACAGCTGTCAGCGTATTGCTCAGAAAGGGATATCAATGCAGACTTTTGTGTGTGAGCGCTCCGCTGCGCTGATCTCCAGAATTTTCCGCAGATCCCCGGGGAGATTAAACCTGCATTGGGATTTTCTGTTCTTGGCTTTATATAAACTATGGCAGCAAGTTTGTTCTGTGAATTTTTTTATTTTTAGTTTTTTGCAATTACAATGCAAACCACTTAAGAAATGGAAAGAAAAGGACCGGAGGCAAATCGCAACATGGATCTCACAGCGATGCGCATTATATATTATAGAGTACAAAACCCAAAAAAAAATGGACGGAAAAACATAAAATACTTCACTATGTAAAACTGGGGGAAAAAAAACGTCCACGATGATAAAAGTGCCGATATTTCTTTAAATATGTGATGTCAACAAAGAAAATTGAAGTCCAGGAAAAAGTGTGTTGTAAAATATGACTTAAAAAAAAAAAAAAAGTTTTAGTCCTATTTGCCCAACCTTTTGATCATACAGAATGGTGTTACCAATTGTTATACTTGGAAACTGTCAATAGGTTGCTGTTGATGGATCTGTTATCTGTCTCTATGTAGTAGTAGTAGTATCAACCTATAAGGACAGGGATCCCATAAGACTAGGTCTACAAAGCGATTTTGACCATAACATGTGACCAAAAATAATCTTAAAAATAGAAAATAAACAACAACAACAACAACAACAACAACCACCTCACAAGATGCACCAGAATTATTCGGAGCCTCTTAATAATTCAGGTGCATCTCAAACCAGTGGGGGAGTCAATTAAGACTGGCCTAGGAAATGCCCGTCCTAATAAATTCTTCCCATTGTTTTGTATTTTACACATAAAACTGAGAAATATAGGATTTAAAAAGTCTGTCACCAGAACCAGCCCTGCAGATAGATAGGTTAAGGTCACCTGAATGAATGGTGTTTTCCCCTTGTGAATCGCTGCCCCTGTTGCAGAGAGATCGATGTATTTGTCAGTGTGCATCATTGCTCCAAAGAAGTAGGTGGAAACGCCCTCGTTGCTCCAAACAAAACCAGCAATATCTTGGCATGAAGGCAGTGATTCACAAGGGGGAAAACACAGTTTGATTCAGGTGACCCTAACCTATCTGCTGAGTTCTGGTGGCAGACTCCCTCTAAATCTTGTGAGTGTGTCTTAGGAGTTTAGCCACGCTCCCTTATTCCTCCACCTCATTTTGTACCTGGCTGCTGCAGAAGACCTTCCCATCTCCTATCCACATTAACACACAAGGATTGTTAAGCACCTCCCCTTTGGCAGATATCCAAATAAAAACGGAAGAGATCATCAGCTAGCCTGCTTGGTGACAGTTTCCATGTACTAACAGATTTTTCTACACAGAGTCTATGTGGAAAAAAAAAGTGAACACACATAATATAATGGATATACATTACAAAGGCTCCAGATTTCATATAAAACCAATTACAGGTGAACATGAACTAACCGCTTCATTATCCCCCACGGCACCGATTTGCCACTTTTCGGAAGGTTATAACAATTTTATATAAAAGGGATTGACCTACATTACATTCATTCCATGACAGAAGATTCCCAATTCTATATCTGTAATGTTATTTTTAGGGTTCTATACATCACGCCTTCCTGTAAATTTCTATTCTTTTCACGACTGGCTGTATCCCATTTTATAATGAGCCCAGTGCTTAGTATTAACACCTATGTACAAGCCCTTAGTCTCCGATATTTTTTTTGCGGTTTAGGTTGTGTGAATTAGTACAAGTACTAAAATGTACGATGGCCCATTGACCTACATGTGGTGCCTATTAATGGTGCACTACTTACCATTTTCCCTCCAATATGTGCAAGCAGATGCTGGTTTAAAGGGGTGCTCCAGTTCTTATTTTGCTGGATAGTGACACTTAAAAGGGGTTGGCCAGGATAACACCCCTTTTCTTTTTTGCAAGGAGGCCAAGGGAAGGTGAAAAAAAACAAAAAAACAAAAAAAACAAACAAACCATACTTACCTGTCCCTGGTGCTCCGGTGTTTACCATTGCAGTCCAGTCCTGCTGTTTCGGGATCTTGTTTTGGTAGAAATACCCACCGTGCGTTACCGCTGAGGACACGTCCCGTGTCCTTTCCTTAGAACGCTGATAGGCCACAGCGGTGACGTGCAGCAAGGACTTCTACCATGCAGCAGGACCGGACCGCATGGGAGACACCAGAGCACCAGGGACAAGTGAGTATGTTTTTTGGGTTTTAGCCAATCCACTGATTGGCAGAAGTGCTCGTGCACAGGCAGATTGTCAACAAAGACTGTGGACCCAAACAGAGACTCCTCACCGGATCCCCGGTCAAACCAAGCCTCACAGCCTCGCCATCCAATAAAATTGAGAAGTGGAATGCCCCTTTAAGGCTGAGGCCATATGTCATTGAAAAGCTACCATTTTTGGTGCAGATCTTGCTGCAGTTTTTTGATCCAAAAGGAGTGAAACTCTTATACCTCCTCTTCTGCTAAATGTTTTCTGCAATCTATGGCCTTAGCCTAAAGGGGTTTTTCAATATGATAAAAACTTTGTCCTAAAGGGCCAATGGCATAAAACAACAAGGGAACTAACATTTACCTGCTAAAACCCCTGTCACTTCACCTCTGCAGTGGTGGGAACATGCCCATCCAGTGATGGACTGGCCCACCAAAGTACCAGAAGATCCTCCAGTGGGCCTAGCAGAGTCGAAACTTAAAGCTGCTGGTCCCCAATGCAAAATATGGAATGGGGCCCCTGCTTACCATATACTATCTATAATACTGTTGACGTCTTATGTTGTAGAAAGGCCTTTGGGTCCTCTTAGCCTCCAGGGCCCAGTAGTGATTGCTACCTCTGCACCCCCTACAGCTACACCCCTGGGGCCCAGGCTCTAATATATTACAGTCCAGTTGAAGACATTTGAATGGTACTATAGTATATTCTCTAGGGGTTATCTGGTGGGCCCAAGGACCTTCATTAACACTGTGCCAGTCTACGCATGTAACCACTTCAGCGCTGGATGGTACAGGACCACTGAGGCCAGCTTATGGGGGTATACAGATAGGTCACTGCTGATGTGAAGCATTGACCGCCACTGCTGGAACGATGGGGAATACAATAGTGAAGTCATAGTTCTTTATTTTACACCATTTCCTCTTTTGCACAATTTTTTTTTAACGAACTTGGAAAAATTGTAATATTCAAGCGCCAAACCTGATCTATTTTCCAGCAAACCAACAAAGGCGAAGGACAATTATCTGTCTGTTCTCAGAAAACATCTCCGAGCGCCCGAAGGATAGAGAGAAGGGGCATCGTAGTGACATTTTTATCTTACTGCAAAGGCATGAAGCACAACAAAGACGTTGGGGAGGGGGGTTAAGATCCTCCTCATCTTCATCTCAGATGTTTTCCTGTTGCTTATTCCCTGTCAGATTAAGCAGTCGGTAAACTGGATAAAAGGATTATTTAAGTATCTATAAATAAGATAAGAAAGCTTCATATGTTTATAAGTCACAGCCTGGGGGCTATGAATACAAATCTCTTCATTATCCTGTATAAAGGGAATACTTCACCAGCCAGGATAGGATCCGGGAGTAAGGGTGGCCATATACATCACTTGTAGATGTACTGCTATCCCTCCCGACACCAGCCTATACACAAGCACTTGACTGGGGTGAAGGTGTCCATACATGTTTAATATCTAACTGCAGAATATTGTGTTTGCTATTCCTCTCAGCTTCTCTGTACACATGCATGCTCGGTTCTGCCAAAGGTGCATGTGCTGTCAATAGGGAGAGGAGATACCTGTGGCAGTGGCATTTCTCCATCAAGAACAAGAGGCTCATCCCTTCCTGGTGTCATGTGTCACATACACATAGGATAGTTTTTTCTTATGGGTATGGGGGCCTTAAAGGGGTCGTCTGGGATCATAAAATGAAATGCAAGCAGCAGGGGGGGAGGAGTAGAAAATGAAAGTGGCATTCATAGATATCTGCATTCTTCCCTTCGTTCCTGTGCTTGACCGGCCATGAATGCCATCACCTTGTATATAAAACGACTGCAGCGGTAACGTCATGTCGATGGGACCACAGCAACCAAGCATCGCTCTCAGCAGTATACAGATGAGAATGGTGACGGACGCCAGTGTCCTCAGTGACGTGGCATCGCCGCTTCAGTCACTCGTATGCAAACAACATGGTGGCATTCATGGTCGGTCAAGTGCAGGAAAGAAGAAAAAGATGCAGGTATCTATGAATTCTTCTTTATTTTCTTATATAACCCTTCCCCTTCATCAGCCTTAATAGTACAGCGTATATCAGGACTTTAAATATGGCGCAGGCTGAGAAGCAAAGCGGTCGCCACAACCAGCAGATCTCCTCTGTTCTGTACAGAAGATTGCGATCACTTTCAAACAGGTCCCCCAAATTCCAAAAAGTGCCCCTGCGGATTATACCCCCTCTTTCATAAGAGGCTCCTGAGAGATCGCAGGAGACATCTGCTGTTCATGACAAGCCAGGAACTTTGTGAAGGGTCCCAGACCAGTCATTGCTATATTTTGGCTACACAGTGAACGCCGTAAAAACAAAACCCATAAGAAAACGGCACAAAAGCGTTTTTTTTTTTTTTTTTTTTTTTTAAATTCCACCCATTCTGAATTTTTTTGCAGCTTCTCGGTACATCATATGGAATATAAAATGGTACCATTATGAAGTACAATCTGTCACACAAAAAATAAACCTTCATATAGCTCTGTGAGCAGGAAAATAAAAAAAAAGTTATGGCTTTTAGAAGACAAGGAGTAAAGAAATGAAAGTCGGAAAAACGGCTGCATCAGGAAAGAGTTAAACTGGCCATACAGTTTTTTGTTCAACCAAAACAGACCTCAGGCAGTTTACTTGTCCATGTTAATGGCCAACGATCCCACCATCGATGACCCGCAATACAGCCAATGTTCTCTAACGCTAGGTTCACACTAGCGTTCGGGTTTCCCTTCTTCGGGTCCACTTGGGGACCCAAAAAACGGAAACCCTATCCGTTTAAAAAACGGTTACCTGCGCAAACTTGCAGACCCCATAGACTATAATGGGATCCGCCAGGAATTTGCGGGGAGAAAAGTCATGCTTGTGGGACTTTTCTCTTCGCCTATTTTAAGCGGAACGATGGACAGGGTCCCGGTATGCTAGTGTGAGTCGACCCTGACGTGTATGGCTAGCCTTAGCAAGCTGCCAGACCTCAGCAACACTGAGCATGATGAAATACAACCGCACTATCCTTCTCTTTCTTGACCTCTACCATCCAGCAAGAGAGTCACGTGTCCATGTACACATTAGATGGTCGTAAGCTGCAATTGGCATTAATCTAACGTGTATGGCCCACGTAAAAACATACTGGGATGTGAACGGATGATAATAAGTCCATACACACTACGAGGGAGGAGGTTATCACCCTACGTAAAATGGTTTTAGGTTGAACCCTATTATATAATTGGCTGTGGTCCCAATCTTGGGTATGGTGATGGCCCAACTATCCTTCAATGCCGCCCAAAATGTCTGGCATATATTCACATACCTGTGTGTCACCGTAGTGGAAAAGTATAGTCTACAAAAGGTAGCCGCATAACATACAAAGGACAATTTTTGCAGTCTACATACCAAACAGAGGCAAAAAAAAAAGTCGGAACAAAGTCTAAGGCTGTTAAAATAATAGGTGGCAGGGGAAAAGGTTTTGGACAGTCGTCCCTTCACAAGAGACAGCAGTACAGCAGCAGCCCGCCAAGAACAGTCACTTAGCTTGTAAGAGAAGAAGCCGGTACATAAGAAAACCGCCATTATTTCTGAAAATCAAATCAGAGAATCTACGGAGCCGGCTGAAAGTACATTAAGCACAGGGCGCACTCTCTGGCAGCTGAACCTTCCACCTCCTCAGTACGAGGCCATGTCAGTGCAGCTTAACAAGCCGGGATATTGGATTCAATTCCCAATTTCTTGCTGTACCCAAAGTGGCTATACAGAATTGGACAGACAAGAAATAGGTTTTTGATGTATAGCTATCTCTGCCCACTGAAAGCGATCGCAGCGCGCCACCATCACAGCCAGGACCTTTCTGGGGGATCTTAATATTTAGAAAGAAAAACAAATATTGTCAATTGAGCTCCGGCTGGTAAATCATATTTATTGAGCAAGCAGGCAAACTAAATAATGGCTTATCAGGCGAGGACTGCTGCAGGCTTAAACTGCGTGAGCGCACACCAGGGTGGTGATAATGGACAGCGGCTTGTCTCTAGCCACTGAATACTCTGTAATCTGCCATATATTATCAAGCTTCGGTATCATGCGGATATCAGCGGGAACTATGGGGGCAGCATTAAACGGGGGCAGCATTAAACGGGGGCAGCATTAAACAACCGCAACTTGTGAAAATGGCCTGCAGATCACTAGCACTGGAGCAATAAGTCCGTGGGTGATAGTCAATGTAAAGTGTAACGGGCATTAGAGGCAGAAAGCAAACCTTTGTCACTCTACAAGGTCCTGTGAGAATGTACCATCATCTAATGTCCTCCGTTCCAACTGGAGACTAAGAGGTGGGGCTAAGGATTCCTGCCACCTCTAAGGGAATGTCCAGGATGCTCCTGAAATAAGGGGAGACCTCCTGACCGGCTGGCAAATCTCTTGGGTGGCATTCTATGATTCTCTAGTGATGTGGGCATGGTATGTGCTGATAAAAATCACAAAAAGGGCACAAACACCACATGGTCATGCTCAAGTCACAAAGAGGGGGCGTGACAGCCCCAGATGGGTGTGGTCTCGAAGGAAGGGGCCACAAATGTTGGCAAGTATGGCTTAACTTGACTGGTTTCTTATTTACAAACATATCAGCAGGGAGAAGGTTACTTCTACAGAAAGCTGCCTCCCAGCCAGACACTGGTCTGATCTTAAGTCTGTGAGGAGGCAAAACAAATCTCTCCATTAAAAAAAACCTGAAGAACTTAAAGGGGTTTTTAGATTAAAAATATTGGTGACAAATACTAAAGGAAAAAGCCATCAATATCAGGTCAGTGGGGGTCCAACTCAATCGGCACCTCCACTGATCAGCTGCTCTCAGCTCTGCTCTGTTCTGTGTAGTGGCTGAACAGAGTCACTGCAGCTTAGTACCATGAGAACTAGAGGAATGAAGAAGACTTAAGAAAACTGGAAGGATTTCCTATGACTCACAACAGAAAACTGGTGCACTATGTCTGAAATCTACATCAGTCCTTGACTGCATAAGATTTCGTTTGAGGTGGACCAGAATGAAGAGGCCGGAGTCTCTTAAAGGGGTTATGCCATTCGGCCTATACATAAAAGGATACATATTTGCTACCGGTGCATACAATTTTAAGACTGACACAAGATGATGTGGGCTTAATAAATCCCCCCCATTGTTTGCACAGCACTAAAATCTATAATAATGGGAATAATAATAGTAATAATAAAAGCACACAGACAGCCATCACTGACCCATTATGATCTAAATCTCTTGCAGCACAGCATAGCCATTTCATCCCAGCGATCATAAAATATTAAAAAAGTCACAAGCCAACAGGTAGCGGTAACACAATTGACTTTGGAAGAATAAAACATGGCGTGCCAGCTGTCAGGGGAAGCAGACGCATACAGACCCATCTCTTCCATATACTACAAAGTACAGTTATCATCCCATTACCATGATAGGATTGGAAAATTGGAGGCACACTAGTACACCCCTGCCTGGAACCCTGTGTGTGCTTGGTTATACAGTGTGATGGAAATACAGCATACCAATGAGGTGCAGCGCTGTCGCAGGTCACAATGCTATTGTGAAATACAATGCCATTATAAAGAACGGGCCCTCGGTCCGATTCACGCTGTGCCTGTCACAGAAGAATAGAATCCACCATTCAGCGCAGGTCTATGTGCTTTACATAGGAAGAAGACATCCACTATTCACACTGCTCTGTCCCAGCGCCGGTTTTAACCCCTTCTATGGCGGCCGACACATCACACAACAGCTTAGATGCCTATAAGAAGCTCCAATCCTAAAGTTGCTTTTTCAATTAGAATAGGAATTTTTAGCCAAGTTATCGGGGTTTGCAGCTGTTCAGGGCGAAGACCTTTTTTCATCATTCGACTGGCGAGCCGGGCGGTTGTCGCTGTCCAGCAGCTGGAAAGGATGGTCAGACCTTAAACATTGCTGCCTAAAAGTAAGAGGCCCTACAGATCCTGTGATGGCTTTCTTACAAGATTTTACAGCAGCTTGCAAACATTTTGAAGCCATGTGCCAACCTGGCAACTGGCTAGGAACTTCCTTGAATCTATCAATTCTAAGATAGTTAACCATAGAAACTTCAGGGATTTTAGGCACCATACCTAGGGATTTAGGGCTGGTTCTGACCCTGGGTCACACGATTGGAACTAGTTGCTCCCCATCCTTCCTTCTCTCCCATGTTCACAGGTAGTTTCCTGTGCTAAGCTGACTATGGTAAAAGCAACACCGTAGTACAAATAAACACCTGTGAACACGGAAGAGAAAAGCAGAGTGGGTCCAAACATGTGACCCTGGGTCAGAACCAGCCCAGAACCTCTAGGTACGACACTTAAAAACCCTGCAAGAAGTTATTGTACAGAGCTTAGTGACTTCCCCATGGTTGCAGCAACCCAGTGAAGAAATTTTTGGACAATGGGAGTAGCCGTCAGTGAAGATCAGGTTCACTGCGGTGGTAGGCGACTCGACCAACCTCCCAGCACTCCTTAGGGCTAGTGCAGTGATGTGGGGGCATGCAGTGTGGGACACGGTGGTAGCAGTATCTCATGGAGAACTTCCCTGTAATAAGCCTCCATGTGCCTGATGGTCAATGGAGTGCCACTGATGGTCACAGCAGAACGCAGTGCGATGAGATAGAGGACTCAGGAGACAATGCTGAATGGTATAACAACTCATGGTTTACTTGAGGTAAGGCAGGTAACAACAGACAGCAATAATAGAGGCACATTTCTTAGGCACCCACAAGGCGGGAGCTGAGACTAATTGACTGTACTCCCTGGGGTCAATCACTGTCTTCTCAACAAAAAGTGTCTTCCAAGACTCTCACAGTTGGTCAACGACATGAGCTGGGAGATGGACTCCTGACTTCAACAATGACAAGTGGGCTGACTTGGACGACAGGCTGGGGCCGGTCTGACCAGGGTACTCCATCTTCCTCCTTCTCCCACACTAGGGAGGAAGAAAATGCTCCGCCTAAACCTAAAGAGGAAAGAGCGCTCTCCAGTCTCTTTCCCCTAACTAGAAAAACCTAAGCCAAGGACAGTACCATGTGCAAACTCATCAGTTCTTGTCCCCGTGTTCCACTGAGATACCAATCTCTAACTCAGAGGGGAGGAGCAGAAGGAGGATAACCCTCTTTGATATCTATAAGCCACATAAAATCATCTCTATCACTATACTATCCATCCATGTACTACTGGTGCACTGATTTGATATACAGTCATATGAAAAAGTTTGGGCACCCCTATTAATCTTAATCATTTTTAGTTCTAAATATTTGGGTGTTTGCCACAGCCATTTCAATTTGATATATCTAATAACTGATGGACACAGTAATATTTCAGGATTGAAATGAGGTTTATTGTACTAACAGAAAATGTGCAATATGCATTAAACCAAAATTTGACTGGTGCAAAAATTTGGGTACCCTTATTTTATTCATTTGAATACTCCTAACTACTTTTTACTGACTTACTGAAGCACAAAATTGGTTTTGTAACCTCACTGAGCTTTGAACTTCATAGCCAGGTGTATCCAATCATGAGAAAAGGTATTTAAGGTGGCCAATTGCAAGTTGTTCTCCTATTTGAATCTCCTCTGAAGAGTGGCATCATGGGCTCCTCAAAACAACTCTCAAATGATCTGAAAACAAAGATTGTTCAACATAGTTGTTCAGGGGAAGGATACAAAAAGTTGTCTCAGAGATTTAACCTGTCAGTTTCCACTGTGAGGAACATAGTAAGGAAATGGAAGACCACAGGGACAGTTCTTGTTAAGCCCAGAAGTGGTAGGCCAAGAAAAATATCAGAAAGGCAGAGAAGAAGAATGGTGAGAACAGTCAAGGACAATCCACAGACCACCTCCAAAGAGCTGCAGCATCATCTTGCTGCAGATGGTGTCACTGTGCATCGGTCAACAATACAGCACACTTTGCACAAGGAGAAGCTGTATGGGAGAGTGATGCGAAAGAAGCCGTTTCTGAAAGCACGCCACAAACAGAGTCGCCTGAGGTATGCAAAAGCACATTTGGACAAGCCAGCTTCATTTTGGAAGAAGGTCCTGTGGACTGATGAAACAAAGATTGAGTTGTTTGGTCATACAAAAAGGCGTTATGCATGGCGTCAAAAAAACACAGCATTCCAAGAAAAACACTTGCTACCCACTGTAAAATTTGGTGGAGGTTCCATCATGCTTTGGGGCTGTGTGGCCAATGCCGGAACCGGGAATCTTGTTAAAGTTGAGGGTCGCTTGGATTCAACTCAGTATCAGCAGATTCTTGAGAATAATGTACAAGAATCAGTGACGAATTTGAAGTTACGCCGGGGATGGATATTTCAGCAAGACAATGATCCAAAACACAGCTCCAAATCTACTCAGGCATTCATGCAGAGGAACAATTACAATGTTCTGGAATGGCCATCCCAGTCCCCAGACCTGAATATCATTGAACATCTGTGGGATAATTTGAAGCGGGCTGTCCATGCTCGGCGACCATCAAACTTAACTGAACTGGAATTGTTTTGTAAAGAGGAATGGTCAAAAATACCTTCATCCAGGATCCAGGAACTGATTAAAAGCTACAGGAAGCGACTAGAGGCTGTTATTTTTGCAAAAGGAGGATCTACTAAATATTAATGTCACTTTTCTGTTGAGGTGCCCATACTTTTGCACCGGTCAAATTTTGGTTTAATGCATATTGCACATTTTCTGTTAGTACAATAAACCTCATTTCAATCCTGAAATATTACTGTGTCCATCAGTTATTAGATATATCAAATTGAAATGGCTGTTGCAAACACCCAAATATTTAGAACTAAAAATGATTAAGATTAATAGGGGTGCCCAAACTTTTTCATATGACTGTAAATGTTCCCTGACCTTCAATGCATGGCATGAGAACAAAGTCTAAAATTGTAGATAGATTGTGATATTGTCAGATAATCCTTGCTTTCCTGTATTTGGTGTGAAAACTGCTGTTCCTGGCTCAGACAACCCTCTGCTAATTGCATTTAGACTACCAGTAATTATCAGCTTTTGCAGTTTTACTGCAGGCTGTAAAATGAGACACTTTTTTTTACGGTAACCCCTTTGTAGTGACATCTAGTGGACAATTTGAAGACTGCAATAGTTACAAATTTATTTTTACATTGCTACAACACAAAGCAGAAAAATAAAACTTTCTGTTGTCAGTGACCCCTTAAACAAGTGCATAGTTGCATTTTTCGCTCTTTGGACTAGAGAAGATAGTCTTCTCTATAAAATAATTGCTTTGAAAGCTAATTTCCCATTGTATCAAAGACCTCTGAATCATAAGCCGAGTAAACGCTTATAATGCTTCTGTCTAATTATAACTTTGTAACATCTTGTGAATCGGAAAGAGGTACCAGGACCAGTAATTATAAGCTGGCAGGAAAAGACAGGACTTGGGAGACTCAAAAACTCAATTAGCTATGAAAGCAATTACTTGTCCCCTTGTATATAGTCTGAAATAAAGCAAAAATGTTCATTAAGGAGCAATGGCGTCTGCAGAGACACGATGACACGGCGGTTCAGCTTTATACCCTGTAAGCACACCGAAACAAATGTTCCAACAAAATTAAATAGGAAGAACCTTAATTTTAAGTAGATTTTCAAAGTCATAGAAGAGTCCTCCGATACTACAGTATATAGGTATAGCATCATAGGCCAAGAACTTACAGCCCATCATCTGGTTTATGGACATGGTGGATAAGAAAAAATGTGCCTCTCCTTATTTATCTACTACTGGGTTGGGTTAAAATGTAAAATATAACCTTTATTATATGTACACCAAGAGTGTCAGACTGAGCCTTCTTGGGTCCTCCAGCTAAAATGATTCTTGGGGCCCACCTTTCAACATTCCTAGGAAATAGACCATATAACCATTCAAATTTGGGTCTTCGGCTGGAAAGTTATAGTGTTAGAGCCTGGGCCCTCTGGAGGATCCTCTAGTGCTCTTGTGGGTGTCTGACACTGTATACCGACCAGTGATAACATTAACACCAATACAAGAGAGGATACCGGCACTCATACAGTAGTATGGACTAACACTGTGAGTATATTACATATACGGGCTTTGACGCCTCTTCACGTGTTCTCAGTAGATGCTTTAAGTTCTTTAGATTTTGAGGTGGGGGTTCTATATATCAAATGCTTTCCCATTACATCCAACATACGCTTGACCAGATTGAGAACTGGGGAATTTGTTGGACAAGTCAACATCACTAGATAAGGTGACCTTCCATTGCTCCTTGGTCTACTTATGACACTCAGACCGTGGTGGACTAATCTGTGGCTATGCAGTGAGCTTTACTTCCCTGTGCCTCCTGACACTTTTCTATCATAGATAACATTAACTGTTTCAGCAATTTGTGCTACACTACCTCTCCTGTGGTTTAGGGACTAGCTACCATACTCTGCACACAGTGAGTAAAGGAGAATCTGCTCTATATCTGTCTCCTTCTCACTTAGAAACAGCCCAGGACCTTGCAGGACATATATAGAGAAGTACTGATATGTCCTGAGGTAAGTAAAGCACTTTAGTTGTGATACTACACCTGAATAGAAATGTTTTATCAGACTAATAACGTAAAAAATTATATTATAAAAGTGCAAAATATTGTCAATTAAAAAAAAAAAAAAAAAAAAAAAAAAAGGTCGTGGCAAATCATGGCAGTAACAATAAATATATGTACACTAATGAATGTAAACTATGTCCAGGGCCACAGGTATATATGATAGCGTTACGTGCCTACTATTAAGCATGTATCTAGGACATAAATATCAAAAAGTGTCTAGTGAATACCAATGAATATAAATAATAATTCATAAATACACAAAAAATATAATAAGGAAAATTTAATAAAGAAATTCATAGGACCATAATAAATAATAATGATTCTATGTATTTACAATGCTAATTTTGCACTTAAGATAAATCTAAATACCTCTTAGAGTATATGTTAGAACAATATGCATAAAGAACATGCTAATAAAGGCAATAGAAATAGGCCAGTTTATATAATGCAATGCTGAGAGTATGTGTTCCACAAATAAATGGATGATCACAATAATCAAAACCATAGTATGCACGTTTCGCCCGTTACGTCAAAGGGCTGTTTGAATTGACAATATTTTGTGCTTATAATAACTGTAATTGATACGGTACAGTACAGTCATGGCCAAAAGTTTTGAGAATGACACAAATATTATATTTTCACATGATCTGCTGCCCTCTGGTTTTTATGTGTGTTTGTCAGATGTTTTTATCACATACAGAAATAGAATTGCATTCATATTATGAGTAACAGAAGCTTATATTGACAGTTAGAATGAGTTAATGCAGCAAGTCAATATTTGCAGTGTTGACCCTTCTTCTTCAGGACCTCTGCAATTCTCCCTGGCATGCTCTCAATCAACTTCTGGACCAAATCCTGACTGATAGCAGTCCATTCTTGCAGAATCAATGCTTTAATTTTGTCTGAATTTGTTGGTTTTTGTTTGTCCACCCGTCTCTTGATGATTGACCACAAGTTCTCAATGGGATTAAGATCTGGGGAGTTTCCAGGCCATGGACCCAAAATCTCTATGTTTTGTTCCCTGAGCCATTTAGTTATCACCTTTGCTTTATGGCAAGGTGCTCCACCATGCTGGAAAAGGCATTGTTGAGCGCCAAACTGCTCTTGGACGGTTGGGAGAAGTTGCTCTTGGAGGACATTCTGGTACCATTCTTTATTCATGGCTGTGTTTTTAGGCAAGACTGTGAGAGAGCCGATTCCCTTGGCTGAGAAGCAACCCCACACATGAATGGTTTCAAGATGCTTTACAGTTGGCATGAGACAAGACTGGTGGTAGCGCTCACCTCTTCTTCTCCGAATAAGCTGTTTTCCAGATGTTTCAAACAATCGAAAAGGGGATTCATCAGAGAAAATGACTTTACCCCAGTCCTCAGCAGTCCACTCCCTGTACCTTTTGCAGAATATCAGTCTGTCCCTGATGTTTTTTCTGGAGAGAAGTGGCTTCTTTGCTGCCCTCCTTGAGACCAGGCCTTGCTCCAAGAGTCTCCGCCTCACAGTGCGTGCAGATGCAGTCACACCTGCCTGCTGCCATTCCTCAGCAAGCTCTGCACTGCTGGTAGCCCGAACCCGCAGCTGAAACACTTTTAAGAGACGGTCCTGCCGCTTGCTGGTCTTTCTTGGGCGCCCTGGAGCCTTTTTGGCACCAATGGAACCTCTCTCCTTGAAGTTCTTCCCAGTTAGGCCATTTTTGTGCAGTGCAATGATGACTGCACGTGTTTTAGAGATAACCATGGTTAACAGAAGAGAAACAATGATGGCAAGCACCAGCCTCCTTTTAAAGTGTCCAGTGGTGTCATTCTTACTTAATCATGACAGATTGATCTCCAGCCCTGTCCTCATCAACACCCACACCTGTGTTAATGGAGCAATCACTGAAACGATGTTAGGTGGTCCTTTTAAGGCAGGGCTGCAATGATGTTGAAATGTGTTTTGGGGGATAAAGTTCATTTTCTAGGCAAATATTGGCTTTGCAAGTAATTGCTGTTAAGCTGATCACTCTTTATAACATTCTGGAGTATATGCAAATTGCCATTAGAAAAACTGAAGCAGTAGACTTTGTAAAAATTAATATTTGTATCATTCTCAAAACTTTTGGCCATGACTGTATGTCGCTGGGAGGCAGGGACTCCTAGCATCATAGATAACTATACTGATAGGAGTCCGCTCCCAGCACGAAGTTCAAGCCGGTAAATCTGGCTAACACACGGACTGTGCATCACAGGTGAAACACGGTCGTGTGCTGCTACGCTTTACTTTGTATGTTCTTCCGCTACCTCTCTCCCCCTCTGAAACACATGCCCTGCAGTCCATCTCAAGATGGATGTGATTTTCATCCATAAAAGCCATTTTAGCAGGGAAACAGCCTCATAACAGCAGAAAGAAACAACTTTCTCTGATATGTAGAGGGTCCCAAAGCCTGAGCAGAGGGGCAGGATAGCCCCCTATATCAGCTGCTCAGGAGTCAGCGCTGTGCTCTGCCTGGTAAGCCAAGACCTAACTGTGAATATTTCTCTACCTAAGAGTAAATATTAGCAACATGAAATCAGCAGTCTGTACTTGATGCCAAGGAGATGAGGCCGGGTACAGATCCAGTCCCTCTGGCAGTGAATAATCCAATTAAGTTAATTATGAACAAAAAATAAAAATAACATAAAACAGAGACCGCGCTTCATACATTTGTGTTACATGTGGGTCCCCTGACACGCGGAGTATTAAACACGCAGGAATTTATACAAGATTTACCGCTCTATCAATTAGGAAGGAAAATAAAAGGGAATTATCAAGTAAATCCGGAGAGCTGTATTCTATATAGGGGGCACAACACACTATAACCAGCGCTAACCAATAAAGGAGTATCCCAGATAAAGCATAGATCGGAGGGAGAATGACCACTGGAGACCACCACTAAACGCCAGAATGGGGGCACCAGTCACCGGTCCTCTTCAGCCACACGACTATGACTAGGAAGACTTCGAACATAGAGGGATAAAGTACTGCTGGGTGGTCCAAGCAGTCAGACCATGACAGAGTAGATAGGTACCTCAGAATGGTAACATGGAGAGGCCATGGTTGCCACTTGTGTATTGTTGGCATACATTTCAAGGCAGCATGGAATCTGAATGTTCTCCTTGTGGGTTTGCTGTAGGTTCTCTAGTTTTGCCCCATACTCACAAAAAAAACCAAAAAAAAAAAACAAACAATGACTGGTTGGCTGGTCATCTATGGAATTGGATCTTGTGTTGCCTGTGTGCCAGCTGAGCCAAGTGTGTCACATTATGTGCATGACCTTCATGTTAGAAGTGTCTCCTAGAAGGGCCCTGCTACCTGAAATTTTGCCAGTGTACTTGGAGGCAGATGCCCAGTACTTCTGAAGCACCAACAGAAAGGAAATGAAAGGCCCATGATTCATTTCTATGCTAAAAGGAGGAAATCAGCCTAATATGGAGGAGAAGGAAACTGATTTCTGTTATAAGATATATTACAAAGTTTCTTATAGTCACCTGTACTATTCATGTTTTATAATTGGAGGCACGCCTAAATGGAGGGACCACCCCTTCAAAGGTACTAAAGCATAGGTCAATAGGTCTCCATACCCTTTAGATATGCAACATTTCCTATGTCAATTGGCTTCTTTGCAGCACAACTCTATCTTTCCTCTATGAATGGCTCCAAGGGAATCCTCTGCAGGAGATCTTATTATGGGGGAACTCTATTTCACTAAAAGTCCACAAATCCATGACTGCAATGTCATGACACATTTCTTTTGCCATTGAAAAAAAACTCTGTGCCACAAAAAGAGAGGTGTTAAGATGCAACAAGGTAGCGTATTTAGGGTGGTCAGTCTGACATTAGTAGGATAAAGCAAAGGGATTCGGAGGCCCTACTGTGGACAGTAACCTAAATTAGACTAGTATGAGGATTGAGCACTGTGTTAGTAAACCACAGACCCTACAACCAGCATACATAACTCTGAGTCAGTCCTGACAGTGTTAACATTACATGTACAGTTTGGCACTAGGCCACGACACGTGCGGAGCTCTAACCTTTCCGTGCTGAGGCTCATAACATTATCGAATATTTGCCAAGAACTGAACAAGAGGAAAGGACATATGCCAAAACCAAAGTAAATCATATGTACGGAGACATCATCACAAGAAGCAAGAACATTAACAACCTGTGCTAAGCGCCAGCCAAACCTACCCATCCTAAAGCTGACGTTTAGCCATGTAGGATAGCTACATAGGGTACCATTACTTAAGGTCCAGTGTATATTACATGGGGAATAACTAGTCGTAAAATGTGGCAAATGACCTAAACCCTGCCTGGTCAATGCCTCCTACTTCTGGGCTGAAAAGGGGGTGCAAGTGATATGCAAAATATTTTAGAAAATTACTTCTACAAGTCAACCAGTAGGCAGTCTAAAGCGTCAAAAGGGCTGTATAGGGGGAAAATTCTGAAAATAAGCTCTACGTAAGAGGTTCTGTACCCTAAAAGAACCACAGAATAGGGAGTGTGGATCAGCAAGATCGCCAAATCTGGTTACAAATCGTAGTGTGCAGGTCAAACTCGTAGGGCAGGAAGAAGGACATGAATGGGTCCAATGGTAAGCAGTTCTTATCGTTCCCCTCTCACTTATAACCCCTTAATGACCCACCAGGGGACTTGACCCTGCGATCTCTTGTATAATATCCTGCAATACTTCTGTACTATACAGGTCAGTGAAACACCAACACCTAGTTCATTACCCAGCCTCATGGCAGTGCAGGAAGCCACGTCCAGGCCTCTGGCTGCTATGGCAACTCCTAGGCACACCACGATCGCGCCGCAGGGGCACGAGGGGCTGGCAGAGGGAACAACTTCCCTCGGTCTAGCCACCTTACATGACGTGGTTGCTACTGACCCTGCCATGTAAATGGTTAACCTGCCAGGTATCACAGTTATACACCCCCGGGAGTTGCATCAGGAACCCGGCTGTGCGTTTGCAGGTGATGGCGCGGGTACTCCGTCACTACCCGCACAATCACACTTACGAATATATTCATCATAGAGGGAGAAAGGGTTAATGTAACATTTTGGCCAAATTGGACTTTTCGGTGGGACCAGTGGACTAACATAGGTGGTGTCTCGGGAAAGAAGGATCAGGTATGAAAACCAACATGGTGAATTGTTTTTACTAACATGAGATAAGACGACGCGTTCAATAAAAACCTATAGTAAATGAATACGTGGCTATATATTTTAGGAGGGTGGACAGTCTAGGAATGTTGTTTCTGTATATTTGTGTCTTGTTTTTTCCCATTCAAAAGGCAACAAAAAGTTCAATAATAAGTATTGATTTAAGAAAAGCTCTATGTTGCCTTTATCAGGTCCACATCTGTATGAAGGGTGACAGTAGGATGGAAAGTAGAGACCAATGACACGCGAAAGCCTGACCGGATCTCAAGCTCATTCCCATGTGGATAGAAGACCACCCTCGAATATCTGGGATGGGTCGTGCAGTTTTTTTATTGGAATATATTCCATAAGAGATTGCTGCCATGTTATAGAAGTTCTGGCATATGTCTTGGTGCCCATCAACAAGACGTCATGTGTCAATCTCTGAGATGTTTACACTTTTAATGTATCTCAGCACCATGATGGGGATACCCTGGACTAACCTCTCTATGCAGTCACTGCAAGTAAAGTGCCTAAGAGTAAGGCGATATGGACAGAACGCAACCACGCTCTACTCCACAAAGCTGTCACCAGCTCCATCCCCTGCTTCACTACACAAGTACTTTGTCCTCCATGAAGTTCATGGATCGCTATGTGACTGTTCAATTACCCTTGTCGAAAACGTAACAAGGCAGAGAAGGAAAGAACACTGCTCCGATGCTCTGGCTAAAACTACCGTCCTTGAGTAAACCCTAGCTATAAGCTTAGGACATGTATGCCTTAGAAAGTATTTTCAGAGTCTACTTCAATTCCTAGGCCAGGAACCAAACCCAAGAGCTACCAAGAGGATCCTACCAGTTTTTAACACTAGTGATGTAATATGACTCATCTTCAAAAGGTTTTTACCCTAAAATTCTTATGGCTGCTTGTTAAAATAATAAATGATAAATCACAGGACATTGTGATCCTCCACCCAAGGCTCATGCACTATTCTTTCCACCAAAATGATGGAACACCGACAACCTCCAATTATAAGTGGGTGAGGTTCGTCAGACATGCAACAAATCCGTCACTGAAGCCATGTCGTCAAAGTGAGCAGAGCCCAAGTGACAACCCTATAAGTGCACTTAAAGGGGTTGTCCAGACAGGATGTTATAAAATGATAGTCAGTCATACACCTCTCACCAATTTTCTGCCTGAGGCTTCCTGGGTCTTGCGTTGGGGTCTCTACTTCCCGATCCAGCGAGAACATTGAGTTTTTGACTATAGCATGGGTGACTCAACACAAGCTAGTGATTGGCTGCAGCAGTCACATGTCCATGCTGAGAGGAAGCAGGAAGTAGAGCCTGGTGGGTAATTTGGGAACGGTCAGAACTATGGGATCATTGAGGACAATAGGACTTATTTTGTTATTTTAGGTTATGCTATTTTCTCAAATTTTTTTTATTTTTTTTTAATCTTATCTGGACAACCAATTTAACCCAATATCTATCAAAGCATACTATAAATATAACTACACAAAAATCTGCTGACATCTCTGAAGTTAGAAATGCCCCAAGGACCAAAAAAGTTGACCTGTGTACATATATATATATATATATATATATATATATATATATATATATATATATTTTTTTTTTTTTTTTTTTTAATTTATTTTCATTTGCTTTTTTCTAAAATTGACAGAACTCCAATTACCAAGAACACAATGGGGAATGTTTACTATTACGTTTATGCCAGATAGAAGTTGGTGCAGATTTCGTCACAGACGTATGACCTGGCCCTTGTAAATGAAGTGGCTCTTTAGCCAGCTCCGGGGATATGAAGACTGGTGTGGAATGCTCCAGGCTTCAGAAATATCAGCAAATTCGGTAGGATTTATCAAAAGTAGTGCAAAAGAAAGCTGGTGCAGTTTCCCATAGCAACCGAGCCAAATTCCAACAATGCTAATTTTTCAGTGGCGTTGAAGTCCCCTGGTTCGGATCAGACAACTCCACTTTTCCCCCCCCACTTTAGGTAAATCTCCCCCAATGTCTTGTGATGTAAATTATATTAAAGAAGAAAAAAATGATGCCCTTTCCCAGTCCTCTCTACTGTTACAAAACTCAGCACCAAGAAAAACAAAGAAAGAAGAAATCTAGAAAATAATGAATATTGAGGCTTTTCTGGCATTTCATTGCTATTTCCAGCAGTGAGATACTAAAAAAGTGCAAAGAAAAAGCCGACAAGTTGGATGTGATCTCTCAGTATGCACACACTTAAAGAGATGACAGTTGTATTTTCGATATGACAGCCACATGAACGGCGATGGTCAATATCCGCACTCGCTATGTGACAGCTGGAAGAGCCCTCGGGGAATTCATCCGTCAGGTAGAAAATCAACTGTCATACCTCCAGATACGCCGGGAATCTCACTCATTGAATGGATCCTGGAGGAACAGTAATTGCCACCGGTAATTCTCTTGGATGAAGAGGCGATATATTCCAAGAGGAACGTTTGCAGCTTGACTATATTTACTTATGTATTTACTTAGTGGCCGGCATCCATCTACAATGGCGGAGGACAAAGGAAAGTACATTCCATTAATGTATCGTTTAGGCTGATTTTTATAAGGGGAACGGGCAACTATAAACCTAAATTCGGAGGGCTTGAGAAGGATTAAGGCTCTGTTCCGATCAATCTACGTGCACACAGAAGATAAAACAGGTCCATAGTCCTAGCACATGTTAAAAAAATAGATTAAATTTTTTTTATATTTAAAAAAAAAAAAAATCACCTTCCTCTACTGCTTTATCTGCAACTCCTTTAAATAATGTTAAGCCACACCCCTTGTAACTAACTCCACCCACTAAGTAGTTTAAGGTGTGCATCTACAGGTCCGCGAGAAAACAGCATATGGATAATATTCATGAACCTTCCTTGCCCTCCACGTACTGATTCATTTCATATATTGAGGCTGAGATGCAAAAAGTACAGGAATAGGACCTGCGAATACAAGGACCAAATTACAGGGACTGGGCAGATCCAGAAGTGACTTATAACAGATTCTTTTATTACGGGAAACAAATACAACACAGGACGCGTTTCAGGGTGTTGGGTAGCCCTTTATCAAGTGTGTATAACACTTCGTTTAAAAAGTTGTCTGGGCTTGGAGCAGGTATTCTCCAAGCCTGGACAACTTTTTCAACAAAGTGTTATACACACTTAATAAAGGGGTACCCAACACCCCAAAACGCGTTGTGTATTGTATTTGTTTCCCGTAATAAAAGAATCTGTTATAAGTCACTTCTGGATCTGCCCAGTCCCTGTAATTTGGTCCTTGTATTCTAATACCTTTATACACCTCCCTAGGGTGATGCAGTGTGACAGCCGCGTTCCTCCATTTCAACTGTCGATTTAAGTATCTCTAAAAAGCTGTTGTGTCTCACACAACATTCTAAAGGTGAGAAGCCCCTTTGCTTTCTACCTATTTTCCGTGCCTTTAAGTGATAACGCACTAGGTACTGCTCGGTGCCTCTGTTCTGTTTATAGGAATAAGACCTGCCCTGAGTTCTGTACCAGGCTCATGGCCTCGTAGACAGACACACAGGCATGTGTATAGGGATATAGAACATAATGGGTCAGTGTGCTAGCAGTGAAAAACACACTGAAAACGCACACAGTCATGTGAATGGTGCCCTACCGATATAGGAGAAAGGCTGTTGTTGTATAGGACCATAGAAAATAAGGGGGGTGCACCGTGAAAAACCCTGAAAAAGCCTGTTCGTGTGAATGGAGCCTTACCGATACAGGAAAAGGC
The DNA here is from genome assembly GCA_947044405.1 of Leptodactylus fallax. NCBI lineage: Eukaryota > Metazoa > Chordata > Amphibia > Anura > Leptodactylidae > Leptodactylus > Leptodactylus fallax. The sequence continues at coordinate 480,165 of CAMRHE010000405.1, read as the reverse complement.
TGCTGTTGGCTGTATTTTCTAATTTTATTAGTTTTTTATGTTTTATTATTTTGGAAGTTTACATTCTTTTTAGTCATCGGTTAATATGAATGTCTTTGGTTAGAGGAAAAAAAATTAAATAAAATAAGCAAAATTAAACAAAAAGTAAAATAAATGCATAATTAACTTAATCAGCTAACGTGTCGTCTTTCCGAGTCTCGAATGCACTTGATACAATTATTGTGCCTTTGTATAAAGAAGCGGCATTACTGAAGTAAACACAGGGAGGCTTCGCGTGTCAGCCAAGACCTGCTGGCTACATTGTAATTCCTTAATCGTTGCAGAATATCCAAAGCTGAAATAAATGTGCTTTTGGCTGATAGTGTCTCTCGGCTGAGCCAAATGCAGCTCTTATTGGCCCATAAATTAATTCTGCAGCATAATTCGTGTAGTCTGAGGATGTTCATATGTACTCTCCATACAACAAAAAAATTATAACAATGAAGTCTAATATCACATAAAGTAACAAACATAAGATGTTCTTCCCTAGGTAATTGTAGGAAACAAACAAACATCAAAGAGTCGCTACAAGAGGCCCCAGAGTCACAGATACTGCACCGATACCGAGATTAAACAGGAATTCGGGGAAGTTTGGGGTACGTTCACATGGCGGAAACGGAACAGGAATTTGAGGCAAACTTGCACCGCAAATACCTCTACACTTTCCGCCCCTTTGGCCCACACCTTGACAGAAATCTACAAAAGTTCAAAGCTGGCGTAGACTTCGATCAACATATATGTCACTACAGAGGAGTAAATGTTACTGAATTTGGCACGGCCCTTGAACACACCCACATCCCACCCACATTTTGAAAAGAAACGAGAATGGTGAAAAAACCCCACTTGGACTATTATAGTATTATTGGCAACTTTTTTTTTAACCAAAAATACTGATACTCAATGAGTCTGCCCATTGTTTTTTGAAGCATAGACATGACTTAAAGAGGTCCTCCACCAACTCCAGTTCTTACACTTTAATAGGCCACGCTCTACTGATTGTGCTGTAGTTGGAATTTTTTTTCTAGCCCCCAGTATTCCCAGTTAGTATATCAGACAGCAAAACTAAACTCTCTACTGTCAAGTGGGTGATATCAGGCAGGGCGTGGTTCTGAGTTCTGACCACCTCTGATTGGACAGTGTCATAACCACACCCTCTTTCCTGCTGCTACCTGAAGACACCCACTTGCAGTAGAGAGCCTAGTTAGCAAACCAGACTCCAAACCTAACTGCACATATTGCTCGGGAACGGTGGGGACTAGAGAAAAAAATTCAAACTGTGCTGGAATCAGTGGAGCGGAGCCTTTTGAAAGGATGCAAAAACTGAGGATGGTGAAAGGTCCTCTTTAAAGGGGCTTTTCTATTTATGATCGCAAGAACAGGATCCTGTAACTCCCTTTCCTCCAAATGTCCTATGCAACATCTGACCCCAAAGGTGTGGTTTGTATTTTATTTTGAAATCTGGACAAAAATGTTGCTGCTGCAAAAATAGTGATGTTTGAAAACCAACCCGAATCAAATTTTTATTAACTCTCCTCCAAATCCATTCCCTGCAGTTCCTAAGAAAGACATTTAGCATTGCTTATCCTGATAGTCGCTGAATGCTAGACACACAATACACACTGACAAAAAAAAACTAAAATGGGGGAGAACAGATGTAACAGCTGTAATTTTGCATAAAGCTGGTTTCTGCAATTACTGGTTGTCAGGCAGCATCTCTAGACTGTGTGCCAATAGACGTCGTAGACAGGGATGTGTCTCTTTCCAGATTTTGGGCTTGCAAGAAGTCTTCATTCAATTTTTTATTTTTTTTATTTTATAAATGAGAAAACCTACTGTATGAGCAGTCACTGGGCAAACACAGCTCTACTGTGTCTGTAATTTTTGACAATGCATAATGGTTTTAACACTCGACAGAAAATTACTAGGTGCCAAATCACAAAAAAAACAAAAGGCATCATGAAAGTACACCGCCACGTCTTGACACACCCAACCCACACTGCTTCTTGTAAGCACAGGGTAACATGACCTTTCCTAAATGCCCCTCAACTAATTGACGGAAAGCTGCCGAAATCACAAAATCCCATGACAACGCTTGTCCCCGTCATCTGCTCAGGTATACAAAATCCCAAGGAGGACGGAGAAGGAGTTTGTAGTCATGCACTTCATATAGGTCTTGACGTAATGAAGAAATTAGTCACCGCTTCAGGAGGCAAGAGGGGAAAAATGGAAGATTATTATCCTGCCGAGTCCAATTTGTACTTTTTGCATGTGGCATTTTGAAGTCTCCTAGGTTACAATTGAAAATTTTCAACATCTTTGTAGGTGGGCAACCCCACCGGTGTCCACATCTGTTCAGTCATCGCTGGAGCGCTCTAAGTACGTTACCATAGAGCCCGGGAGTGAATGGGAGCCATTGTTAACGGTTTGATAAAAGCATATTGCTTTTGGCATGACATTTGTTTTCATTGCGCTGTGCATACTATTTATGCAGTCAAAAGGAAAATATGGCTCTCACCTGTGTCAGGAGGAGGTGCGTACAGGAGGCGTAAAATGTTCTGGAGTGTGATTACAGTCAGAGTATGGGCAACAGTGAACAAAATCTGTTATTTCATTAGGCGGTGTAAGGGGTCAATTTAAAGGAGACACGACCCCCAAAATTAAAAGGGTTGTCAAAGAGTTAAAAAAAAATAAAAATCTTCAGGATATAGAATAAACCATCAAAAAAAAAAACACTGATCGGTAAAATACCCCATTGCTCCAGTTTTTATTCTTCTACAATCTTTGTCTACAAGTCAGCAGTAACAACATGTCAAGCCAGCATGTGACCACTGAAGTCAGTGATAGGCTGAGTGAGGTAGTACTATCTGTGCCTACATGATTTACAGGGAAAATGAACTGAGAATACATCATTTACAGGGATAAAGAAAACGTCTGTACTAGCTAAGCTTACATCATGTAAAGTGAGAAACAAGAAGGCAGAATGATCTATGTACACTATTTACAGAAACACAAGGAGGCAGTATTATCTGTGCCTTAAATGGAGAGGAGGAGGCAGTACTATCTGTGTCTAAATATTTTACTAGGAGAGACAGAAAGAAGGAATAGTGCTATGTGGACATGTAAGATTTATAGATAATACAAGACAAGGAGGCATTAGTGGAAAAAAAATATGTAGTACTATCTGTGCCTACATAATTTAGAACAAAGGGCAAAAATGCAGTCATAGCATCTAGGTTTAAACAGTAAAAGTAGAGAGAGACATTGTCAACAAAATTTAGAACAAGGCTATTGCCAGGGTAGCAGACACAGCAGCTGCCATGGGGGCCTTCAACTAAGAATAGGGGGGGAGGGGGGCATTTCCACTGAGACCTAGGGGGCAATTAGTGATAACTATGTATATAGAAAATGAACGAGAAAAACTGACTGCACCTCCATTACTTTACTTGGACATCATAATGCCTTCATGTGACATTATTATAATTACTTGCTTCATATTTTGTGATGTCATTGTGCACAAAGACTATTTCTGTGTATATTCTCCCTGTACTGTGACATCACTGTGCACATTCACCCTGTACTGTGACATCACTGCGCGAGTTAAGTTGTGTTACTACTTAAAGCTGTCATGGTAGAGCGGAGACCCATTACAAGTTTTACTATAGGATCCCAAGATTATTAGTTACGCCCCTATGTGCCTACAACATTTCCAAAGAGAGGCAAGGATAAAGTACTACCTGTGCCTACAGATTAATAGCACCATCTGTGTCAACATCTTACAGAGAGTAACAGAGATTTACAAAAAGCAAAGTCTAGGTTACTTATAGTTAGAAGTGAGCAGTACATACCATCAGGGCCTACATCATTTACAGAAAAAAAGACAGGAAAGCAGTGATAACTGTGCCTACTCAAAGAAATTAGGAGTACTATCTGGCAGAAGTACGTGTGTCTACATCATTATATACTTCTCCTCCTAGCCAATTGACAACCGTGTTACACCAAAACCCAACAGAGTTGGTGGTCATCAAAAAGTTACTAGTAGCAACACTAATAAAGAAAAAAAAAAAAAAAAAAAAAAAAAGGCAAATTTTGGTGTCTCTTTTGTCATTGGGCAGGGCATCCTATTACATGGCACTGTCCAGGGACGACGTATAGGATTAGAGATGTACAAGTGCGGGATCCTGTTTAACCAAGACACTAAGTTGATTAAATTCTTTGGATAATCCTGAAAGACGTTCAGGGATAAGACGCACCGCCGCGCTACATGTCATTTCATCACCAACTACAAAATAAATTGGACTTCGAGCCAGAAGATTCTGTTCAGTGACTCAAGGAAAACGCCACGTCGTGTCTGTGAGAAGTTCATCAACTGTTTATTTCACAGGGTGACACCCCGATGACAAATTGGTTTTTATCATGGGGACATGGTGACACTATTAAGCATCTTTTCATGATTCAGTGTCAGAACACCCACAATGCCCCGCTGAACTATATAAACTATCCACAAGCCAAGTCTTCAAAATCAATAGGACGAAAACTTGTCCTTATCCGCCTCAAGTGACTTTACACATGGACTGATCAGCTTATTCTCTACAGTAAACACATTTTCATTACATGAGCATTAAAGGGTACCTGAGTTTTCATCAAAAGTTGGAATATCAGCAGGGCAGTCTGTTCAACGACTGTATAAGTCTTCATACATTAGTCTGTCTTCTGATAATAGCCCCACTATGGCTGCAGCACATTTTGCATTTCTCTCTAAGGCAGGGGCATGTACAATAAGGAGTAGTCTCCCCCCCCCTTCCCATCCATTACTACTACTACTGGTTTCTTTACCTGTAATTCTGCCAGGAGTAACTGTAAAATAGCAAACAGCTTAGAAAAGCCTAAGTAACAATAATATAGGAGATCCAGGGACACTGGACTGCAAATGCAGGTTATGATGCAGCTACAGAAGAGAAGTCTGAGCACAATAAGGAAAGCTTCTTGCTGTCTATGACTAACATCCCATCAGCAAAAACACAAGCAGCTAGTCAGAAGTAGATAGACTCTCTTTACACTCACTGTGAGCTGTAGCAAGGTCCAGACTCATCTCCATGTAGAGTAGAGCAGGAGGAACAGGAAAGCAAAACTGTGTATAAACACGCAGAGGCTGTGAAGAGACACATGCCCTTCCGTTTCCTGTGAAGAGAGACCTGATGTGCTCCCTCTACTCACTGTGTTCCAATCTTGAGCCTACTGTTATCTAAAGACTGGAATTCCCTAGTAATAAGGAGCGAACAGAAGATTAGCAAGATGGGAGACACCTAGTGGCCGGAAATTTAGAGGGGTTTATTTAAAAATGCTGCTATTTTCTGCCTGATAAATTACATTACATGTTGGTCCAGAATCACATTCTACCGTGTTTCTCCAAAAATAAGACCTACCCCGAAAATAAGCCCTAGCTACATTTTCCAGGTTTTTTGGAGTAGACTTGAAATATAAACCCTACTCCAAAAATAAGCCCTAGCTAATTTAACCCCTTCCCGACATCCGCTGCGCGATTACAGCGGATGCCGGGTCCTTTAAGATGGCGGCCGCTCTGCTGCAGTGCGGTTACCATAGCTACCGTACCGGGTCTCCCCGGAGACCTGGAGTTAATGCCCGCGGTCACTGTCTACCCTGATCGCGGGCATTGTTCAGCGAGACTCCCCTTTCCCTTCCCTCCCACCAAAGTAGCAATACCTGGAGTTAAAGCCCGCGATCAGAATGGTCTCTGACCGCCGGCATTGCTTAGTGTGACCTCCGCGCTTCTCCTCCGGTCCCCACCCCGTAAAGCTGCTATACCGGGTCTCCTTGTACACCGGAGACCCGCAGTTAATGCCCGCGATCAGAGTCCACTGTTCGCGGGCATTGTTAGGTCTATCAGTCCGTGACCCCCCCACCAAATCAACCCCCCAAAGCAGAGTAACTATCCCCGGGCCGGTCCCCACAGGCCCCGTACCTTTCACGTTGCAGGTCGGCTCCCGCGGGTGAGATCGCAGGGGCCGACCTGTTCCTTTGACAGCCGGGAGCGTTATGAAGGCTCCCAGGCCTGTCATAGGAATATTACTATTGAGACCAGCCTCAATAGTAATGTAGATAATCTCCCATAGACTGCTATAGGTTGTATAATAATATATAAAATTATATTATATAAAAATAATATAAGACCCTGTCTTATTTTCGGAGAAACAAGGTATTAAAGGAGACCAAGTTGCCTGAAAAGTTAATTACCACTTAAAGGGGCCTAAACATTGAAGACAATGGAAGCAGGGAGCTTGTGCGTCCACCAGGGATGTGGCTACTTTACCAGATGCTACATTCACAATGAAGGAAAATCACCTCCATTTCTCAGGAACGGTGGGGGGTCTCACCAGTCAGATTTGCTACGGATCAGCAATTATCGTATGAATAGGGAATAAAGATTGTTTATGGCATAATCCCTTCAAAGGGAGCGAAAACGGAAAAAAAACTCAATTACCATTTTCTTAGGAGTTTTATTTTTACAGCATTCAGTGTGTGATAAAATTGTCAAGTTACCTTAATTCTAAAGATCAGTACGCAGTCACAGCAATACCAAATTTGTATAGTATTTGTTATGTTTTAAAAATAATTTAAAAATTTTTTGTCAAAAACTATTTTTCTTCACTCCCTTTTTTTTTTTTTTTTTTTTTTTTTTATAATTCAGTCTGCAGAGTTGTGTAAGGGCTCAATATTTGCGGGATAAGCTGATGTTTTTATTGGTACCATAAGAAGTACATATGAATTTTTATTCAGTATTTTTACGGGAGAAGTGACAGAAAAACGGCGATCTGTCCATTTTGATTTATATTCCCTGTTACGGCACTCACCGTACAGAATAAACACTTTTATACTTTTATAGTTTGGGCATTTTCAGACTCATTGGTATTCACTACAAGAGCAAGAAAGATCAGAAATGGACGTCAAGCTGTGACATTAGCCCGGGCCTTTGTGATCCTCCCGCAGGTTGCAGGTACCTGATCAGACACAGGTCTGACATCTGTGTAATAACATTTACCGCAGTCTTTGAAGGATATTGTAATGCAGGAGAACATCTGTTCATCTAGGAAATCTTTCATTCACCTGTAAATGAAGCCATAACCGCTAACAATAATTACTAGCGCAGAGTCCATTATAATGACTCACTGTAAATATCAACCAGCATCCAGGACTATCATAGCGCCCCCCAAATCCCTAAAGCTCAGGAAAGGCTGTGGTGTTAAAAGGGAATGTCTCATGTTTTTAATTTTAGTTTAAATGTTATGTCCAGGAATTGGAGCACGCTGCAAGGACAAGGAGTTGCTGGAAGGAAACCTGTGACCTATGTGAGTGACATCACCGATGGCTCTGCAGCTGACTATTTCTGGCATCTAGGCCCCAACGTGAGCCTGAACAGGCATTAGCAATGGACAGCCGAGCGCCAGGGACAGGGGAGTATGCGTTAATTTCACATAGCCCCTAAACAACCCCTTTAATAGAAGTCTGTAGGTGATATAACAATCTCTCGAAAGCTCACTATCAAATATATTCAGTTAGCCTCTAAAAGGTATCGCCTGATTTCTTCACTCTTTTTTCCCAAAAAAACTTTCCAGTGGGTGGCCATATCAGAGGGAAAGGGTTTGTGTATGACGTACAGCAGCCAAGATGAATGTAAGTTAAGGGCAAATTTAACACTACAGTGCACCTATACCTCAACAACTTGACATCATTGTGGGAATTAAAGAGGACCTTTCACCAACTCCACCAACTTCAGTTCTTAGTATCTATTAACAGGCGCTGCTCCACTGATTACAGCACAGTTGGAATATTCTGTCTAGCTCCCACCATTCCTGAGCCATCAGTTCAGTTAATTTTGGTGTCTGATGTGCTACTTAGGCTCTGTAATGTTAGGTGGGCGGTGTTAGGCAGGGGAGGATTCAGAGCTCCAATCAGAGGCAGCCAATGTCAGAGCTCAGAATCACACCCCTTGTCTGCTCCTGCCCGTCACCGCCCACCTGACAGTAGAGAGACTAAAAAACCACATCAGGCATCAAACATTGATTGGTCAGGAATGGTGGGGGCTAGAGAAAAAAATGCCAACTGTGCCGGAATCAGTGAGGCAGTGCCTATTAAAAGCTGCAAAGTGGTGGACTTGGCAGAAGTGGGGAAAGGTCCTCTTTAAGAGACCCGGACCTCTTCTGCCAGCACAGAAAATATTAAGGTCTTAATAAATTGCCCCCCCAGTATGTACCTATCCAGTAATGCGCTGTGGCTTTAAACAGGTATGAATTATGCTGCTGTCCCTTTAACAGGTAGCCTTCTTTATCACTTGTGTTCTCAGTTATCAGACAAATGGGTAGGGAACAAGTGCTTTGCTCTCCTTTTCTACTCCAGAAAATGATCTCAATCCTTGCGGTGCTGCATTGCCAAGCTCCATAAAAGCTCTACATTTAGCCCCTTTGTTAGAAGACAAAGTGCTTCTTAATAGTGAGCTGAACAAGACTTTCTATCTCTCACGACAGAATAATTATTTCCCATTTCAATAGCTTTGTATAGATAATTATCCGGGCATTGTTCACGGCATGATGGGCAGTGAGAAGGGGCGGACTGTAAATGTGCGTAATCTGCAGACAGGGTATCAGTGACATGACAAGCAACCATGGACAAAAGCAACATGGCCAACACAAAAATATAAAAGTAACGAAAATGACTGGCACTCGCACTGCAGCAACCACCAATGAATCCATTTAGTCCAAACTAGATATCCCAGAGCATGTTCTGGATTATAAACAGCGCCACACCTTTCCACAGGTCATGTGTGGTACTGCAGTTCAACAGTATCCACTTCAATGTAGCCGAGCTGCAATACCAGACAGTCCGCAGACGGGATGGCACACATTGCTGGAACTATTAAACAGCATTCACACAAGTGTATGGGTCCTTTGGAGGTACGGCACCTCGCTGCCACCTATTTGATATAGAATTTACTGATGTCATCTTCCCTTATATGTATATAATTTTTTTCTTTTTTTAAATAATATTACATCTATATCTATATATCTATCTATCTATCTATCTATCTATCTATCATATATATATATATCTCTTGCATATAACATAACATATATATTTATGTGAATTGTCTTTTCACAGGCCATGCTCCCCAGTTCCAGCCAGTGTGCTAGGTATCTACAGATATTCTGTACAATAAATCTGCAGTGAATTCTTCCAAGGTAAAGTCTTGTAAAACTCAATATTCTTACCTCTTCTGGTTTCTGTCTAGCTTGTCTCTTGGCAGCCTTTTCCTTTAATCTTCTTTCCTGTAAAATACAGATATGTGAATACTGGTCCGAACCACTGCAAGACAATTTATCACATACAACATCTTATTTCACAGTTTTGCCTACTGCAGCATTATACAAACTGTAAACTATAACATAGTACGGTATTATCTATACATTTCCCATACTGGCTGTGTCCAGCGTCTTATTACTCAGTCATTGCAGGACTCATAAAATGCACCTAAACTTTCAAAAAACTTTTGATTTTCTGGCAGAATTTGTGAAATGAATGAATATTGTAATTGGTTATTAATGAATATTTTCTTCTCTACTTTGTCCCTTCTGTATTCTTTCCCCTGTTTCTCTATTGCTAGGTGAAAACTGAACCTGCTTCTCACTGGAGTTATGGACAGACAGGCAGTGAGTGGACCTTGCCCAAACTACGAGCGACAGCCACAGTGCCCAAATTTCAAGTGATGGCCACCATGCCCCAGTTAGGAGCCGTGGCCACAGTGCCCCAGTTACAGGAGACAGCCACCATGCCCCAATTAGGAACAACAGCCACAGTGCCCCAGTTAGGAGCCGCCGCCACCACCGTGCCCCAGTTAGGAGCCGCCGCCACCACCGTGCCCCAGTTATGAGCCGCCGCCACCACCGTGCCCCAGTTAGGAGCCGCCGCCACCACCGTGCCCCAGTTAGGAGCCGCGCCACCGTGCCCCGTTGGTGCCGCCGCCACCACCGTGCCCCAGTTAGGAGCCGCCGCCACCGTGTCCACCCAGTATAAGAAAAGCAAGCAAAAACCTTAAACTTACTTGGCCTTACACAATAAGCATCGAGTTACATGTGAGCAGCTCACGTGTAACTTTCTGGTTAACACACAGTTAACTTTTCCTGTTAGAATATAAAGCCGCAGACATAGAAATGACAAGCAGAGGTATGCCGCACGGAGCACCCGCTTATTCCGGCTCCATTCTTAGTCACAATGAACTTTGCGCTTTCACAAAGCGTGTAAATGGATAGATATCACAAATTATGCCCCGCTGTTATTCGGGAGGGATCATAAAACCATTCAGACACATAAAACACAGTCAGACTCTTATATTATAATACAGTGCGACGTATGTGCGCATCGCCCCGACCGGCAGCGCTACTAGAATACAATTAGGAGTTAATGGAAGGCTCATTGTACATGACAATGGGAGAGAAAAAAAAAAAAACAACTCCAATGCCGTGATCAATAAAACACAAGTGAAGCGCTATGGTGGCATTTTATATGCTAAAGGGATCCTAACATTTAGTTATATTTTTTCATTTAGTAATTTTCAAAAAGTGTCTAAAATTCTGTGCAGAGTTATAACTTATCTTTATAGTGTCGGAGAAGTTCCTACCCATTAGAGAGCTCCTCATTCCTTTCTTCCCTTGACAAAGTCGTTGGGTTATTCCAAATGTCGACCTATGGAGCTTATTGGGGACTTATTTAAACAGCCGTCATTGTACTTCTAAAGCAGTAAGCGCCCTCTAGTGGTAGCAGCAATCAGACAGATTTTTGAAATTTAAAGGGGTATTCCCTCCTCATAAAAGTAATGTCATATCAGTAGGATATACCTTCAACTTATGATCAGTGGTGGTGGTCCAGCCTTTGAGACCCCCACCAATCCTGAGAATTAGGGGGCAGCAGCAAGAGTTTGGAGAGATAATCCAGAATATATTTTTTATATTATATTTTATTATTATTATTGTGTGTGTGTGTGTGTGTGTGTGTCTATATCTCTATCTATCTATATCTCTATCTATCTCTTATATTTTATTAGTTTTTTTTTTTTTTTTTAGTTTTACAGTCCCTTCAAAGTGAATCCCTTACACACACTGCATAAAAATACGACTGCGATTTCCAAAACCGTTGCGTTTTCCCTTTAGGTATAATGGAAGCAGAAAGTCGACAAGAGGAAAAACTCTTTGGACTTTCTGTGAAAAGCGCTGCGGGAAAACAGCAATGCGTTTTCGTAGGTATAATTGACTTGCTGCGATTTCCAAAACCGTTGTTGACTGCGCATATTTTCTGCACTTTGCAGGGACTGTAAAATGCCGCGTTTACAGCACGTGGGGCCCCGGCCTAATACCGACTTGAGTGCAGTTAGGCCTCACTCAGATACAGTGAAATACAGCTACATGTGTGCTTCTAGTTATACAGAACCCATAAACGTGTACGGGCCGGCATACTATACCTCTGCTGTATAGATACTCTAGTCTGATTTAATAATGATACAATGGCATGTTCCATTCACTACCATGTCATGGAGGTATTGCTTCTGGGGGACAATGCAGTGCCCCATTCAATCAGCAAATGTTGGCAGCCACAAAGAGGGAGCTTATGGTCCTAGTCCTCTGCATGCGGCTATACAAGCTTCACCCACATAGCCTTGCCACAGGGATGACACCTTAGGCACTCACATTTCCGGAAGTTGTTCTTACGACCATCAAAAATCCCGTTCATTACAAGGTAACAAAAAGTCAGAATCTGTAGGCAACTTCAGAACACCGAAAGAAAAAACTACTTTGCATGCCAACTACTAGATTGGGCGCTGTAGTTCACCATTCTACCCGTCAGGTCGTGTGCCAATGAATGTAAAAAATGGTAAGTAGGCCAAAAAAAAAAAAAAAGCAAATGACTAGACATCCTCCTGGTACTGGGGGACGCTGTAGATCTTACACTCTCTGTAACATCACAAGGAGAAGACTGAAGGGTTCAGCAAAGTGGATGCCAGCGTAAAACAAAAGTGCAGAGAGTGGCCCTATCACCTTCTGCTGTGTTCCAGCCATCTGCGCCTGGGATGATAAGAAAGAAGCTTTTGGTGCCGCTGCAACAAAAGGCAATTTAGATTCAGCCGCAGTATGCAAGGAGAAATATAATGAGATATCCCATGATTTATTTCTTCAATTTGCAGTAAGTATGAGAGACAAAACTGTCTCTACATTTTTCGCAGCACTGTCTGAACTTCACAAATGTAATTCTAATCCCTGGCATAGTTCTATTCCTGCGTTGGCGAGGACGGGGAAGCGCGTGGATTGTGCCTACATACTACACACACCTCAAATATTTCATAGATACAAAGGAAAGGCCAAAATCACATTCACCTTGTGAAACAGATTTTCATAGCAACCTAGAGGATGAGGTTGGATGAAGACGCAAGTCCATCAAAGTCCAACCTATAACCCTACAGTGTGGAGGCAGAGGAAGGCAAAAAACCCCATGAGGCTGATGCCAATTGTCCCATGTCAAGGGAAAAAACTCCTTTCCGATACTGAAAAAGTGACTCATGACTCTCAATGAGCAAGCGGGATCGGTGAGAGTATGGAGAAGTGACTGGTGCAGATCATCCATGAAGAAGTGGTCAAAACTTTGCCAAGCTCCCATTACAATGAAGGCCCTACATGCATACGTCTCCATTGATGGTCCACAAAGCAACTCTAGTGGACAATTCTCAGGATAGGTAGAAATGGAGTGGAAAAAACACTGCATAGTAAGAATGCCTTCAGAAACAGAAGGGTTAATAGTTTATTAAAAAAATGAAGTGATCAAAAAAAGAGAAATCTAAATCCCATCAATATTTGGTGTGACCTTTGCCATTTGCCTTCCATCAATTCTTCTCAGTACTTGCAGACAGTTTTTGAAGGAACTGGGCAGGGAGGTTGTTCCCGCCATCTTGGAGAACTAAGCACAGATCTTCTGTGGATGTTGCTTGCTCCAATCCTTCTGTCTCTTCATGTCATCCCAGACAGACTGGATGATGTTAAGATCAGGGTTCTGTGGAGGACTCTTCATCCAAAGAGCAAAGGTCACTCCAAATATTGATAGGATTTAGATTTTTTTTTTTTTCTTCATTTAGCTACGTGATAATAATAAACTATTAACCCTTCTATTTCTGAAAGCATTCTTACTTTGCAGCATTTTTCCACAATACCGTACAATGTGATGCTTTTATAAACTATCCATTTCTATGATTGGCAAATACTTGGTGGTCATAAATTCCTCCATCGTATGCTGTAAGCTTTCCGACTGACATATCAGGTCTCCATCAACAGATCTAGACTGCTTTCATCTTCAGGAAAGCTCCGCTTGTCATACAGACTGCTATTTATTGGCTAAACAACAGACGTGTCTATAGCATTCTTTTCCTAATATTTTACTCCCCATCATCCTCCTAAATATTCTTTGGTTTCATCATGAAAACGATCCCTTTATTGGCTTTGACATATAGGACACGTTTTTGGTTTCATAAGTCACACAGATAATGCTGCGTGAAGGCATGCGGTCATCTTCCCAAAAAGAGTGCTGTGATCCCCTGGCAGGTTTCCAAGCCTCCCCTGGGTGTCGGTGGCACCCCTGTTGGGAAATGCGGAGACAGAAGAAAAATATCTTATTGGTATGGGTCTGACCACTGAGATCCCCACAATCCTGAGAACAGGGGTTTACTGCCCCCTGAAAGACTGGCATACTATACTCCAGTCTTAAAGGAGGTCTATCACCTCCCCCAGCCATTTTAAATCACTCCCATAGTGCCTTATATGGTGTGAGATGAATAAAAATTATACCTTGTGTTCGATAGCCCTGTGGATGCACTGGAAAACAATTTTTATTCTATATGCAAATGAGGACCGTGGAGCACCACTGTTTCGTCACTAAACACACCCCTCAGGCATCTAATTCGGCCCCCCGGATAGAAGGAGTCCACCCTCCCACTGATCCAACGTCTGCAATCCCTTTTATGTACAGTACGCTCAAAGACCCCAATTGTATTCAGCCCTACATGTGGAAGAGAAGTCGCCTCTCCTTCTGGTACTGGGGCAGGTGATAGACCAACTAACTAAAGGGGTTATCCAGGATTTGGGGGCAGCCACCAGCCTGCTCCTGATCCTCTTTCTGTACCGTGTCGAAGCCATGAGGCTTACGTGACCGCTGAAACCAATCAATGGCCTCAGCGGTCACTGGAGAGGGACCTGTGATGTCACTCACTTAAGTCACCAGGGAAACAGAAGTATGCAAGTATTTTTTTTTCCTTTTACACCCACTCCCGGCCACCTCAGACAACGCTACCAAGACAGTTTTATGCGTCAAGAGAAATCTATAACATATTGCTTCTTAGAGTGCGGACACTTCATCTGCTCCCACTTCATTACTAAATGACCAAGTATCTTGGTTGTGTCTATGAAGCAAAGATAAAAGTGATGGTGTGGAAGGTCAGGCGGCATTCAATTTACACTACATTACTTTTTTTTTATCTTTAAGAAAAATCTCTGTAAATTGGCACACTTCAGTGGTCAGAGCCCAGATCAGCATTTTATGCGATATCCTACCTAGGCAATTTATAAGCTTTCCGGTTAATATCCCCATTTGGAAGGTAATGACATGAAGTGCAAACACCTCCTGCTGACATCATCCTTAGAAGCCGTCCTTTTTTTACTTTGTTTTATTTTCCCTTTATGCGAGCTCCTTAAAGTTAACTACGTGGAGTGAAGCTGGCACATTACATACACGCTGGTCTACAGAATAGCGGGATCAGGATGAGGAAATAAACATAATCTGGAACAACACCATGGCAAGAAAAAGCCACCCAAAACTAAAAAGTCAGAGAAATCCGCTGATCTAATGTGTATGGGGGTGCGCCGTCTGCAGAGGGAAGAGGGATTGGGCATGTTGGATTTAATGGGAATGTGTCACCAGAAAATTACCTATTACATTTATAAAAATATTTTGATTTAAAAAAATAAATAAATAAAAAAATATATATAATAATAATATAATAATAATAATAATAATAATAATAATAATAAAATATATATATATATATATATATTATATATCTATGTCACTATGTATAATCAAGAAAGTAATATATTCTGCAATTTTCACTCTGACCACTAAGCCTAATGATAGACGACCACTTGCCAAATCTGTAGGGGTCACCTCATTTACATTACAGACAGGATTACAATAGGAGATAACACCTGTACAGATAACATGACCGACTAGTCATCCACGACTGACAATAGATGGTGTCACAGCTTATGTACTACCCATACCTGCACAGAGCATGTCTATAAAACTCTCCTATAGACCCCTAATAACGTGGAGGCTCTGCCAAATTATGTGGAACAGATTCTGATAACGTGAGCCTCCAGACCACAATAAAAATGTGCATAGTTAAAATACCTGGCGCCCTCCTTTTATTACTTCTGTTGTTTTTCCGATCCCAAGTCCGCCATCTGTAAAATGGCCACTAGCCTTAAGGAATTATCTTTAAAGACTAAAATGCCTAATAAATAGGACTATATAAAACTTAGATGACAATATTTCCAGAAAATATTTATATATATTGAATATAAATTTAATGGAGCCCCTTGTAAAACATTTTACAATTGCCTTATAACCACGGCAGCTGCAACCATAGCTGCTTAGTATGTTAACATGACACATGGGGGATATTAAGCTATATGATACTCAATAAATGCCACCTAAACCACACATATGTTTACTATACAAGCAGCTTTGTGATTTTATTATGTAGGAAATCATGTTTTATATTGAGAAGAGAAAAAAAAAAAAAAATCATAAAAATCCAAACCAGAACAATGTAAATCGGGTTTCCCATAGTACAGCAAGAAAGGGAAAAAAAAACAAAATAAAAAACAAAAAAACTGTAACTGTCTATTAAATGGTGTCAACAATCCATGTGCGCCTAAGGCCCGGATCACATCTGCGCATGGGTTTCCGTTCAGGGGTACGCTTGGGGACCCCCCGAACTGAAACCTAATCCGCATAAAAAAAAAAGCAGTTACCTTAGGAAATCCGCGGACCTCATAGACTATAATGGGATCCATTTGGATTCCACACAAAAAATGCAGAGATGGGAACGGAATGACCCAAACGCAGATGTGAACCGGGCCTAAGTGTTTTTTTTTTTTTTTTTTTTTTTTACCAAAGCCTGAAAAATTTCACAAAGTAATGTCTTCTCTCCACATGAATCCTTTCACGTTATCAAAAATAAACAGACAACATAGACCACAAAAAAGATTTGGCACCGTCAGACGCAGATACATGTTGCCCTCAGGTGGCAGGTAATTGAAAAAAAAAAAAAAAAAGTTGCCAAAATGTGGGGAAAAAAAAAAAAAATTGTGACTTCGAGAATTAAAAGCTCAAGCCCACAACTATTCCTTCAAACTACCCCGTACAAATGCACACTCGGCTAAGCATAGGGAAAAGGAGTAAGCTGATGTCAAATACCCTGAGAGCAATAGGAATGGGCATATTGAAATTCAGCTGTCTGATCCTCCTTGCCCACAACATCAGACTTCAAAAGGCTTCCATATATATTATAAGGAGGAGCGAGCCCATCAAAATGGCCGGGTTCAAACATTAAATCTTGTAACAGATCACCTAATTTTGTACAAGCCAAAATAACTTTAGTAAAGGAACGCAAAGTACTTTTCTGGTTCATGGAAACCACGACCCAGTGCTTACTTGCTCCACCACCATGTGACTTAGAGGACCTTTCATCACCTCCAACAAGTCCAACGTTTTGCATCAGTGGCGTTCCACTGATTCAGGAAGAGTCGAAATTTTTTTTTTCTCATGCCCCTACTGTTTTTAGTTTCAGTACCCAATATGCTAATTAGATGGGTGGTCCTAGGCAGTCTGTTTCAGTTAAGAACCACCCACCTGACAAAAGAGAGCCTAATTAGCATAAGAATGGGTCATCAATTGAAGCCAGGAAACCCCTTTAACATCAGTGATCATCTGATTGTTCAGGGATTGACCATCCAAGACCTCCCCCAAAAAAAAAAAAAATTTTTAGATATTGCGATTTGGCAAGTTAACACTGTAATAAATGGACGGGCCACCTCCGTCAAGGTCCAGTCTGGCTCACAGAGCTCTAGGGTTGTCAGGATAAGACAACCTCTAAGTGCTGTATGCCTAGATCTATCTTGTAGACTTTGTGGAGAGTACTTTAAAGCTTTTATGGTGAAGACACACAATATGGAGCTGACCAAATATCGGTCTTGCTGCCGATGTCTTCACTTACATTGTCCACCTATTATTCCTTGCTCTCCCATTAACCCCCGCAGTGTCTTATAGGTTTACCCGAAAATCTGTGTAGCCAGTAAAACGTAACTAGCAATAACCAATAAATGATTAACAACGTAGCTGGAGACGCCAGCGGCGAGGACCAGCGTGTGGCTGGCTCTACATCGTGTGTCTTTACCCTCCCAACCACATCCTGGCACAAGGTGAACTACAAAAGCAAACAAGTAATTATAGCACTACAGATTAAACACAAACCGCGCGCCACGTTCATTAGTCATAAGCCATAATGTAGCCCGCGTCAAAATACCCAGAACGTAAGTAACACCTCTGTACAAAAGACCTAAAAATACATCTAATTAAAGGGACGCGCAAAGACAGAAGCTTTAATTAGAAACCTAATGAAAGCGTAAAGAATGTATTATAAATGTTAAGCAATTAAAAAGTAAGCCGGCGTGATTTGTGACTATATTTAGCGCACACATTAGCACAGTTATCAGAATTGGTGGCAAAACGCTGGTAACATGAACAAATTGATAATTGGTGTCTGAACATCTGTTATAATGACAAAGACATGTGACCCAAGGTAAAAATAAAGACCGCAAAAACATCTTAATAGGATTCTGTCACGAGACCCAGCATACCACCCCAGCCCTGCAGATAGATGGGTTAGGGTCACCTGAATCAAACTTTTACCCTTGTGAATGGCCGCCTCCATTAAGAGATATTTTGTTAACAGAAATGATCTCATTGGACTAACAAAAGCATTGCCAATGACCTCTCTGGGGCAACAACAATGCCCTCATTGCTCCAAAGAGTTAATTTGCATATTGATATCTGAGGAAGAGAGGCAGCGATTCACAAGGGGAAGACAGTTTGATTTAAGGGACCCTATCTATCTGCAGGGCTGGGTTGATATGCTGGGTTCTGATGACAGACTCCCTTTAAAGGGAGTCTAATAACTCCCCCAAGCATATTCAATGGCTAACACTACATTACAGAGCACATTACAGTGATAATCATCATATGTTTTGTTGTGCATGTCACGTTTTGTAGATTTGGGGAGGAAAAAAAAAAAAAAAAAAAAAAAAAACTTTGACATCTTATGCAAATAAGACAGTTGGTGCACAGGGGGCGGGCCTTCAGTTCAATGGAGCCTGCCATCTTCTGCCTGTACATTGAGATTTGATCCTCCCACTGTTAGGACATCGCCCATCCTACTTGATCAGCCATGTGCAGGAGGCCTTAAGAACGGATGGGCGGCACCATTACAGTGTGTAGACTGGGGAAGATGGAAAGCACCCAAGTCTTCAAGTGGGGGTGGATCACGCAGATCATACTATGCCCGGAGTAGAAAGGGAGGAAGGCTCACACACGGCAAACTACACGTGGAAGGGGGTGATCCATACTTACTGTGAGCGTATAAAGAAAAGGGAGACTGCACAGCGGACTACGTATGTGGTGTAGTGGTAATCTTTAATTTGAATCCCAAAAAAGGGATCTCACTTGGTTGCCTGTGATGCTTCAATTCTTAAATACCCTTTGGGGCTAATAATATGTCAGGCCAGACCAAGAATGGCAGACACATGATGTAAGGCATATACTTGAAGTCTCTAACTAGAGCGACTCCTACAATCCCATTTATTTATAGTTTCTGCCTTACAATTCACACTAGGCATCAGAATTACATCCAATGTATGACACAGCAATATATTAGCTTATTGTTTACGTGTGACATCCTTGGGCTACTAATCACATTAAGCATATAGACAACACATGGAAGGTGGGGGATGATGCATAGATTAGACTGGCCAAGAGTCGACAAGGGAGGGGGACAACTGTATATGACCAAATAGGGGGAAAGGAAAGGTTATACACAACTAGAGAGAGGGGAGAGAAGGTCATCTAATCAGACAATAGAGTCAATAAAGTAACCATGTTTAAGCATTCTCATATTCTATATTCTTCAAAATCAGTGGGTGGGGGGAATTGCACTCCCCAGCATCAGTGTCTTACAGGATAAATAAGAGGAAGTCCCTCATGGGCCGCAGATGGAGAAATCAGCAGAGATTGATTCTGTGCTCATCCATAAGAGCTATTGAAGATAGAACCATCTTGGACATACAGTCCATGACTTTTCTGATTGTTTGGCACCTTCTGACCTCCATAGGAACCCACTGATATCATGTAACCATCACAGTAACTACCCTCCCCTTGACATGCTTCAGGATTAAAACCAGAAGTACAAATCACTTTGTTTTAATCCAACCCTACACTGCAAATGTAAAGGGCCCCAGGCTAGCAAATTTCACCCAGTGTGTTCCCCGGTCCAAGGGATGAATAGGATAGGCAACGATGTTATAGCTACACACTGATGTACGGAACGGTATTAAACATTCCTCATACACATTCACCACCTCTCCTGCTCGGTTAGTATCACAAAAAGCCTCAAGAACACTTCTGCAGTGTCTTAAATAAGGGGAAAAAAAATCAATTATTGGTAATTGATGTGATAATGTGTAGTATTATAGCGATCATATCGCGCAGACATGTGTGTTCAATAAAAGCCTTGTGTGACGGTGCGGTAATATCTCGCCACTATGGAGCAGTAATGGTTGGGGGCAGAATAAATGAATGTTTTCATTTGTGCTTTGTTCATTATTCTTTTCCAGAGATTCAGCTTTTTCTCATCACTGAGCAGAGCGACTTATTAAAAAGATTACCCACATATATTAATTATGTATTCATTAAAATAACCCAAAGCTTAAGCAAAACTCAGAAACATAGGACGCTGCTAGGAAGACTCACACTGGGTATTAATGCCCCAAAGATGGATGAATTTACAGTTCGCAAAATCTTCAATAAACAAGACTTATAAATGGATGAATCTCCAATACCTGCCTAGTAACTGGATGTATACGATGAGCTACGTGACCTACCTACACATTTATTTATATTAAACACTGAAAGGGGTTGTACAAACCTGGCTATATTTGTCCAAAAACAGCGCCACACCTGTTCAAAGGTTGTGGCTGGTACTGCAGCTGAGCCCAATTCATTTTAATGAAGCTGTGCTGCAATACCACCCACAATCTGTGCACTGCAGTGGCGCTGTTTTTTTGTAGGAAAGCAGCCATAACGGTCTAATACAGGTCAATCCCTTTACAATGTGGTCTGCCAGCCCCCATAGTACAGGTAATACACACTAAACAGGAAGAGGTGGCGGAGTGACTCGGGTGCTGGTTCCGATCAGGTGACCCAGAGTCAGACCCAGCTGGGAAACCTGGCCAGGAAGGGAGTACATACAACGTCCCCAGAGAACCTCTTATCTTATACGATCCTTTAAAAATGCATTTAAAGGGGTTGTCTGGTATTAGAAAAACATGGCTGATTCCTTCCTGCAATAGCGCCTTAACTTTCCGTGGTTTGTGAATGGTACTGAAGCTCAACGTCACTGACTAGAGTGAATGAGGCCAGGCTGCAATAGACGTGGCACTGTTTTTTGGTAAAAACTTTTTTTCTTTTTTTTTTCTTTTTTTATCCTAGACCCCTTTTAAAAGGGAAATTGATGCCAATTTTTTTTTTATTTATATATTAAAAGCAGATAGTAAAATACATAACTCATATCTGTTTTTATTTTCTAAACGTAGATTTTTTTTTTATTCTATTTTCTCTATATGAGTATAGGTGCGGCCATCTTGCCCGAGCTTGTCTACTCTATTAACAGCATTTAGTGGTATGCTTTACAGCATAGCCATAGCCTAAGGCAGTAATAGTCACACACACACACACACACACACACACACACACAAACAAACACTCCATCCCTAAAAACTGTTTTGAAAAAGCATCCCCCCCCCCAAAAAAAAAAAAAAAAAAAATTTCAAATCTTACGTATTAAGGAAAAAAGTTCTTACCCTGTGCTTAGTCTTCACTTTTATCCTATAGGCTTCTTTATCATATTTGTCCTCTTCACTCAGTAGTTGTCTTGCTTTTGCCAAATCGATGCCATTTCGCTCATCATCCTCCCCAGAATCTTCTACTTTCGCTTTCTGTACTGGTGGCCATTGTTGTAGGGCCTGCAAACAGAAAACATGGTGGTCAGTGATAGAGTGGAGTGATCAGGTGCAACTATTAGGGTATGTTCACACAGCAGAATTTGAGGCAGATTCCACCTGAAACCAGCCTTTATTGATTTCAAAATGGAGTCAGATGGTGAATTTTTCCTGCCAGCAGAAAAAAATAAGCGTTCAAGTTTATTCCGCCAAATAATCCCACTGAAGTGAATGGGCGACAGAAAAATCCTGCCTTACTGGTGCAAAATTAGCAAATTCCACAGCGGAATTCAGCTAGGAAAAAGTTTAGCATGTGGACATACCCTTAAATTGTTTTCAGACCAAAATGTGATGCACTTTGTTTAAAAATATTGCTGTTTTCTGCCATAAAAAAAAAAAACACACTCTAAAAGTTGCTGCCACTAGATGTCTACCTCCTTCTTAGCTGTTCACTGCATGTTATTAGGGAAATTCGGCCTTTAAAAACAAACTAGCCAAAGGGTGAGTTCACATGAAGTTTCCGCCTGTTTAATGTCATCCTCCAGCTGCCCCAGTTTAATGTCCCCCTCTAGTTGCCCCCAATTTAATGTCGCTCTCCAAATGCCCCATAGATTAATGTCCCCCTCTAGTTGCCACTATGGAGCAGTTGGGGGGGTGACATTAAACTGTGAGTGCACCAGGAGAGGGACTTTATACTGTGGGGGACATTATAATGTGGAGGCATATAATATTAGGGTGGCTGTAGGAGTATTATACTGTGTGGGGGACAAAGAGAAATGGGTGGGAATGGGTGAGGTCCACGTAGAAGTGGGTAATACTAAATTTGCTTTGGCTCGCTATGCTCACTGCACATTCTGTCCTTTGAAAGTTGGGAGGTATGGCGTTTTGGATCTATTTAGCTGTATCATAACTGGATTCGCAGTCCCTCGATCTGACTCCCATAGACCTGCATAGTAAGACCTGTTCTTACAGAAAATACTATTTCCATCAGAGGAGCAGAGAGGCGGCCAACGCTCCAGAGGGGAGCTCATAACCTCACAATAAAGCTGACAGCAAGTCGTTCAGTAGCATTTCCCATTCAGTAGTGTTTTCCTTTAAGAGGGAACTAAAACTAGAAATGGTGAAAAAGCAGAAGATTGTAAGACTGGCTCTGGTCATGTCACAAGTGAGACTTTATTTGAATTCTGTAGGATTTCCTCCTGTATACCTTTGATGGAAGGCTCTAACGTATGCCACTTCATAGGAATGAAAGGATCCTAAGAGTGGGATGAGTCTGTGTAGGGTAATGCTATGCTATTCCATACAGCAAAAAGAGGGATATCGATGTATACCATCCTGATGGGTGTAAAATGGTTTTTCTTTCAACATCTGTCAGGTGAATGGAATCCTATGGATATTCTTAGTATATAATCTCAGATGAAGGGCTCAAAAGTGATGTGAACAAAGCCTAAGATATATATTATACAGTCATGGCCAAAAGTTTTGAGAATGATACAAATATTAATTTTTACAAAGTCTACTGCTTCAGTTTTTCTAATGGCAATTTGCATATACCCCAGAATGTTATAAAGAGTGATCAGCGTAACAGCAATTACTTGCAAAGTCAATATTTGCCTAGAAAATGAACTTTATCCCCCAAAACACATTTCAACATCATTGCAGCCCTGCCTTAAAAGGACCACCTAACATCGTTTCAGTGATTGCTCCATTAACACAGGTGTGGGTGTTGATGAGGACAGGGCTGGAGATCAATCTGTCATGATTAAGTAAGAATGACACCACTGGACACTTTAAAAGGAGGCTGGTGCTTGCCATCATTGTTTCTCTTCTGTTAACCATGGTTATCTCTAAAGAAACACGTGCAGTCATCATTGTACTGCACAAAAATGGCCTAACTGGGAAGAGTATTGCAGCTAGAAAGATTGCACCTCAGTCAACAATCTATCGCATCATCAAGAACTTCAAGGAGAGAGGTTCCATTGGTGCCAAAAAGGCTCCAGGGCGCCCAAGAAAGACCAGCAAGCGGCAGGACCGTCTCTTAAAAGTGTTTCAGCTGCGGGATCGGGCTACCAGCAGTGCAGAGCTTGCTGAGGAATGGCAGCAGGCAGGTGTGAGTGCATCTGCACGCACTGTGAGGCGGAGACTCTTGGAGCAAGGCCTGGTCTCAGGGAGGGCAGCAAAGAAGCCACTTCTCTCCAGAAAAAACATCAGGGACAGACTGATATTCTGCAAAAGGTACAGGGAGTGGACTGCTGAGGACTGGGGTAAAGTCATTTTCTCTGATGAATCCCCTTTTCGATTGTTTGGAACATCTGGAAAACAGCTTATTCGGAGAAGAGGAGGTGAGCGCTACCACCAGTCTTGTCTCATGCCAACTGTAAAGCATCCTGAAACCATTCATGTGTGGGGTTGCTTCTCAGCCAAGGGAATCGGCTCTCTCACAGTCTTGCCTAAAAACACAGCCATGAATAAAGAATGGTACCAGAATGTCCTCCAAGAGCAACTTCTCCCAACCGTCCAAGAGCAGTTTGGTGCTCAACAATGCCTTTTCCAGCATGATGGAGCACCTTGCCATAAAGCAAAGGTGATAACTAAATGGCTCAGGGAACAAAACATAGAGATTTTGGGTCCATGGCCTGGAAACTCCCCAGATCTTAATCCCATTGAGAACTTGTGGTCAATCATCAAGAGACGGGTGGACAAACAAAAACCAACAAATTCAGACAAAATTAAAGCATTGATTCTGCAAGAATGGACTGCTATCAGTCAGGATTTGGTCCAGAAGTTGATTGAGAGCATGCCAGGGAGAATTGCAGAGGTCCTGAAGAAGAAGGGTCAACACTGCAAATATTGACTTGCTGCATTAACTCATTCTAACTGTCAATATAAGCTTCTGTTACTCATAATATGAATGCAATTCTATTTCTGTATGTGATAAAAACATCTGACAAACACACATAAAAACCAGAGGGCAGCAGATCATGTGAAAATATAATATTTCTGTCATTCTCAAAACTTTTGGCCATGACTGTATATCTAAAAAAAAAAAAAAAAAAAAAAAAAAAAAAGCAGACAGCTAAAGGAGGGTCTGGAGGGTCCAGATGGAAGTCTGAGGGGTGGAACTTCCTTGGGGGCTGCCACCTCCCTAGGTGGGTCTGATCTGATATTTATGAGGGTTAGGTGAATGCAATAAATGGATGTACATACAGAACACTTACAATGCAATACTGGGTAGAAGATGATTAAAAGGAGAAACTTCCTTGTCCTTTCATGTCCTCATCAATGTGCGGTATTATATACCGCTAGAAAGCCGACAGTGCGCTGAATTCATACTTTCCCAGTATGTGACCCAGTGCTGGAGATATCGGTGCCCTACTGTCAGAGGAGTGTTCCTTACCGGCAGCAATGAAGCTGAGCTGTACGGAACGCCCCCTCTGACAGTACAAGGCTATGTTAGAGTACAGTCGGGAGGGATGTTCTTCACAACCCAGCGATGACGTTAGGCTGTGAGGCCCGCCCTTCTGACAGTGGGGAGATATCGGTACCGAAATTAACGGCACGGATATCTCCAGCCCCGAGGCACAACCCGGGAAAGCAGATAACAGTGTACTGAATCCAGCGCTCTGTTGGCTTTCTAGCGGTATATAATACCGCACATCGATGAGGACATGAAAGGTCCTCTTTAAAGAGAATCTGTCACCACTTTCCACCAACTACAGTTCTTAGCATCTGTTAATAGTCGCAGTTCCACCGATTCCGGTACGGTTGAAATTTTTTGTCTAGTTGCCATCTTTCTCAAACAATGCAGTTAGTTTTGGTGCCTGATATGCTACCTAAGCTCTGTATTGTCAAGTGGGCGGTGTGATTGAGAGCTTCAATTAGAGGCAGCCAGTGTCAGAGCTCAGAATCACACCCCTTGTCTGCTCTTGCCTGACACCGCCCTACCTTCACTAAGACACTTGTCTCTGATAGCATCTGTATACATATAGAGTCTCACAAACAGAAGTCTATGGAGACGGCAGAGGGAGGAGGAGGCGGCTACCAGCTAGTGATTTATAGCTTCAGTGTGCACTTGCTAGATATAATTGTATCAACATAGTAAGTGTAGCAGCTGCAGTATGTGTCTCTTTCATAGCAACCTCCCCCTCTCCCTTCTCCATAGACTTCTATGTTACAAGAAACTCATCCTGACAAATGGAGAATGAAGCCTTTTCCTTTAAGAAGATATATTACACAATTACTTCTATTCACCTGTACTATTCATTTATGAACAGTTGTTTTATACTTGGCGGTATGCTTTAAGTAACACACCAGCTTCTGAGTAACCTATAAAGGGAGGATCTGCATGGTACATTAAACTTATCCCCCCCCCCCCCGAGAAGACAGTATAACTTACTGCAAGCCTACAATGTATGGAATTGCTGAAACTTGCATTTTGCATCCTCACTGAACCGTAAGCACAATGCCCATGTGACATAAGGAACAACGGAAGAACGCAGCTCCGATCCATCTCGAGTAATGTACCCCCTCTGTACAATATAATAATTATAAAATCTGGCATCTATGTGTTTTTTAACAAATTTTATAGAGTGGAGTAAAAGTTGGGAAACAATATTATTCCCCTTGGAAAAGCTATTACCTTTCTGCAGACTTGGTTGGATTACCAGACCCATCTGCCTTGTACAGAGCAATAAAATGGTCCTGGTTTGGGGCCAACTCTATTAGGTTTTTATCTCTCCTGGCTCAGAGACGTACGGCCCGGGGCACATTACAATAGCGTGTGACTTGCTGGTGCACAAAAATATTAATGCTTTACATTCAATTAAAAAATATGTTCTGTTTAGCAAAAAACTCTGCGAGACCAATAGCTCAAAGGTCTTCTAGGAGAGCAGGGTGATGTAAGGTACAAAGACATGGTCGCACGGCTGGACCATGTTCATCCTCAGGGTATGTGCAATAGGATGTGAGCCACTCCTATATATAACAGTCTGGCAATGGGAGGTCGGTCATTTCTATATGGATGATATACAGAAAAGACTCCTGCGTGCAAGAAACAAGTCACCAGAATATGGCTTGACCAGACAATCCCCAAGAGGACCAATGCCATAAAGTGCAGTTATCTTTACTACTCCCAATAGAGGGCTTTTAGAGGGGGTTCCGAATTCTAAAAACGTCAATTGAGCTGCAATACCGGACATAACCTGTGGACAAGTGTGGCGCTGTTTCTGGGGAAAAAAAAAAAAAGCAGCTATGTTTTTCAAATTCTGGACTCTCTCTCTCTCTCAATATATAAATGAACAGTCTGGAGCACTGAGGGCGGCTCCTTTGCTCCAAACTGTTGCGCCCCACACTGCTCTAATATGCCCCCATTCTTCGAGTGACAAGGCCAGGGAGCTATGCTGAAATCTCACCTAGCCCTGTGTTCTCGTGTTCATGCTGGTGGATTAGAGAAGTTTGGAGCAATGGAGCCGCCCTTGGTGCTCCAGTTTGCTAATCTGCATATTATGAAATAAATATATATTTGTGAATGGAGGCAAAAATTTTCATGGGGAAAAAGGGTTTACATTCAGGTGAGTCTGACCTATCTAAGCGTGTTCCTGGTTGAATAAGTTTCAAGCAGGTGATAGACTCCCTTTAAAGGGGTTGTTCAGAATAAGTTTTTGTATATATATATGTTTATATATATATATATATATATATATATATATATACACACACATACACATATATATATATATATCATATACACACACAGGCTGGCGAAGGTGAAAAAATTATCCATACTCACCTGACATATGGGAGTGACATCCCGTGTCCTTCCCTTCGGTCTCAGTGGTCACGTGCAGCCGGAAGACGACACCGGAGCAGCAAGACTGGACTGTGTTGGGAGACACGGGAGCACCAGGGACAGAAGAGTATGGAATTTTTTTTTTGTTTTTTCACCTTCCCCGGCTTCATATAAAAAAAACAAAAACAAAAAAAAAAAAAACACACACACACACACACACACACACACACACACACACACACACACACACACACGTTTATCCTGGACAACCCCTTTAAATATTTGACCTCAGATTACATTAAAATGACAATAGAGAGAAATCTCAGGAGATCGGCCACGTCTCCCTCTTCCTTATTGTCCAGTGTCGGGCGGTATTAAAAATTATTCAAACCCCAAATCTGTCAAACTAGTGACCTAAAAGGGCACCCAAAGTATGGCGCGGTCAATAATGGGGCCTGTTGGGTAAGCCCACATTACAGCAGGCAGTAGTATTTGTCTGGCATAGTAATGGAATCACCAATGAAGGCTCCAACCCAGATGTGAACAGAGTCTAATTCAGGGATTGTAAACATTTCTTTACTTAGCCCATCTGGTGTTTAATTTGGGAAAATACGGAGAGGGAGGAGGAGGAGGAAGAGGAAGAGGAGGAGATATAAGTGAAAAAATAATCCACTAATTCACCACCACATTGGATTGGGTAAGGGCTTCATGCACAACTCCTAAATTAGACCCTATAATCTATAACAAACAAACAATAGTGATTACAAATATATATTTGGGTTTAGAGTTTCCCTTTAAAAAAAAAAAAAAAAAATATAATAATAATAATAACAATAATAATAATATTATATATATATTTTATATATATATATATATATATATATATATATATATATATAAATAATAATAATAATAATAATAATAATAATAATAATAATAATAATAACAATAATAATAACAATAATAATAATAATAATAATAATAAGTGTAAAGAGGCAAATTCAGTTAAAACAAAGTATGTCTAAACCGGGTAAAGATGGTAGCATAACCGGCCTTGGATGGTAGCATAAGAAGGAGATCTATAAATAACACACAGTGCAGTGGATGGAGAGTTTGGCAGGCAGCAGTGCGGCAGGGTTAATAGAGGCAGGCTTGCTGCTTGGCGAGCTGAGCTGTAGTGAGGGTTAATCCGCCGGACTGTGTGATTAATGCAGTATGTGCCTTGCCCGCTATCCTGTGCCCATCTCACCCCTCTCCTATCTAAATCACACAATGCCGTCCTCAGCCTGCCAGACAGAACGCTTAGGATGATGTGAGGCTTGATTGCTGTGCTCCCCTGTGCTCGCTTCTCCATCTTGATGTTGTCAGCAAAATCATGTTCCTAAAATGTGACATAGTCCAGGCCATCTAAATTGGCAGAAAATGACACTGCAGGATTGCTGTATGCAGCGCTGTCGGATGACACATGTCCCCACTAAAGGCACACTTCAGGATTGGTCGTCTTAGGTAGCCTCAAATATCTATATCTCACTAACTTTGTGGTACTTCAACCTCATGATAATCTTTGGTAACAGGGTCAGCATATTTTCACCCATTTTTATTGCTCCAACGCAAATATTAACCAGAAATGTCTTATCGTTTTGTGCCTACACCTGATCTGTTGTCCAATAAGTCTCCATGGTAACAGACTACAAACACTTTGTTTCGTCTGATCCTGTGATCATATTTCCACCTACTGTATCTGTCCATTGTAGAAACACTATGACAAAAAAAAAAAAACAACACACACAACCACACACACACACACACACACACACACACACACACACACACACACACACACAGCACGCCCCGAAATGCATAAGGCTGGGTTCATACCAGCGCTTGAACTCCGTTCGGACTTTTCTCTCCGCATTTTTCCAGTAGAAACCCAGCGGATCCCATTATAGTTTAGCGGGTGAGCTTTCCATTTTTTTGGTTCCCCCTGCAGACCCGAACAACAAAAAGCCGAACGCTAGTGTGAACCTAGCGCAAGAGGTTTTCCACTGCACCTCATTGATTTTAAATTAAATAAAATAATTTTTATAATAAAAGTAAAAATAAAATTCATTTTAAATAAATAAAAGTTTTTCAATGAACGGAATAAAAGTTAAGTTTTGTCTGTTGCAGTACTGGGCAAACATAAAATTTTTCAGCCCTGAAGACCAAGGGCTGTTTTTATTATACCCCAGGAGCACATGTGTTGCTGTGACTAACTGGGTGAGCTGTATACATTTTTCGGTATCTGTCCTTTTGCTTCACACTAAGCTATCAAATGTATGACAGTAAGAATTAATGGACAGATGGGGAGTAGAAAGAAAACAGGATCAGACTACGCTGATTTTTTATTTGTAGTCTGTTACCAAGACGACACACAGGTTTCCAAAGAAAAAGTTACAACAGTATCTTAAAAAGAAGCACTTACCTCTCCATCTTCCTCAAAAACTATCTTTGTGTTGACCTTAAATTTCTTCTTCAAGGATTTTTTGGCTTCCTTCACTTTTGTTACTTTTTCTAGTTTCTTAAGTTTAGTTTTGGTAATTTCATCATCCTCCTATTAAGAAAAAAAAAATAAAACTAGTCAAATTGTGTTTTTTACCAAAATACAAAAAGAAAAAACAAAACAAAAAACCCCCCCAAAAAACAAAAACACATTCTATCACTGAATAACGATTTGCGCCAAAAATTTATGATAAGATGCAAGAGAAGTCACAAATCATTTTCGCAAATTGGGTTTTTGTGCATTAAATTTTGCAACTTTTTATTTCTTAAGCAGCCCTTGCTACTTTCCAGAAAAGGTGGTTGTAACAAGGACGTGACCCCCGTCAGATTTATTATCATTTACGCCAGAAATCTACATCAACTATGAGCTGGTGTAGATTTCCCTCCGGTGGTGGATGCGTCCCATTTATCATATATGTGCGCTTCCATAAAAGTGGTGCGGCTGGTGGAAGCCAGAAAAAAAAAAAAGTTACAAAATTCTAAAGGTTTTTTTTGTCTTATTATTTATGTATTTCTTTATTTATTTTTTATTTTTTTAAGAGACATTGCCACTTTTTTGTCCTGTATTTCAGCCAGTAGCTCTGCAAAGACGACACCAAAGCAGATGTGAACGCAGCTGGACCTCTCCAAACATGTCTTTTTTAGTAAAATTCCTAATTAAATCATTCTGGAGCAGCTTTTTTTTTTTTTTTTTTTTAAATCTCTGCATTGTACCGTTCCTCTATTATTCCTCCTTCAAACTGGTTGTTTCCACTATCTTTGTTAAAGGGGTGTGTCCCTAGCGTGACACTGTCAGCTTTGACTGGTCAGTGTCAGACTGGGGAGGTACACATACCCAACTGGTAATATGCAGTTCTTAATTTATTCACTCAAATATTTCCAGGAGGAATAACAGAGTAACAGCACAACACAGAATTTTAAGAAAAGATGCTACAAAATTGTTATTTCCTTCCAAGCGGAGTATTAAAATTTACTGACTCTAAGAGTCACATTTAGTTCACAGCCCGGTGACTGCGCAGGAACACATGGCCGTCTTCCCATAGTGTATGTTGGAAGGAGGTAAAGCATATTTTACATTTCTCTCTGTTCCATTTCCAACATCCTCCTTGCCATGAGAGCCGCATACATTGCACCCGCCTCTCTGGACGCAGATCAAAGATTTCGTTGTGTGATTCCAGCTCTCTCCTCTCCTCTGTCACAGTAGTTATCAATGCTGGTGTGCACGTAGCCTGAAGCAGATTTTTTTCATATACATATTTTCAAAAATAACCCAATAAATAAAAGAAGAAAGTGGAAAAAAAAAATAAAATCAAATGCTAAATTTCTAACAAATTTATAAGGGGCTGGTAAGGGAGATCATCTGTGGAACTATTTATGCTGAACAGTCTGAACATACAAAAAAAAAAAAAAAAAAAAAAAAGTGAAATTTAGTCAGTCAAAAACCTCCTCAATACTAAACACGATTATTGGAGGATTATCATCCATAATAATTACTTTTAAATTAACGACACAGAAGAGCTGAAAAATGTTGTCGCAGACAATGCTTTTACACCTCAGCTCGCAGTGACAACTCCAAGGTCCAATCATGAGACTGCTAGAGTTGTCAGAGCAGTAGGTGGAGCGGTGGAGTGAAAGGGTCGCCTCCTTGGCACTTGTGATCACAGCACCCAGGGGCCTCGAAACATGGACTTCACACCAGGTATGTTTACACTGCATTCACTATATCGCACTGTGAGCAGTTTTCAATATGCCCCTTTCATTAAAGGGGTCCTCATTTTAAAAACCCTATTGTGAAATTGACATATATTAGAGGGGTCTCACATTTACCCACACCTCAGTAGGAGCAGATTATGGCTACAAAGCACATCTCTAACAGTAGGATCACAGTGATATTATTAGGCACCATGTAATACCTTTTTTTCCCCTGCGGAGGTGCTGCAGAGAAGGTGAACACTTGCAGTTTACAGCTAATCACTGGAGATCCTAGTGGCAGGACCCCTTTGTTCACTCCAGAACTACTCCTAACAATAAGGATTTGTCCAATATGGGTATTCTCTTTAATAAGGGAGGCAATATGGTCCTATTATAATATCTAGGGGCCAGATATTAGAAGCTCACGATTATGTATATTAACAAACAGCTCCGATTAGAGCCAAGATATTTTATGTACTGTACCACTTATAAAATATCTCAGCTGTCATTTTATAATAGAGCCAGCCTTAGCCGCAGGCACTTCTGAAAGGATAGGTCACTGCATTGTAAGCCCCTTTGATAAAAGCCGGATACAGGAGACCACAACATGCTCTACATAAGCCGATTGAAAAAAACAGCTTTGGGCCATTACCATATAAAACAGGAGTTGAGTCATCTTCAAAAGCAGGCATCAAAAAAGTCACAATAACGTTTCCCGTCGACAATGCGAGGCCGCCATCGGATTCCAGATAATCCCGTTTACAAAACAAAATATACCGGCGCTGTTAACATCACATTGAGAGCCTAAGGCTGGCCATGCATTAGATAGCTGGGTCAGTCAACAGCTATTCCACCTGACCCCAACATATAGCAGGAAGAGTAAAGGGAAAGTGTACCCAGAAGATGACCTTCTGTTTAACATATTTTTAAAGAATTTTTGGAGATATTTTAATTTTTTATATTATTATTTAGATTAAAAAAAAAAAAAAAAAAAATCCTAAAAATTTTGGAATGCCATCTCTTGCCATTCAAACCTAAAATCTAAAATAGTCTGCCACTTCCTGTTTCCTGTAGAGGGACCATGGGCCATTGACATCATGCTCTGGAGCAGACCCTATGACCAGGGCAAAGGTCATTGTGTAGAGAAGGGAGTGGATAAGATGATATCACCTACTGTAGCTGGTGTAGTGTGTCTTATCTACATGTACACAGTGATCATCAGTGTGCTAAGAAGTGAGGTGACTGCTGCAAAGAAATCTCTTACAGGAAGTGCCAGGATATTATTTGGCATAGTGGCTAGAATCAGAACTGCAGGATTTTTTTTTTGTTAAATAAAGATTTATAAAAAAAAAATTAAAAATTCTTAAAAAATACGTTTAAGGATACATATATATATATATATATATATATATATATATATATATCTGTGCCGCTGTCCCCATTGGCGACTGTGTCGAAGTGTCTGCCTGAAAATCAGCAGAGTAAAAAGTGCTGCACGTTGTTCCTCCACCAGTTTCATTTCTAAAACAACGTACCCCTTTATAGTCAGTGGGGTCCATTGGACTTTGTGTATAACTGCTATTTTAGCGCTCCGCCTCTCCGACGTTCTGCTCCTCTGGTGGCACATTCCATTTAACCATTCACATAGTTGAAATCGGTCCCCAATTTGCCTGGATTGTCCTTAAATTTTCAGTAACAATTTTGCCAAATTGAGCATGACCTGGCCCATAAATGGGATTTTGGCATATTACACCTGAAAGTAGGCATTCCTGCTGGATTTAGAGCAGTCCGTAAATGCCATAGATAGTTGATAAATATGTAGCCCCAATGAGTGGAGCATGATGGATTGATATATGCTGAATCCGGGTGAGACACCCTTTAAATGAATACAACATGGTCATCACAATCGCTGCCTTTCTGAACTAGGCCAATGGGTTTCATTGTTGCGAGGGCAACATCTTCATGGAATCTGCAGGTTTCCATTATATGACACATGGTCTTCCTATCATATTGGCCCTATAGTTTGTGGGAAGTTTGGTTGTGAGCTCTCAATGGGGCTACATACTGGTGTGACAGAACAATGGGGGGCTGGGGTTAATGCAAACCTTTTACAGTTACAATAAATGATGTCCGTCTTGTTCCCATTTCAGATATTATCCAGATGCCAGCTCGGAGAACTATAGAATCTGCTCTTTCATCGAATTCAGGCGAGCCTCTAAGTGGTCCCTAAAGGGAGTCGATGAATATTACATGATATTTACACTTCAGCGTTTTGTAGCCACACTTTAGGGCTTTAACTCTGAGAGGTTTTTAATATTTTTGTAAATGTAGTGTTTATATAGCATTCCTTTGACCCTTTATCTCCAACATACTGCATCCAAGAGAGCATCAAACATCAGCATCATAGTATGGAGCTACAGGGGACTCAGGGTGCTGGAGTACAGTCTCTGCTAGGTGAATGCTGCCTAAAAACTGGAGACTGTGTCACTAAACCAGTTTGATTTGGGATTAGGTTTTTCCAAGCGATCTCCCGATATTCATCCTTTAACCCTTGTATGGGGATCTGGATCACAAGGTGACTACCTCTATGAGTAGTGCTGGTGTTAGTGGTAGCTGCACCGAGACACACTGATGCGCTGCATAGAAGGGAACAGGAAGGAACGTGGTCAGTGGACATGCCGAGGTCAATGCAGAAAGGAGTTAAATTTGTTACAGAAATTTGAGCAGAGGTCATGGCAGGCGGCACAGAACCAATACGTTAATCAGCCAGAAGTCAGGGCAGGTGGCACAGAACCAATACGGTAATCAGGCAGAGGTCAGGGCAGGTGGCACAGAACCAATACGGTAATCAGGCAGAGGTCAGGGAAGGTGGCACAGAACCAATACAGTAATCAGGCAGAGGTCAGAGCAGAAGGCATAGAATCAAGTATGAAGAGGCAAATTTATATAAAAAAAAAAAACAAAAATTTCCTCCCCTTTCTCTCTCTCTATATATATATCTAGACATATAAAAATGATCTGAATAACCCCAAAGAAATTGCATAAATTAATAATACATTTTATTTATATAGCACCAACATATTCCACAGCACTTTACAATTTGTAGGGTTCGAGTACAGACAAAAAAGATACATTACAAAATTTACTAAATCCCCCCCCCCCCAAAAAAAAAAAAAATGCCTGATCATGAACCAGAGAAAATGGCCCAGTCGTAAAGTAGTTAAATTCACGAGACGAACAACAGGGAGAAGATCCTTGAGAGGTGCTTACATGCCAGAAATCCAAACTACTTTTGTAGAGGCTCTGTCCATCAAAAGGGCTACAAAAAAAGACTTGGAAGATGGAACTGGCCCAAGATCAGAGACAGTTTTAGGACTCTGATAATCTATTAGAATTTTGGCCTTTTCAGAAAAGATTAGCCAGGAGACTTTTGGAAGGGAATGATGAGCAGGCCCATAAAACTGTACATTGTGCATCAAAGTTAATTATATTATGAGCCGCTGCCTGGCTTCCATGTAATAAAACAAGTGGCACTCCGGTAGTGCAGGCCACACATCACGAGAGCAGAATGAGAACGAAGGCCTTCTCCGTCAGAATGGCGAAATTCATTTATTGAAGAAAACTTTGCCAACCCTAATTTACAATGTAAAGAGGCCACTTGCTTACTTGTGTATTCATGACTGGGAACGGCTGGATCTGATTAAAAACCAGGAGAGCATGACTTCTGCTGTATCAGGAATGATTATTAGACTTATTACTTAGAAGACGGGGCATGGTCTACATCAGAGATCGTTCACAGATCACTGCAGCACTGCACCGAAACGGCAAAGGAATTTTTTGCACTGCAAATCTGATCACAAAATTGTTAGGGTCTGAAGAAGGTTTACTGTTAACCCTTGCAACAAATGGGTTTGGACATCTAAAGCCTTCTACTCCATGGAAGTAAGGGTGAGACCACAAGACCAGAAGGATCAGCGGCATCACAAAAGTGAGAAAGGAGAAGACTTTCAAAAACATGGTCTAGTCTATGTTGACATGTCATTGGTGGATGTCCATGCATTGGGAACGCATTAGCTGATAGAGCGAAGAGTCAGAAGGTGGCTAGAGAAGGAGCACAACCTGCTCATTCCTCAACACAAAGATCTTCCAACCACCAAGTCTGTCAATGGGTAATCAGATAGAAGTTGCAGAACGGGGGCATCGTGACGAATATTAGTATTGGTCGTAGAAGAGTGAAGAAATCAGGCAATACCTTTTAGAGGCTAACTGAGTATATTTATAAGTAAGCTTTCAGGAGTGCTCGCTCCCTTCATCAGACATGGTGTGATACAAGAACTGAAAATTAACAGATTTTTATAGTATAGGTCGTAGTACTGGGATATAAGCTAATGACTTCTAAGGAGGATGATCAAAGATCAATCCTAACTTAAGTCTTTTTTTGTACCCTCCTATTTCCTTCTTAATAGAAATACGTCACTATCTATCATAAACGGTACCTTCAATCTTCTGCTCTATAGAGGACAATGAAGTACCATAAGGAGGTTAAAGGGTCTGTTAAAGTAAAGGCGTACCTGTTTTTTTTGAGATGACCTTTCAGAATAAGCTGCCGTGGGAGTCCACGAGGAGTAACACTATTTCTGGACATTATATGACTATAGGATTATATTCTGCATTTCTCAACAGTTTACACTTGCTCCCTAATTCTCAGGTTTTCCCTGACCTAAATGGGCAGAGACATAATGTCTCCCATGCACAACACCCAAAGAGAACAAGAGATCCTGCTCCACCATCTCTATGTAGCTCACCCTAACAGAAAAAATCTCCATAGAGGTCATCAGCTAATATCTCAGTACAGCAGCATGAAAGACATCCTACAGCAGTAATGAGCAGTTTAACTGTGAATCCACCACTGGGGTGAGGTACAACACTCACTAGAAGCTGCAACCCTATCTCGCTAAAGCATCCTCCCTTTATCTCCTCTCCATAGATTTCTACGAGCGGAATGTAGCCTGAGCCATCACTAAGATGACAGTCTCTCTCGGTCTCTCAAGAGTGAGTAGTTTGGGAAATGGGCGAGGAAGGAGGAAAGGAGTCCAATGAGTGAAGAGAGAGGCATTTTTCTCTAATAAGTTATATTACAAAATATTTGATATACCCTTGTACGATTGATTTATGCAACTCTACACAGGACATCACTTTTCTGCTCACACGTCAGAAAATGAAGAGGAATTTAAGGCGAATTTCTGCCTCGGATTTCTTTCCATTTTCCAGCCTTTGACTTTCCCTCGTTGATTTGTCCCAGATGATGGGCCCCATCAGCTGTCTCATACTGCGGGTTCAGCCTCAAAATCAGCACAAAGTTCCTCTGTGTGAACAGTCCCTTAGGTGCAGCTGGTATGTTCAAATATCAGAATATGCTTATTATAAATTAAATTTACAAGACAAAAAGTTTCTGAAAAAAAAAACCAAAAAACAGCTTTTCCGTGATGTCATGGAATTCCGAGAAAGCTAAATAACTACATTGTAGTACAACACAAAGAAACGTAAAATCTAGAAGACTTTAGTGCAGTTCATACGCTACCACTCTCTTCAATCCATTCACTGCCATGCAATAAGAAATAATATAGGTAAACAATGTGCTGCAGTAAAGCCTGCTCCACCGGGAGATGACGTCAGCAGTCATAGTTATGTGTAGGCAATCAATCTCCGTAGAAGACGGGCAGGATGCCCTGACCTTTGTTTTTCCACATAAGGCAGAAATGGCTTTGTTATTGCAGAGAGGCAGAAATGAGGATCACTACAGAGAGTCTAAGGGGAACATCATAGGGTCATTCCAAGAGAGGAAGCCTACAGCTACTGTAATGTGCACACAACAAGCACAGAGGTTCCCTATTAGGGTCCATTCACATGAGGCAGATTTGTTGCAGAAATTTTTGTGACTTGAATGCAGCTCCGTTTATCCAAATCAGGTTGTTTTAGTGGAAACCCACATTCACATGAATTGCTGCAGAAATGTCTGCAAATCTCCTACAGGTAAATGTACCCTTGAAGGAGTTTCCTAAGGCTAAAATATTAAGGACCTAACGTCGGGATACACCATCAATATCAGATCGAGATGGGTCTGACATGAGGCCACGCAGATGAGCTTTTCGAAGCAGCAGCAGTGTTCTTTAGAGTGCCTTTCCGCTTCACAGGCCACATGACATCACATTCATCGGTCATATGATCCGTTTGCAGTTCAGTCCCATTCAAATGAGCTGGAATACCTATACACTATACAATGCATGGCACTGTGCTTCGTCAGAAGCAAAGAGGCCACAGCACTTGGCCAAAGACACTAGTTTCTCCAAAAACAGCACATTGAGGGATAGGGCTGGACAACTTATCTAATAAAGGAAACTAACCATCGACCCGATTAACCGACATGACTTTGTGCATGTTATTTCGGTTCGATTATTACAGTATTCACAAAACTCTACTTGTGGTTACTCACCTCCCCTGGGCTCCAGCAAGGGTCCCCGTCCTCTTTGGGCTTCCTCCTGCCTCGTGAACAATGTCAGGGAATGCTGAAGCCTCAGTGGTTGATGATGTCTTTCAGGAGACCGGAAGAGGTCTGAAGACAACAGCTCACAGTGAGTGTAAAGAGAGTATCTACTTCTGACTAGCTGCTTGTGTTATTACTGATGCAGGATGTTTTCCTGATTGTCCTCATATTTCTCTTTTTCTGGGTCAGTGTCCCTGGATCTCCTATATTATGGTCAATTGGGCATTACTCAACCATTTTTTTTTTTTACTATTTTACAGTTACTTCTGGCAACATTGCATGTAAAGAAATCAAAAACAACATATGGGTCTCTGCACACAACTCCTGCAAAGAGGAATGCAAAGTGTGCTACAGTCATAATGAGGCTATTAACAACAGGAAAAAGGATAGGACACCTTGTATGAAGGCTTATGCAGGGTTCCCAGCAAGACCCTGAACATATTGCAACTTTTAATGAAAACTCAAGCACCCTTTAACACTCCCATTGAACATGCAGTGAAGACATTTCCTAGTAATGGGATGATCCTTTTAACTACATTATTCTTGCATGCAGTTTCAATGCAGTGATTATGTGCAATACTATAACAGGACTGCAGTAAGTACAAGCCCCATGGGTTTTAGCTGCTCTTCATTACGGCATTTTATAGATGCCCTAAAATAAAAAGTCCTGCCTGGAGACCAATAACCTTTAATAATCACATATAAGAATAAATTAGTTATATTATAGACCCCTACCAGATAAACTATAATTCCCCAGTCCACCGGTGACCTCAGCGAAACCAAGCCTGATCGTATACTGTAGATTCTCTACTGCTTGTAAATGAAAGCTTATCCAATCTCCAAGATAACTTGATTTATACTGAAGAAGAACAAGTGGCGAGCAGCTGCCGCAGCAGATATACATGTAAGATCCAGCAGTTCATAGATAAGAAAGGTCACAAATACACACACTTCATGTAATAAGAAGAAGGGACCAGTGAATAAAAGTTGCACATTCCATCATTTAGCAGGCTCAGGAATGATACTAAACCTTTATAATTTATGGCCTCCCCCCCCCCATACATATCTGCCTGTACGCCGCTACCGCTTGGCTTTTTATGCACGCCTTGTTAAAACAAGAATCGCTGAGGGGAGATTAATGAGGCAGCTGTACAGAATTACCAAGTGAAATGCTACCTGGGAAGGAAGTAATACGTTACCATCATGCTTAAGATATTACGGAACAAATACTATGCAAATGCTGCGCGCCTGATTGTAGGGGAAGGAGGGAAAATGGGACGCAATTAGGCAAAACCTGAATCCGGCGCCAGGGCTGGCATCCACGTCGCCGTTTTAGAAATGTCAGCTCAAATGAATTATGCAAGGAGAAATACATTTCCGCTCTCGCTGCCGTGAATAGATGTCGAGGTGTATCGCTCGTCATTGCAAAATGTGAATTTCACAGGACTGCATACTGATCAATGACTGCAGATATCATCAGACGTTACCATATCAAATACCCAAGCATGCCGAATAGATGGGATATTATACAGCCCTACTGTATATTATAAGATCAGAAGACCGCAAGTAAGACAGTACAACAGCTCACACATCTGCAGATCAGAGAGAGGGGAACTTTATGGTACTTGCTTAGCTCAAATAAAACTCTACTTTCCTTCTCAAAGAAGTTCTGCAGTAGCTAGGGTGGATTATATTACACAATATACATTTCCAGGAAGAATAATAGAGGGAACAGCACAACACAGTGTTATAAGAACAGATGCTCCAGAATTGATATATTGTGAGCAATAAAAATATGGGATAAAGCAGATAATAAGTGAAGATACCCGAGAGGGCGTATTTAAAGGGTACCTTTTACCACCTCCAGTTCTTTGCATTATTTAATAGGCTCCGTTCCCCTGATTACAGCATAGTTGGAATTTTTTCTCTAGCCCCCACCGTTCCTGAGCAATTGGCGCTGTTAGTTTCATCACTGAGCATGCTAATTAGAGAGAGTCAGGTGGGCAGTCCTAGGTTCAGACAGGTAGTCTGGGACCACCCACTCTGGTGGAATTGAGCCTAATTAGCACATTGGGTGCTAAAATTAATTGCAGCAATTGCTCAGGAACTGTAGGAGCTAGAGAAAAAATTCCAACTGCGCCAGAATCAGTGGAGCGGTACCTATTAAATGATGCCATGGTGGTGACAGGTCCTCTTTAAAATTGGGATAGCATTACACTATCCAGGGTAAAACCTGTAACTAATCTAATGAAAATATTCTATTCCCAATATTACATGTTACATTATATATAGCCAGAAATAATCTACCATAGAACCAACTCCTGTACCTCGAATTTAACAGAATTTGGGCTTCCCAAGTTTTTTTTTTTTTATTGTATTTTTTTTTTTTATCATTCACTACACTATAAGGGGGGAAACCGAGCAAATTGCAGCAAACAGAGCCCTCAGGACAAGCAGAGATTATGAGCAATTGTTCGAAAGTGCTTAAAAGCGAGGTATTCCTCTCCGAGACCACTGCCGCCGGCAAAGACATCCCAGACTAAATTTAGAACGCCCAAGTATACTTTCCTTTATGAGACTGCAGCATCTGAAACCTGATAGGGAAACATTAACTTAACCATTTGTGGGAGGTGGATGGCGCTGTGCTGAAGATATATAACAAAATGTGTAAAACCTCTAAAACAAAAACTGTTAAATGGGGGTCGTCTGCCACTGCCCCCCCATGCAAAAAAAATAAAAATAAAAAAATATATGTGTCATAACGTACAGTATGCCGACAATTATCTCCTCCCTTTCACCCCTCCATGTCTGTCCATATTAAAGGGATGTCCACGATTGACAAACAGAGCTGATTTCTTCTCCACAACAGCGCCACACCTGTCCATGGGATGTGTTTGGTACTGCAGTTCAGTTTCATTTCAAAAGGAATGAATATGTCCTTTTCTCATTCTATTTGCAATGTTCTTCTAGCGCCACCCTTTGGAAAGGTAACTTCCTATAAAACAACATCTGCCTTTCAAGAAGCCTAGTGACATGACCTGGGATTAAGGCTAAACCAGAATATCTCCTCCAAAAGGAAGAGAAATCTATCCACATAGATGTTTTAGGGTTACTGCCCCTCAAATAGTGCAAAGCAGGGTACTGGTTGTCTAGGTGAGAGGCCACGCCATCGACACGGGTCAGGAGTGGTACTATATATCCTCTTAAGAAGACATAGTACCCCCACCTTGTTACCAGTTTCATTAAAGTGATGGGGCTGAGCTGCCATACCATGCACATCCTGTGAACAGGTGTGGCACTGGTTTTTAAACAACGCCGCCATGTTTTTCTAATTCTTTACAACCCTTCAAGGTGTACGAAAGCAAAACATTCACGGTTAACAAGCGCCTGTGTCGACAACAGTGAAAAATAGGAGAAATTGCAAGTTTTCAGTATATAATGAATAAAGTTAATTTTACACATGACTTCTGGTTTCGGAAAATCACAAGTTATTGTACGCAGAATTCTATTATGGGAAGCCTTTACGCCATTTGTAAGGCACGTGCAACACGGTAATATTCGCAGTCATTAAAAAGCAAAGCGGCAGGTGGTTCACGCATTTAGGGATAACACATAATACTCTGCAATGCAAACTAATAACAGCCTGTCAGCACACTAGAACAGGAAACATGGATTTTAATAACCTCTCCATTCAAGAAACCTGCTGACTGTGGATTTTCTCAATTAACCCACCTCATTGTACTATGGGGTAAAAGCGAAGAGCGGCACTAAGTATACAATTTATACAGAACCTTGTAATCCCTTCATAAACCCAAATCCGCAGGGCAGCATTGCATCTCTATAGGTAACTAATCCTTACTTGGAAATTGCAACTAAGTGGGCCCTGCTGACTATCCACAAAAGGCAACCCGGCTGGACACCTGTTGTGCCATGCTACCACGCGATCTACGCAGTACAGTTAACCTCTCCCACAAACACCCCCTTTCTTCTGATAGAGGACAGTCCATGCACCCAAGCCCTAAAAACCTTACTTAAAAACTCCATCTTTTTTTTTAATCTAGAATTAAAAATGAGTTCTATGCTCTCTATTCCAATATAAGGCAGAGCAAGTGGGAGGAAAATTAAAAATTACTGCAGTACTTTACTTCCTCCCTGCTAAGAAAGAGATGATATCCAATATCTAAGAAATTGAAAGAGGAGACAGAGATAAAGAGACACCCCGATTGACAAACAAAAACACTATACCTTGTTAGTAAATAAAGTCCTTTTTAGGCTAAAGTCCCATGTTGTGAAAACACAGCTTTTTTTTTTTGTTGCAGATTTTGCTGCGTTTTTTTGAGCCAAAACCAAGAATGGCCACAAAAGGAATGGGAAATATATAGGAAGCTTTTATACTTCCCTCTTCTGCTCAATCCACTCCTGGCTTTGGCTCAAAAAACCACACCAAAAAGAGCTGTGTTTCCGCAACGTGGGGCCTCAGCCTTAAGGAGGGTCTTTCACCACCTCCACCAACTCCAACTCTTTGTATCCTTTAATAGGTGCCATTCCACTGATTTCGGCACAGTTTGAATTTTTCTCTAGTCCCCACCATTCCTAAGCAATCAGTGTGGTTAGTTTAGGTGGTGGATATGCTAGTTAGGCTCCCTACTGTCAAGTGGGCAGTCTCAGGCAGAAGGCAAGTGTGGTGATTCAAATTTCCTCAGAGAGCTCAGAATCACACCTCCTTGCCTGTTCCAGCCTGACACCACCCACTTTACCGTAGAAGCTTAATTAGCATATCAGGCAACAAAACTGACAGCACTGATTGCTCAGGAATGGTGGGGGCTAGAGAAAAAATTCCAACTGTGCCAGAATCAGTGGAGTGAAACCTAATAAAAGGATTACAGAACTGGAGATGGTGAAGGCATAACGTTGACTGTCACCTAAAGCATGATTGGACTAGACAACCAAACCTCTACCAATCCCCCATGACCAATTCATGTAACAGTAACTGAGTTTAAATTTGACATTTCTTCATACACCCAATCTACTGATGGATACCCGTGCCTTAGATCCCAATCACTATAATTTACCGTAAGGGATTTTCCACTTTAGTATGAGGTGGGAGTGGGGGTCTCCTTTCACTGACACTCATGCGAGACAGCGGTCCATTACAGTAAAAGTAGCGCTCTAATCAGCCATTAGCCGGACTCACATTACTAATCAATAGTAAACGGCTTCAATGAAGCGCACGCATTATCCAGAGAGAGGAGGGAAAGGAGAGATCCGCAGCCGGCTCGCACCACATGAGTTTAATGCAAGATGTGCACATCTGTGCCTCTCAGAATTGTAGTCCTTAACTTAAGACGTGAGCAGCAGGACAAGTACAAGGGACGAGAGTGGAATTTTTACACAGGCAAACCACAAATCACACAC
Source organism: Leptodactylus fallax (assembly GCA_947044405.1). Taxonomy (NCBI): domain Eukaryota; kingdom Metazoa; phylum Chordata; class Amphibia; order Anura; family Leptodactylidae; genus Leptodactylus; species Leptodactylus fallax. The sequence continues at coordinate 436,712 of CAMRHE010000405.1, read as the reverse complement.
GACAGGAGCTTATAACTGAGCAGCCGTTAAATGAGGACAACACTAGGATTCATGTATTCTTGGCAGCTGCGGGATCGGCCTTACTTATATTGAGCATGGATGCCGGAAACATGGATAAATGACTAAACCCACTCGTAACACCTCTTATTTAGTGTCCATGGTCAGACAATTAAGAGAAGTGACCCATTAAATGTATCCCCGTACACAACGTATGGTATATTACGGTGTGCTACTTACATACACAACGCAAAAAATATTTATAAATATTTCTGAATCACATTTTTAACTCTAAATTCCGCTTTTTTACAGACTCCAGAATTAATTTCAGCTGAAGTCAGATAAAGTTTACTATAGGAGGAGTGAAGAAGGGGTAGCGTGTCTCAATAGGGAGAGACTGTACAGGGACGACTTAGACCATGCAGGCCCTGCTAAGAATTCTGGGTAAGGAATATGCAAATAAGATCACATTGGTGAAAAAGAGAAATGAGCTCCAGCATCACGTACTGATTAATATCTGATTTTCAAAAAAACCCAAGGGCATAATCTGGGAGGAAAAGCCAAACCAGAATAATTTCTCCAAAAGGAAGACCGTTCCATCCACAGTGGCCTCTCATCAGTGAAGAACAGGAGTCTGGCTGGGTCAGAGGTCTCAATGTGGGTCAGATGTTATAACAAATAGTGAAAAAAGTAAATATATCTAAAAAGCAAGCTAATACTATACAGGTTAGAAGACAAATTTGTTAAAGGGAACTTGAACTCAGCATATAAGCGCAGTCCCACAGATTGATTCGGATGACTAACTTATCTTACGTTGTTTTCCCTTTCTGAATCGCTGCCTCCGTTGACGAGACATCATGCCTACAACTGAGTGTGCTTCTGACGTGGAGCCATGTTTGCAGCGGAATGCAGTCGACGACACGCGTAGTGACATGCGTGTGCATTCCGTGATGCATTCACATCTATGAGGCCCTCCAATCCGTTCCGATGACATGGATAGGATAGAGCAGGTTCTAAAAGGTGTTCTCCAGGTAATCTGAGAGTATTTTCTTCCTACAGGTTTTTAGGTGACAAGCCTAGGGGTCCTGGACTGGTACCTGTACGATGGGGCTGGCAGACTAGATCATTATAATATTAAAGTCAGTCCTCACAGAATAAATAACTACCAGGGAACATGGGAGCCAAAGGAGGAGGCGGAGCAACTCAGGGGCTGGGTGCTGCTTCTAATCATGTGATCCGGGGTCGGAACCTGCCCAGTCCTTGGTTTTTCACTTAAAAAAACCCCAGAGGAAGTAAGTAAACTCCCTAAATAACCCTTTTAAAGGGGACCTTTCAACACCTCCACCAAATCTAGCTCTTTAAATTAGTTAATAGGCACAGTTGGAATTTTTTTCTCTAGTCCCCACCATTCCCAAGAAATAAATGCTGTTAGTTTTGGTGTCTGATAAACTATTTAGGCTCTGTACTGTCAGGAGGCGGTGTCAGGCAGGAACAGACAAGGGGTGTGATTCTGAGCTCTGACACTGGCTGCCTCTGATTGGTGCTCTGAATCACGCCCCCTGCCTGACACCGCCCTTCTGACATTGCAATAGCACATCAGGCACCAAAACTAATTGTTGCTCAGGATTGGTGGGGGCTAGAGAGAAAATTCCAACTGTGCTGGAATCAGTGGAGTGGCACCTATTAACACATGCTAAGAACTGAAATTGGTGAAGGTGGTGAATGGTCCTCTTTAAGAAAACAAAGTGCCCCTTATGACTCGGGTGTAGCAATGCATATGTATATAAAACTGCCGCCTAATACACTGGGCTCAGTGCCCAGTCTACCATCAGGTAATATAAGGCAATGCTGGTAAAACCTTACAAAAGGTGTCTAAAGCATCAGTCAAACATAAAACCATCATAATCCGACTCCCCGTGTGCTACTTACTGGAGAGGGAATTAACCTTTCACAGCTAAGTCACTGGAGCTCAAACAACCTGCGCAAGTACAATGAATGCTACTTATGCTGCAATGAATATTCATGAACATATTAACAGCACATTCACTTGACACGGAGGTCACAATCTATTGATAATTTTATAACTATGGCAGGTTCTGTCCTTTCCATGTGACTGCACCAACTTCAAGCCCACGACACGGGCTGTCCGGTGCCAGGGAAATCAAAGGCTGCTAATTGCTTTGCCTGACACATGACGTGCCCAATCTCCCTGCCAGTCTGTAATCAGTAAAAAGCAGCCCCGTCATCAAAAGCAAAAAACTGGAGGAAATCAACAGCGAGAAAAATAAAAGGGACCCGAGAAATCACCATCTATACAGGAGAAAACACCATCACGGCAGAGAGACTGCTCTACATCTCAATGATACGCGAATACAATGCCCACACTTGGGTGCCAATGAGCTCCAGGACCTCCATCAACACCTCTTGGCAATTCAGCAAAGCTAAAAGATATCGAAATACATGTGCCCCACCAATTCCAGGATAAAGGACTCCCATAATCTGGTCCACTGAGAAGCACTACCTTAAAGGGAGCACCAGGATGAAGCCTATTAAACTCAGATAGGTCAGGGTCACTTGAATGTAAAAACTTTTCCCCCCATGAAAATTTGTGCCTCTGTGGCCAAGATATTAATTTATTTCCTAATAGGCAAATGAGCAGTCAGGAGCACTGTAGGCGGTTCCATTGCTCCAAATCGCTATTCCCCACACTGCTCTAATAGTCTGGCGCGAACATGAGACTACGGGGCCAGGTGAGATTTCAGCATAGCTCCCTAGCCCTGTCACTCGAAGAAGGGAGGGGGAAATGGGGCGAATTAGAGCACTGTGGGGCGAAGCAGTTTGGAGCAACGAGGACTCCCTCGGTGCTCAAGATGGCTCATTTGCATATTGCTTGATAAATTAAAAATGTCAGCAACGGTGGCACAAATCTTCATGAGAAAAAAAGGCATTACATGCAGGTGAGCCTGACCTTTCTCACGGTGTTGCTAGTTTAATGAGTTTCACCCTGGTGACAGACTCCCTTTAAAGGGAGTCTGTCAGATCTAAAATGTCTCCCAAACCAATAATAATGTTATGTAGGGGCCTGTGATAGAAGTAGTAAAACAAAAGCTGTACCCACAAAGATATTCATCTTTTTATGGATATGCAAGTCAGTCTCCAGTGCACTGGGGGTGGAGCCTGTTTTGCCAGATTTGCCTACAAATGGGCAGAAGTGCACTGAAGGTCCTCTAAAATTGCTGTCTTATTTCACACCTTTAGCAGTGAATGATATGTTTAGCCTCTGCCTGTGTCACTGCTGTCTGTAGACAAATATGAAAAATTGGCCCCGCCCCCAGTGCACTTGCAGGTTGATTTGCATACCCATAAAAATTACTATGCATTGCTTCATCAATTTTTGGCCACAAAGGTATGTTTCTACTGCTATTAAAACCCCCTACACTGCACTATTATGGCTTTAGGAGGTATTCTGGATCGGACGGACTCCCTTAAGTGGCCACCGAGTGTCTGTCAACCAAGCACGTCACATAGTCAGGCAAATTGGAACAGAATTTGAGCTATGGCAGCATGAGAAAAGGGAATGGAAAACCCTTGCGGTGCCCTTACCACGTCCGTAACGTAACAGCTGATCTGTGCAGGGTGTGTGGTGTCCGGTTGATGAAAAATCCATTTGGGGGACATAAAACGCCATATGAAAATCAGGAAATTCTGTAGACTAAGAACCCTACTCTAACCAATCCCTACCCTAACATATTACATTTTAGATAATCCACACCTACGGTATGACCATAAAAGCTTATTTGCACAACAGGATTTCACGCCCGTGTGCTATCCATGGCCCCTTTGTGTGAATAAAGCCTGACACCACACACAACCTGGTGATCTATATGGGGCGCTGTTCTGTGTTTAAGTATCCTTGCACAACCCCTTTAATGCCAATATCCTTTAATCAGCCATTATTTTATGTTTCTATACTAGTGCTGAACAAGTCCATGAATATTTTATATCCAGGTGGAAATGCCCTTTAAATCTGATCATGGAACGGCATGTTTTACCATGGCTCAGTGAAGCACATGTGCAAACATCCCTTGGAAAAATAAAGAATATCATCCGTATAAATATTTTCATATCTACAAATGGCAAACACAAGTCTGTACACAATCTTAACTTCCCAGACTGAGCAGACAGCTTTGTAGGTCCCCTCGGCAGAGACGTTAAACAGATTCCAATACATGAGCGGGTCTCCGCACAAGCAGCGCTTCCCTTATGTCCTCGTAGTGTAATTGCTGCTGTAATTGGATGCACTGTTAATTGCATTCACATTTGGCGCTGCCATGGGAATACTGCAGCTTACGAAAAAGGCCCCCCGTTCCTGCAATAAGTCAATACAAAGAGGCTGCACTACCGATAACTCACACAGGTTGTATGGAAATGTGCCCATGAGGCCCTGGCGGAAATGTGCACAACTTCTCCTGCTTGCTTTATTGAGCGAAATGCAAGTAATTACACTTTTATTTACTGGAGCGGAATGGCAAAAAAAAAAAAAAAAAAAAAAAAAAAAAAAAGTGTGAACCTAGCGTTAGACTTGATGCAAGCGGACTTAGATGGTTTGGAAAATATAGTCCCTATATAGGTTGTATTTTCCAGACTGCGCGCACTACTGTCCAGTAATCACGACAGGATCGTAGCCCCACGGGCGCGGCCATTATAGATCACTATCATACTGTGAGTCTGGGAAACATGGCCGATGTACGCACTGTTTTTGCCCATGAGCAGCCGACCTTACTGAAACTCTTCATAGACATTAGAAGGAGCACGGCGCGTCCAAAATGGTGCAAGATATCCTTCAAAGGGTGAAACTCTGGAACAAAAAATCCACTTAACCACTTCATGATAGGGCCGGACACATTTTTTGGGTATTTTCGTACATGTGGTTTTGAGGGCTATAACAAAATTTGTGTTTCCTTTGGGTTACTCAAATTTTGCTTCTTTTGGTAATAAATAGGGCTTTATTTTATGTAATTTTTATTGTTCCATGTTTTTTTCTTTATTTTAATATCTGAGAAAGTATAAGCGAAAAAGGAGGGGGGAAACGCACATAATGCTACTTAAAAAAAAAAAAAAAAAAAAAATTGTGAATAGTTTCCCCTCGCTATTAGTCATATTTATACTTATTGTTGTGTCACCAGGGGAGGAGCTAGAACCTGTGATGTGGGCATGGTGGGTTTTTATATATACTGTATATATCTTTTTTTTTTTTTTTTTACTACACACTTTTTTTGTATTTTTATTTCTTTATCCTTTTACCCAATAAGACTTGTTCATCCAACTCACGCGTTTCGCCACACTAAGCTATTTAGAAACACTGCTCTCGAGCCAAAGGTGCTCCTTTTAGTCACTCTTCACTCCAGGCTAGTAAATGGAGAAGATCTACAACACTTATGAGGCTTCTTCCCCCCGCCATATCTAAATTCACTCTTAAAATTCTGGCAGGAGACACGGCCTCTCTCCTAACCAGAGCTAAACTTTAATACAACCATAAAGTCTTCTTTATCCTCTTCTCATGATGAATGGAAAAACAAAAAAATTCAATGTTTGATTGCCCATTCCCAGAGCAATTTTTGATCCACCACTCTTGGGTTCTGTATGGTCGGCATAAATTGAACCAAAAAATTTAAAAATATACCAATTATCGGTTACAAAAATGTCACAGGACATTTGCAGTGTAATTTCCGCCATATAGCGCCACACAACTGTGTATGAAAACACTCTACCGTCTGTATAATAAAAGAAAGAATACATTTACACAAGATAAATGTTGGTGGAAAGAGAACACGCACCGGAGGATTTTATGTGTAATAAAAGAGGATTAACGCTGAAAGTCTAAAGTAAATATGCATAAGAGACGCCACGATATCCAGCTGTACGGAGAGCACAAGTACAAATAGTACCCACACAGCATTGAGTCCTCGCTTCCTCCCACCTGCTTCATAGCAAACACTGCATATAAATTAACAGAGGGACGTGGTTTCCGGATATAATTTAGAGTGTGCCGGCACAACTTTGTCATCCATCAAAGGGGGCGAGACAAGAAGAACATCAATTCCATCGAGAGAGAAGGTCGTAGACCGGCACAGATTAGGAAAGGGTATCAAAAAATTAGTAGCCGGTAAAAATGACCATCAAAAGTTCTTCCTATTTCAGATAGTCATGGCATTGCCACAGAATATGCCAAAAAGGTGGGAACCTGTGATAACAGCCTTCCAACACTTGTACCACCAAACGTCACAAGGTTCTTGCCATAGCGCCCAAAGAGCTAAATGAAGAGTCAAAACATCGGCTGGATGCAAGTTCCACATCTGGTGAGTACAGGGGAGTTGGTGATGTCACAGGGAGCCAGAGCAGGATCAGGCGAGGCTGAGGAATGAGATGTCCATTGCCCACATCCCTCGTAGTGCTCTACAAAGCGAATCATCGGGGGGACCATCAGCTACACAGTAAGCAGGTTTATACAGTGCCCTGAATGACATCCCCACATGTTACATCCCTTAATGTTCAGGTCCCTTTAAGACCCATTGAAATGTAACAACTTCTTCTCTAAATGTATTACAGAGTGTGCCAACTATTCCTGACATCACTAGGGTACGAGGGAAGCGACAGTATTATTTGGGCCTTTGGGCATCGACAAGCAGAAAATATCACCACAATGAAAATGCTATTTCTACCAGGCATGTTCTATTTGTATACAGTGTATAAACACAAACAGCAGTCTGCCGGTGCGGGCACACCAGGATTATCAGTTGTATACCCACAGCCATCACAATAAGCGCTTATGCAGAATATATTAAAACTAGATAAGCTTGGATTTGTTTATCCAGCCTCTGGGGCGGCAGCAGCATGTAACTTGTATCATCCAGGCTCCCAGGTATACCTATCGGAAAGTGGGGAGGGGGGGGACAGGATGACTGCATCATAAGATAAGAGATTAGAATATACCAGAGCTGGACAAAACCCATTCGGAAACACGGCACTGGCTAATGGGTTTTGCTTCTTGTCCTTAAAACAACTGGTCGCCAGCCCAGTGCCTGGCGTGGAGTTGGATAACGTCAATGACACTGTACACACCAGCCAGGCATAAAATTAAAGCAATAGGCTGGTTATATATAGCTTACCGCTAGCAGAGAGACCATGGCAGAAGCATTGGGAGATGGAGATTAGAGGGTATGACTACTGTGACTCCATACTGATCTTTTTGGTTCCCTATGGTATCCATAATGGATATCTTAAAGTATATTACAAAATTTATTAAAGGGAATCTGTCACGTCAATCTGGGACAGTAAACCACCCACAGGTCCTTATAGACCTGGGGTTTAGTGTCCCAAACCGCCCTGTTCTAATGCAATCCGCAGGCGCATTAAAAATAAAAAACCTTTATACTTACCTAGAGAAGGGTCCGATCTACGCTGTTCGACGAGAACAGTCCGGTTTATTCATGAGCTTCTTCGTTGGCTCGCCTCCCGGCGCCTGCGCTGTTCTTCAGTGAAGCCAAAGATGGACAACCCGGCTTCACTGCGCAATTGCCGGAGGTACGGACATGCACACTGAAGCCGAGGTGTACTCCTCTGGCTTTATTGATGAACTGCGCAGGCGCGGGGAGTACAGCGGCAGGGGGAGTATAAAACTTTAATTTTTAATGCGGCCACAGATTTCGTTATAACAGAGTGATTTGGGACACTAAACCCCAGGTCCATATGGACGTGTGGGTGGTTTAATGTCCCAAATTGCCCTGACAGATTCCCTTGAAATGCAAGGCTTGACAAAACCTCCATCAACCTTCCATACCCCCTACCATTTAGACATCTGGTAGCCACGTGTTGGAGGTAGGTATGGATATAAATGCTGCATCAAGCGACGTCTTCCCTGCAGAAGTGGTCGCAGACACATGGCAGCTGCGTGCCTCCTGCATTGGTGTCTTTTAGGAAACCTGCAGTGACTACTGGGGAACTGCTGCCTGTGCAGTAGGGGGTCTGCTCTGATAACTGAAGAAATGATGGGACAGAATCGTTCCTACCATGAAATATGGACACCAACCATACAGCTCTATCCATAGGAACTCTATTTTGACTCCTGGGGAGTAGAAGAGGGGACAAAGCCTCAGGAGAAGAAGAGGCTAGGTTCTCAATAACCATTTTTTGTCACTCAGAACAAGCAGAGAAGATCACGAGAGGACGAGCAATTGTCAACTCACCACTCATTACCGGGGACGTTAGAAAAACTTATTACTGGCTTTCTAATGCGACGTCAGCAAAAATGGAGATTTCATATAAAAATTTAGAAGAAACATTTAGGCAAATTACCTAGGACCTGCAATCTTAGCAAATTTCCTATGACATCACGTCATAGCTCCTTTGTTATAATACATTTCACGCTGTGCCACAAACAACGCACACGAGCATCGGCAGGCACAAGGCTAATGTGACACGGCTGTCAAGTGATGGCCTCAGCAAACATTTGTACTCAGGTTAATTCACAAAGATTTCTGGGTCTAGTGAGTATGGCAAACACATTGTACCCGTCAAACATTCATCACCACAAATGGGTCACCAAGACGGTGGAAGGAACCAAACTGTGAACGGAAACAAAATTTCAAGGGAAAGTAAGAAGTGGATAGAAGCTAGTGATATCCATGTATAAATGGTGCCAAATAACAAGACCTGCCATGTTCTGATGGAAAAAACACACAAAAATGTATTTATATTGTAATATAGTGCTTCATCATGTACTTTATCAGGGCACAGATAGTACTGACTCTCCCTGTAAATGAGGTAAGCAAACACATTACTGGCTCCGTTAGTTCTGGTTAATGTATGCACAGACAGCACTACCTTCTTGTCTGTCCCTATGATATTAGCACAGATAGTACTGTTTCCTTGTCTCACAGCCCTGTCTTTCCCTGTAAATTATGGAAACACAAATAGTACCACTTCCTCATCTGCCTGTCAATGATGGCTTAGTACCTCCTCCATGTCACAGGAAGAACTGCCTTCTTGTCCCTCCCTTTAAAACATGTAAGCATAGATAGTACTGTTTCCTTGTCTCACAGTAAATTAGGTCACATTACTGTGTTTCCCTGTAAATGATGTAAGCAAAAATAGTTCCAATTTCCGATCTCCCTGGTAATGATGTCACAAGTACTGCCTCCCTGTCTCTCCCTGAAAATAATGGATACACAGACAGTACTACTTTCCTGTTTCTCCTTAATGGTGTAGTCACTTGATAGCACTACCTTTCTATAAATCCCAGAAAATTATGTAGGCACAGAAATTCCCATATTCTATTCCCTTTCTGTAAGTGGTGGCAGAAACAATACTGGCTCCCTATCACTTCCTGTAAATGTATGCACAGGCAGCACTGCCTACTTGTTACTCCCTTTAAACATTAGCACAGATAGTGCCGTTACCTTGTCTCACAGTAAATGACGACACAGTATTGTCTTTGCCTGTAAATGATGTAAATACACATTATTCCACTTCCCCCATCACCCTGTTAAGGAGGTCACAGTACTGCCTACCTGCCTCTCCTTGTAAATAATGCTTGCACAGACAGTACTACCTTCCTGTATCTCCTTAATAATAGCGCAGACACTGATAGCACTACCTTGCTATTTGTCCCAGAATATTATAGAGGCACAGACATTCCCATACTTTATTCTCTTTCTGTAACTGGTGTACACACAGGTAGTACGGCCTCCCTGTTGCTTACTGTAAATGATGAGGGCACAGATAGTACTACCTTCCTGTCTCAGTGAAGTAATGATGCAGACTCTTCCATTATATCACATTAAAGTAGAAGCTGATAAAGCAGCTAGAAAAACACAGACGCTGGATTCAGAAACTGAAAAATGAAAGTCAGAAAGTAAGTGGATTTTCAGTATAGATGACATCACAATGTTCAGTGTAAACGGAGGACTGCGGGGGACTGATGACTGCGGAGCAGGGAATGAGGAGGAACTGCAAAACTATATGGCAAAGTTTCTTATATTTGCATTTTAAAGCTTCGGAGTCTATTTTAAATATTAACTATACCTATGTCTCTATAGGGATGCTGGCTCTTGTAGTTCTCTTCGCGCAAGTCACAAACACGTCATCCAAATATTACACTGGTCTCACAACCACTAAATAAGACCGAGAGACAATTTTACTTGCATGAAATAAAAGTAACACAATGAGATACGCACAGTCACACACAAACTACTGATGTAAGCGTGAAGACCCACAGATGTCGCGCTCAGCTTGATCCTCACTAGATGTTTCGCTTCAAATATGTCTTTGTCCAAAGTGAAGCCTCGTGCGGGATTATAGCAGCAATGCCGGGGGGGGAATATTGCACGCTTTGCCAAACATACTGTACCTTGCTTTACCGCATTAATGTCAACAGATTCAGCATTATGATTTCATTGCAGATATTCTCCGAGAGCTCCGTCAAGGACTCGGTGGTAATGGCCTCTTCTATTAAAAGGGCAGCTAAGCAGAGAGTTTGTATTCCTGACAATCCAATAAATATAGTGCCCATTATCTACCGCCGGTACCCTGCTATTCACAATAAACACAGAACCAACATTACGCCGGGGACAAGATAATCGCGCCGGCTCGGACACTGCACTTTCTTCATCATAAAAGCTAATTCTCACATGAATACAGCATAACTATTATTTTACACCACGCAACGGGAAGGTTGCCCTTTGTCAAATGACAAGATCGGGATATAAATGCTGCCTGTCTTCACCAGATGCTTTTCCCAGAGGCCCCAATGCACTTGGACGTTCTGCCCGACTCCTGAGACAATGGATGCAAAACATGACTAGAGCGCTGAACAGACTCCGCATAAAGACACGGCGTTCAGCTCTGGAGACTCTCTGAAGAGCACTTCCATAAAAAAATTCATTTTTGACAATGTATTACAAATTCCAGCAAAACTTTTGTTGGATACAGATACCATATCATAGGGGTCATCACCCATCTATTATGCAGTGTTATACCCCATACTATACTCCTGTAGGGGATTTGGCCCCACGTTGCGGAAACACAGCTTTTTTGTTGCAGATTTTGCTGCGGAATTTTGAGACAAAACCAAGAATGGCTACAAATGGAATGGGAAATCTATAGGAAGTTCTTCTACTTCTACCTCCTGCTCAATCCGCTCCTGGCTTTGGCTCAAATAACCGCAGCAAAATCTGCAAAAAAAAAAAAAAAAAAAAAAAAAAGCAGCTTTTTCGCAACGTGGGTCTTCAGCCTTAGTGTTCAGATTTTTTAATGGAAGGCACTCAGGACATCCTCTATTGATTTCAATAGGGATTTCCGCTCTATTCTATTGTCACGGGGCTGGATAGAACAAGATCCATATGCCACAGAATGGAAGGGAGCATCGGAACGCCCCCTTGGATGCCACACTCGGTTATGTGCAGCAGGGTACCAAGGCTTCGGCATATGTAATGTTAGTTTATAGACGATTATTGCAGTTATTAGGTTCACTGTTAGAGGTCACTGTGCAGGGGGAGCGAGGAGAAGCTGGACTGTCCCCCATCACCTCTTGTCAATGTAGTGTTCCCATGTTAACTGCCTTCAGCTTAATAATTAACGTGTTACAATTAAAGGGGTTTTCCAGGCTGGATAAATCGGTGACCTATCCTTAGTTCATCCATTAAAGATCGGTAGGGCCTGCAGCCTCTTCATTACTTATCCAGCACAGCGCCATACATATGTGCAGAGGCTGTGCTTGGTATTGCAGCTCAGCCCATTCACTTGCCAGCCATGTGTCCGATGAACATGGTGTCCCATGGTCTGTGAAGTGGAGGCAGCACTCAGCGACCACCACTGCCTATTCAAACAGCTGATCTGCAGGAGTCCCAGGTATCGAACCCCTCGGATATTCAACCGATAGGCAAGTCATCCATATAAAAGTCCTGGAAAACTCTTAATTATAATCCCACCCAATGATAATACAGTGAGTGCTGGTCCTGCCTCCAGGGTACACAGCACCTCCACCTAGTAAGAAAACTGCAAAAAATATTCATGTAAGATTCCCTTTTACAATGATTTAGAACCATACTAATAAACCAAACCTTGAGAATCTAATCCAAGAGAACGTGCCACCCTTTTTATACTTATTTTCAGTACCCAATTATAGGGGCAGCCATCTTGCCTGAGCTGCTGTTAACATTCAGAGATATGCTTAACAGCAGCAACATGAACCACAGCAGTCTGTAGTCCAGAGATGGCTCATTGACCTCTATGGGAGAGTTCTGGGCATGCTCTGTGATCTATGCACTGGTCACTGCGCAGGGAGAGGGAGGTGAGCTATAACCATCAACTCGATTTGGGCCCGGAAAACCCCTTTAAAGAACGCTAAACCTAGGGGATATGTAACAAGGGGCTTTTGATAGGCAGCACTTTCACAAGAGGCCAACATCTTAAGATTTAGTGTTCCTTTAAGACAATAAATATCAGTAAAAGAACATAGCGCAGGACATAGTATTTTTTTATTTATTTTTTTTTAAAGCAATATTTTCATAAAAAAAAAATAAATAAAAAATTAGCCGTGAAGGTTTCCAGTTCAGACTTGACAGAAATGCTTTCCCGAGGGCTTAAACAAGCCTTCAAGATGGGGCCTAAAGTAGCTGGGAGCTGTGGAAGGTCTCAAGACGTACATGACCTTCACTCTACCCTTCATAGCAGGAGGATTTGATTGAAGGCTGCATCTGCCTTTACCGAGAGCCGCAGATGTTTCACCTGGAATCAGGTCTTAAAAACGCTAAAGGTGTAAAAGTAATGAATAAAAGGGAAGAAGAGGATAAAATATTGTGAACGGGCAACGCGATGTGGACAATCTTCAGTAAAGGAGGAGACAACTGTCTGTAGGTCAGGCTGATAATGGTCGCTCTAACCTTAAAGTAAATCTTACAGAAGTGGTTACAGAAAGACAGAAATCTATCTCTTAAAAAATTAAAAGATACAATACTCGGCCACATCACTCCTGTTCCAACACTGCCCAGATCCCCCACTGGGCTTTACGTCCTGGTCTCTATCGACACAGGAAATGATCACTGGTCTCAGCGATGAGGTGTCACTACGGGTGTTATGTGTATAGGTGTGATCTTCTATTGTGATCCTGTCTGAGATGTAAATGAGGTGACTGCTGAAATAAAAATCCCTACAGAACTGGCAAGTGCCAGTCTATTATTAGGCTTGGTGGCCAGTGTTAAAATTGCAGGAAATAGTACTGTTATTTTTTAAAAAAAAATATAAATAGTGACATTACAAATAAAAATCAAAGTGTCTTACATGTATTTCACATAAAAACTTGGTTTAAACAACATTTCATTTTTGGTGACACATTCCCTTTAAATACTTAAAGGGTCTGTCCAGTCTTGTGAAAATTTATCTTTACAACTGTGTAATAAAAAGTTATATTGCTGAAGAAAATACCCAAGAGTATTGGCTGTATACTACAGAGTGGGTATGCACCTTACTACTTTGCGCGTTTACTGATGATGAAGTAGCTTGCAACGCTGTGCGGAACTTACTGGCTGCAACATCACATAACACTGATCCATCTGCTGAGGAGGAACCTTGGGGTTCTGAAGGTATGTTTTAAAGGGGTACACTACCAGAAACTGCTTATTATGTTTTCTCATTGTTTACATCTCATTGCCTTAGTTTCAGGCCACCTCTGCTATCTAGCAGCTGTGGCCAGGCTGGTGATGTCAGGCACCTTTATTCTCTTCACTGTAAAAAGGTAGCTAATGGAGCCTTCTGTCAACTCTGCAAAGTGCTGAGCCGATAAAAGCTGGAACAGTGCCTCCTATCTCTGTATGATAATCCAGAGATAACAAGCACAGAACTGTCCATCACTCAGGCCAAGCCCAACCACCAACTTGTCGCTGGAAGTGGAGAAGAGAGGAAACAGGGGAGCACGTGAAACCCTGAGATGGGAAAAACCACTTTAAGCGATCATTCCCCTTTAATAAAATAACTAATTTTGTAGAAGTTACAAGCCGCTCGCATCCAACAATGTTTACCCAGCACATTCAGCTCAGCAGAAGCAGCACAAAGGAATTATCTGAAGCTACGTGACATGATATTTATGCAAGTCTGTGTCTCAAGAAACAAAATGACCTTTTCCTGCATATTCCCAGGCCTGCACCAGAATATGCTCTGGCGGAGTTTAGAGATACTTATCATTTACTCAGGGCTTAAGTCCGTGGACTGCTCAAAGAACTTTCTATAAGAACATTGCAAGCCAAGTGACAAGGGTAAACTTCAGAGAGTAGCAACATGAAGAAAATATAAAACTAGCCTCTGCAAATGGTCGATATTACCGCCACATACTGACATTTCCAGGTCATGGTGAAACAGTAGAGAGTTGTCCACATTAGGATTCATGAACTGTAACCTTTACTGCAGATATAATAGAGGAGAGAAGCTGAGCTCTGTGATATATAGGGTTATATGATAGAGGAGAGAAGCTGAGCTCTGTGATATATAGGGTTATATGATAGAGGAGAGAAGCTGAGCTCTGTGATATATACTGTAGGTTATATGATAGTGGAGAGAAGCTGACCTCTGTGATATATAGGATTATATAGATAGAGGAGAGAAGCTGAGCTCTGTGATATATAGGGTTATATGATAGAGGAGAGAAGCTGAGCTCTGTGATATATAGGGTTATATGATAGAGGAGAGAAGCTGAGCTCTGTGATATATAGGGTTATATGATAGAGGAGAGAAGCTGAGCTCTGTGATATATAGGGTTATATGATAGAGGAGAGAAGCTGAGCTCTGTGATATATAGGGTTATATGATAGAGGAGAGAAGCTGAGCTCTGTGATATATAGGGTTATAGGATAGAGGAGAGAAGCTGAGCTCTGTGATATATAGGGTTATATGATGGAGAAGAGAAGCTGAGCTCTGTGATATATAGGGTTATATGATGGAGAGAAGCTGAGCTCTGTGATATATACGGTTATATGATAGAGGATAGAAGAAGCTGAGCTCTGTGATATATAGGGTTATATGATGGAGAGAAGCTGAGCTCTGTGATATATACGTTATATGATAGAGGATAGAAGCTGAGCAAATCGGTAAAACTGCAATTCTACCACTGTTTATAGGGTTTTGTTTTTACAGTGTTCATAACTATGGCAATATTAAGGCCAAGTTCACACACCAAGTTGTGCATTCCATGTCTAAATTTTAACAAACCACTAACAATGCATGTGAATGGGGTATTTTATGACATTCCCATACTCTGGAAAAAAAATTCATGTGGAATAATAAACACCTTGAGGATTTTTCCATCATAGCAGGTTTCTAATATTCCACCCTAGAAAGCTGCAAATGATCTCTGCTTATTTACAAGGGGTCTAAACCATGTGCGGATCCACTGGCTAATCGGCTGAAGAAATCAAAGGTTCAGCTGCAGATTATCTACAAAATCCACAACAGTGTGAACACAGCCTAAGAACCATGGCCTCTTTCAAAACTCTTCAATCATCCCAGCTTTATGACAAACTGATATATATTCATGTTGGACACTGCCAGGCTTTTAGATATGAACCACCTGCGTTTTAGGCATAGTGATCCTTTAACAGAGTATGAACCCAAAAATGATAACTGGAAAATTTAATTTTGGATTTCCAAGCCCGGGACTATCAAGATGCACCTCTCACATATAAATGGATTTAGAAACAGAATTTTTTAAAAAAAATATGACTGGCTGCTTCGGAGAAGAAACATTAACCTGTGACATGCCATGCCGCTAATGCTACGTGCCCGCCAGTGCTCTGTCACACTGCCATAAAGCATTTTTATATCTCGAAAGGAACCGATGTACTCAGACAGGAATAGAGTCTATAAAAAGGGTCAGATTTCACTACGTTTAATGCATAGCACAAAAAAATATTCTTTATAAAATCAGTTTTACATTAAAAAAAAAAAAAAAAAAAAAAAAAATATATCTATCTAAAAGGGTCATTAAAATTGGAAAGAAAACACAGAACAATTATGGGAATTTGAGCTTGAGCAGAGGCCCTGGTGCTTACATAGGCCTCCAGTCAGGAAAGAAGGGGGGAGGCTCCTGCTGCAGCCAGTCGCCTTACAGATGCGTGGCAAAGGATGGTGAGAAGGAAATGGCGGTTCTCGATTTAGAATAATTTTTATAAACAGCTTGAGAAAAGGCTAGACTACTTTCTGTAGGGGTTGGAAAGGTATCCACTTCTCCCTTTATCGATCACACAGCAACCATATATGTTTGTCTCCTTCTCCGTTGATACACCATTGACATGGGTAAGCTTAGCTAATAGGCATGGCTTATTACTTGCCTTCTACAGCCGTCAGGAAAGAAGGGGGAGGCTCCCGCTGCAGCCAGTTGCCTTACAGACACCAGGCCCCCTAGTACTCATGGCTGGCAGGATGATCCAAGGAGCCAGGGCTTGCAGATACTAAAGGCCGGGTGAATTACACTGCCGGGAAACCAGATCGTTCCATACCCTATGGTCCAGGAAAGGTATACAATTCCATGTGTCACTCCAAGTGACAGAAGGCCACTGAGAATAGAGAGGAGGTGCCCCTTTTTATATCCCTGCCCTTTAAGGGCAGATCCCTTTTTCTCTCAGGTTGTAACATTTCTGTTATTTCTCCTGTCATTGGTTGTCTTCCTACAATATGACACTGTCAACACTACCTGGACAGTTTCAAAGCAGGCTGGAATATGCCCTATTAAAAACAGACAGGATAGGACCCAGTTTCAATGTATTCATATATTTCCAGGAGGAATTACAGAGGAATAGCCCAATGCAAAAGACACTGCAGACACTGATTTCATGGGAAATGCATCCTGACATGTCAGAAGAGAAAAAAAAAAAAAAAACATACTGTCATTGGGTAGATAAAATGGTGACGTGAAACAAAAGACATGAAGTTACACCCGTGTATAGTCATGGACTATCCAGATGGATTCAGATTTCTGAAAGTCCTTGTAACTGTCCATAACCTACATTCATGTTTGCACAGATATAAAAACAATTACTACACAAGGTAATAAGTACATAGAAATTGCACATATGGTTGCAGAAACAACCTCGGCCATAGAAAACCCTCCATTTTCCACCATCACGACATGACATTGCACCTTGCCTTGCCCTTCGATAAAATCCTTCTATTTCCATACTGCTTGATTCTATCGGCCTACTAACAACCCCCCGTAATTCACCATACAAAGATGAAGCGATATTGAACCCTGTACAGAACAAGCTTTATTTTCCCTTCTAGTTTATACTTGCGATCAATGCAAGAAAAAAAAAAAATAATACACCGCACATTTACGAGGCGGCTGGGAGGACGCGCTTTAATTGAGTGCAAAGGGAGTCACAGCCAATTAAAGCTGGATAAAATGGACAAGTCTATCAGATCCGGGGAAATAGGAAGGGAAGGCAAAAGATTTTCTGCTGATGCTGCTGAGCAACGCGCGCCCTGACTGCAATTACTGCTCACCTCCGAGACGAGACAGAAATCAGGCAATTCGGGTGTTAATTCAGGTTTACTAAGCAGGCCTAAGGCTGGCATAGCAGGAGAGCGCAGACATGGATTACAGGTTCTGGTTCACTTACCCTTGCTTTATTCTTAGTACATATATTTACATAAAATGGTCATAGACGGCATCTGTCTCACCGGCACCCCCCACAGGTTTGGAGCATGCTCACTAAAAACCTGCACTTATAACTTAGCTTCTAACTAGGAGAGGGTTCACAGGCTGTTTAGGAGGAAAAGTTTGTTGCAAAAGAGCTACAACTTTTCTTTTTTTGCAGATTTTGCTGCTGTTTTTTGAGCCCAAGCCAAGAGTGGCTTTAAAGGGGACCTTTCATGTCCTCGCAGTTTGGCGATATTTTATATTGCTAGAAAGTGGACAGTACATGCCCGAGATATCAGTGCCATAAGTTTCAGCATGGATATTCCTCCACTGTCAGAAGTGCCAGACTTACAGCTCAGCGTCATCGCTATAGCCTTATACAGTCAGGGGGCGTTCCTTAAAGCTAGGCAGTAAAGCCCCCTCCCTTCTGACAGTGTAGGCATATTGCTGTGGAAACTAATGGCAACGATATCTCCGGCAACAGTAAAATCTGCAATATCGATGGGGAGCTGACACCGATGCGCTGTTCAGGACTGCTGTCAGGCCCAATACTACACAGTGTACAGAGCCAAAAGCAAAGGGGTCTGTTCTTTGTATGGTGGCTGTGCAACCTTCCTGCAGCTCCACTTCCATTGAAATGAATGGGAATTAAGCTGTAATACCACGTCTCAGCTCCCAGCTCTGTACACTGTATAATACCAAGGGCAGCAATGCCGATCAGATACTGATGGACCATATTATTAACCAATAGGCCATCACAAAAAAAGGAATCACAGAAAAAGGGAGTCCATCACCTCCCCCAACTCTTTAAACCTGCCCCAATAGCTCAGTAGATGCCATAACTGATAAAAATCTTACCTTGTTTATGTTTGGCAGTGCCATGGATGCCAAGAAAAAGTAGTTTTATCTATTATGCAGATTAGTTAGTTGGAGCACTGGGGGCGATCCCAAAAAATCCGTCTAGTCATTGACAACACAACCCTGCCCATGTCTGTGCTGCCCCCCGAGCTGTGGGAGCTCGCCATCCCAATGCTCCAACCTCACCATCCCCCCGGCAGAGTCATGTGTGAGATTTCACTGAGGAGATGGTGGCGTTGAAGTAGTGGGATGATCAGTGGGGTCCCAACTCCCAGAACCCACCAGTAAGATACTTATACTTAGGGATTGAGCAGTCTATACAGGGAGTCCATGAAATAAATAAGAATATATTGTTCTATTATACTCACAGTTTCTTTTTTGACTTCATTAACACCAAATATATCTCTTCTCTTCACAGTAAAAATCTCCGTATCTTGACAGTCGTCATCATCGTCATCCTCATCTACCAGCTGGAACATGGTATCTTTTTCTGTCTCTGCGCGGTCAGCCTCTTCTTCCTCACTGCCATCGCCGGACTGTTCATCATTCTTTGTATTCCTTTTATCTGTCTGGACCAGATTCTTTCCACCAAGTTGAGACCCGAAGTTCTCGATTTCCTCATCGCTTACGGTGCCCGGCTCTTGACCATCATCACTTGGTTTACTTGCAGAACTCTTTGCATTCTGGGCCTTCTGAAGGAATCGCACCCTCGGGGCCACAGCGAGACCCAGTGACCTGCACCATAATAATCAGAAAACTTAATGCTGGTAATAAGATACAGATAGGGATAAATACAAGAATATCTATCAAAAGGGCTACGATGAGATGAGACCATAAATATAGTGCCAGTTAAAGGGGTTGTGAACTGTATGGATAAGTGAAGGATGTTCTACCAAGGAAGAGAGACCCGAAAGTTGACTTTCTGCTCAGACGGCACTTTCCATAAAACTAAGGTCCCCAATTCATTTTTACATGCAGATTCAACTCTCTAACCAAGAAGTAGGCTTTGGGACCCTAGTACCCACAGGACCATATAAGTTGGGACAGATTCTTTATAAAAAGAATCTCCTTTCTGCCTGTCAATCAGGTGTTTCCGATAAATCAACTTCAGTAAAAGAAAGCTGACAACAATATGTCCAGCATTTCAGTTCCCACAATGGTTGTTGACCAAATTTCAATTAAAATTCACTAAAAGCAAATCTGTCAAAATTACTGAAAATGGGATTAGATCACTGGAATTCACATGAAGCATAAAGATGGCAAATGATATATTAACCATGGATCATCTTTTCTTAAAACTCTGCATTGTGTTCTTAATCTGTTACCACCAGGAAATATATAAATACACAGACAACTGGGTGGTACCACCTTTGTCAATGGCACATGCCCATACACACCCACATTATCCAGTCATTGGTAGCAGCGTCATATGGTGTAGGGGGGACACACCCTGTTGACAATTCATATGTTTGCAGGAGAAAGAACAGAGGAATGAAAAATGTGGGTTTATTGCCCCATACAGGCCATATAGGTATGAGGCAACAAACCCACATTTTTTCACTATTATCTACAAAGTGCTGCCTATTTTTTGCATTTTTCTATATTAAGACTTGCCTGTACCTTGAAGCTGGCACCCCCCAGCACTCCTTCCCTACTTAGATCTGTCCTTCTCCCAATTCCTTGTGTCTGGCTGTAAGACAACTGGCTGCAGCAGGAGCCTCCCCTCCTGGACCCTATCTGCAAGTAAGGCAAACATATTGAGCCCGCCACCTTTGGAACTGATCTGAAGAAGTTTAGCCCTTGTGTTCTCAGCAGGATTTTTAGAAGACTGTTTGGGGGAGATTTACAAAGACCAACAGTTTCAACACCAGTCTTCCTTTCTCCTGCGCTGGCGGAGATGGTATATACCTTCTCATCAATCAGGTGCAATCTCCAGTGGGCCTGCAGAGAAAACTGGTGTAGGAGATTAAGAAATCTCTCTCTGTGTCAGGATCATATACTGTAGCCTGATAAACACAGAGGACAACTATATGGCTAGGGCAGTGACTTTGGCTGCGACACCCGTTGCACAGATCACTGACACGCTCTGAGACTCCACTACTGTAACTGAATGGATTGCATTACGACCCAGAAGGTGCTGCGACCGACTTCTAGTCGCAAAAAAGATGGAATACTGCTGGATTTTTGTGTCACTAGAGGTCGAAGTCACAGCACCCTCGGGGTGGCAAATACTATGGTGAATGAGTTGCAGGGTGACGTGGCCATCTTTGCTCGTGTGATAGGAGACCTAGCATATTTCTTTGCTTTTATCGTTCATTTCTAGGTTTAATACAGGTATGAAAAACATGCATGATGTGAGCTGCCATCCAGCCTGTGACTCCCCTGAGGTCTCCTCTCCAAAAATAACTATGAATCACATGCAGATTTCCAGCCCTACAAAGTACGGCTCTGATAAGTAGGAGAACATCTGAGACATAAAGCTTGCAATCCAGAGTATCATAGTGTGCCTGCTGGAGGGCATGCCCAGCGGTGTAGAGGTTAACCTGCCACACGCTGTAATTAAGAAATAAATTGTAATAATCAAAAAGTTCCATTTGGTCTCCCTAGCCAGATGGCCTATGCGTGCCAGTCACTTCCTTGTAACATTTAGGCCACAGAGCGGTCCTGATGAGTCACGCTGTCAGCGCTCAGCCGGAATATTTAATCTCCTGCACGGCTGCTACCAAAAAGAAAAAAACAGCAAAAAAAAAAAAAAAAAAAAAAAAAGAGCCAACAAAATTAAAACGCACAAGAGGAAAGCAGAGAACACAGCGCATAGATCACAGACTCGGCAGAGGACGTGTGCTTATTGTCTTAAAGCAGCATTCCCGTAATTTGACATCACCCCTCATCCCCTGGAGATTACCGTGTGAATGGTGGTGGTCTGAACACTGGGGTCCCAACTTATGACACGAGTGGGGGTCCTGATCCCCCCCACCTGGCTGATGCGGCAATGTACATGCTCAGTCTCAGAGACTGCTAGAGATAGTGAAGGGCTCTACTTGGATATCTCCAGGAGTCTCACAGAAGCCATGCATGTGTGACCGGCAGCTCCATTCATATTGGGGTACAAGACCCCTGTTGTCATGATCAGTGGGGGATCTCCGTTATTAAACCCCCATCAATATAGTAGTTATCCCCTATCTAGTGGGTAGAAGATCACTTACAGTTAGAAGAACACCCCTTTAAATTTGGAGAAAAAGGAAAAAAAAATAAAATAAAAAAAACCATAACGGTCAGGTAAAACAACATGTAGAAAATGACCAAAGAATGGCACAGTTTTTGGATTGGGACAAGTAGGCAGGACATGTAAAAAGTGATCTGGGAAATTAAACGGATTTTCGGAATATTTTGAATTCTATACATAATGGCTCAACATTCTCTTCCCAAAAAGGATCAATATCCACTGATCTGGTCTTAAAGAGGACCTGTCACCTCTCCTGACATGTCTGTAATTTCCATGATATAACAATTCTGGAGCATCTTTTCTTAGACTTCTCTGTTGTGCCGTTCCTCTGTTATCCCTACTAGAAATTTCTGAATAAACTGAAAATTGGGTGTTACCAGTTGGGGGAGTGTCCTGCACATTCTCACACTGACCAATCACTGCTGACAGTGTCTGACTGTGTAGGGACACATGGGGAAAAGGTAGCACCTGTTGTCAATGTATTCATAAATTTTTAATAGGAACAACAGAGGAATGGCACAAAGCAGAGTTATAGGAAGAGATGCTCCAGGAAGGTTATATCATAGGGAATATAAGTATTTATTAAAACTGGAAAGGTCATCAATTAAAATCCATGGGGGTCCGACACCCAGAACCCATGCTGATCAGCTGATTGAGGCGACAGAACGTCATGTTCATTGGTCACATCTGAACGCAGCTCATGCCCATTCAAGTAAATGAGCTGAGCAGACATACCAAGAACAGTAGCTACACAAAAGGACGGCACTGTGGTAAGTACTAAAGATGCTGCAACACTCACCCAAATGCTGCAGTCTCTTCAAACATGATCATCGGGGGTCCCGGGTGTCAGACCACTGACAATCTCAAACTGATGACCTAAGGATAGGTCATCTGTGAAGTCCAAGAAAACACCTTCAACTATATGTCCCTATTTCCCATTTATGGGGGCGAGTTTAGAAAAGGTACAGCCAGAACAGGAAATGCGTCCATCACAAGGAGCCCATTATCTGGACCACACATGGCCATCTGAATTAGGCTTTTGTACTGCTATACATGGTGACTCCATAAGGACATCCCTTATTCCTATACTATTTTATGGCACAAGGGTTACAGAAGATGCACAAGAAAACTCCTTTAAGAGGAAAGACCAAAAATATGCCATTTATTGTACAACCTTGTTTATCCACAGCTCGGGGAAGATGGAATCATGTTACACGAATGACTAGAAGACATAATACTACAGAAAGGAGCAATTTCTGTACAAGTTATATAAGAAACCAAGGAATCAATAGAATTTAATAAAGCCTAAAATAACTTACCGGGCATACTGTACAAGTGGCAGCTTAAAGACATCAAAGACTTCCTTGTCCTTCATTAAATAGACAGATCGCAAATAAGAAACAAAACACTGAAAAAAAAAAAGAAAAAAAGTGGAGAAAAAAAAAAAAAAAAAAAAAAAAAATGATCTTGAGATTATTAATAGCAGAAAAAAAAAAAAAAAAACACACGACACGATTGTATAAACCGAACACTGGTTACAAAGAGAGGAAAATGGCTGACCCACAATCTACATCAGGGCTGATGCTTTAAGGCTAGGACTATATGTGGACTTTGGCCATGACTAAAGATCGCCATGTCGGCCGGAGACTCCCTCACTCAAGTCAGCTTTTTTGCGACTAAACGTCACAGTTGGGGTCAAAATGCGACTACACTCACATGAGTGAAACAGGTGACACGGCTTTGGTTGCGGCCTAGTCGCCCTGTAGCCCTAGCCTACTTGTGATACCAATTCTTCATGCCTGGTGCCAAGACAAATTTTTGGGCATCATTACTAGGATTGGATACTGACTTGGATGCCCTTATATAACTGCAGTTTGCTCACCAGCGACCGAAGATTGGTATCAGACATCTTGAGAGTCACTCCGCTCCTGGTACGGCATGAGAGGGAAAGGGGTCGAGGACTGTACAATGAAGTTCTGGGAATAGGGGACTATGACCATTTTTTTTTACACCCTCTCAGACTGGCCTGTCCTTGTGTAGGGGTAGGCTGAGTTACTGCTGCATGCATCAGCTGATCGGTGTGGGTGCCGAGCGTCAGACCCCCAGTGACGTAATACTGGTTGATACTGGTCTATTTATTATATGTACTATCCCACCTACAGACATACTTACCCTTTGAGCTCGTTCCTTCATCTCTTGCTCCTGGGCCAAAAATGCCTCTAGTCGCCTTTGAACATCCATGAGCTTCTCAGGGTTAATTCTAAGGGGGGTGCGGAAGAAAGAAATGTAGTTTAGTAAACAGGACTTGTGGAGCGGCTGCCATAATGCTGAAATTCAGCTGTTCAATCTAATTTCCTTTTAATTTGTTTTCCTATTAGTGTATAATGTATAATCTGCTTTTAGCTTATTACTGGGTTTTAATTTTAATAATTGAAGGAAAAAAAATCTCTTTAGCTTTAATAATAATGATGAATAATAACTGGAAAGTCATTTACAATAGTCGATCATTACTGCAAATTACCATTTTAATCTGTTACGGAGTATCTGAAGTAATGGATGACAGGGACTATGGCCCGGACGCTGAAGATGTATCCTTATTACATTATCTATATACAGAGTTTATTTTTTTCATAATTAAAGAGGTTGTCCGGGAGTTAAACCAACCTTGCTGTATGTGGCAGATTCTTCAGCATGGGGTTCCGACACCCAGGTCACATGATTGGAACCAGGAACAGATCCCTGGGTCGGTGCGACCCTCCTGATCTCACAGCTAATTTATCTGTGCTATGGGGGCTGGCTGACTATTGTTTCCAGACAACCCCTTTAAGAACTGAAGTTATTAGGTTTATCCAAGAGTTCTTCTTGGTGACCTGTCCTTAGGATATCAGATTGGAGGGGGTCTGACACCTGGCACCGCCACTGATCAGCTTATCTTGGTACAGTGTATGGAGCCAGAAGGCTGCCTACGCTGTGCAGTGTCCGTGCCGCGCTACTGCAGCTCAGTTACCATTCACTGTAAGGAGTGGCAATGCCAATAAGCAGTGTATAGACCCGCCTGCTTTTAGCACCACATATTGGGCAAATATCAGTTGACCAGTGAAGTTGTCGGGTGCCAGATCCTTACCAATATCCTAAGGACAGGGCATCAACATGAACGTTGTGTTGGAGTGACGTCATCTGTCCCTCACTTGCCACCGTTGAGGCCACTGACTGGCCTCAGTGGTCATGTGAGCCCCTCCACTTCTATCCCAGCCACCCCTGAGTTTCCTAGGATTCCTGGATAACCCCTTTAGAGAATAACTTAAAATATAAGTTGATGCTTTCCTATCCATTCAGATCAATCTTGGCCCATAAAGGGACAGTATTATAATCATTATCACCACCCACTGTATAAATTGCAGCCGACCTCTGGTATATTTCAGAGTAAAACTTAGTTCTTTGTCATGAAGGAGCCTGTCGGGATTTCATGCAGCCTGTAGTTTCGGCAACGCAGATCTACTGACAGGTTCCCTTACTCACTGATCCCAGCAGAGAATAGCACCTACTTTATCTCATTAATGGGCACTTTTTTCTCGTTCAGCTGTTGTACCATCCCTTTCACTTCAGATGGCAGCAACACCAACAAGGCTTCTCCTCCTTCTTTGTACCTGAGAACAAAGAACACAATGAGAACACTTAATAACAGGAGGGGAGAGGAACGAAAGCTGCAAATGCGGAGAATGAGTATAGGTGAAACGCAGCAGCGCTGGTGGCGGGAGAGCATGAGATATATGTAACCACAGAGAAGGAGCTTGTATATAAGCAGGTTGTCCGGGAATAGAACACATCACCTATTCAATATTAAAGCTGCGGGGGTCCAACATCTGGCACCTGCGCAAACCAGCCACAGAAAGTCTTGTTCATGAATCACGTGACCCAATTGCAACTCAGCCCCATTAAAAGGGAGACTGTCACCAGGAAAATCGGAATCAGACTAATAACAGTAGGGAAGCTTCAAAACTTTCCAAATATGTCTTTCTTATATGGCACTGCAGCTACATTTTCAAGAAAAACAATTCTTACAAAAATTAGCTGAAAGGGGCTTTAGGGGAGTTTCTTCTCCTGCCAGGGTTTCGCTCTCCGCTGTAGATAACCGTCCCCAACTGCAGACAAAGTGAGAAGAAACGCCCCTAAAGCCCTTATCAGATTTTCACGAAAATGGAGCTGCAATGTACGATAAGACAGACATCTTTGGAAAGTGTAGAAGCCGTCCTACAAGGTGCAGTCATTAGTTTGATACCGATTTTCCTGCTGACAGACTCCTTTTAAAACTGAATGGGACTGAGCTGTAATACCAAACAATCCTCTGTGAGCTCTATATATGTTTCTTTTTACCCTACTGAAGATAGGGCACAGCAGGGAGGCTCCAGCTCCAACCAGTTGTCTCTGGTCCTGTTCACATGGCTGAATCTGCCACTGATTTTGCAGCTGATTCCACCCCAAAATCAGCGTCAGAATGCGCCTGGATTCTGCAGGAAGGCACAGCAGGACGCGGATTCTGCAGTTTCTATTTCCACCATGTGAACAGCCCCTGAGTAGGAGGAAGAGTAGGGGGCAGGCATAGCTGATCTCCTAAGACACAGAGAAGATTCTTCTGAGCTTTAATAGGAATGTGAAATTATTAAAGCAAAGAGGAGATGAAGGGAAAAAAAAAAAAAAGTACTGCCGTATTTCCCTATTTTTGTGCATTTGCTACGTTTACTGCTCTTTGGTGCCACCACCGAGACAACATCTGACTGTAGGAGATTATATAACATACAGTCCACACGTATCATTTCAGGATGACATTCATGGCTCCGTCTCCTATAATTGTAGTGCTTGGATTTCTGCATCTGTCTCATAATTATCCTTTGTGGCCATAATTGACATTTACATAAAAAGCACATTACAGCGAGTGTAAAACCAGAGGATATGGGCAAAACTGCATTTCTTTATTCTTGACAGAGTTATGATTAATTCTAAATGTCTATTGTGAGGGAGAATGGAGCGGTGCCCGGGCCTGGAGATGAATGAATGCTGTAACCTCATGCTCCAGGAATTACAGATCGCAAAGATTTACAGGTGATGTCATCTTACATCAATGATGTAATGGCAAAGTTATGTATAGATACTGATATGATCTTCCTATTCCTTGTAGCAATGCTCTCAACCATTTAGTTTTTACCTCCCCCAGCCGTATGAAGGTTAGTTTTTTGTGGGGTTAGTTAGATTTTTTTGATGTAACCATTTAATGTTCCATACACTTCATTGGGAAACTATAAAAATATTATTTGTGGGACGGAAAGGGAAAAATAATGTCTATCGCCTCCCCCAGAGCCCAATACAGTGAAACAATATACCTTTGATCTCTATATCACTGTTGTAGATTTGGGGGAAAACAACTATTATGCAAATGAGGCAGTTGGTGCACTGGGGCGGGCTTTCAGCTCCTTGGAGCACTGCTTTTGCCATTCAGACCCCTACCATCCCCTGCCTTCACTAATCCGTGATCCTCCCACTGTTGTGACATCACCCATCCTACTTGAGCAGCAGAAGCAGTGCTCCCAGGGCTGAAGGCCCGCCCCCAGTGCACCAACTGCCTCAACTGCATAATACTCCAAAGATGACCAGACCTATCTTTGACAGAGCAGTGAAAGCGCTTGGGCTTGTTTTGTTTTTTTTTTAAATGTGAGGATTTGTTTTTTGAAGGGTGAGCTGTAGTTTTTAATGGCACCATTTGGATACTTTTTAATTACATTTTTTTTTCTTTTTAATGGTAAGGTGGCCAGCAGCAACTCCGACATTGTGATTTGACATGACATTCATCATGAGGAGTAACATCACATTTTAACATGTCAGACATTTCCACATGTGGCAATACAAATTATAATGAGCCTGATGTGTATGGGCCAAGGCAGTAGTATATTGGAATAATGTTAATACCCCCATTAAGCAACCAATGCAGACTAGTACTCTTTTTTGTAGAGATCACTTTTCAGCCTGTTTAGTGTACACCAAGGGCAGGGCCATTATCATCATAAGCAGGATTTACCCTGTAGCATAACAGAGCATGACAAACACTCTCACATTGAAGTCAATGAATCGACTTCTGCACTGAAAATGAGAATCAAACAACATTACAATGCTAGCGAGTCTGGGTTTGGCATCCGTTTCACCCTTAGAAGTAGGTTTTAGCTTACGCAGCTGCTTCAATAGCTCACACAGAAGGGAATGGAGAGAACTGCTCATATACACAGTCACCTCTCCATTCATTTCTTCCAGGATACATCAGGCAGGTCAGAGGACCCCTATTCTGAAGACAGGTGAGAATCCCAAAGGTGGGACCCATATTTATTAGACATTTATAGCATATCTTGTGGAAATGATATAAATGTCTAAGGGGGAATACCGCTTTAATATAATGATGCTGCAACATATGAGCACTTCTGATAAATCTGCCACCCCAACAACTAGGTGGGTGCCAGACAGTTAAAAAGCCCTGGTATAGGCGGCTCTGTCTCAAGCTGGGAGGAAGCTTACTGCAGCTGCAAGCTTGTCTGTATACACTAGGACATCAGAGGGGCTGTGTTCTGGCTCGGCAGCCACTCACCAACCCCCCAAAAAGGGGACAATTTTTGAGAACAGATTTCTATAGAAGAGACTGCGGAAAGTTTAGTCTAGATGGTAAGACTGTCAGATGGACGACCGATCATACAGCTGTACGTCATCACACACAAATGAAACTCTACGAGTGATAAAAGGGGAAAAAAAAAAAAAAAAAAAAAAAAAAAAAAAAACACAATTGCCCCATTCACCGACAGGAAGCAGAGGTACTGAAAAATTTCATAAAATGAATGAAAATTTATAAAAAAAAAAAAAAAAAAAAAAATTTCAATTAAATAAATGTTGGTTTTTTTGTCCTTATCTTTTCATATCTTCCTATAGGACATATTAAAGGAATTAGAATAGAAAGTAAGATATTCATTTAGGAATGAAAAATGAGTTTTACTCCCCCAAGTGGCTTCACCAAAGCGATTCACAGGTGTACGGCCATGGTTTCCTTTCCTCCATCATTCCTCCTGAGGTGACACCCGGAACCCAAGCATCCCTTAATTAGGAACCTGACCATGGCGGCTGTGTGTAGATGAGCGACAGGCTCCCGGCACCCCCAGGTATCACTTACTCGTCTCCCTGTGACATGATGCTACATGCTATGCCCGGAGGCAATAAAACAGATAGAGGATAAATCACATAGACTGTAGCCAGAGAACGGTGACAGGTAACATGCAGCGAAATGGAGCAGATAACTCCCATCATCTTACAAGAAAGCCTGTGCAGCCACATTTATTAGGCATTTCATGAGGATCGTTCGCTCAAATCCCCTGTGCTGCCATGACAGCTGTCAAACTAGGACTTATAAGATGCAATCTACAGAGCAAGGTATACGAGGTCAGGCTCGTACAATGCTAGAGTGTGCTGCACAAGTAGAACATATATCTGGTGTTTCAATGGTGGGGGGTCCTACACCCGGCACCCCTGTTTTCAGCAGCTGACACACAGAGAATGGAGCGGAGAATGTGTAGTGGCCAGACCAGGCTACTGCAGATCAGATGTCATTTATTTAAATGGAACATAAGCTGCAGTGTGTCAATTCCACCACTACATAAAGAACGGCGCTGTCTGCTTCCTGCTCCATTCTCTGCGTATCAGCTGCTGAGAACAGCTAATCCATGGGGGGGCTGGCTATCGACCCTCACTGATCTGATACTAAATGACCTATGCTTAGTATAGGTCACCAATATTTTTTAGCCTGAAAGACCCCTTTAAGATAACTAAAACTGGCCATACACATTATGGGTTCCCCTATGAGAATGGATCTGTGGTACACGTGCATGACCATTGCTCACACTTGTGCACCATCACAAGAGACACTCAGGGACCCCCTGTTCTCAAGATTGTGAAACCCCCAGTACGCAGACAATTATTTCCCAACCTGTGGGAAGGGGCTGAACCACTGTAATGTAAGAACCTGCTGATTTCGGCAGGACGAGACATCCCTCTAATACGTACGGTGGTGTCTAAACTATTCTCGGAGAGGAGGTCGGTCTACTGGATTTCAACATGTCTGACCCTTTTGTTTCTAGGCAAGATAACTCGCCAATAGAGGTGTCTGGCAGTGGCTTACTCCCCTCTCCCTACTGAGAATACATGCACACTCGGCCAAAGGGTACGTGTATGGTCAATAGGGAAAAAGAGCAGTCAGTCGGTGTTTGGCTAGCGGCCATCTAATGTCTATGCCAAACAAGAAAGGAATTGAAAAGAGGGACAAGGCCTTTACATCCCTGTAAAATTCGGATAACTCTGAAAGAACTTTTTAGCTAAATTATTTTGCATTTTTTCTGTGTCTACAGCTAAATTGAGATTTGTGAACGTTTGGCGTATTGTATGATACATAAGAGGGACAGGCCGATCCGCTACAATGCGAATAGTCAGATCTGTAGAGCAGCGGCCGCCGACAGTAATGTTACACTGGGACGACACCGGCAGAGGAAAATTTACAAGTTTAGCTTTTACTGCCCTCTAGTGACATGACAGCTAGGAAGAAAGACGCCGGCGCTGTAATAATGTCACATCAGGTGAATGGCGATCTTTTTATTATATACAATGTATACAAGAAACATGCACATTAACCCCTACATAACTAGGTAGAATTGTGGCTGAGGAGTTTAGGAAAACTCTGGTCAGCAAGACTGAAGAAGAACGTAAAAATGGGGAAACAATATATTACAGACTAGTACTCAGCACTCTACAACAGCACTAAGAAAATGGGTCACAAAAAAACCCAAAAAAACCTACTTTTAAAAAAGTACAATATCATGCAATTTTTACTCTGGCCACTATGCCGAATAATAGACTGACACTTGCCAGGTCTGTAGGGCAGGGGTTCGCAAATGCCAGCACTCCAGTTATTGTAAAACTACAACTCCCAACATGCATGCTTACTGTGCTGTTCTTGGAACACCTGTGGACGTGAATGGAGCATGCTGGGAGTTGTAGTTTCACAGCAACTGGAAGAGCGCTGTGACCCCTGCTGTAGGGGTTTTCTTTGCAGTAGTCATCTCTATTACATTAGTTTACTTTCTTAAATAGACCCATCATATTCCAAAGTGCTTTACAGGCATTGTCATCTAAATTCCCTATCAGTATGTCTTTGGAGTGTGGGAGGAAACCGGAGTAGCCGGAGCAAAGCCTTATAAACACGGGGAGAACATACAAACTCCTTGCAGACACTGCCTTTAGTCCGATTTGAATTTAGGACCCCCAATGCTGCAAGGCAACAGTGCTAACCACTGAGCCACTGTACTGCCCACAGACAGTATTATAATATACAAGATAATAATAATAATAATAATAATAATAAAGTCCTTTAATAGTCCCACAATGGGGAAATTCAGTGTGTTACAGCAGCAAAGATAAGCAGATACAAATACAAATACAACATGTACAGGAATGTTCCAAGGTGAGAGGCATTACATTAATAGCAGACAGACAGATAGGACGTAGCAGAGGAGGGGGGGGGGGGATATAACAGGCAGAGAGATATTTCAGTTCTCTGTGTGTAATGATCTCCGCTTAGGTCGGAGTTGGTTGTACAGCCTAACCGCGGTGGGGGAGGAAAGACTTCCGATAGCGCTCCTTCTCACACCTAGGGTGGAGCAGTCGGTCACTGACAGTACTGCCCAGCGCGATCACAGTCTCATGCATGGGATGGGACTTCTTCTTCTGCATGGAGCTCACCACGGACAGTATCCTTCTGTCACCCACCACCTGCACTGGGTCCAGTGGGCTCCCCAGGACAGAGCTGGCTCTTTCTAATCAGCTTGTCAAGTTTATTTCTGTCCCTGGTTGATATGCTGCTCCCCCAGCAGGCCACTCCAAAGAAGATGGCGGATGCCACTACTGAGTTGAAGAAAGTCCTAAGAAGTGCCCCCCGGATTCCAAAGGCTCTCAGCTTCCTAAGCAGGTAGAGCCTGCTGTGGCCCTTCCTGTACAGGGCCTCCATATGATCTGCCCAGTCCAGCTTATTATTAAGGAGCAAACCCAGGTACTTATAGGTGTTCACAATCTCGATGCCCATCCCCAGGATGTCCACTGGTTTAGGAGGGCATCTGCATTTACGGAAGTCCACCACCATCTCCTTGGTCTTCCCCGCGTTAATCTTCAGGTGGTTCCGGTGGCACCAGTCCACAAAATCCTGGTTCAGTTCTCTGTACTCCCTGTCATCATCATCTGTGATGAGACCCACTATTGCAGAGTCGTCAGAATACTTCTGTAGGTAGCAGCTGGATAACACCACTGACCCATTATTACATTGACTACCACTATTGACAATAGATGATGTCACAGCTTATCAACCCCCTCCCTGCACAGAGCATGTCTAGAAAACTCTACCACAGACCTCAAGGAGTTGGCTCAAGGCTATTGCAGCCTATGGACATGACTGTGCTGTAAAGCATATCACTAAAAGTTGTTAGCGCAGCAGAGAAGCTGAGACAAGATGGCTGCCCCATAATTTTCATCTGTTGATTTCAGGCTCATGCGCAGGCCCCATGCACACAACAGAGTCTGTTTGGGGCCAAGTTTGCAGAACAACATCCGAGTGCATTTCTTGATGCATTCACATCTATGGGGCCTTATGATCCAATCCATTCCGATGTCAGGGATGACTATAGAGCAAGTCCTATCCTGCTCTGTGTCATCGGAACAGAAAGAATCGGAAACCCCCATAGTCGTGACTGTAGTCGGATGTCACTCCAAATATCATGTGAGTGCACTCTGCAGCAAACTCATCCTCACATCAAAGGCACACTCGGCTGTGTGCATGGGGCCTTAACCAAATTGTCAGGGATCAGTTCTATATTATTCACTATGCTGTTACAGTACATTGCAATGGGTTGGTTGTTGGTAAATACTCAGCGTCTAACCTGCTACAATTACTGCCCGTGGGGCCACGGCCATAGTGAGGCAAATTTACATAAAAAAAAAAAAAAAAAAAAAAGGTAGATGAAATCTGGCGGCAAACATAAGTAACCTGGATTGGAGGAGACTGATATGCAAGTTCATTGAGCAGCCTAGCCATATTCCAGCAATGCGCCGGAGACTGAGCGAAGTGGCGGCTATAATGACAGCAGATAATGCAGGTTCCTAATTAGCGCTGATCATTAATTAAGACTTTATGTGGGACAATTAAACACTCTCGTGGTCCATGAAACTTTCATTGAAGTCTCAGCAAGCTCCATTAGCCACAGCCATTAAAACCTAATCCAGCTCATATACAATATGCTTCAATGGGGATATGGTCGTAACATTAGAAGAGGGGAGACTTGCGCTAATCAGAATGGGGTTCTCCTCAATTACCCCCCGATAGCGGATAGGATGGAGCCAGGTGACTATTAGGATTTACAGTCGCTGGTCTCATTCCTTAGAAAAAATTTTTGACTTGAAATGACAATTTAAAAATTCTGCATATATCCGCCAAGTTCCAATATGTCTGCTTACTCTGCAGATTTACCATTCTGTGGTATTCTAAGCTAGTTCTAATATATGTTCTGTTCTTAAGATCTCTGCTCGATGTTCTTCAGCAAGAACCTTGCAGTGGATAAACATATGTCTGAGGCAGAGGTGCACTGCCTGTTAGTCTGGGTACACACATCGCAGCAGAGTTGTACACGGGCCAAATACTGCACAGGACAACCACAACAATTTAACGTCATTCTGCAATGCAGCTAGGCTCTAGGGTCTAGGCTGCGAGGGTCTATGCACACAGGGCAATCTGGACCGGAGAGTCTGGTTCATACATTGACCAGATTTTCCAATTTGGACCTAGCCAGGAGATGGAACTCCTTGCATAATGATGATATACGAGACTTCACTGTCCCATATTGTATATAGTGTGGACTGTAGAGCTGGCAGGAGTCAGGGACTCATCATGATAAATCACTGTGATGCAAGGAGTCCTGTCTCCTGACTGGGTTCGGACCAGGTAATCCGGCTGAAGTACGGACAGGATTGCCTCATGTGCATGGGGCCCTACGATTAGATATGAGAAATGGCACAGCCAAAAAGGACATAGCAAAACCATGGCAATTTGTGGTACAAGTGTGTGCTGTTTTGCTGCACAACTGGCCATGTAGCATACTAGTGCTACAAGTGAACTCAGCATTGACCTGCTTCACACAGATAGGTCAGTCTGTGAGACACAGATCAGATGTCTGCAGGATTTCCCTGACCGAACCCTAGGCCAGGCCCTGGACTCCCAGCATTATAGTGATGATAGGATTCCCTGCTCCCCCGCAGCTCTTCTGTTCCTATACTGAAAATATGAGCAGAGTACAGGACTGCAGAGCCAAGGGGAAGCAGGGACTCCTAGCGCTATAGATCACTAGGATGCAGAGAGCTTGGCTCCGACTCAGTACAGTCTAGGAAATACAGCTGATGTCTGGCCCGTATCTTTTACACTGAACCTGGCCTTACAGTAGAGTTATCAAAGTCTTTTAACAAGTCGTGAGTCTCTTTCTCCTTCACATGACAGGACAGATTTTAGGGGGAATTGATATAGAAAGTATCCTAGAAAAAGATTATATAGAAATAAAAGATAGGGCTATACGGCAACAAGCAATCGTGCAACATTTCTGTGCAACGGTCTTCACTATCATTAGTTGCAGCTTCACTATCATTAGTCGCAATGTTTGCAACCCTAATGCCGGGTAGCCAAGAATTGCTGTGCAGACCTTGCCTTTGTAATTGTTGAAACCAAAACACCCCCCTTGCAATTGTTGCCATTTTATCTAGATCTAAGGAAAATAGCACTTGGCTTATTCACATAACTTCCCAGACCTCAAACCTTCAGAACTAGATTTGGGCAGACGTTGGCACACCAAGGAATACAGGGAGATTTCAGCTCTGAGCAATGTATCTTTGTAAAGGCAGCTCTGAATTATAACAACACTCAGGACTGGACACCGTTCAGCCTTTTTTAGTACCATACATTAATAAATGCATTAATCTTGGGCTATACATCAATCCTTATTTAAAGGGATTGTCCAGGAAGAGACTGTTCTCTGGAGGCTGGGGAAGGTAAAAAAAAAAAAGAAGAAGAAAGAAACGGCCTAAGGAAAGGAACCGGGACATCACCGGTCACGTATGCAAGTGACGTCCCTTGTCCTTTCCTTAGGCCGTTGATTGGCCTCAGCGGTCATGTGTGGCGGGGACTTCCACTTAAAAAGCACTGGGAATGGACAGCAGCCTGGGACACCGGAGCACACGGGACAGGCGAGTATGGGTTTTTTTTGTGTTTTTTTTCACCTTCCCCGGTGTCCAGAGAAAATCTTTTTTCCTAGATAATTTTTAGTTTTATTAAAAGGGGTTAAGACTCACCTGGCCGTTCTCCCCACTCTGTGTATATAGGTGTTTGCATCCTCAGGGCAGTCCAGCTGCAGCACCCAGTTCACTGCTGGAAAATCTAAGGAAATAGATTTACATAAAACATGTAACTAAGATCCCAATGTCCCTGCATAACACAGCACTATACTGCAATTGCAGCCAAACTGTGCCAGAACCCACAATCTATGGTAAATAGGACAGTGAATACTGTAAATCCATTATCAGTGAGAGACATCAAGGCTGCGCATTATATACAGGGCAATATACATTATTACATACCAACGGCCTATATATCCTGGCTGCCTGCATTGTGTGAATAGACACTATATTGTAAGCAGAATTACAAAGCCGGGCTCTTATGTGTCTCACTCACTGAACAAAAGACATTTACAGATAATCCTGGATGTTTAGTAGTACATGCAATTAACCACTTCAGTCCCTGTGTATTTTTAGCCCTTGAAGGCGTCTTCTCATGAACAGAATTGTCTACAAATATAAATATGGTTAAGTTACACATTTTTGCAAATCTAAATTTTACATTTTGTAATGATTTTCTCTAACCATCTTAATGGTGACATCTGTTGTCCTGATCGGTTACCAAAGGATATGCCCATGAATGGAGGAACTTTCTATGGCCTGGGACTGGTCAGAAAGCCAGCCATGATTTCCTTATTGTGGACAGGTTATCAGTCAGGGACAATTCATGTATAAGAAGACAACCCGGACACAATAAGGAAATCATGGATGGCTTTCTGACCAGTCCCAGGCCATAGAAAGTTCCTGGATTCCTGGTCATATCCATTGGTAACCGATCAGGACAACAAGACTGTCAGCACTAAGATGGTTAGAGAAAAACTTTACAACTCTGCAAAATGTAAAATTATCTTCTCAAGTTTTTAACAATTTAGGTTTGCAAAAATATTTAATAGTTTACACATTTAAATATGGTTATGTTCATGGGAAAATCCTTTAAAGTAATATTCATAACTCAGACATTTGTGGCAGAGTGACAGGATAACCATAAATGTTTGAGAGCTGTGAGTCCAATGACCATGTAGAGAACACAGTCTCTGACCCCTACTCGGCCCAGTACTGCAGCCTCAGACTACCCCATATAGTTAGTGAGTGAATGGAGAGGTGCACACATGTTCTTCACTCTGTCCCCATAAAACAACAACAGACAATCCCTTTTTGGCACGAATCGTTCTTAAAAAGATAATATAAAAATAATAATAATAAATAATAATAATATATATGTGTATATGTATTAAGACTCCCTCCGGCACCCCTACAGGGGAATTAAAGTATTACACAGTGGCCATTTAAATCACTGGATCATCTGTGCAATGCAGAACAGGAAAAAAACAAAACAGTCTTAGTTGCCCCTCTGCAGTCTGGACAATAGATGAGGGCTCTGTATAGAGGACCCATCCAGTCCCCCAATAAATTACCAAATAGGGTAATTCTAAGTTCAAACAGAATTTTTAATGCAAGTATGTATCAACTACAACAATTTATTTATTTATTTATTTTTAATCTTACAGGACACCTCTCCAGTCTGGGGCTCACCAGCGGCTGCAAAACTACAACTCTCAGAACATTCTTATAGTCTGACACTGGTAATTGTAGTTTTTCAACAGCATGAGAGTCACAGGTTAGACATCACAGTGATAGAATATCCAAGTAATATATAATGTCCTCTCCACATTATGTATAGGGAATTATTTCCATCATTTCCACTGGCAACACAATACGTACCTAACCCTCGAGCAGCAATATCAGTGGCGAAAAGTACTGCAGCCTGCTTTCTGACAAAATCATTATAGACTTCCATCCTCTTCATTTGCTGCTGTTTGCCATGCAGAGCCAATATGGGCATAC
This sequence comes from Leptodactylus fallax, assembly GCA_947044405.1. NCBI lineage: Eukaryota > Metazoa > Chordata > Amphibia > Anura > Leptodactylidae > Leptodactylus > Leptodactylus fallax. Next base: position 399,606 of record CAMRHE010000405.1, on the reverse strand, counting down.
CAGGCCGCAACCTGCAGAAAGCTCTGAACAAGTACTGCACCTAAGGAAGAAAAGAAATGACTGTAAGGCCTCATTCACATGGATGTAATATGGCCGCATGTTAGCATCTTTATCACAACCACGAATCCTGGGGCAACTAAGAGTTAATGAACTAATGATCCAAATCTACAGATTCATAGATGGTGGTACCAAGACTGGAAAGTGCTCAGGCTCTACACTCTGCACAGAGACACCTCCTTTAGCCTTGAATGAAATCTCCAGCACTGTCCAAGATTTACTTATTGAGAATTTGTGCAAGTGAGTCACAACCCCGGGACTTCTGTAGGTATTGCCATCAATGACTGTACTGCACATTCATCACAGGAGCTGTCCATTAAACCCAAGAGGTAGTGTGTGGCAGGGTTAAGCCTGCAGAGCCGGACCACTTTCCAGTCTCGCTACCACCAAATAGGCAGGCAGTCTGCATCAAAGTTTGTTTTCCAGGAGACTGGATCTCTATTTAGGCGCAGAAATGTACACTTGGAAAACTGTATGTGACCACTGGCATGTTAAAAGGTGTTGTCTGAGGAGTTTAGATTTACTTACCTGATCCGGTGGACTCTTAATGATAGACTCGGAGGTTATGGCCTCGTCCCAACCCTCAGGTCACGTGATCGGAAGCAGCACTCCACCCGTCCCGCCTTCCCTGATCTCACAGGTACTTACACAAGTAACAGAAAAGCAGGGCATGGGTGGAGCGACCTGGGGGTCAGACAAGGCCAGAACCTCCTTGGTCCATCATCAAGAGTCTGCCAAGTCAGGTAAGTGATTCTAAACTCTCCAGATAACCCCTTTAAGGCTACCTTCACAGATAGCTTTTCCATGGCGTTTTAATTATTTTTTTCTTTTCATTTTTTGATGTTTTCTGCTCTTGGCATTTTTTTTTTTTTTTAATTCACACAGCATTTTTTCTGTGTCTTATGAATAAATAGCTGAGGTGCTCAGTAAGTCACCAGTCATCCCGATTTCTTTTTTGACCCAAAAGCACCAATCTTTTCCATTGACTACATGGAAGGAATAGTCCCTTTACCATCTGGGACAGTCTTACCTCTTTACAACTCGAAAAGAAGACAATGCTCTTCTTCTTTAGATGGTTCCTCACAAACGAGAACAAGAGGTTTATCTTTTGGGGCAGCTCACACACCACATAGTTCTGCTCCAAAGTTCCAGGGGTGCTGGAAGAGAAGCCGAAGTTGAGAAGTAGGTACATACATATGACAGTGATGAAATAAAGTATACTGAGAATCCCTAGGTAAAAGGACAGGTGACCGGTCACATCCTCCCTTGAATGAGCCTTTACAGTTTATACATCATTTTCTTACATTTCACTTTCAAGGATTTCTCTTACACTCCAGAGCTGCATTCACAAATATGATGGTTGCTATTGGAAACGGCATAAGCTTGTCAACAAACACCCCCGTCCCAACAGGTAGTTTAGCGACTAAAGGGGCTATTTTGAATGCAACAGAGCAAGCGCTGTGTAAAGACAGAGAGCAAGGAATACTGGGAAATCGCAGCTCTGAAGTCTGCAATATAATATAGAACAGTCACTAATGTATAAAGTCACCTAGACAGGAGAGGTCTATGGGACCGGTTAGGAGAATGATCTAAGCAATAGGCCGATATATAATACACAGGTATACATGTACTAGAGGACTCCTTTTCATACTTACTAACTCTTTAGGCTAACTTCACATCTGCAGAAACCAAAAATCAGCAGAGGACTTCTCTCAGTTTTGAAACCACAGACAATCAGCAAACCCCATTATAGTCAATACAGTCCGCTGCTGTCAGTGTGTAACAACTAAAGCAGCAGCGGCCCTGTTGTATGACAGATAAACCGCAGCCTTACCCTTTACGTCTATACACTACAGTCATGGCCAAAAGTTTTGAGAATGATACAAATATTAATTTTTACAAAGTCTACTGCTTCAGTTTTTCTAATGGCAATTTGCATATACTCCAGAATGTTATAAAGAGTGATCAGCTTAACAGCAATTACTTGCAAAGTCAATATTTGCCTAGAAAATGAACTTTATCCCCCAAAACACATTTCAACATCATTGCAGCCCTGCCTTAAAAGGACCACCTAACATCGTTTCAGTGATTGCTCCATTAACACAGGTGTGGGTGTTGATGAGGACAGGGCTGGAGATCAATCTGTCATGATTAAGTAAGAATGACACCACTGGACACTTTAAAAGGAGGCTGGTGCTTGCCATCATTGTTTCTCTTCTGTTAACCATGGTTATCTCTAAAGAAACACATGCAGTCATCATTGCACTGCACAAAAATGGCCTAACTGGGAAGAGTATTGCAGCTAGAAAGATTGTATCTCAGTCAACAATCTATCGCATCATCAAGAACTTCAAGGAGAGAGGTTCCATTGGTGCCAAAAAGGCTCCAGGGCGCCCAAGAAAGACCAGCAAGCGGCAGGACCGTCTCTTAAAAGTGTTTCAGCTGCGGGATCGGGCTACCAGCAGTGCAGAGCTTGCTGAGGAATGGCAGCAGGCAGGTGTGAGTGCATCTGCACGCACTGTGAGGCGGAGACTCTTGGAGCAAGGCCTGGTCTCAAGGAGGGCAGCAAAGAAGCCACTTCTCTCCAGAAAAAACATCAGGGACAGACTGATATTCTGCAAAAGGTACAGGGAGTGGACTGCTGAGGACTGGGGTAAAGTCATTTTCTCTGATGAATCCCCTTTTCGATTGTTTGGAACATCTGGAAAACAGCTTATTCGGAGAAGAAGAGGTGAGCGCTACCACCAGTCTTGTCTCATGCCAACTGTAAAGCATCCTGAAACCATTCATGTGTGGGGTTGCTTCTCAGCCAAGGCAATCGGCTCTCTCACAGTCTTGCCTAAAAACACAGCCATGAATAAAGAATGGTACCAGAATGTCCTCCAAGAGCAACTTCTCCCAACCGTCTAAGAGCAGTTTGGCGCTCAACAATGCCTTTTCCCAGCATGAGCACCTTGCCATAAAGCAAAGGTGATAACTAAATGGCTCAGGGAACAAAACATAGAGATTTTGGGTCTATGGCCTGGAAACTCCCCAGATCTTAATCCCATTGAGAACTTGTGGTCAATCATCAAGAGACGGGTGGACAAACAAAAACCAACAAATTCAGACAAAATTAAAGCATTGATTTTGCAAGAATGGACTGTTATCAGTCAGGATTTGGTCCAGAAGTTGATTGAGAGCATGCCAGGGAGAATTGCAGAGGTCCTGAAGAAGAAGGGTCAACACTGCAAATATTGACTTGCTGCATTAACTCATTCTAACTGTCAATATAAGCTTCTGTTACTCATAATATGAATGCAATTCTATTTCTGTATGTGATAAAAACATCTGACAAACACACATAAAAACCAGAGGGCAGCAGATCATGTGAAAATATAATATTTGTGGCATTCTCAAAACTTTTGGCCATGACTGTACAATTTACAGAATTAGTTTACCATAAAAAAAGAACAAAAAAAAAAAAAAACACCACACACGTCTTAGATCTACTACACCAGCCATACACTATGACCACATACTGACTGATGCACACGGGTTCTTAGGCATTTCCTTTGCTTAATGTATTTGGATTACACTTCTATATAATCCATGGTGTACAAAGGGGAACTGCAGAGGGATGCCCTTTAAAGGGTTTTCTGGGCAAACTATATTAATGACCTATCTGTAAGATAAATCATCCATATCAGTTCGAGGGAGAGGCCCAGTTATTGGCTGCTGAGAACAGCTGATCAGTAGGGTTCCCGGGTGTTGGATAACTGCCAATCTGATATTAATGACCTATCCTAAAGATAGGTCATCAATAACATTTGCCCAGATAACCCCTTTAGGCTAAGGCCCCACATAGCAAAACGAAGCTTAAAAAAAAAAATAAATAAATAAAAACACGCTGCGGAAGAAAACGCAGCAAAAATGAATTGTGTTTTTTTTTGTTTTTTCTGCAGCCCTTTTCATTGAGTTTTTACTGTGTTTTTCTCTGTTCTATTTCCTCCCCTATTAAACCCATAGGGAAAACACTTGTGATCCCGCAGCTAATAAGTACATGTTGCGTTTTTGAAAAACGCAACCATTTTTGACACTGCTGTTTTTCCGCAGCTTTTTCTTCTCACTGTTTCTGCAGCGGTCAAAAATGCAACATCCGCAACGTCGGCCTTAGGCTGAGGCCACACACTGCAGATACGTAGCAACAAAAAATGCTTCATTTTAAAGTTGAAGCAAAATGAATGAGATTTCATGTGATCTCATTGTGAGGGGGAAGAAAAAAAAAAAAATTTTCGTACTGCCTTTTCCACTGCGTTTTTTCCTACAGCGGGTTGCATTGTACCTCTGTTATTCCTCTTGGAAATTTATAAACAAACTGACAAATGGGCACCACCGTTCTCCATGGTTGTGTCCCTACACAGTCTACTAATGTCAGCAATCATTGGACAGGGTCACCAGTTGGGCTTATGTCCCTATACACACAGCTGTCAATTTATCCATAGATGTCGAAGGAATAACAGAGGAACACGTGCTCTAAAATTATTAAATAAAAATATTTATTAAAATTAATATCTGGATAACAGTTTTATCTACTTGCATGTTGTGATTTTTTTCTTGATTATACGTAACTTTATAAAATTTTATAAAAATTACAGTTTAAAAAAAAAAATAATTATGTATCTGGAGAGGTGATGGATTCTCTAATAATTTACTCCTACTGATCCCTCTCCCCCTATAGTGTATGGGGACTGCAGAGGCCATAAATCAGTAAATGGGGGTCACTTAAAGGTGAGGCCCACTCCTATTAGGCATTATGGTATATACCACAAGTGCTTAAAGAAAGTCTACCACCATCAAAATGGCAAGGAAATAGCAATCAGGGACTAACAAGGATTGCTGAGACTTCTAGTTCCACAACAGTTAGGATATAGACTACCTCCTTAAGGCAGCTCATACTATACTCCTCTTTTTCCAGCAGGGCTCTATACACAGTACGATGAACATACCCAGTGGTTTCGGCTCAATGCCTGGTAATTGCTAGTTGGAGGACATAATTGCTCATTTTAATTAATCACCACAGTATTTAATTTATTAGCAGCCCGGCACAACACTCCAGATTAGCCTGTCAATGAAGTGCCTGCGCCGGGTGCTTCATCCGGAGCTGTGTAAGACAAGATAACAGCGGCAGAGGAGACGCCTGACAGCTGCCCTCTACTCCGGAATAGTTAAAATATAACCGCACTAATAAAAAGGCCAAGTAATACAAACCCCATAAATCACCCCCACCCAACGAAGAAGATATAATAAATCCAGGCCCTGCCCTAAATCCACAAAACATACCTAACTCCTTAACAGTCACGAGAGTCCTTCACTTAATAGCAATATAACCAGACAAAAAAAAAAAAAAAGGAGGGAAAATGCCCAAAAAAAACAAACAAAAATGATAATTACCAGAAATAAATCAACATATCAAAGTTATTACATAAAAAAAAAAATGGAGAAAGAGTAGAGGACAAGTTGTAAAAAAGCCCAGATGCACAAAGCAACCCTAGGGAAGTACAGTAAAAGGGATGCTAATAATAAGACTAAGAGTGTATGCTGCAGAGAAAGAGGATAAGGCCATGGCCAGACAATATCGCGCGTGGCAGAAGCCCTTCCCCCACGGGAACTCCAATGGCCGCATTTTCTGACCGTGCCCTTATACCAGTTACAACATACCCAACTGCTATTCAAAGGGTAACCCTCTTGAGAGGATGCTAGGGATTACAAACACATCAGCATTACACCATGGGGCGGAATATGAAGAGAAACCCGATAGTCAGCCTCACATTCCTCTTCAATTTCCAGCGTGTGAACATACCCCAAATAACCTCTATATAAACCATATACATATCAGAAAATAAATAAATATGTATATAATCAATAATTCTTTGCACTAAGTGCCACAATAGTACAATAGAGGACACACGAGTCCCCCAAAACACAGATATAATAATTTCAGAAGTGGAATCAAGCAACCAAATCCTATAAGTGTAAGAGAAAATAAGTGGCCGGTGAGTTGATATGGGACTGCTGCTGACATAACAGCTCCCCTTATCCTCGGACCTTCTACACTAATTCCCTGAAGATTGCCCCTCTGGTTTGATGGGGCATGAAACACATTGGAAGATATGTATTAAGTCTCTAACGCAGGCTTAGGGAAAAATCCCTAAAAAAACACGGTAGCCAGTGCTAATCCACTGAGATCCATTGACACAGACCCTACCAATCGGGGTTTGGCAGACTTTATTCTTCTGTGTATGGGCACTTTAAGGGGCTGTTTACATGGCAGAATAAGCGGAGGAATTCCTCTTCATTTTCCGCCACTGTTTCCCAGCCCCCGTCTACCTGCGACGTTATGTCGTTGCAGGGCATGAGCATTAGGTCGTGGCTTTCCGCTGCTGATTAGACCCAGATGAATAGTATTGAGCGGCAAGATCAGCAGGATGCTAATTTTTCGGTGTTCTGCTACAATCTCTGCTGCCCATTGGTTCCCATCGTGGACACCCAATGGATCCCATCGGGGCCACCAATGGACCAAAACAGATAGCCGACGCTAGTGCGAACCTAGCGTTGGCAATGACAATCTTGTCTTGACCGGTTCTCAATGGATACAACCATGAATACAGGAACTTTCTATGGTCTGTCATTTGTCAAAAACCCATCCATGATGTCCTTATTGTGGACAGGTTATCAGGCAGGAACACTACATGTACGAGAACATAACCCGGACACATAAGAAGATTATGACTGTGTTTCTGACAAATGCCAGACCATAGAAAGTTTCTGCATCCATGGTCGTGTCCATTAACAACCAGTCGAGACAACAGAAGTCACCGCTAACACAACGTTCACACTAAGTGAATTCCTGTTTTAGAAGATCTGGAAAAAAGGATGATAGACATCACAGCCAGTTTCTTACAGGTCCCGAATGGCTGATAACAGAGCGCAATAGATTTTATGCAACTCTACAACCAACAAACATAGAACAGGCTTTAGTTTTAGTTAGTGCCTCTTTCAGCACTGAATATCAAACCAACAACCCAAGTAGATAACACAGTATATGTATTCTATATTCTACAGAAATCAAGCGTATGACATTCGCTTGGCTGGTGCTATATTTCGCCACTAGACCAGACCAGATCACTGCACTCCTAGGATGAATGAGAGACATAGAAGTCAGAGGTAAACCATCTGGACATATATACCATATATCTCAGAAACATGCAATAAAAGTTTATAGCAAGCCAACGGTGACATCAACTAACGCAGTAAAACTCACCTAAACTTTGCATTCTCATGCACCCACACATACTCCGGGTCTTTCAGGCTCAGGCGAGCAAGATCTTTCACAGATTTTGTCTGTGTTGCAGAAAACAGCAGAGTCTGTCGCTTCGATGGCAGATTCTCTATAATGGCATTCATGGTATCAGCAAATCCCATGTCCAGGATCCGGTCAGCTTCATCCAGGACTGCAACAAGAGAAGCGGAGAAAGTCAAATACATGCAGGGATTCCTCCAGTTAAAGACAATGACATGTTTTTTCCTTACAGAGGTTGTTTAAAGGAGTTTTCTAGGAGTTGAATAGGTCTTCAATATCTGAATGGTGGGGTCTGACACCAGGGCCCCCGCAGAAAAGCTACTCAAAGTGACAGTGGCACCTGGTTGAGAGCTGCTTCTGTTTCACAGGCCAGTGATGTTACTTTCATCATAACATGGCCAGTTTGCAGCTCAGTCCTGTTAAAGTGAATGGAGCTGAGCTGCAATGCCAAGCACAGCCCGTACACAGTGTACAGCGCTGTGCATGATATTCGGTGAAGGGGCTGCAGTGCTCACCTCAACATTGCAGTCTCTTCAAATAGCTATTCGTTGAGTGTCCTGGGTGCTGGACCCCTACCAGAGGTTGATAACCTTATCAATATTCAATGCCCAGAAAACTATTTAAAGAAGCTAACCCTGTCCACACATATTAACATCATAGAGTATAAGTGCAGAAATAACCAGCACAGTCCACAGGACAGTTTTCATGTAGCTGGTTGTGAAGCATTACTAAGCACCTGTGTGACAGTTTATTATCCACTAGAAGTGCACAATGAAGGTTCCTAGAGAAAGACAGCAAGCAGAGCTCTTAAAAACCATGAGGAATCAATATGCATACAGGACTTTTCATCAGTGACCACAGTTTAGCCACAATGCCCACAGGGCAGTCTAAGGTAGTCTCAGACACACCTTCTGTCTCATCATTGGCTCAGGCTGTCTCTCTTTGCCCCTCCCTACAGATCTGACTTCTCTGATTGGTCGTACATAAACACAGGCTCAGCATGGGCTGATTTTCATTACGGCAAGGACAGATCTGCCACACATGCACTGAAGTGAACAAGCCTTAGTCTGGGGAGCCTAAAGAGTGCCAGGTCCACCCTAACTAATGCCAAAAGCAGTGTGCAGGTGATCTGGGTGCATCTAGATCATCAGCTCTCTTCTATAGTGTCACTGTGTGCTGCTCTGCTCTTACAGGAGGTAAACAATAACCATAGGCCATTACTCACTCAACATCTGGAGATTACAGGCGTGAAAGAAGGATGTCTCATCCATATGCTGCAATAGACGTCCAGGGGTGCAGATTAGTACGTTTGTGCGGTGGATGCTCTCAATTTCATGCTTCATGTCCTATAAGTTAATGAAAATTTTACAAAAGGACTCATTGAAAAAAAATGTTTTGATTTACAACAAAAGAAAAGGAGAAGAGTAAATACTATCCAGAACTCACAGCAGCATAAATCTCTGGCCCTGCTGTTGGATCAGGAGACTAGTCCATAATAAAGGCGCATAAATGTGCCTGTAATACACTTGTCTGAAGCCCACTTTTGTCAAGATCAGAAGTGGAACTTGATTAAAAGAGTTGTGCCATCACAGAGACTTATCCACTCTCTACACTAGGTCCCCCACCAACTAAAAATCCCCCTGAAAACTCCCTGTGAGCGAAGCGCCAGTGTGTTTGTGTAACTGCCACTCCATTTAGTGCTACAGGGCTGCAATCTCCAGCAAGCCACTAGTTCACACAAGCACACTAGCGCTTCATTCACATGAAAGATGAAGGGGGACTTTTAGTTCCCCCATTCTCCTGTTTACTGGGGGTCCCAGCAGACTGACCCCCAGTAATGTGACGCTTATTCCCTATCTTGTGGATAAGTGCCTTTAATGATAAGACGTTGAGGATTACACACACCTTTCCTCCAATGACAAGTCCTGCAGAGAACTCATGCATCCGGCCCACCTTCCGGAGAACTTCAAAGGTCTGATAGGCCAGCTCTCTAGTGGGGGAAATGATGAGGACTCCAAGTCCATCATCTGCTGTCCACTGCTGCCGAAACAAGCATTCCAGTGCCTGCAGAAGACAAGAAGGATATAGAAAAAGAAAACCAACATCCAAACATGTCTGGAGTTAAAATGCTAACTTAGGGATATTACAGGCTCAATCTGAATCCCATAGACCTGCACTGGGAGTTTGACCTCCTGAGCATACAGGAAACACATATGAATCAAAGGAGAAGAGAGGAGATCAGTGTCCCGGAGAGGAGCACTTAAGTTCACAATAAGAAGCCAGTAAGTTAAAGAACAACAATACACTACACACAGGACTTTTTCTTTTTTTTTTTTACTAGAGTGTTTTAAGTGAGCAACCACAATGCTAAATTCCCAACAACTATAGAATCCCTTTAATCTATGACAATATTCCAGTACTGTAAAAGCCATGATTCTTGGCTGTGGCTGCTACTATCATTACAATAGTAAAGCACCAAAACTGTGACTTACCGGAACAACAAACGCTAGAGTCTTTCCAGATCCAGTTTTCGCAGCACCCAGAACATCCTTCCCTTGTAAGGCTAAGCCTATGGTCTGCTTCTGTATCTCAGTGGGCAAGCGGTACTGAGCTTCGACCAAACCTGCAACCAGACACAACATTAAGCTACCAGGTGTATAAAGTCTCCAAACCATTCATTTAACACCTCTGCATATTGTAAAAGGGTCCACCTTAGGACAGATAATGGGGGCATATCATTAATACAGCATGTGCAGCTCTGCGTGTTATTAATGAGACTTTTTTTTTTTTTTTTTTTTTATACTCACCTCTCAGGGTTTTTTTCGACAAAGGGAAGTCTGAAAATCTTTGTACTTCACTGGTGTTGATCTGAAAAAAAAAAAAAAAAAAAAATTATTACCAGGCATTAAAAGATTTTCAAGTTAAAAAAAAAAAAAAATAATAATACTGATACTATGCTGAAACTACAGTCATTTGCATCCTCACTTGTCTGTCAATGGGCATTTCCCTTACAAGGCCTTTTTATTATATTATATTATATTATATAGCAGCCCAAGAGGTCAGATTGGGATAACAATGCAGAGCAGTAATGTATCATTCTAGGCAACTTCTGCCATTCCTAGACTGCAGTATAGACTTAAACCTTGGAACATTCCTGTACATGTTGTATTTGTATTTGTATCTGCTTATCTTTGCTGCTGTAACACACTGAATTTCCCCACTGTGGGACTATTAAAGGACTATTATTATTATTATTATTATTATTATTATTATTATTATTAAAACACTGTAACAAATCCAGATATTGTGCAGAGAGGGCAAGGTCAGGGCCCCTTTTCTGACAAATAATAAGGGACTATAAACACATAATGGATATTATGCAGAATTTCCATTTAGATTTGTCGGCGGCACATCCGCAGGGTATTAGAGTAGCAGCATAGTGAATAAACTTTTAACAAATCTCATGCACACACCTCTTAAAAAATCTACACACACTGACCCCGCCCTGTAGATTTTAAAGAATACCCAAATTTTAACAACTTTTCATTTTCTGGCAGAATTTGTGAGGAGGGAGGTTGAACAGGTGTAATAGGAGGTTCTTTTCTGTTGCCACCTCAATGATGAGATTCTACCTCTATTATCATGAGCTTGCAGTTCCGCCTTTATTATTTCCAGAGCTTCCACTGGAAGACGACCCCGGGAACAGCAGGACCGGACCGCGGTGAAAGACACCGGAGCAATGGTGTGAAGGATCATAACGAACTTTTTATAATTTTATACTTTTATATTTTCATATCTGCTTAATGTGTACTGTGTGTAAAAAACATTGTTATCCATAAAGCTGAATATTAGATGTGGTTGTTTATGCTTGAAACTGAGTGTAATGTAATGTTACACTACCAGATAGTGTCTGCATACCAAAGTAAGAATCCTTTGTGTCCAAGACGAAATGTGCTTGGCTTGCTGCTAGAAGACATCTTCCTGGATCACAGCCAAGACAGGAGATGGCTGACCATATACGGAACTGCTTATATCTGTTCTCTATGCATTCAAGATATACTACACCAATTAGGATTGAAAGTGAGAACTTACGTTGCTATGTTAACCCTTTCCTATACTTGCTGCTATATGAACTTCTGTTGCCTTAATAAAGTATGTCAGTGCGCTTCTGTATTCGGCTAAGAAAGAGGGTTCATACCAACTCTGTGTCTGGTGTCAATGCCTCGCCGCTAGCACTTAGCTCATATCAATTAGGACAACAACAGTTACCTGGGGAACCTGGTCATCTGGCCCACAAAGGGTAACATGACCTATCACTGGGGACAGGTGAGTATGGGTATGTTTGTCTTTTGACACCTTTCCTGGCCTCCTTGATCAAATCTGTATATCCTGGGTAACCCCTTTAACTTCATATGAAAGATGAGAATCTCATCACTGTTCAATCATTGTTCTGTGTCATACAATGCCCAAAATATTAATGTGACCTCCCCCACCCCAGAACTAAAGCCAGACAGTCACTAGGTGTTTGTGAAGAGGTCACCACTGAGGACTGTGACTGGCAGCAGCAGTTACTGAAAACATTAACCACGGGGAGACAAGTACATTTTTAATTTTACTGGCCCCTTTTGCAACACCTATAAAGTTATCCAGACCACCCCTTCCTCTAGTGTTAGGGTCGTGACCGACCCGTTTTAGGTTTTAAATGCATACAAATTCTACATACATTTGTTTATTGCATCAAGACTTTTTGACTTTTTCAGGAACTTATTTTTAAACAAAATACAATAAAATAAAACTATTTTACTAAATCTACTTCCAACAACTTGAGTTAGGGACATGTCCAGGCATGTATGGCCAAATCAGCTTACAGTTGGTACTTTGCAGAGTATACATCTTCAGTTTACACCATGCAACAATGAGGAGAAGATTAGATGCAAGCCAAATTCTGGATTATATCTTGGATGATAATGAATCAGAGGACACACAGCAGCAAACTGATACAGATGAACAGGTTTCTGAGGAGGAAGATGATGTGGAGTATCAACCGGAAGACACAGACAGTTCTGATCAGTCTGATGAGGAGGTCACCGGTGCTGAAGCTGCTCCCGCTGAAAGATTCAAATACAAAAGTGGCAAGATCATTTGGAGCTCAGTACCTCCAGATGTACATGGCAGGGCAGATGCTGCAAATGTCATAAAAATGACCCCTGGGATCACAAGGTTTGCTGTGACAAGAGTAAGTGACATCAAGACATGTTTTGATCTGTTTATGCCAGTGTCAATAAAAAAAGTCATTATTGCTATGACAAACCTTGAAGGAAAAAAAAGTCCACGGCAACATGTGGAATGACCTTCATGATGATGACCTGGATGCCTACATTGGTGTTCTTCTCCTTGCTGGAGTGTACAAATCCTGCAATGAGGCCACTGATAGTCTCTGGGACGCATCGACAGGCAGGAATATTTTCCGGGCAACATTGTCACTTCAAAAGTTTCAAATGATATCAAGAGTCCTCAGATTTGACAACAGAGACACCAGAACAAAATCTGACAAACTTGCTCCCATCAGGGATGTTTGGGAGAAATGGGTGCAGCTCCTTCCACTGATGTTCAACCCAGGGCCAGAGGTGACAGTAGACGAACGTTTTCTCCCTTTCCGCGGAAAATGCCCCTTCCGGCAATACATGCCAAGTAAGCCAGGCAAATATGGCATAAAAATCTGGGCAGCCTGTGATACAAAAACTAGCTATGCATGGAATCTACAGATTTACACAGGCAAGTCTGCAAGCGGCATCCCTGAAAAAAAACAAGGAAAACGTGTAGTCCTCGATATGACTACTGGACTGCAGGGACACAACATTACTTGTGACAATTTTTTTACCAGCTATGACCTTGGACAAGAACTTCTCAGGAGGAAAATCACCATGGTGGGCACAGTGAAAAAAAACAAACCTTAGCTGCCCGCTGAATTGTTGCAGATGAAGGACAGGGCTCCACTTTCCTCAAAGTTTGTTTTTACAGACACCACCACTGCTGTTTCATACTGCCCCAAAAAACGACAGAATGTGGTACTGATGTCCACACTTCACAAAGATGCAGCTGTGTCATCAAGAAGTGACAAAAAGCCCAGAATCATCCTGGACTATAACAAAAACAGGAGGAGTGGACAACCTGGACAAGCTGACTGCCACCTACACTTGCCAGCGAATGACTAGGAGATGGCCAATGGTTGTATTTTCCAACATCCTTGATGTGTCAGCATACAATGCATTTGTGTTGTGGACCCACATTCACCAAGGATGGAATTCAAAGAAAAAAAAACAAGCGGAGGATGTTTCTTGAGGAACTAGGAAGATCCCTTGTCAAGGCGCACATTGACCAAAGGGAACGGGTTCCCCGAGACCCAGCCGCTGCAGCCTTGGTCCGACAATTCCAGAGCTCAACAAGTGCTTCGCCCACACCCACAGCAACACAAAGAGCATCATCACCAGCATCCTCCTCAAAAAGCCCTGCCTCAACATCAACCACAACAGCCACAACCCCAGTGAGACCACCTGATTCTAAAAGAAAGAGGTGTCAGGTCTGCCCTAGCAATAAGGACAGAAAGACAAACACATCGTGCTTCGCCTGCAAAAAATACCTCTGCAAAGAACACACAAAAAGTGTCACTTTTTGCCACACATGCATCTAAATACTAATGCATCTAAAAACTAGTACTTGATTTCTGTTGATTTGATTTGCTTGATTGATTGTTGTTTGTTTGTTTGACCTAGAAAAGCTACTTTTTATTATTATTGCTATTAATGTTAATATAATTTTCATCTTTTATTTGTATTAAAGTTCTATAAAAAAAAAAAAAAAACAAAAAAAACAAAAAACTGTTTTTTGCCTTTTTCATAAAGTAGTTAGATATGGGTCAAAATTGACCCGTAACACCATAGATGTTACTAGAGTTAATAATATAAAATATATATATGTATATTTTTTTTTACATTTAAGAAATGTGTTCTAAAACCCTTCAGTAATAGTCAGGTAATATAAACTTTTTTAAGTTTATATTATTCTCTTGAGGTTCATTTGACAATATTTTTATATTGAAAATGAAGGGTACTCTCTCAAATGAAAGGCTCAGGGGGCCACAACAAAAATATTAAAATCAATCCTTCCATGGATGAGAAACCCTAACAAGGTAACTAAGAGGTAAGAAACAAATTGGATCATAAATAACTGTTTTTAGGGTATCCTAGGGGTGATTTAAGACACGGGTCAAAACCGACCCGTTAACATAAGAAAGAGTAACAGAAAGCTAACACTAGAGGAAGGTTAAATCCCCTTTTTGTGACAGATACAAATGCATACTGATGGAACCCACAGACTATAATGTACCCACCAGGTATCCAATACAGTGTCCAGCATTATGCATTTTGTCAACAACTTTTGACTTTGACAGAGGTTTCCTCTGCAGACTTTCTGCTTCCATTATACCTATAGGGCAGGGGTCAGCAACCTTCGGCACTCCAGCTGCTGTGAAACTACAACTCCCAACATGCTCCATTCACTTCCATGGGAGTTCCAAAAACAGCAGAGCAAGTATACATGCTGGGAGTTGTAGTTTTACAACAGCTGGAGTGCCGAAGGTTGCCTACCCCTGCTATAGGGAATCTGGCAACGTTTTTGTAGGTATAATTGACATGCTGCAATTTACAAAACCACAACGGAGCTAGAATCCCATCCACTTTGCTGTGACTGTACAACGCCACCTTTTTTTTTTGCTGCGTTTACTCCACATGGGGCTCTGGACTTTGTGTTGATTAGGGCAATGAACATTAAATAATGGTAGTGTGAACCTAGCCTTAGAGGACACTGCTGTTAACATTCATATGTAACAAACACTGCACAAAGCTGATGTTAGGTTCAAACTACCATCGGAGGACCAGAACACTGGACAGGTGGACAACTAAAATATCAGTTACACATGGTCTGATGGACCCCATTTGACTATAACGCTTTAAAACCGAAACCTGCTGAAAACGTAAACACTTTAAAGCTGAAAGCCCTTTGTGCAGGACTTTTTCGTCCACCAATTTCAGGCAGACAATACAAGGAGACTCCAGCACAGATGTAAATAAAACCTAATCCTGTTCTGTGCTGAAGAGTGTACATAGATGTATTGATTTGTGAGGCCCGCTTCACATCTGTGTTTGGGGAGTCCGCTTGGGGACCCCCGAATGGAAACCTATACGCATAAAAAAGCAGTTTACCCAGGAAACCACACGGACCCCATAGTCTATAATGGGGTCTGTGTGGTTTCCGCACGAAGCATGCGGAGAGAAAAGTGCTGCAAGGTCCACGGGTTTCCCAGGTAAACCGCTTTTAGGCGTATAGGTTTCCGTTCGGGGGGTCCCCAAGCTGACTCCCCAACGCAAATGTGAAACAGGCCTGACAACGTGAGCCAAACAGCCACAGTTTGCTACAACATATTAGACACACAAAGTGCATTAGAAAGTTGTAGAATGTATTTATAAGGGGATTAAGTTTTCAGGATAACAACCTGTTTACTAGATCTCCCTCCCGAGTCTGAACAGACACTTATAATGCCCTCCATACCGTAGTTTACAAGTCACTGCAGCTACAAACACAATACATGGAGATAAAGCACCAAACACACTACACGGACATAGCAGAGGCCGTGTGCTTACCTCCTTACAGCGCTCCTCCAGGCGGCCGATGCTCTCCTTCTCTACCAGCCAGTCCGGCTTCTTATTCTGCTTCCTACGGAACTTGCACCTCTCCTTCTTCTTGTCGTGTTTCTTCTTCCAGCGTTCGAAGTTTCTCACAGGGTCATTCCTTTTATTGATGAGTGGCTTCTTCTTCACCTCGCTTGGTTCCCCCATGATCTGTACAGTACACGATCTACTGAACTGAACTGCCTTCCTGGAGACACGCTCAGTGCACATGTGCGAGGCGCGCTCTGATGACGTCTTTCAACAAGCTTTACCACACGTAAACAATGGAGCTATATGTACATCAACACTATGCAAGTGTGCTGTGCGCGGCAGATTTAGCTCCACCCACTTCTTCGTTGACTCCGCCCATTCTCATCTATTTTTCCATGTGCCCCCACACAGTATAATGCCCCTACAGTCACCCTAACATTATATGCCCCCACATTATAATGTTTCCTTCCGATTGCCCCACAGTATTAAATCCCTCTCCTCCTGCCCCAGTTTAAACTGGGGGAAACTAGAGGGGGACATTAAACTGGGGCAGCTGGAGGGTGACATTAAACAGTGGGGGTAGTTAAAGGGGACATTAAACAGTGGGTGTAGTTGGAGGGGGACATTAAACTGGGGGCAACTAGAGGAAGACATGTCCCCCTCCAGCTACCCCCCATGGTTTAATGTCCTCCTCCAGTTGCCCCAGTTTAATGTCACTCTCCATCTGCCCCCCCAGTTTAATGTCCCCCCTCCATCTGCCCCCAGTTTAATGTCCCTCTTTATCTGCCACAATCTTAATGTTCCCCTTCATCTGCCGCCAGCTTAATGCCTCCCTTCATCTGCCACCATCTTAATGTCCCCCTTCATCTGCCCCCAGTTTAATGCCCCCCTTCATCTGCCCCCAGTTTAATGTTCCCCTTAATCTGCCACCAATTTAATGTCCCCCTTCATCTGGCACCATCTTAATGTCCCCCTTCATCTGCCCCCAGTTTAATTGCCCCTCCATCTACCACCAATTTAATGTCCCCCTTTATCTGCCACCGGCTTAATGTCCCCCTTTATCTGCCACCAGTTTAATTGCCCATTCATCTGCCTCCAGTTTAACTGCCCCCCTACATTGGCCCCCAGTTTCCTCCTCTTGCACACACATGCTGTCTCTTCTCTCCTCACCTTCAGTAACCCTTGGTTCCCAGCTTTCTGTGTAACATCATACTGCCTCACAGTATCCAGAATAGCTCCGCCCACACAAGACTGATCACATGGTCATAACGTCATCAAAGGTCCTTTAGCCCTCTAGGATTTAGCATCTACTGTTTGGCCTTTACACTACCCTAATAAAGTTTGTTAACAGCAAAACACTTCAGGGGCATAGCGGGACAAACTGTAAGCTATTCGGGACAGCAGTGTGAAATTGGGACTGTCCCGCCAGATGCGAGACGGTTGGCAGCTATGTACATGTTCACTGCCTGAAACTCAGGACATTATCAGTGCTTTTATAGCTGTATTTAAAGGGAAATATACATTTATTGCTAGAATTGATCACTTTTGCACCAGGGCCCTATGACTGATAGATTATTACTGTATTTTTCGGACTATAAGTCGCACCGGACTATAAAATGCACCTAGGTTTTAGAGGAGGAAAATAGGGGAAAAAAAATTTGAAGCAAAAAAATGGTAAAATATTTAATAACATACGGGAGTTGTAGTTTTGCAACACTACAGCCTACGTCTGCATCTGGAGGACTTCTGGGTCACTCAGCAACGAGGCAGCTAAGGGATAGCTGGGGTGTCTCTTCTTTACACAAAGACCCTCTACACCTTTTCAAGAACCACGTAACTCTGATCCTGGGAGAGGTGTGAGGACACACATGTCCTGTTGTTGACTTAAGGAAGCGCCCTGGGGCTAAACAGTGGAGGCCTCAAGGAACCAGAATGCAGATTTGTTTGGTATTCATTTTCTCTTTTAATCCCGTTTTATTTTTTGTACTGTATTCCTTGTTTTTATCTGTATTTGCCTGACCATCCTCTGATGTATATTCTGTACACTTAAGTGGCTAGTACCGACCCATTTGGGTTAATAAATATATAAAATTTATAAAGCTCGTTTCATGTTATCCTACGAACCCATGTATTCACGGGTGGTGAGTGGAAGGTAAGAGGGGTGATCACAGGTACGCCAAGTGGCTTGGCAAAGCGGTATCATTCACACCACCCCTGCATGAAGGTCTCCCCCCACTCAGGACTCATTGGGTGGGGTGTGGTTGCTCTCCTTCTGGGAGACCTGGCTTGCCAGCATTGATGACATCTGGGTGCGAGAGGTGGTGTCGAACAGCTACACCATCAAGTTCTCCTTCTTTCCTCACAGAAGATTTTTTTTCCGTCCACTTTGCCTTCTTCTCCCGCTTGAGTGGTCGCCTTCCTGCAGGCCCTCTCTGCTCTCCAGCAACAGGGTATCATAAGTCTCGTCCCCGCTTCAGAACAATTCCAGGGCTTTTACTCCAAACGGTTCACCGTCCCCAAGAAGGATGCTCCCTTCGCCCCATCCTGGACCTTAAGGGGCTCAACCGTTTTGTCCGCATCTGCAGGCTCCGCATGGAGTCCCTATGGTCAGTGGTGGCATTGAATTCCTGTTGTCCATCAACATTCGCAATGCCCATCTCCACATTCCCATTGTGGTGTACCATCAGCAGTTTCTTGCTTTGCCGTAGGTTTCCATCATTTTCAATTTGTCGTGCTCCCCTTTTAACTGACCTCTGCTCACTAGGTCTTTACCATAGTGATGGCGTCCCTCATGGTGATCCTCTGCTCAAGAGGAGTCGCCGTGATTCCATACCTGGATGACCTCCTGGTGAAAGCCCCCTCCAAGATGAACAATCTACCAGCCTCCAGATCACCCTAGATCTCCTTCGCAGGTTCGGCTGGGTCATCAATGAGGGAAAGTCCTGTCATGTGCCATCCCAGTGCATGGAATTCCTGGGCATGTTCTTCAAAACTAAACAGGGCAAGATTCTCCTCCTGGAGTCCAAGATTCATGATCTCCATTCCGGTGTGTCCCTCCTTTGGATGAACGCTCTGTGCTTGATTCGTCTTTGCATGCAGGTTTTGGACACAATGGTGTCAACCTTCAAGGTCATCCCTTATGCTCAATTATACTCACGTCCAGTGGAACTAGTGATTCTGGTGCACTGGGACAAATCTCCATCCATCCTTGACCGCCTGATGCTTGTTCCTTCCTGAGTTCGCCAGGCACTTCTTTGGTGGCTGTCCTCTCCAGGTATTTCCCAGGGGAAGTCCTTTATTCACTGATGCCAGTGTTTCTGGATGGGGAGGGTCTTCGGTGCATTGACCGTCTAGGGCCAGTGGTCCAAATCGGAGGCCTCCCTCCAGATCAACGTTCTGGAACTGAGGGCCATTTTCCTTGCGCCGTCTCATTGGACCTCTCTCCTCCAGGGTCTTCCAGTCAGAGTCCACACTGCCAACTCCACAGTGGTCGCCTACTTGAACCATCGGGGGGGCATCGAGCATCCATGTAGGAAGCCTCACAATCTCTTCTTTGGGTAGAGTGGCACATTCCAGCTCTGTCTGCAGTCCACATCCCAGGAGTGGACAATTGGGCGACAGACTACCTAATCCGCTAAAAGCGCACCTCGGACGAGTGGTCTCTCCACCATCAGATGCTTCTCCAGCTGTGCTCCCGGTGCAGCACTCTGGACATCAACCTCTTTGCCTCCTGCTTGAACCACAAGCTCCCATGCGATGTGGCCAGGTTCCTGAACCCTCGGCCCTCGCAGCCAACACCCTCATGATTCCCTGGTCCGACTTCTGCCTTCTTTACCCATTCCCTCCTCTCCCACTTTTTCCATGTGTTCACAAGAAACTCAAGACCAAAGGGGTTCCGGCTCTCCTGTTGGCCCTAGATTGTTCCTGCTGGTGGACACTCCTTGGCCTCTTTCTCTGCAACCTCCTTTCCCAAGGACCACTTTTCCACCCCACCTTATCTCAGCTGCATTAAAACGGCATGGCTGTTGAAGCTGAGGTCCTGAGGCTTTGTGGTTTCTTTGGGAGTCTGTTATCCAGACCATGCTCAAAGCCCACAAACCTCAGTCTGCCAAAATCTATCATTGCATGTGGAAAGCCTATATGCAGTGGTGTGAGCTTAATGACTTCAATCCGCTTTCCTTTTCCAACCTCAGGATCCTGGCTTTCCTTCAATCTGGTCTAAACCAAGGACTTGGTCTTTCTTCTCTCAAGGGGCAGGTGTCGGGCTTTTCCTTTTTTTTTTCCAGAAGACCCTGGCCTCAGGTAAAGACCTTCCTGCAGGAAGTGTTGCACTGTGTTCCTCCCTACCGCCCTCGCATGGGACCTCAATCTTATCCTCGAGGCGCTCCAGGCTTCCCACTTTGAGCCGTTGCATAAGATCTCTTCAGCTTCTCCCCTGAAAGGTTGCCTTCCTGGTGGCCGTCACTTCCATCTGCAGAGTCTCTGAGCTGGCTGCCCTGTCCCAGAAGTTTCTTTTTCTTGTCTTCCATAAGGACAATGTCATCCTTTGTCCGCCACTTTCTTTATTCCCTAATGTGGTTTCCTCCTTCCACAACAACAAGGACGTTGTCTTCCCGTCCTTTTGCCCAGACTTGTGAACTCTCCTTTCACTGCCTAAACGTGGTCCAGGAGATTCGGATCTATTTGTCTCTTACGAACCCCTTCTGGCATTCAGACTCTTTGTTTGTTCTCTCTATGGTTCCTGCAAGGGCCTGGCAGCTTCCAAGGCTTCCATCTCTAGATGGATCTGATATGCTATCAGGGAAGCCTATAGGAACAAGGCTAAAACGTGGCCCCTTCACATGACGGCTCTTTGTACGAGATATGTTGGAGCCTCTTTGGCTGTCCAGCATCAGGCTTCTGCTGCCCAGGTCTGCAAAGCTGCCACCTGGACTTCTGTCCCCACTTTTACCAAGTTCTACCAGATACATTCTGTGGCCTCTCCTGATGCCAATTTGGGTCATAAGGTTCTGCAAGTGGCTGTACGCTAGGTTGCTCACATGGATTTGTTATTCCCACCCTCTGGGACTGCTTTAGGACATCTCATGCTGCTGGGTTCCCCCAATAATATACACGAGAAAAATAGATTTTTGTAGTCACTCTAAAATCCCTGTCTTGTTGTATTCATTGGGGGACACAGATCCCACCCTTTTTTATTGTTCCTACCCAGGTTGTTCTGGTTCTTTTCTGGGTTAAGGACATGGTGGTGGTTCTTGGTTCTGTGTGCTGCGTTTTTTTCTTGTATATTTCTGTTCTCTCCTACTGCTGTGGTACAAACTGGCTAGCACAGTGTCTGTGGAGAGGGTATAGCCCAGAGGCAAAGCCTACATCTTTTGATATTTCCTAGTGTCAACCTCCTAGTGGCCAAATCTATACCCATGGTGCTGTGTCCCCCAATGAATAGAACTAGAAAGGGATTTGACAGTGAGTACAAAAATCCAATTTTATTTTTTTCAAATAAAGAAAGGTGAATACGTAGTATTCTAAAAATAGTGCCACTGCGGCTCACAAAAACACCACTGGAATGCAAGTCTTGCATGATTTTTAAAAGAATTGTTGCCAAAATTGATTGGGAAAATTTTCATGAATATTATTGGCTGCACAATATTACAGGTTTTCAGTTCCGGGAATTAACATTAAAGAGGTTTTTCCATTAACATAACCATATGTACATTTTAGACAATTAAAAGATAAACATTTTTGCAAATATAAATCATTAAAAATTTTGGATATTGGATACGATACAGCAGTAAAGGCAAGAACCTTTTATAGCCATGATTTCCTTATTGTGGACAGGTTATGAGGCAGGGACGCTACATGTATGAGAAGATAACCCGGACAAAGTAAGGAAATCATGACTGGGTTTCTGACAAGTTCCAGACCATGGAAATTTCCTGTACCCATTGACAACTATTCAAGACAAAAGACTGTCACCAATAAGAGAAAATCTCTTTTATCTTGTCTACAAATGTAAAATATGGTTATGTTCATGGGAAAACCCATTTAAATCAATCATTTCACAATTTTCAATAATCCATTTGAAAACAGCACCATCCATCACATTTATTGAACACTAGAAACTTTTTATGCCTTAAAGGGCTGGGGTGTTACGGGAAAGGGGCATGGCTTAATGTGCCAAAAAATGATATAAGGTCCTATCAGACCACTCCCCACCTTTATTTGTTGTTAATAGTTTTTAACACCTCCCATCATTTTGCCCACCAAAACATGACCCCTTGTCCTTTCTGCCCGCCAAAAATTAACCTCTGCACTACCCTAACTACTCATACCCTCCCTTCATGCTGCTAAAAATCCCTGTCATGCGGGGGCCTGCGCTAACTGCATAGCTCCGTGCCCATGTTTCTTTGATATCACCTTCACAATTCTCGCATCCTTTGAACTTGTGAGTTTTTGGATAGTTTGTGCTTGAATTTCTTTGCAGGTTGTCAGAATCACCTCTCAGAGCTGCTGTTTTGATATGGACTACCTCCCACCCTCATAGATCTTTTGCTTGAGGATACTCCAAAGGTTCTCAGTAGGGCTGATGTCAGGAGAAGATGAGTTTTTCTCCTTTTATGTCCATAGCAGCTAATAACTCAGAGGTATTCTTTGCTGCATGAGATGGGGCATTGTCATGAATGACATGCATGATTTCGCTACGGAAGACACATTTCTTCTTTTTGTCCCATGGAAGAAAGTGGTCTCTCTATAGTTTGCAGAGGTAATTTTCACACCTTCAGTGACCCTAAAGGGGCCTACCAGCTCTCTCCCCATGATTCCGACTCAAAACATGACTCCACCACCTCCTTGCTGACATCACAGCCTTGTTGGGACATGGTGGCCATCCACCAACTCTCCATTACTCCATCCGTCTGGTGTTTCCCTTATGTTAATTCCACTCCTGGCTTAGGCTCAAAAAAACGCAGCAAAATCTTCAACAAAAAATGCTGCATTTCCACACCGTGGGGCTCAAGTTTCTTTTCATTGGGCTAACCTGGCAAACTAATCACAGGTGTTTGAGATTGATTTCAGTGATCGAAAGATCCCTGAGACACAAGACCAGCCATGAGTTTCACTGAAAAACAGAAAATTTACTCTTTATGACACTTAAATCCAATTTGCATATATGTCAGCACTGACTACAACATTTAGCTGGGAAACTGTATGGGATTCTGTGTTTTCTATACTATCGACAGCCCTGGGTTTTAGCATGAATCCCAAGAATGAAGACATGGTAAAGAGATTGAGCTGTTGTTCAGTCTATCATCTCAATGGAGAAGATCTGTGATCTGGCTGACTTTGACCACTGAAAGGGGCAACATGGCAATAACCAGTTATTGCCGATTCTATAAAAAGACCATATTAACTAGAGACAGAAAATGGCCGGACTAGTACAGCTGACAGAAGGAAGTGAGACACTTAGCCAAGAAGGACAAAGAAAATGAGACTACTATGGTCACAAGTTCACCAAAACTGGATAATGGAAGACCAGAAAGCCTAGTCTGTAGTAGGAGTAAGACCATGTTCACATGGCATTGATTTACCATTGCGAAATCCATCATGGATTTTATGAGTAATCTGAAACTCAGCAGATCTGGCTATGTATCTTTCTTCCGCCATGTTTCATCATCTGATACCACTCTTACTTGACTTGATACTGACAGCATCTCTGTTTTCTGGATACATCTCAGATCATCCCTAGTATTTCTGCATTACTCAGACTGCCTACTTGGTACATCTCCATAGCTATCCTGTGACCTTCAAATTTGGTTTATTACCCATATTTCTGTAAGGGTAGTTGGGGAGAAGGAGATATCTTCTTAGACTCCAATAGATGCAGATGTAGCAGAGTTAACAGAACTTTTGCATTTGGTTAAACTTCTGCAGCGAGATATTTTATCATAGAGGACAACAAAATGTTTTTCTGATGACTTATCATTGGTTTTTGTTGTCTTCTGTGACAAGATATCACTCTGCAGAAGTTTAACCAATTGGAAAAGTTCAGGTTAACTCTGTTACATCTGTGTGTAATATTTTTGGTTGGAATACCACTTTAAAGGGATAAAGCCCCATTACACTTAGTGAGGGTAATGAGGTCACTTGGCTTTGTGTCCACTAGGTGTCGCTATTAAAGTATATTGAAAATTACTCCAAATAGTGGAAGGGTGGAGGCGTGCAGTAGGTTGTTTGATAAAGGTGCTAGTAAAAAATAAAGTACTAATAGACACTTGTGTATCCCTTTAACAGTATTATGATTTTTTTTTAAGAAAATTATTATTATGCTAAAATACAATGTGGACACAGGAACCTTTTACCTTTTTTTGGTAATCAACAGAAACTTACTAGCTCAGCCAGCACCAGCTACAGGTTTATGTGGAACCTTGGGTGATAGACTTATAGTGGTCCCCCTAATAACTCAACCTCTTTCATCAATATACACTAATAATGGCCCAAATTACATTTGTTCTCTTGGTTTTTGCTGTACATCCTTGTTTTATTTTATGACTTAAATACTGTATTTTTTCATGTGAAAACCATACCCTAAAATAGAAACAGCGAACTGTATACTGCAAAGTTTAACTTATTTATTTTAAAAACCAATATATTTAAGCTTTACTTCACTAGTGCTAGAAGAGGTCCTGTTTTCTGCAAAATGAGCGGTAGTTTTATTTTTTATTTTTTTGTTTTTACGACCACTATATGACTTGCATCCTGCATTTTTATTCCACTATTCCACTCTGTAGGCTTTATCTGTACTTTGCAGTTCTCTCTGAGCTGATGGGCGGCACAGTGGCTCAGTGGTTAGCACAGGAGTCCTGGGTTCAAATCCTGCCAAGGACAACATCTGCAAGGAGTTTGTATGTTTTCCCTGGGTTTGCTCCGGGTACTCTGGTTTCCTCCCACACTCCAAAAACATACTGATAGGGAACGTAGATTGTGAGCCCTATATGGGACAGTGACTGACAATGTCTGTAAAGCGCTGTGGAATATAATTGAGCTATACAAGTAAGCCTAATAATAAGTACTAGTATTATAATAAGCTGATAGGTGGAGACTAACTGCCATAACCTGCACACAGTAAGTAGAGGAGAATCTGCTTCAGAACTGTCTCTCCCTAACTCAGACTCAGGATATATAAATATATATAGAGAGAGAAGCACTGACCTATACTAGTGTGAATAAAGTATTTTGTGATTTCTATTGATGTGTAATCTGAGTCACGTGCAATTTATCTCAAGATGGATATAGCAGAATTTCCAGAGTGAAAGTCAGTTTTCTAAGGGGGCAGGGAAACTGCCTGATAAGAGCAGAAAGCCATAATACTCTTTTTATGCATCTATCTCACTCCTTCTTCCCTCTATAGACTTCTATTGACATGTGTAATCTGAGTCACGTGACCTGTAATCCATCTCAAGATGGATATAGCAGAATTTTCAGAGTGAAAGTCAGTGTTTTTATAAGAGCAGAAAAAGGCATTTTTCTTTGATAAGAAAATATCCAACGCCTGTACTATTCTTTTATGCAAAGTTTGTTGACAGGTTAGTGACCATTTAAGTCCTATCCCCTGAACTGCTCCCACTTTTGGACAGGGTTTGCATATTCTCCACTCCTTTCAGGCAAAGTTTAGTAAGGGCAAGCCAGGATTTTTCTATAAATTTGGTAACAGTAGTTCAGTATAAAATAAACACAGACTTTGTGTTATTCAGCTCTGCTATGCGACTTCTTTTGCCTAATGACATTAATATTCATCCATTGGCTGATATTCAAGTACTCAAAAAGCTGCTGTTGGCAAACAGGTTATTCCATTTATTCGCAATAGATGAGACCTTTCTTAAGAACAGAAGTCTATCACTCCTGTTTTTCAGCTACAGTGAAGCAAGAGATGGCCGTTATACGGATATAGCCATAAATGCCCAGATGGGAATACTCCTTACCTACCTTACTCTATTTATAGTGTGGGTCTTCTCATATGGGGAAGAACGACTTTTTGGGTCCCTGCGACCCGAAGGCAACTACAAACTATTCAACCCCCATAGTTATATCATCTATTTCCTCATATAAATGGAACAACAAAAATAGCAAATAATAGAAAAACTTCCTGTCACTACATAATAGTTGAGCCTGGTAATCCCAGTTATAACCTGCTAAAATAAGTATCAGTGTGACTATTGATCACATCCAGGTCGGTGCATGAAGCCATTTACTTTCCCTATTTACCTAGCATGTTGTAAAACTTGCTGTTTACTTGTTAGGTGGAGATCACGGATATCAATGAGGTAGCTTCGTAAAAAGCAGTAAAAAGACGCCTGCAATATACACACTGACACTCCCAATAAATGTACTCTCTTGTATCACAGGAAAAGTAGCAGGAGCAGTGGAGAATATGCAGAGAACATGACGTTATATAATGTTGTCCGTCAGGAACCTGCAGGCTATTGTATGCAAAATCTGATTTTCCTTATGTGGAAGTTTATGACTTGGTTACGCTAGTTTCGCACCTGCATATATCTATCTGTTCTTCTGGTCCATCGTGTGCATGAGGACTCAAAGGGGTTGTCCAGGATAAGCGTTTTTTTGTTTTTGTTTTTTTGCAAGGGGGGCCAACAAAGGTGAAAAAAATCACCCATACTCACCTGTCACTGGCACTGGTGCGCCAGTGGTCCAACCGCAGCCCAGTCCTGCTGCTCTGGGGTCTTGTTTTGGCAGAAGTTCCTGCCACACGTGACCGCTGAGGCCAACCTGCGGCCTACGGAAAGGACATGGGGCGTCACTACCTATCAGAGGTAGTAATTTCCCATGTCCTGTGACTGCTGCAGCTGGAGACACCACAGCACCAGGGACAGGTGAGTATGGTTTTTTTTTTCCGCAGTATTGCTGTTAGTGGAGAATATCCAACTGTCAGAATTTTCTGAAACGAACCAGGCAAATTTGAGCATGGCCCCAACCAAAAAGAGGTGTGGCTTACAAAAAGCTCACCTAATACGGCAGTCCTATTCAGTTTAGGGCGTGGGTTTGAGGGCAGTCCAGGGCAGAAACTGAATTTCTCTATTTTACGAACATAAATGATGCCAGAGTATGTATAATATGGTGTCATACAGAAGTGACATACAGAGTGATCACAGCTCTTAGCTTGGAATTATAAGGGCTCTTTGTGATACCATGGCACCTCCTGCACATGGCTCCATACCTCACAGCAGTCCTGGGTTCTGTTCCACCTTCCGCTCCCTGCTTCACCATTTGGCCCTTGTCTCTGCATCGGGAGCAGCCGGCGCGATATGGTGACATCACTTACATCGCACCTGCTACTCCCTGAAGCCTCCAGGACATGAGACAGAAGAGAAGAACAGCAGGAAAATGGCACGAGGTAAGTATTAGGTATTTTTATGTTTGTTTGATACTGTGGGCGCCCCAGGAAAGGAACTTAATATTGTGGAGGGCAAGTGTATGGGTAATTTATACTGTGGGGGCCATTAAACTGTGGGGGAAACTGGAGGGGGACATTAAACTGTGGGTGTATCAGGAGCGGAACTTTATACTTTGGGGGCAACTGGAAGGGGACATTTTGCTGTGAGGGCAACTAGTGGGGGACATTATAATGTAGGAGCATACCATGTCAGGGTAACTGTATGGGTGTTATACTGTGTGAAGACACTGAGAAATAGATGGGAATGGGGGGAGTCAACGTGGAAGCATGTGGGGCTAAATTTGCATCAGCTATCCAGGGATATTCAAGGACTGTTATCTCCTCTGGGATTTTATTTGGGTTGAACCTCTGGTTTCACATAAAGCAGCACCTTATCCTCTTCCTCCCTCCTCTCCTGTATTCGTAGGTATTTACTAATAATAATAATAATAATAATAATAGTCCTTTAATAGTCCCACAATGGGGAAATTCAGTGTGTTACAGCAGCAAAGATAAGCAGATACAAATACAACATGTACAGGAATGTTCCATGGTAAGAGGCATTACTTTGATAGCCGACAGACAGATAGGAAGTAGCGGGGGGGGGGGGATTTAACAGGCAGAGAGATATTTCAGTTCTCTGTGTGTATTGATCTCCGCTTAGGTCGGTGTTGGTTGTACAGCCTAACCGCGGTGGGGAGGAAAGACTTCCGATAGCGCTCCTTCTCACACCTAGGGTGGAGCAATCGGTCACTGACAGTACTGCTCAGCGCGATCACAGTCTCATGCATGGGATGGGACTTCTTCTTCTGCATGGAGCTCACCACGGACAGTATCCTTTTGTCACCCACCACCTGCACTGGGTCCAGGGGGCTCCCCAGGACAGAGCTGGCCCTTCTAATCAGCTTGTCAAGTTTATTTCTGTCCCTGGTTGATATACTGCTCCCCCAGCAGGCCACTCCGAAGAAGATGACTGATGCCACTACCGAGTTGAAGAAAGTCCTAAGAAGTGCCCCCCGGATTCCAAAGGCTCTCAGCCTCCTAAGCAGGTAGAGCCTGCTGTGACTCTTCCTGTACAGGGCCTCCATATGATCTGCCCAGTCCAGCTTATTATTAAGGAGCTAACCCAGGTACTTATAGGTGTTCACAATCTCGATGCCCGTTCCCAGGATGTCCACTGGTTTAGGAGGGCTTCTGCCTTTACGGAAGTCCACCACCATCTCCTTGGTCTTCCCCGCGTTAATCTTCAGGTGGTTCCGGTGGCACCAGTCCACAAAATCCTGGTTCAGTTCTCTGTACTCCCTGTCATCATCATCTGTGATGAGGCCTACTATTGCAGAGTCGTCAGAATACTTCTGTAGGTAGCAGCTGGATGAGTTGCACCTAAAATCTGCAGTGTACAGTGTGAAGAGGAAAGGGGCGAGAACCGTACCCTGAGGTGCCCCCGTATTACAGATCACGGTACCTGATACACAGTCTTGGGCTCTCACATATTGAGGTCGATTTGTGAGGTAGTCTAGGATCCAGTTGGAGAGGTGGTGGTCCACTCCAGCAAGGCCCAGCTTGTCTCTCAGTAACCTGGGCTGTATGGTGTTAAAAGCACTGGAGAAGTCAAAGAACATTATTCTCACTGTGTTCCCTAGTTTCTCCAGGTGAGACAGAGCCCTGTGCAGAAGATGGATGATGGCATCATCTACCCCAATGCCCGGCCGATAAGCAAACTGGAGGGGGTCCATAGCGGGGCTCACTAGAGGGCGGAGATGTGTGAGAACCAATCTCTCTAAGATCTTCATCAGGTGGGATGTCAGTGCTACAGGTCTTTAGTCATTGAGGTCCATAGGGTGGGGTTTCTTTGGAACTGGTACCACACAAGAAGATTTCCATAATTCAGGGACTATTTCCTGCCTCAGGCTCATATTATACATATATGTAATTATACCACACAGCTGGTCCCCGCAAGTCTTAATTAGCCTTGCACTGATGTCATCTGGCCCTGCGGCTTTCCTCGCCTTGATCTTTTTCATCTCCTTCCTCACCTGGGCCCGTGTGAAGGTCAGACTGTGGTCAGATAAAGACGGATTTCTGGATTTACTGGTCTGTTGGGAAGTGGCCGCATGGGGTGAAGTCATTGTGGTGGGGGGAGCTGAAGGACATACTGGGGTGGGAGGAGCTGGTGTGTGATCAAATCTGTTGAAGAATAGGTTTAGTTCATTAAGCCAATTAACATCTGCCTCAATCTGGCAGACAGACTGTTTATGACCCGAAATTGACTTAAGCCCCTCCCAGACCCCCCTTATGTCTTTTCTTTCCATTTGCTTTTCCATTTTTTCCTTATAACTGGCTTTTCCCTGCCTGATTTGATGCCTCAGCTCCTTTTGTACTTCCTTCAACCCCTCCTTATCTCTTGTCCTAAATGCCATCTTTTTCTCCTTAAGTAGTGTAGTTTACCTGAACTATGATGGCTTCACTATTACAATGAACTATCTACTCTGCCAGTCCCCATAGTATAGGTAACTGCTAGTGAGTATAGTAAAGATGGAAGGTGGTCAAGCAGCTCAGGTGCCAGGTGCGGGTTCCAATCATGTGCCCCAGATCGGAAACAGTCTGGAAACTCAAGGTCTGAACCAAATAGACCCCAGGGAAAGCCTTTGGATAACTCCTTTAAGTGTATGTCCACCTTTGTAACCAAGGACAGGTTGAAGGGAGCATACCTGCAGGATCATATGTCACAGGGTTATTGTTTTGGCCTGCAGCCATAGAAACAGGGCCAGTGCCAGCACCCGGCAAACCCAGGCATACACCAGTGCCTGTGGGGGCCCACTTGGTTTCTGCAATGAGAACTGCCATTATACAGATCATTGCACTGTTAACGGAGCCGAGAGGTAAGTGTATATTTCGTTCTCACTCACCACTCTTAGTTCCTCAGACCCCCACCCCTTCCCTGCTCCCGCGCTGACAGGATTAAGTGTGATGGTGTAGTAAGTGAGAATGAAATCTGCACTTACCATTCACTCTCCGTAAAGCAGGGGAGTGAAGGGCAAGCAGGCAAGTGGGCATTGTGCTGTGTGGGGGCAAAAAGCACCTGGGGAATTGAATTGTTTGGGGCATAAGGGGCCATTGTACTGTATTGGGGCATAAGGAGGACATAATACTGTATGGGGGCATAAGGAAGCCATAATACTGTTTGGGGAATTAAGGGGCCATTATACTGTATTGGGCACAAAGGGGCCAATATACTGGTGGGGCATGTCAATTATGGCTGCAGATCTCACCCACTGTTTTCAGCGATTTGTTATGAGATCAGATACCCTTGATTGGTTCATTTGTCTCCAATTGGCTGACAATCTAATTACAATTTGAAGTACAATATGGTTATTTTACACCATAGGGGGCAAAGGGGACACTGACTGTGCCATTATATACTTATCCCTTACATAACTCCACCATGTGAAACCCTGGAAACCCGATCCAGAAATATTCCAGTTATGCACAGCACACCTGCCACGACCAGGTGCCTTTACAGAGTAGGTCTATTATGTACTTATGTCAGTTTCCTTACTAGCAGCTTCTCTTTACAATGTACTATGTGCTGAGATGTAAGGCAGGATAGTTAAGTGTTATCCCTGAAGCATCTTCTTTCTTGGGGAGTGTTCAGTAGGTAGCCAATAGCATGCGTGTCTATTGTGCCGAAATATTGATGATATACTGTACTGCCACTTGTCAAGACCGGATTGTAATCTTCTTTGCTGTTTCTTGTAATTATCAGCTTCCAGAAATATATTCAGTACGTTTTTCATGAATACCATTTCTCTTTTTCTGTATCAGCTTGTCACATGTTCAGAAATAAATACAACCTCGTCATATCTGGTGAAAGGAACGACCAAGCTGAATGTAATATCCATTACAAGGCAGATGACGGTAGCATGGAATTAGAGAAAGGCTCTATTTTTTTTTTCTAGAAACTGCACCACTCATGTCCACAGGGTATAGGTGGTATTGCCTCTCTTCCCCATTCACTTGAACCAGGATAAGCTGCAGTACCAGACATAGTCCGTGGACAAAAGTGGTGTTGTTTTCTTCAAGTAAAAGTATCTCCTTTTTTTAATTCTGTAAAACCTCTTTAAGGCTAAGGCCCCACGTTGCAGAAACGCAGCTTTTTTTTGTTGCAGATTTTGCTGCGGTTTTTTGAGCCAAAGCCAAGAATAGCTACAAAAGAAATAGAAAATATAAAGGAAGTTCTTATACTTCTACCTTCTACTCAATCCACTCCTGGTTTTGGCTCAAAAAACTGCAACAAAAAAAGCTTCATTTTCGCAACGTGGGCCCTTAGCCTCAAGGCTACCTCTGATCAGGTGTCCTTCCATATTTGATTTGCTTGCATACAAGGTAAAACAGGTTTCTTAAAGGGATTGTCTGGGCTTATTTTTTATGGTGAGCCTCGAGACATGTGTCTGTCTTTGGTGGGGGAGCATTAGGGGCTGTTCACAGAGAGGAATTTGGAAAGGAATTTCAGATGGTCTTCCACCTTAGATTCCTCTCCGAATTCCAGCCCTGTGGAGACCATGGGGTAAAGTCGAAGCACCGCAGGTTCTGCGACTGAATAAGCTACAGAATCAGCCCCTTTAAACAACTGATTGGCTGGGTAACCAGGTATCGGGCCCCTGTCACCCTTTAATTGATGACCTGTCCCAAGGATGGGTCATCGATCATAAAGCCTGAAAATCCCCTTTAATGGCTTACAATCACTGATGGAGAAAGACATAAGAGGGGGGGGGTGCTCTATTCTGAGATATTGGAAGCTAAGGACCTACGACTCTTCTTGTACAGGGGTCTTCAGCTGTCTGTGTCTGTCCCTGGGTGACAGGCATTGCTGTTCAATTTTCGACTCAATATCATTGAGTCCAGTGTGCAACTGAAAGAAGTCATTCTAATGATAGCATACATTTGGGAACTGACATGTCCCTAGTTATTTGGATGTAATATGCAAATACACTGTCCCACTTCATCCCCTACTGACTTCTATGTACTTTTCACTGTGGACAGTTGTTGAGCTGACATAATGTATTGTGTGTGAGAAATCATGTGACCCAATGAAAGTTTGGTCAGTTCTGGGAAAAAGCGTTAACAAAGAGTAATGGTGTTTTGTGCAAATATTAATCTGTGTCTGTTCTATTCTGTACCATGTTTCCACTCTGTCCGGCATTAGCCTATGAATATATTGTGATCATTCTATTTCCATTCCTTTAAGAATTTTTCAGGTTTAGCGCTCATCTATATTACTTATATATTGGAATATATTCAGGCATAAAGGCCCCATAATAAATTCAGATTTTACATCTGAGACCATCAAGCTGGATTCATGCCTAGTGCAAGTTTTTAGTTGCATTTCCATTAGCTTTATTTTTTCAAAAATACTGCCCAGATGTAAGGCCCGGTTCACATCTGCGTACGGGTTTCTGTTCAGGGAGTCTGCTTGGGGACCCCCCGAACGGAAACCTATATGTATAAAAAGCGGTTTACCCGGGAAACCACACGGACCCCATAGACTATCATAACCCGAACGTAGATGTGAACCGGCCCTAATTTTAAAGTTTTTAGTAAAATATTGAAAAGTCTACATACACGGAATTTACATTTTCTGGTGTTTTTGAGGTCATGGAATTTTTTTTTTTCAAAATAGTCCCTGCTCTGGGTATGGCATTTTTCTGCCTTATAGGCTTCCCTACAGAATTTTAAAAACTTAGAAAAAAAAATCCATGTTAAAATATTACAGAATAAAATATACCATCAAAAACACTGGAACAAAGGTATGTGAAGTCCAAGCACTTATCACAGCCATTTTTAAAACAATAGGAGTGAATGGGTATATTCATATGTCCGTTGTATTGTACACGTCCGTCAAAAAAAAAAAAAAAAAAAACAATTGACAAGCTCTATCTTTTAACAGATACAGACATGTGAATACACCCATAGACTTTTGTGGGTTCTAAACCAGCCATGTGAGCGCTATTTAAAAAAACAGCCATTTTTTTTCTGATATGTGAATAAGGCCAAAACGAACCAGCGCATCCATTTTACAACAGATATGATTTCCCGTGAAAAACCGAACTGTCATGTGAATGAGGCCTACTTTGACTTAGGTCTTTAGAATTTTATGTTCACTACTTGTACATAATGTTTGCTACATTTAAAGACCTCTAACAAGTTATTTTTTTCCATTGAATCGAACTGTAAGGGTACGGTCACACAGAGTTTTTTGCAGTTGGATTTTGAGACAGATTCCACCTTATAGAATCCTCCTCAAAAATGCCTGACTCTCCCTCCCATTCATTTCAGTGGAAGCCAGTGGCAGATTTATTCCTCTGATTTTTTTTCAGCTACAGGTGAAAAAAAAGTATGATGTCCTATCTTCATGCAGATTCCGTATGAAATGCCCATAGAAATGTATGAGAGGCAGAAGAATTACTCTGAAGAGGTTTTTGGGGCAGTTTTTGCAAGAACTGCTTCAAAAATATCCTGAAGGTTTTATAGACCTAGAGATAACTAGAGATGGGTGAACCTTGGAAGGTTCGTCTCAATGAATATTCATAAGGTTTAGCCCTCTGGTTTGTTTCGGACCGAACTTGTACAGCACGAGCCTGAAGTGCTATTATTCTGGGTTCTCCTCAGACCCCAGAGTATAATAAGCGGAGGCCCAGGGAAGGTGAGTAAACATTATAAACACTTATACTCTCCTTCCTTCACCTCTCCTTGGTATTCTTGTGGTATCCAGCACTTTCCTGGCGTCCTCTTCCATTTTCTGGCTGGTGTCACATACCTAGGGTCACCGCTGAGGCCCAGCATCATGACGTCAGCGAAACCCACGTGACCGCTGAAGCCTGTGACTGACCCCGAGCACATGACGTCAGTAAAAGACAGGAAGAGTACACCGGGGGACTGAAACTTTTGAAAAATTCAGAATCTTTCGCTCATTCCTGAACAGAACCCAATGTGCTAGGCAAAAGAAAAAAAAAATAGGGTACATATGATTTTTTTGATCACTTTTTTTAATTTCCATTTTTTAGGAGCCAAGATGAATAAATGTAGCAATAATAATAAAAACAGTACAGAATTCCAGGGAACTCCTTGTGCTACATTACAGCCCCTCTATATGGCTCTGCTGTGTGCAAGAGGCCTAATATTGCAGATTCAAATGCCTTTCCGAGGCTGGACAGTTTGGCAACAGGTTCTATGGTGGTGTCATGGCTGTCATTACGTGTTGAATGCAGCAACAAAACTTTACGCAAGAGGAAAAGTAAAGAATTGTAGACACCCATTTATTTTGTGTGTTTGTCATTTTACATTGTCGTGAACAGTCTCACTCACTCATTAGAAGTGCTGAACAGTAGAGTTTTAGCCGGAGGGTGTCTAGAAGAAAATGTCAGACAGTGACCACGAGTGATTCAATAACACTAAAGGCAGATGGTGCACATTCCAGGAGCTGACAAAAAGCTTCAATTATAAGCGTCTTAAGTATATGTGTGTAAGGGTCTTGCCAAACGTAGCAACCCTGACACTACTGCAGCGGTCTGGGAGGAAGGACAGAGACAAGTGAGCCCTAATCTCACCCCAGCCACTGTCCCTTCCTACTTGTCTCACTGTCCTAATGACAGGAACAACTTGGAGCCGGTCCCTATACTGGGTAAGTGACACAGAGAACAGGACAAGACAAAAACAACACAGAAGCAGAGTGAGCAAGCCAAGGGGTCAGTAACAAACGAGCAAAGCAGTACAAAGTCAAAATCCAAGAGAATAGTCAGGGGCAAGCCAAAGGGTCAGAGAATCAAGTAACAAAGTATCAAGGAGTATAGAAAGAGAGCAGGCAAAACACAAGTGTAATAACCGGCAGCCATGTGAGGGCTGACAACCTGTTTATAGAAAGTCTGGGACCAGCCCCAGACCTGATAGGTACACAGGCTGTCAATCACTCAGGCCAGGAAGAGATTAACTCTATGCAGTCCAGAGAGAAATGTTCCTAATTACACGGGTGTGGCTTTACACAGCAAGAGAACTAGGACCATGTTCAGACTGAGCATCAAGAAGCTTACACAAAGAACCAAATTGAAGACGCCTCCTTCGCCACAGCATGCGAGCGGAGGGCGGCGCCGAGACCCGAAACGGCAGAGACGTTACAATGTGTCTCAGGAATTCGAGGAGAAAACAACACACGAGCAAGGAAGTAGAAGTAATGTCTTCCGTAAAACCATTAACGTTTTAAGTTTCCTTTATGCAAATGTTACAGGGTATATGACAAAAATGATATGGCTTTCACAGGTATATAGGGATATAGACGTTTTCTTTGCAACCCATTGTAGCCCCAAATAAGTCATCTGGTGCTTGGCAACAATCTCAGCCTTCAGCAGGTGACACCATTAGCCTCTGTTCACACTAATGTCTTTCTATAGGTAGAGGAATATTTTTGTTATAATATCTGTCACCTACTGAATGCTGCCGTCATAGAGGGCAGCATAAAATAGTGATAAAATTGTTGTTTTCAGCAACCTTACGTATATGTGAAGAAGTTTTAGTTTTATACCACTTTTACAGGTTATTTGAGGGCTCTTCATGTCCCTGCTGCTGATTGACATATTTCTCTCTATACACAGTAAATAGTGAGAAAGCTGTCAATCAGATGTGGGTGGGCGAGGTGGCCCTACGCATGATATTCTGGACTCCTGGCTCATAATGTTCACAGTGTGGGACAATGAATAAAATGTTTGGCTAAACTACAGCATATTCCTAAATAGACATATTGTTTAGCTCATACTATTGAATCTCAGTGATGTGGAGTCCTTGATACTCATGAGCTTTTGGCGTCCCCCACCCTCCTATCATCGATAGACTGCAAAGGGAGTAATCTGTCAATCACCGCTGGGAGGGTGGGGGATTAGTCAGCCAGTTCAGTATATGACTCCGCACTCAAATCCTACTGAGCCTGATACACAGTGATTTTATGACCCGGGAGCTGCCTGGCACTGGTGGCTAAAGTTGAGTTTACTGTCCACCAGTATCCCCACATCATTTTCAGTGGTAGTTATACCCAGTTTTATTATTTAATACATAATTGTATTACTTGTTTCCATTGTTTGAAAATGGCATATATCATCTGATAGCTGCTGTCACCTTGAACATTTTGATGTTTGGGTTATTCATATCCATTCAGCCATTCCAAAGATATAAGCCCTTTTAGTATTGATTATAAACACAAAAAAAGGAGAACAAAATAACTAGCTCCTCACGGATCAGTTAATTACCAGAAGCATAGATGCATAACATATCAAAAAGATAAATAAAACTTAACATTTAATATAATAGTTAAAAATTCAACAAGGTCCTAATTTGCATGTAAATAGACAAATAATCAGAACAATCTTACCGATTTCAAGGGTGGACTGTAGTGGGTCCAAATGTGGCAGAGATTGTACAAAGGATGGGTATAGGGAACTGATAGAATCATAGGAGGAATATCTAGCTCTTTCCCTAATACCCAAAGGTATAAAGCTCCCGCCCTGACAAGGGCAGTCCCGAAGCTTGCCCTAAAAAAGCCCAATATAAACCTCCTTCTGACGCGTTTCACCACCCTGTAACGTGTACTCCTCAGGGGAATGTGGAGGAAGAACCCGGTGGTTCGAAGTAAGGGTTGCGCTTACAGCAGTCCCTCAGTGGAGAGACTTACTCTTTTAGTATTGATGCAAATTAGGGTATACTAGCCAAGTGGGCGGTGACACTTGTACAAGCCACTTGTACGTAAAGAACCAGCTGTCACCCGCACAGTGAGGATATGGTCCGAGGAGAGTGATGAGGCTCTGAGGGATTGTTTTGACACAACCGCATGGGAAGTTCTGCAGGATTCTTATGGAGAAGATATAGAAGGACTCACACACTGCATAACGGACTACATTAATTTTTGTGTGGACAACACAGTACCCACAAATGTGGTGAGGCGCTTCTCCAATAACAAACCATGGATTAACTCTGATATAAAAACACTACTTAAGGAGAAAAAGATGGCATTCAGGACAAGAGATAAGGAGGGGCTGAGGGAAGTACAAAAGGAGCTGAGGCATCAAATCAGGCAGGGAAAAGCCAGTTATAAGGAAAAAATGGAAAAGCAAATGGAAAGAAAAGACATAAGGGAGGTCTGGGAGGGGCTTAAGTCAATCTCGGGTCATAAACAGTCTGTCTGCCAGATTGAGGCAGATGTTAATTGGCTTAATGAACTAAACCTATTCTTCAACAGATTTGATCACACACCAGCTCCTCCTACCCCAGCATGTCCTTCAGTTCTCCCCATCACAATGACTTCACCCCATGCGGCTACTCCCCAACAGACTAGTAAATCCAGGAATCCATCTATATCTGACCACAGTCTGACCTTCACAAGGGCCCAGGTGAGGAGGGGGATGAAAAAGATCAAGGCGAGGAAAGCCGCAGGGTCTGATGACATCAGTGCAAGGCCAATTAAGACTTGTGGGGACCAGCTATCTGGTATAATTACATACATGTTTAATATGAGCCTGAGACAGGAAATAGTCCCTGAATTATGGAAATCTTCTTGTGTGGTACCAGTTCCAAAGAAACCTCACCCTATGGACCTCAATGACTACAGACCTGTAGCACTGACATCCCACTTGATGAAGATCTTAGAGAGATTGGTTCTCACACACCTCCGCCCTCTAGTGAGCCCCGCTATGGACCCTCTCCAGTTTGCTTATCGGCCGGGCATTGGGGTAGATGATGCCATCATCCACCTTCTGCACAGGGCTCTGTCTCACCTGGAGAAACCAGGGAACACGGTGAGAATAATGTTCTTTGATTTCTCCAGTGCTTTTAACACCATACAGCCAGGGTTACTGAGAGACAAGCTGGGCCTTGCTGGAGTGGACCACCACCTCTCCAACTGGATCCTAGACTACCTCACAAATCGACCTCAATACGTGAGAGCCCGAGACTGTGTGTCAGATACTGCGATATGTAATACGGGGGGCACCTCAGGGTACGGTTCTCGCCCCTTTCCTCTTCACACTGTACACTGCAGATTTTAGGTGCAACTCATCCAGCTGCTACCTACAGAAGTATTCTGACGACTCTGCAATAGTAGGTCTCATCACAGACGATGATGACAGGGAGTACAGAGAACTGAACCAGGATTTTGTGGATTGTTGCCAGCGAAACCACCTGAAGATTAACGCAGGGAAGACCAAGGAGATGGTGGTGGACTTCCGTAAAGGCAGAAGCCTTCCTAAACCAGTGGACATCCTGGGGACAGGCATCAAGATTGTGAACACCTATAAGTACCTGGGTTTGCTCCTTAATAATAAGCTGGACTGGGCAGATCACATGGAGGTCCTGTACAGGAGGGGCCACAGCAGGCTCTACCTGCTTAGGAGGCTGAGAGCCTTTGGAATCCGGGGGGCACTTCTTAGGACTTTCTTCAACTCGGTAGTGGCATCAGCCATCTTCTTCGGAGTGGCCTGCTGGGGGAGCAGTATATCAACCAGGGACAGAAAGAAACTTGACAAGCTGATTAGAAGGGCCAGCTCTGTCCTGGGGAGACCACTGGACCCAGTGCAGGTGGTCAGTGACAGAAGGATACTGTCCGTGGTGAGCTCCATGCAGAAGAAGAAGTCCCATCCCATGCATGAGACCGTGATAGCGCTGGGCAGTACTGTCAGTGACCGACTGTTCCACCCTAAGTGTGAGAAGGAGCGGAAGTCTTTCCTCCCCACTGCGGTTAGGCTGTACAACCAACACCGACCTAAGCGGAGATCAATACACACAGAGAACTGAAATATCTTTCTGCCTGTTAAATCCCCCCCCCTCCTCTGCTACTTCCTATCTGTCTGTCTACTATCAATGTAATGCCTCTTACCTTGGAACATTCCTGTACATGTTGTATTTGTATCTGCTTATCTTTGCTGCTGTAACACACTGAATTTTCCCATTGTGGGACTATTAAAGGACTATTATTATTATACAGCAGAAACCCCACCCCCATAAAAACCACAGTGTTACTGCCCACTTGGCTAGTATTCAAAAAGGGCTTATATCTTTGGAAAGGCAGAACAGATTTGGATAAATAAACAACCAAAATGATCAGGGTGACAGTGCCGATCATATGATCTATGTCATTGGGCTTTTCCATTGAACATGATAACCTGGTCCTTGAGAAAAAAAAACACTGAAGCATGTACAATTCTGATCTGTTTTTCTGGATCAGAAAATGACATTCAATGTGCAGTCTGAGATTTCATCTGACCACACATTGGAGGTTTTTGGGCCTTCATCAATTTTTTTTATCCTTTGGGTTCCCAGCAGCAACATGGAGGGTAGAAAAAAAGGTGACTAGAAGGAGCCTTATGGTACGTTCACATGGAGGAAAATGAAGAGGAATACCTTTTCCTGTTCCGCCACCGTATTGGGCTGTGGTCTAGCTGAGACAAAAGGCCGATGCAGTGCACTGGCATTCCGTCGCGGCTTTCCGCTGATGATTAGGCCCAAATGAATGGGCCAAATCAGCAGGAAGTCTTCGGCAAGATCGAGCGAGACGCTGATTTTTGTTCAATATCCGGCTGCGATCTCTGTCTCCCATTGAAAACAATGGGAGGCAAATTCAGGGCAGAATCTGCTACGGATTTGGAGGCGGAATCCGATCCCAAATCCACGGCTATTTTCTACATGTGAACATACCCTTACTCTCATTTAATAACCATGGCCATGTTCCATCCATGGAAAATGGTCTGTGTGTGGGTTGTATTTTCCAGACTGACCACGAGTGTTTTAGTGGAACTTAGTGAGCTATGATGCATTGATCTCCCAAGCAGCTGAAGCACAACTGTACCGAATACACAGCTTTATGTCCATTCTGTACAGTAGTGACTCAGGTATTTGGGGACTATGGATGATGGACCGCTTTCTACATACACAACACAGTTGTGTGAATAAGACTTAGACCCTATGCACACAACCATATGTGCATCCGAATCTGGGCCTATTTTACAGTAGAATGCAGTTGGATGACAACCGGAGTGTGTTATAATATCTGTGCAACATAATCTACTATATTAAACCTGATAGAAACCTATAAACTAAAAGATTTTAAGTTAACAAGTCAAAAACTACAACACTTATAATGCTAAACCTTCTATTAAGACAGAAGAAGATGACCAGCAGAAGAGGATGAAAGAGGCCTCAAGTTTGATCACAGTTTACCATAACATTTATTAACGTCATAATTAAAATTTCATAAAATTATTGTTATATGGACAATTCATGTATTTATGTAAATGAAGTTCCTGTACCCAAAAAGAAGATTTATTCTAATTATTTTCTATAAATATTGTCTAATGATAAATGTCTGTATATTGAGGGCTCAAACAGATATACCTCGCCCTCCAGAGGGGGAAATGTGAAATATTATTAGATAACAATATTCATATAATGGGGACATAAGGAGTTAAATCTATATTCTGCTGACAACATATTTCTATATTAGAACACATGGGTGAGGGGTGAGTTATATTGGTGTTATCCTTATAGATTGGTAAAGAGTTTGTAAATTCTTTGATACACCTCCTCCTATGGATAGAATTAGTGACAGACACACGTCTTGGTCTCTCTGTCTTACTGGAGACGTGTCATGTGAAGAGGCACAGATAACCGCCATACAGATGAACATCTATAGACTGAATGAAGTTCCAGGCTGATAAACTCTATTCTGCTAACTATGGGCTTCTTCAATTACAACACTAACTGATATATCTATCATTCTGATTCTGTAAGTTTTTCCTGTATCCACTTTTCATGAAGACTTCAATAAATTTCCATGTATTTTTCCAATATTACCTTATGGGTCATGTGTGAGTAAGAATTATAAGAACTCTGCCCTAAACATCTCTATCCCAAATTCCCTAGTCCGTACACTTCCGCTCCTCTTTCCCTTTTTCCTGGTCGGCCAAGGTTATTAAATACCTAGGGGTTCTCTTGCCTAATTCTCCTGCAGACACGTACTCACTAAATTTCCTACCTCTTCTAAGCACAATCCAATTGGATCTATCCAAATGGGACACCAAAGGGTTCTCATGGCTGGGACGTATCAACCTTCTGAAAATGAATGTTCTCCCCAGACTACTATATCTCTTTTAGACGATCTTGGTGGTCCTCCCAAAAGAGTTCTTCTCAGCTATCCAAAAAGCATTCACTAGCTTTATCTGGGGTACAAAACCGACCAGGATTGCCAGACATGTCCTTACCAAACCCAAACGCTTTGGGGGTCTGGCCGTCCCTGACTGCTCTCATTACTATCTGGCTGCTGTTGTGGCATGTTTTCTGGACTGGCATCAATCTCCTGTTACCAAACTCTGGGTTGTCCTTGAGGGCTCTTTGAGCTCATTGCTTCTTATCTCCCTTCCGTGGCTCCATAGACGCCATTGGTCGGGCAGATCTGTATTAGAGCTTCCGTTTATAGCATAGCAAGTAGTTGGTGTGTGTGATGATTCTGCTTAAATATGGCTATAACGCAAAGCTGTATTTTGGTCTCTGGGTAGTGTACCTGCATTTAATCATAAGGTGCGCAGCTATAAGCCTAGGTGTATATTGGCAGTAGTAGCAACGTTGTAACAATGGGGCTTTGTATCCATCCCAGCAGGGCTCCATTGTATTCCTACACAGCTCTGAGTGATCAAAGAAACCTGCATTGTCCATTCTGCACTGTAGATCAGATATGGCTGATAACATTGTATCATTTCACTTGGTCCCAGCTCTTTACAAAAGATCTGGACTTGAGTGCATTATTCAATCAGACTTGCTGCCGCCGATGACCTCATTCTGGGAGGTGGCATAAAGGGTATAAAAGATGAGGTAAAAGGTCTGTGGGAAGAGATTATGCTATGGAGATTGGGCTGAGACTACAAGAGTTTACTGAGAGACTATGATAAATACATGCAGGCTGGATTATTGTATTAATGCCACATGCTAACAAGCCTCCACTGGTTACTCACACATACCAGAACATGTGTGAGTGTTGGACTATAGAGCCACATCAAGGATATGTGTGGTAAAGTAATTATTTAAATTTTATGCCCTTTTATTTCATTGCACTGTATCTTGTAACTAGTAACTGTTAATGCTTGCATACATCTGCATATCTGTTCTGAACTGTGTGTGTTAGATGTTAATACCGACCCATTTAGGAGTTAATAAATATATAAAATTTAGAAAGCTTGTCTTGTATTTATCTTGTGGACTCGGCACTCACTGGCGGTGAGTGTGGTTTATATGAAAGAAGACTCAGGTGTGAGCCAAAGCGGGTTTGGCGCACTGAGGATCTTTCACAGTGTGTGTCGCTCATACCGCACTATGACTCGACTCTTCACCAACGATGGCCTGATGACTCCCATCTCAGGCAACACAGACTTCCCAGTGGCCTTACACTCCACCTTTCTGACCTGCACTATTTCCCAGCCCCCTCTTATATTTCTCAAAGTTCTAACCCCTACTGTCTTGCTCCCTTACTGGGAGCTTGTGCCACCGGAACATAGGTCCCAACCCACACATTGGCAGTACCTCCAACTACATTACTTCTACTTCTCCCTGAAGACAGCAAATAATCTACCTCTCTACCCATTTGAGTGCTTATACTTGAACCCCACAATGCCTCCACATCCGATATCCTTCATCAATAACCTGTTAGTGGCTGACAAAGATTCCCCTCTTCCTCTCCTGCCATAAATTCCCTATTTCTTGTAAGGCACAGGAAACCAACTTCAAAATCCTCTCCAGATGGTACAGAGTCCCCTCTGTCCTCCACGCCAGGCATTTTCCCATCGACCCCTGATCTCTGCTGGTATTGCTCCTCAGGACGGGGTACGATGCTGCCTGTCTGGTGGAACTGCCCCACTCTCCTCCCATTTTGGCATGAAGTTCGCAGAGTCATCAGGGAAGTTACTGGGGTGATACTAGAGAATGAATCAGCCCCTCTCCTCCTCTCAATCTTTTCTCACAAGATTCAGAAACATGTTTGCAAATTCGTCGGCTTTATGTTGATAGTGGCCAGGTCAGTAATCCCCTGTTGACGGAAGACCAATACTCCCCCATCCATGTCAGACTGGCTCCAGGAGATCCTGCACATTCGGGGATGGAAGACCTGGTTGCGGCTCTTAGATCAGATGACAGTGCCCACCAGAAAGTGTGGCAACTATGGAATGTCTTCTATTTCTCTCCCTCTTTTCAGACCTCCTTTGATATTCCTTCTACTAGGACCTCTTCCTCACCTTAATGCTCTCTCCTTTCCCCTATATACTTTATAATGGTTATACTGTTCTAATGTTATTGTTATATATATTATACTTATTGCTCTGCTGCGTCAGGAGTGCTCTCCCGCCCCCTCCTCCCCCATTTTTACCTTCATCTCCCCTGGACTCTCCTTGTGTTGGCTCCCCGAACATTCCTAAAACTACCCCTCTCCCCTCCTGGCCAGATCTTCCACTGACAGTTTTTCTGAAAAACTTAATAAAAATTTTCTAATGGAAAGAATTATATGAACTACATCATCACCCAAGTATATCATGTAAGTATATTATGCACATACTTCTATAGGACCTGCTCTATTTTCATCGGAATGAAATGGACCCTCGGATGTCTCCTCAGATCGGACGCGTGCATAAAGCCTTAAAGGGGTTGTCCCATTATGGACACTTATCCCCCTATCCACTGGACAAGTGATAAGAATCCGATAGCCCTGACCCCTGGTGAAAAATTGAACATTGAGAGCAACCTGGAGGGGGTCATGAAACTGTGGGGGCAACTCTAGAGGGAGGTTATAATATAATGTCTGAGGGGCCACGAGGACGTGGGACAGGTTAATGTCTGAGGGGCCACGAGGGGCAGGTTAAAGTGTGATGCATGCAGGGACATTTGACTGTGTGATGGGCCTCTGAGGGGCATTATATTACAGTATATGGGGCCACCAACGTGTTAAACCTGCCTTGACTGGGGGACTTGATGATCGGGCCTTCAGTGATCAGACACTTATCCCCTGTCCTGTGGATAGGGTATACTGTAAGAGTCCATAACAGGACCACCTTTTTAAGGACTCGTGCTCACAGGGAAGCCCAGTGCATGAAGCAATACAGCAGTGCCCAGAGGCCCTACAGCATCCCAGTAGTGAGCTGGACAGACTCCATGTGCTGCCATACAAGATCTTTTGGACAGAGTATGTGAAGTATGTACAGAGATATTCTCCCCTGGAAACAATGCTTATACTTTAAAAATCAGTGACAGATACTCTATAAACAGAGTTTTGGTCCTCA
Source organism: Leptodactylus fallax (assembly GCA_947044405.1). NCBI lineage: Eukaryota > Metazoa > Chordata > Amphibia > Anura > Leptodactylidae > Leptodactylus > Leptodactylus fallax. The sequence continues at coordinate 354,699 of CAMRHE010000405.1, read as the reverse complement.
TAGGGGTCATTCCATGACATACCAAGCATATTTTTCAACACATCAGATATGGACTTATTATATATAGCAGCCGCTCCTTGTGCTGATGCATACTGTATATCCTTTACTATGTAATCTAGGCATATTTTCCTTTCATTATAAATTACCCATTAATCCCATTATTCACCAACCCGTAATTATAGTAACACCTCTTAAAGGGGGTTTAACACATAAACAACATTTATCATCTCTTCATGGGATAGGTAATAAATGTTCTTTATGGGAAATCCCTTTAAATTGTTATAGTAAATGTCTATGGAATTATCATTCATTTTTTAATACATGTCCGACTATGACAAATGTGTGTTGTATTTATTTATCTAGGCAGTTTTATATTATTTTACATGTCATATTTCACATATAATAGGTTATATGGTGGTGAATCACAGCAATGATTTCTCTCCTACTGCTTTGGGGAATTATAAATGATGGTACGTAGCAGTATTATTACTCATTCTGTGTGTGTTTTATCACTTCTGTGACTCCTCAGTATTCCACTGTACTTACAACAATATTGTTTTAGAGTAGAGTAAAAAATACACTCATTGGTAAAATAATACAGACCCCAATCAGATAGGAATGTCAGATTGCTGTAAAACTCGGCATGCAGTGATGTCTCAGGCAGATATAAATGATTACAGGTGTGATCAGATAGGACACTGAAGAGGTTGCTTTTCCCACTGTCCTATAAAAAGGATCTCAAGGGCTACTTTTGGGTAGTGTACCTCTTGGTGAGAGATTATTGACTGCTAGACAAGCGTCTATGATGCACTCAAAGACATTCTGCCCAGTTGACAGAAGTTTGAGAGGGGATGTATTATTGGACTGGATTGTTTCGACGAATTGCCCACCATCTGGGTGGATCTGACTTAGCTGTTAGGAGGTATTGGGAGCACTAGTTACATGAGGGCATGCTCTCACGGTGAACTGGCTCTGGATGGCACAGATAGATCTCCAGTAGAAAACATTGTTTGATTCACCAACTAGCATGAGTAGCAGCCACAGTTTCCTTGTCCACCATCCATACACAGGTGGCCCCTTTCATTTCACACCCCCCGTCTTTGCCATTTCCAGGTGCTTAGAAGAAAGTGATTTTATATCACAGTGCCCATTATGTGTCCTGCCATTGACAGCCAACCACGGTCAGATTCATCTACAGTTGAGTTTTGAATGAGAAACCTGGACTGCCGGGAACTGGAACTGTATTGGCTTTAGCAATGAATCTAAGTTGTGTTTGGGATCCACCAATAGTCAGGTTTGAGTATGGAGGATTCATGGTTAAGGTTTCATTCCTTCTCTTGCTCTTGAGCGAAACACTGCCCCAGCTATTTATCAAATCTGAAGAGCCATCACATGCGACAGTCGTCACCATTAGTAGTGATAAAAGGGACACTAACAGCTCAGCAATATGTGCAGGACACCCTGAGAACATATTAGTTGCCTTTCATGACAGGGCTTCCAACTGGCAATATTAATCTGTTAGATCATTTCTATTGTCAAGATATTCAAAGACTAAGTTAGTAGGCATGTAATTGCAAAAATCAAAATGAGTCTAGGTTCACATCTGCGCTGGTCTCTCCGCTGTTTGGGTCCGCAGGGGGACCCGAATGATGGAGAGACAGACACTGACTGACCACATTGACTATAATGTGGTCAGCCGGGTGTCTGTTGGGTGTCGGCCGTTTCAAAACTGAAACCAGGTGAAGACCAAAATCCTATGTGCAGGATTTTTCTCTCCACCGATTTTTGATGGTTTCTGTAGCGGAGTCACTAACAACACAGATGTGAACTTAGTCTAAATTACCCTATTGTCACGTTTCTTCAACCCAGGTCAGGAGGGTCCTCATAGGCGAAACTTTCAGCCCAAACGCAAAATCTGTAGCAGCACCCTCAACTTCATTCATAGTACTGGTTTCATTCTTCATATATAATATTGAGGCAGAGGGAACTTTTGGGCCCCCTCAGACTCCAGGGTGCAAACACAACCTCTAGTTAACCGCTGAGGGTCTTTCATACTAATTCTCCACTTCACGGAGAGGTGCAGCATTGAACCTAAGGCCAGAAGTTGTCCATGATTAGCCGCTTTCTTACATAAACAGCGCCACATCGGTCAACAGTTTGTATGTAGTATGGCAGTTTAGCTCCATTCCTTTTGATAGAGCTGAAGTGCAATAACAAACACAACCCATGAACAGTTGTGGAGTGGGTTCTGGGAAAAAAAAAGCTACATATTTGTCTGATTCTGGACAACACTTGTAATCCATTCCTGGTTGTTAAGGTTAAGGGATATACAAGTCTCTTCAATCAGCATTGACCAACAGCAAGGTCCACATTGACCAACGGCATGGAAAATAGGGGCACAGTGACCAACAACAAGAAAAATTGGGCAGTCTGAAGCTATGGTCAACGGGAGTCAGGCAGATTTTTTTCCTCTAGCAGCTTTCTTCAACTAGAAGAAAAAAAAAAGCATCATGACCTATCTTCAGGTGGATTCTAACTTACAAACCCCATTGAATTTAATGGGGGGCAGAAAAAAAGATGCTATCGTTTGTTTGCAAAATTGAAATGGAGGTGTTTTTTGAGGCACATTTTGAGTTGAATTCTCCCTAAAAATCAGTCTGCAAAAAACTCTGTTTGAATTTACCCTAATAATTCTGATACATCTCAGGAGGTCCCATGTGCCAGAACTAAAATTTACAGCAGTCAGGAGCTTTATCTAGAAAAGTGGCAAGTAGGGTGCAAAAGCAAAAACTTAGATGTGTGCTACTTTTTTCATGCAGCAGAAAACAGGCCTACAAAACATGATAAATCAGCCCTTGTGTCACTTGTAAACTTCTTGTCAGTCAGGTCACTGTCCTGGGAACTGTAAATTATAATGGAAAGGCATTAAAACTTTATACACACATAAAGCTGATAAAATTGTTGGTATGAGAACATTCTTTAATGCAGCACGTGTTGTGATTTTTTTCCAACCTGTTGGATATTTTTGTCCGTCAGTGTATGGCACTTGCCATATTGGGCAGAATCATAGCAATTGTTTTTTATCTCCCTAAACTAGCCCCCTGACCGGCCAGTTTAGTGTTTTTATGTTGATGGTGGTATCATTCTTCTGAGCAATCCCACCATCGATCGATCAGTCACATCACAGCCAATCGCTATGTAACATGTATAGCCAGTTTGAGGCTAAGGCCCCATGTTGCAGAAATGCAACTTTTTTTGTTGCAGATTTTGCTGCATTTTTTGATACAAAGCCAGGAGTGGATTGAGCAGAAGGTAGAAGTATAAGAACTTCCTTTATATTTCCCATTCCTTTTGTAGCCATTCTTGGCTTTGGCTCAAAAACAGCTGCGTTTCTGCAACATGAGGCCTGCAGCGTTTTACAGATATTGTCATCACTCATTGTCCCCTGTAGGGCTCACAGTTTATATTTCCTATCATTATGTCCTTGGAGTGTAGGAGCAAAACCACAAAAACACAGGAAGAACATACAAACTCCATGCAGATGTTGCCCTTAGCTGGATAAGAACCCAGGACCCCAGAACTACAAGGCAACGGTGCTAACCACTGAGCCACTGTGCTGCTCTTTTTGTTTTAAAATGTGCAACTTCACACTAAAAAAAAAAAAAAATTTAATTCACATGACTATAATACACCTATATTGTACAGGCCATATTACAGGTACAAATCCTGCTTCATCTGTTAGTCTAATGACCCGAACTAAAAGCATCATAGTCCCTAGTTTGGGTTATTAGATCTGCTGGTGGGATAGCATTTGTGGCTATAATACGGTGCATACAATAGCCATGTGAAACTGGGGAATCCAAAGTAGCCCTAGTTACAGGGGAAAAGAACCTCTTGTTGGGACATTAGTCGCTGGCTAGGATCCAGCTCTCACATCGATGCCGGTAGCCAACACATGCCAATCTGTCACAGAGTGTGATGTAGCCTGCAAAAGAGAATACAGAATGGGTTAGAATTGGTTACTGTCTTCTCCTCAAAGTCCCTGACTGTCTGACAGCCGAGTATCTGCCCTGATCCTGCTAGATTGCAGGAGTTTTAATCCTGAGACATTTGTACAAAGCTCACAACTAGGCGACATACATGTACAGTGCATGTATTGCGCTTATATCAGAAAGTATGTCAACTATGGTTTCCATACATGGCATATCATTAAAAACAATATATGACAATAACTTTTGTTTTTTACATTGTAAATCAATGGCAGATAACGTATATGTCAGAAGATTTTCCCTGTGTCTGTGCTGGACCTGACACACACACTAAACATAGTGTGAACAGAACCTAATTGATAGAATTTAGGAATGAAACAGCAACTCAAACAGCATATTTGAACAAATACATGTAAAAATGCAAAATGACACCATGTTTAGCAGTCTCATAACTGTATACAGTCCTAGAGCTAAGCTCCAAACCATCCCAGATTCAGCTGGGACAATCCCAAATTTCAGATGATGTCCCGCTGTCCCACGTGGCAGACTGTATGTCCTTTCGATGCAGATAAAGCCTTCAGCTTCCTTCTTCGACTCCAAGCCTCTGTAGTTGCATCATGCCTGCAGGAGAACAGGGCCAAGTGAGTTTTTTTTTTTTTGTACATGAAGGCGCCATTATAATGGGGGGGGGGGCACAAATGGGCATTATACTATGCCAGGGCCACAAGCAGGGTGCATAATAATATGTGGGGGCCACAATGTGACATTATACCGTGTGAAAGCCACATGGAAGGGGAATTACAATGTGTGGGGCAACAAGAGTGACATTATGCTGTGTGTGGGTCAGAATGAGAGGGCATTATACTGTGTTGGTGCCACAAGGGGAAATTATACCATGTGAGAGCCACAAGGAGGCAGCATAATAATGTGTAAGGGCTACAAAGGGACATTATACTGTATGTGGGCCAGAGTGAGAGGGTATTATACTGTGTGGGGGTGACAAGGAGACATTATACCATTTGAGAGCCACAAGTAGGGGACATTATAATGTGTGGTGGCAACAAGAGTGACATTATACTGTGTGCGGGCCACAATGAGGTGGCATTATACTGTGTTGGGGGCCACAATGAGGTGGCATTATACTGTGTTGGGGCCACAAGACGACATTATAAAGGGGGGGGGGTCACAAGGAGCGAACATTTTAATGTGTGGGGGCTGCAAGAAGATATGTGTGTATAATTTTGATTATAGATATGCATATACAAACACACACACACATATATATATAGCTATATATATATATATATATATACATGTAGATGATTCTGAGCTTTTTTTTTGCAACATTTCCCATGTGTTTGTCATAGGGCAGCTTTTATTTCTGTGCTTGTTAGCATATGATGGGGTGTGGGCAGGTTCCTGGTACGGTAGGTAGGCAGGCAGGTGAGGTATTATCAGGGTGAGCCCCAGTCACACTTGACTGTGTAATCCTCCTGTGTCAGTCAGGTGCCTGGTTATTACAGTCAGTCACCTCCAGGAGCCGCCACCACGCCCTGGACGCTGATTGGTCGCCATCTCACCTCAGCGCTCCTTTCTGCATACGGATTGGCTCTGCCGCCCGTCCATCAGTGGGCTCGGCCCGGCGGCAGGTGGATGTGTGTGAAGTTGCTGGCAGAGCATGAGTTGCAGCCGCAGGGACTGTGCGGGCAGAGCGGCACGGGCTGGCATCATGGTGGCATCTCCTCAGGCTGACTAGAGGCGAGGATTTACAAAGGGTTAAGAGTCTCCCCCTGCCACAAACATGAGCAGTAACTCCGGCCGGGGCAGGCTGGATCTCAGCTTCCTAGAGGAGGAAGAAGCCAGCCGGATCCTGGAGGTGCTGGAGAGGGACGAGCAGCTGAGGAGGACGGAGAAGGAGAGGCTCAGGTGAGGGCGATGCTGCACCCTAGGGTAAAGATGCAATACCTAGCAATGATAATCTGGGGAGGGGGCGCCATGGCGTCTGTGGACACTTGTGTGGCAAGTGATGCAGAGAATGTGCGCACCTGCTGAATACATCTTAATGGGCATGCAATGCAAAGAAAAAGATAACCTTGCCATTATTTTTTGCATTTTTTTTTTTTTTAAGGCTAGGGCTACATGGCGACGTGTCACTTGAAATAAAAAGTTGCACAACTAAAACTTTTTTAGAGCTGTGAACTGGCAAAGCACAAGCAAGTCACAGACATGCAACTACCATCGAAGCCCCGGGCATGCGACCTGTGACCTCAAGTCAACAGATATGGACTTTCTGCGTCTGTCTTGTCACATATTGCCGTAGAGATACTCTGAAATTTTTGACGTGTGACACATATTGCCATGTAGTCCGCCACCGTTGTCCTTTCATTCATGTTCTGTACCTTTGCCGTAACTGCTACGGCCAATGGTGGCCTCAGTGGTGGCTGGAAAGGACCCCGTGATGTCACTCACATTCGTCAAGAGCGCACCTTGCCTTCACCGCCAGAAGTCCTGCACCACTCGTGAACACTGAGGCCAATCGGTGCTCTCAGTGGCCACAGGAAGTGACCCAGTGACGTCACCGGATCCTTTCCAGCCACCACTGAGGCCACTGAATGACCTCAGCAGTCACGTGCGGTCTTGATTGACCCTGAGCAGTGACAGTTCACTAGAATTGGGTAGTAAAACTGGCCGATTGCTGGAGAACAGTGGAGGTAGAAAAACATAGTAACAGCATCAATGTAGGGGCTATGAAGGTATGTGAGGATGTGACGGATCTTCTTTAATAGTAAGCTTCCACAAAATAGGCAAAATTACCAGATTGTTGGAGTTCAACTGCTGGGACAGAATAACAAGGGTCTTGCGTCTTCCCAGTTTAATAAGAGGTGGTCACGCAGGTTCACTGCTGCCCGATTTATCACTAAGGCACTGCTGAAAGTGTATAGAAGAAATGCAGGCTCTTGTCATATGGACATGGGCTTTAACCACACGGTTACAGGTTACGCCTGTGTGACTGCATAGGAAGTGCTCATGCTGACCTGCAGAGGCTGATCCCAGTGATCCTCATAGAGACATACAGGCAGGTGTCCAGCAAGACAGGGGCCGCTAGTTGGCCCAAGGATTGTGCAGCCCTGCTCCTCTACTGTGAAGCCATGGGTCACTCACTATAGGACAACCTTATAAACACACAGAGGATTTGAGTTTTTAAAGGGAATTTCAGCCAACCCATCTTTCATAAATGGCCTGTATAAGATTCTCATGGCGATGTAGTGGGTAATAGTGTTCAGAAGCCTGGTTTGCTATTTAGGGCACCTTGTGGCCTTATTGGCCGTGTGGTCAGTCACATTTCTGGGTTATAAAATATCCCATTCACTTGTACCGCTGACTGTATTTTCGTAGATTCTCCCAGGATTTAGCAGAGTTGGCCCCTTAGGTGCGTGAACATGTACTGGTCCGGGAGCAAACGGCACGGATGGTAGATGGATGGACCTATACATTTCAATGAATAATCCCAGACCACAAAATGGACAGGAATAAGACCTGGCCTAAGTTTTACCTCCTGGTGCATGGACCTATAATAACACACAGTCGTGTGTGGGGCCATAGAAATTTCTCGGACAGAAATCTCAGTATGTGAACATGACGGTCAGGGAAGAGTGCCTTCTGAGGTGCAGCTTATACCGTACATTTTGGATGGTGCCTCCAGCAAGAATATCACATTTCAATGCGGTTCTATAGAAAAACACTTAACGTAGAGATTTTACATAGATAAGAATGAGAATTGTAAAAATCTTTAATCTTGCAGTCTTGACACTGGAAAAAAAGTCTTCTCGGTCTCCCTGCAAAATATATATAAGTATTGGCTATTCTTCCCAAAATCTCTGTAGAGCCCACAGTTCTATATGTCGGTCCTGTGTACCTAAGGTGACGCTGTGCAGACGTGCCCTGTGTGTCGGGAGATCCCTGCTCTTTCACCCGGTAGTAACCAGGCCAAGTATGGGACAAGTGAATTATCCGGTTACCATGTCACATCCAAGAGTCACCGGTTTATTTGGCTTCCGTCCTAATAATTACCCAGGGACGATGGCACGTGAAGTGTTACCGTAATAAGTGAGACATAAGCCCAAGGTTAATAGGGCAATATGTTTAATAGTAAACCATCTGGACATGGGAGTATTAACTATGTGTGCGCTAGTGATGTCTATAAACAAGTTACTGAAGGTATACAGTATAGCCACATAGGCTGAAACCTGGAAATTCATGTGCTGCCCCCAACCCCGTAACACGGTCCATGTGAGTCCAGGAAGCTCAGATATAGGGAGATTATTGCTGGTTTGTTGCACAGAAGAGCACATAGTACAGAGCAGCAGGGAATTCAGTGTGCCGCCATATGGTGCTCTGTAAAACACTGGATGTCGAAGATAGAAGCAATAGGGAAGTCTACGGGGCCGTTCACATCACGTTTTCAACATCAGTTTTACAGATACAACAAACTGACACTAAACATCGATGGAAACTAATGACCATCCGTCTATATAGGGTCAGTGTTAAATAAAAGCAGATCAGTTTTCTGTAGGACATGCCACACTTTTGTTTCCCTCAAAAAAATGGACATAAACTCTAGCTAGGGTGTAGGTACTGCAGCGCTGCTCCATAGACTTCAATGCAGTACTTACATCCGCCTGTACAGTTTGTATGGTGAGTGAGCAGTGTGACTCGCGGTATGTAGTCTCGGTACAGCTGATCTGCAGGGGTCACGTGTGTCAGACCCTCACAGATTTAATATTAATGGCCTATCCTAAGGATAGACCATCGATAGTTAAAACTGAGTAAGTTTTTTTGGGCAATCCTTGGGATAGGCCATTAAATATGTGATCAGTATGGGGCTGATCGATGGCCTCCTGCACCACTTGGCTGTACGAGGCCGCTTCCAGCGCCCGTACTATACATCCTAAAAACTCCTTTTGAGATGTTCTACATCTGTTGCACATTGCATGTTAAACCTAATGCACACGACCGAGTGTGCAGGCCGAGGCTCTCCCGAGGGGGCGTCTGCTGATTATAGAGCAGGTCCTATCATACACCGTGTCATCGGAACAGATCGGAAGCCCCCATAGAGGTAAGTACAGCATGGAAGGCACATGGATGACACTCGGATGTTACTCAGAGTTCATTCTGCTGCAAAATTAGTCCCACCTTGGAAAGCACACTCGGCCGTGTGCATAGGGCTCATAGATGTAGGCTCCACATTCATACGTCCTGGGTACAGATCTACTGCAAAAAAATGGACCACCTACATAGGCACCTGGTATTAGATGATAACGGCTAATTGGGGAAGGGGGATTGCAGCATGTAGGGGCTTATCACGGACAGCAATGATCCTACTTTATTTTTGGATCTAGTAATGTCCTTGGATGATTCATTTTTCACACATGTAAAAAAACATGTATTTTACCATGTGCTTTACTGTACTTTACAACATCTCTGGGTCCGTGAATAATGGCATCCATGTGCTGTTCATGATTTTCAGGGACCCATAGACTAGAATGGAGCTCCGTGATCCACAAAACAGACCAAAATAGTGCAAGCCTCTGTTCTTTATCAGCAGACTGTTGATCTATGCAAAGAGAATGGACGTCGGCATGTGTCTATTAAAATCAGTGGGTGCACATGCAGTCCGTGAGTTACATGGACATCACACGTCCTAAATAATCCCTGTTGCACATAAAATCCATATGTGTCCAATTTGCATGCCTCAAAGTCAGAGCTTAAAGGGGTTGTCCAGTAACAACTTCCTCCTTGCATTTTTTCAAGCTGGACCCGGAGGTTCCATTCTGGTTCCAACCCCCGGGTCACATGATTAGAATCGGCTCTATCCCCGTGTAGCTCTGCCCCCCCATGTCCTGTTTTTACAGGGGTATGTTAGGCTATAGTAAAACCAGGCCCCATAGCATAGGTAACTACCAGGGAAAACTGGAAAGTAAGGATGGGGCGGAGCTACCCAGGGGATTGGGCTGATTTCGATCATGTGACCTGGGGTCACAACCAGCCCAGAATCCCCTAGTCCATATTGAACAAAGTAAACTAAATGAAAGCCCCTGGACAACTTCCTTAAAGAGAATCTGTCAGGTCGATTTGGGACACTAAACCACCCACAGTTCTTTATAGACCTGGGGATTTTGGGGCCCAAATTGCCCTGTTGTAAATCCATCCGTGCCCGCATTTAAAAAAAAGAAATAAATAAACCTTTATACTTACTTAGAGATGAGTCTCATCGGACTGTTCCTGGCACCTGCGCAGTTCTTCAGTGAAGCTGAGGACGTACACCCCGGCTTCACTGCGCAAGCGCCGGAGGTACGGGCGTATACACTGAAGCTGAGGTGTATTCCTCTGGCTTCAGTGGAGATCTGCCGTGATGCGGGGAGTACAGCGGCAGGGGGAGTATAAAGGGTTTTTATTTTATTATCTAGTGCGAGAGTTCGCTTGCTGTGCCTAAGAAGTGAGACCTTCTCTGCCATGTCCATCACACAACGATGGGCATGATTAAAGCTCTGACGTTGTCACTGTTTACTGCTACGGAACCTCCCCAATGACTAAATGGAGTAACTAGCATATTGAATAACTTATGTATTTATTTTTTTAATGCTAATCCTTTATTACTTAATTCTGACAATAGTATGACTGGGAAGCTGTTAAAAAGCACGCTGGCCGGGTGGTGGAGGCTGACAGGATAAAATACAGGTGACAGGTTCCCTTTAAATGCTTTGGAGCAATATAAGTCAGTCTTTTTCAGTGGTGACATAGAGGCCGGGCCGCTTCAACCATAGGGCAAATGGAGCATCCACATCGGGCGGGCCCTATGGTAGTGGGGGGGCCTCCTTAGCCGGTTTGGGTAAAGCGGGACAGCTCCGTATTATGGGTGCTATTTTGCTGTTTCGGGCGGCAGATAGTGATTTTAACTTTGTGTGTGTGTCCTTAGTACACCAAGTTGAATACAATAGTGGAGCACGGATCCGTGGGAACGGGGTTAGGTGAGTATTCTTTTTTTTTTTTTTTTTTAAATAAATAAATAAATCATGTGCAACATTGGTGACTAAGGGGGCCTTATGTGGGGCTAGTTAAGGGAAAATTAAATAGTGTGTGGGGGGCCCATGTACAAAAAGTTTGAACGCGGCCGCCTAATCTATTACAATGGCCCTGCATAGAGGGCAGTCTTCTCCATGTTGCCGCAGCATTGTATTACTTTGGTGTCTGATATATATATTTTTAGATTGCAGTCAGTGTTATTTTAGTGACTTACTATATTATATTATGTTATGTTAATGTCAGGGTAATTATTAGGTGCATTCATAGCTGTTCCATTAGATGTACGTGTCCCAACCGGAGGTTTATAAAACTGTGATGCATTTTGTTTCCTGTTTGTGTTAAGGCCGATTAATCTCTTTAATTTCTAGTTCCAGATTGTAGGAATTCACATTTCTATAATTTTATAGATGCATTTATGGGACACAGCCAGGTCCTTAACTACAGATGTTTATTGAAGTAATTACATAGGAAACTGTGCAGGGAGGATTATGATATTTTAGGAGTGAAGGAGGGAATTTACCCCTTAGCCACTTCTGTCGTACATGTACATATAATGCAGGCTCATGGTGTGCCCTCCTGCTGAAAATCTAAGAGATCAGCTGTGATCCAAGAGGGAAACTGGCATTGTGTTCAATTTCCCTGCAGCGCCCCCAGAGGAAGAATTAAGTATTATACAGTTCTCATTGAAATACACAGGCTATGAGTTTAAAGGAATTTCACAAGATCCATAGGAGAAGGTGGGTCCAATTTTCCCCATTTAAATGGTATGATGGTCACATGTGTGCCCTGTCATTCGATTTAATGGGGGAGATATATAAAGAACAGTCTTCATATCTCCTGTATTGGCGGTGGGTGCGCTCCTCCTCATAAATTACATGCACCCTCTGCAGGGCTGGCCACCTTCACTGAAATCTACATCAGCTCATGGCCCACATAGATTACAGGTATCATTTATGATCATAGACCTGGCAAGGCTGGTGGTCCTTCAGCACCATCACACCTCCTTTTAGGAAAGTGGTGAGGGCTGCATAAAAGAATAAAAAAAAAAAAAAAAAACTAACTACAGATTTTTCTGCAAAAACCCAACTGTAGAAATGTCACTTTCTCATACCTTGTATGCCAGAAAACATAAAAGGCATAGTAAAAACAAGACTTATATTAAATCTCCCCTATGTCTATGGGACTGAAGGACTTCGGTAACACAGTGCTCGGCCATCTCTTTGAATGGAGTAGCACCACACGTGTATAACTGACATAAATTCTTGGGCTCACCGGGGGTCCTAACAGTTGTACCCCCCCCCCCACAGACACTTATTGGATAGGTGATAAGTGCTGATCTTGAGAAACCCCTTTAATGTAAGTATGTGCCAAGTCCTCCAAAGTGAATTCAGTGGGGTAGATTTATTATACCTTGTACACCAGTTTTCTGGTGTACAAGGCCTAAAAAGTCACAAATTTTTGGGCAAAAAAAATTTTGACTTTTTGTTTTCTGCACTGCCCTGTCCTAAATAGGTGGTGTGGTGAGGGTGTGCAGGGGGCGGGGCACTGGCACCACCAGATTTTTTATTATTTAGGACATAAATCTGGTGTAAATGAGCTGGCATACATTTCCATCCAGGCGTACAGCCCGGCAGAGGGGGGCTCCTCATTTATCAGGAGGAGGGTGCCTCGTTAACAATGCCAGTCTTCATATATCTGCTCTAGTATCCACAAATTTAGTATTAGGGCTTGTTCAGACTGAAAAATCACATGTTGATTTGGAAGAAAATGCATGGCCAAATTTGCGCTGCTGCTGGTCTGCCAGATTATGAGACCCACTGAATAGGACTTATTAGCTGTGGTGTAACAAAAGTCTTGTGGGCCCCGGTGCAAACTTTTGTCCGGGGCTCCTACCCCTTCTCTACAGCAAATTCTTGACCGTGACGGTTACGGGTGCTGCTGCGGTGTCTCAGATACTTGAAAGGGATACAGCTGTAGTACCGACAACTGCAGTTATCAAGAATATGATGAGCAGCGCCCGGCATATAAAAACAATACTGGAAGTTGTGTGCTTTGGGAAACAGCTGATCTGTAGGGTCCTAACAGTCTAAGAGATATAAGAGATCAGTGGGGGTCCAACACCTGGGACCCCTACTGATCAATTCTTTAAAGTTACTGTGGTGCTTTTGTGAGCGCAGTGACTCCTTCCCTATTTATATTGCACAGCATCAGTTTTATAATCTCCAAACAATGTTATTACAACCTGTAATAATAGTGCACAGCTGCTATAAAACAGATGGTGTGTGATGTGAATAGTGAAGGGGCCCCACACAGTATTATATGCTCCACAGTGGCCCCCACACAGTATTTTATGCTCAGCAGTGGTCACCACCCAGTATTATGTGCTCCACAGTGGCCCCCGTCCAGTATTATATGCTCCACACTGGCCCCCACCCAGTATTATCTGCTCCACAGTGGCCCCTACGCAGTATTATATGCTCCCAACATCCCCGCTCTGCTCCGGTGCTATTGTTATACCCTGGGGTCTCCTCAGACCCTAGAGTATAATAATCAGAAGCCCAGGGAAGGTAAATAAAAATAACACACTGATACTCACCTTGCCTCACCTTTCCTGGTCATCCTGGCTCAGTCAAACTGTCTTCAGCATCTTCGGCCATCTTCAGACATCCCTCCTGAGGCCTGTGATTGGTCCTCATCGGTCACGTGGGGGCGCACTGACGTCATTACGCTGCTGCGCCCCATTTAACCACTAGGGCCTAATCACAGGCCTCAGTCTCATGACGGAACCTTACCCTGCTGGGCCCGGTCATGGTTGCACCCCCTGCGACTGGGATCGTTACGCCACTGCTTATTAGAATTTGGCTACACACATGGAAACTACCTCAAGAATTGACAAATGTCAAATGCCACAATGCAGATAATACATCCTGGTGTGGCAGAAACTGAGTTGTACTTTAGGGCAAACAGTAGGAGGCAGAACACACTTTTGTCAAGCAGATAGCAATGCAGAATACTCAACAAAATTTGCAGTGTGAGCATGGCACATCAACTACCTGTACCGAAGGTTTTTGGTCAAGACTCTGATATTTAATTATATATACAGTACAGACCAAAAGTTTGGACACACCTTCTCATTCCAAGAGTTTTCTGTATTTTCATGACTATAAAAATTGTAGATTCACACTGAAGGCATCAAAACTATGAATTAACACGTGGAATTATATACTTAACAAAAAAGTGTGAAACAACTGAAAATATGTCTTATATTCTAGGTTCTTCAAAGTAGCCACCTTTTGCTTTGATTACTGCTTGCACACTGTTGGCATTCTCTTGATGAGCTTCAAGAGGTAGTCACCTGAAATGGTTTTCACTTCACAGGTGTGCCCTGTCAGGTTTAATAAGTGGGATTTCTTGCCTTATAAATAGTGTTGGGACCATCAGTTGTGTTGTTCAGAAGTCAGGTGGATACACAGCTGATAGTCCTACTGAATGGAGTGTTAGAATTTGTATTATGGCAAGAAAAAAGCAGCTAAGTAAAGAAAAATGAGTGGCTATCATTACTTTAAAAAATGAAGGTCAGTCAGTCCGAAAAATTGGGAAAACTTTGAAAGTGTCCCGAAGTGCAGTGGCCAAAACCATCAAGCGCTACAAAGAAACTGGCTCACATGAGGACCACCCCAGGAAAGGAAGACCAAGAGTCACCTCTGCTGCGGAGGATAAGTTCATCCGAGTCACCATCCTCAGAAATCGCAGGTTAACAGCAGCTCAGATTAGAGACCAGGTCAATGCCACACAGAGAGTTCTATCAGCAGACACATCTCTACAACAACTGTTAAGAGGAGACTGTGTGCAGCAGGCCTTCATGGTAGTTTAGTTGGACCATCATTTATTTTTGAACAGGACAATGACCCCAAACACACCTCTAGACTGTGTAAGGGCTATTTGACCAAGGAGAGTGATGGGGTGCTACGCCAGATGACCTGGCCTCCACAGTCACCAGACCTGAACCCAATCGAGATGGTTTGGGGTGAGCTGGACCGCAGAGTGAAGGCAAAAGGGCCAACAAGTGCTAAGCATCTCTGGGAACTCCTTCAAGACTGTTGGAAGACCATTTCAGGTGACTAACTCTTGAAGCTCATCAAGAGAATGCCAAGAGTGTGCAAAGCAGTAATCAAAGCAAAAGGTGGCTACTTTGAAGAACCTAGAATATAAGACATATTTTCAGTTGTTTCACACTTTTTTGTTAAGTATATAATTCCACATGTGTTAATTCATAGTTTTGATGCCTTCAGTGTTAATCTACAATTTTTATAGTCATGAAAATACAGAAAACTCTTGGAATGAGAAGGTGTGTCCAAACTTTTGGTCTGTACTGTATATATATCTACAGTATATACTGTATGTGTGTATATAATCATCATTATTATTATTTTTTTTTAGAAAAAACAAGGGTCTATAATTCAGGTTTGTGGGTTCAGTAGACCAAACCACCGACTTCTGCTTGACCTCTGACTCCTTCATAAACGGCTGACGGCCCTGGTCAGTCAGAGTGAATGTCCTCAAATTCACAAAAAAGGCCAGTGACTCCTATCAAAGCAAATTAATTAACTATACAATATTAGTGAATGTATAATATAATTATTTATTTTATTTTTAAGCCAGAGTTTATAACTTTTTTTTTTTTTTTTTTTTTTTTCTGACTCTGCCCAAAACTGACTGACTTCGATCCCACAGCAAGTTTTTTTCAGAGGGATCTGGAAGATCTTGTTGGTTCTTATATATCATGGATTGAAACCCTTGACCTGCCCGTCTAGGATATGATCTCACATTTCTATTCACACACTAGGAGACAACATTGGTCATCCACAAAATACAATTCCACAACATATGTAATAATGGAGCATTGTGTAAAAGTTCTATACGTCTTTATACCTAACAGCCTCGCAGATGGATAAGTTAGGGTTACCTGAATGAAACAGAGTTTTCGCCTTTTGGCTCTGTTGCTGAGCTATCGCTGTTTTTGTCAATATGCAAATGAGCTCTTTGGAGTAAAGAGGGCGTTGTCATTGCGCCAAAGAAGTAAGTGGAAACGCCCTCATTGCACCATAGAGCTCATTTGCATATTGATAAAAAAAATGAAATCTCTCAGCAATGGGGGCACCGATTTACAGAGTGAACAGAGGTGTAACTTGAATCTAAGGGGCTCCAGTGCAAAATCTATAACAGGGTCCCCACTTACAATACGCTGTCTATAATACTATAGTACTTGTGTGTTCATATGTTGTGGCGAGGCCTTTGGGCTAAGCAATTAATCCAAAAAAAATTCTCAAACGTCAACCAGGATAACCAACATGATTTTATTCACATCGGTTATTTTGATTTGGTTATTACAACATTTGTGAGGTTCTACTTGCAGTGTCGTTTGGACCAAATATGTCCAAACTGAAAGTGCTATTATACTCTGGGGTCTCTTCAGACCCCAAAGTATAATAAGTGGAGGCCCTGGGAAGGTAAGGGACCCTGTGATTGGTCCTCAACGGTCACATGGCATCGTAACGCTTGCGTCTGTGCATCACAACACCATGTGACCGCTAAGGCCCAATCACATGCTTCAGCAGTCCCTGACATCAGACAGAAGCGCCAGACACAGCAGGGAGTTGTGCCGGAGCCCAGGAGAGGTGAGTTACACTATTTTTAATGTGGGGCCTTAGACCCAGAGTATAATAGCAGTTTTGGTTCAGACTTGTTCAGTCCGAACAAAACACCTGGGCCAACCTTGCGAGACTGATCATGCGAGGTTCGCCCAACACATATTCATACTTTGAAAGGGGCATGACCTAAATAATCGCCATTAATCATAATCGAAGTAAAATGCCTGATTGATTAATTGCGATTTTGATTTAGGTCATAACTGCCCAGTCCTACTTTGGGCCCCCCCGAGGCTCCAGGGCCTGGTAGTGATTGCTACCTCTGCACCCCCTATAGCTACTCCCATGGCAGTGAATGGAGTTTGGGGGGGGGGATACAATCGGGTTTCTTAACTAGCGTGGGTACAGTATATGAAGATCAATTATGTGTAGATCTATTTATACATAGTAATGCAAGTATGCAGGGAAAGAATAAAAACTACATTACAAAGTTACCCTGGTCCTACGGCCCCTGAATTCATGGGATCAGAGGTCAGACGTCTTCCACTCATAAAATGATGGCATATCCTAGCGATATATGTCAGCTCCTAAAGAGACTGGAATAAATGTAGCGATCAATTCTGGCCTGTTCCTATGTCCAGTGAAGCAACAACAAATCCCATCTTTTAGGATGCCATAAAAATAATATGCAGCACGTCCCATGTAAAGAGACGCGCTGCCAGAGACAAGAATAGAAGCTGTATGGCTGGGGAGGGGGAAATGTTCGCAAGAAGCCCTCCCAACAATTGCTGTGTAATAGGAAAGTCAGCGAGTGCCAGGCGAGTTCCTGTATCGTCCATCAGGGCTTATTACAGGGATGTCGTCTGTTCCCATACCAAAACACAGGAAATGCCGGGAAATATCTGCTCAGCCATTTGCTGGCTGTATCCTGAGAGGGGACTGGAGAGCAGCAGGGACCCAGTAAGCGTCGGAACGGGAGAAGTAAAGGTATCTGTTATGCTGAGTCTTTAACCAGTTGTGAGCCTTTTTCTTTTTAATCCGGAGAGAGCGCAGCTTTAGGCTGGGGACACACGGGGAGTAATTGCAGCAAGTTAACCTCGATGAACTCGCCAGTGGTTAACCTTCTGCAATCTAAAAGGATGAGATTGAGTTGTATCCTGGGCCAGATGTATCACTGTCTAACGCTGGATGGTGAATATGGCGCACTTTTAGACTGTTGTGGCCAAAAGTTTTCAGACACAAATTTTGGCTTTCACGTTTGTTGCTTCAGTGTTCTTAGATGTTTTAGTCAGATGTTTCTTGGATACTAAAGTACAATTCTAAGCATTTCAGAAGTTTACACTTTTACTGACATATACAGTATAGACCAAAAGTTTGGACACACCTTCTCATTCCAAGAGTTTTCTGTATTTGCATGACTATAAAAATTGTAGATTCACACTGAAGGCATCAAAACTATGAATTAACACATGTAGAATTATATACTTAACAAAAAAGTGTGAAACAACTGAAAATATGTCTTATATTCTAGGTTCTTCAAAGTAGCCACCTTTTGCTTTGATTACTGCTTTACACACTCTTGGCATTCTCTTGATGAGCTTCAAGAGGTAGTCACCTGAAATGGTTTTCACTTCACAGGTGTGCCCTGTCAGGTTTAATAAGTGGGATTTCTTGCCTTATAAATGGGGTTGGGACCATCAGTTGTGTTGTTCAGAAGTCAGGTGGATACACAGCTGATAGTCCTACTGAATGGAGTGTTAGAATTTGTATTATGGCAAGAAAAAAGCAGCTAAGTAAAGAAAAACGAGTGGCCATCATTACTTTAAGAAATGAAGGTCAGTCAGTCTGAAAAATTGGGAAAACTTTGAAAGTGTCCCGAAGTGCAGTGGCCAAAACCATCAAGCGCTACAAAGAAACTGGCTCACATGAGGACCGCCCCAGGAAAGGAAGACCAAGAGTCACCTCTGCTGCGGAGGATAAGTTCATCCGAGTCACCAGCCTCAGAAATCGCAGGTTAACAGCAGCTCAGATTAGAGACCAGGTCAATGCCACACAGAGTTCTAGCAGCAGACACATCTCTACAACAACTGTTAAGAGGAGACTGTGTGCAGCAGGCCTTCATGGTAAAATAGCTGCTAGGAAACCACTAAGGACAGGAAACAAGCAGAAGAGACTTGTTTGGGCTAAAGAACACAAGGAATGGACATTAGACCTGTGGAAATCTGTGCTTTGGTCTGATGAGTCCAAATTTGAGATCTTTGGTTCCAACCACCGTGTCTTTGTGCGACGCAGAAAAGGTGAACGAATGGACTCTATATGCCTGGTTCCCACCGTGAAGCATGGAGGAGGAGGAGGTGTGATGGTGTGGGGGTGGTTTGCTGGGGACACTGTTGGGGATTTATTCAAAATTGAAGGAATACTGAACCAGCATGGTTACCACAGCATCTTGCAGCGGCATGCTATTCCATCTGGTTTGCGTTTAGTTGGACCATCATTTATTTTTCAACAGGACAATGACCCCAAGCACACCTCCAGACTGTGTAAGGGGTATTTGACCAAGAAGGAGAGTGATGGGGTGCTACGCCAGATGACCTGGCCTCCACAGTCACCAGACCTGAACCCAATCGAGATGGTTTGGGGTGAGCTGGACCGCAGAGTGAAGGCAAAAGGGCCAACAAGTGCTAAGCATCTCTGGGAACTCCTTCAAGACTGTTGGAAGACCATTTCAGGTGACTACCTCTTGAAGCTCATCAAGAGAATGCCAAGAGTGTGCAAAGCAGTAATCAAAGCAAAAGGTGGCTACTTGGAAGAACCTAGAATATAAGACATATTTTCAGTTGTTTCACACTTTTTTGTTAAGTATATAATTCCACATGTGTTAATTCATAGTTTTGATGCCTTCAGTGTGAATCTACAATTTTTATAGTCATGAAAATACAGAAAACTCTTGGAATGAGAAAGTGTGTCCAAACTTTTGGTCTGTACTGTACATCGAGTTGACCCTTATTTTTTAAGACTTCTGTCATTCGCCCTGGCATGCTGGATATCAGCTCCTGGGCCAAATCCTGACTGATGATAACCCATCCTAGCCTGAACAGTGCTTGGGGTTTATCACAATTTTTGTGTTTTTGTTTGCTCATCTACTTCGAGAGAGAACTTTTTGAGGACTGACCGCAGGTTCTCAATGGGATTGAGATCTGGGGAGTTTCCTGGCCATGGACTCAAAATTTCAATGTTTTGTTCACCAAGCCACTTAGTTGGTGCTCCATCGTACATTGTCCATCACCACCAAACATCTCTTGGATGGTTGGGAGAAGTTGCTCTTAGAGGATGTTTAGATCCCATTCTTTATTTTTGGCAGGGTACTTAGGCAAAATAGCCCACTCCCCTGGATGAAAAGCCACCAAAGCACCATGTATGAATGGTCTCTGGATGCGTTACTGTTGGCATGATGCGGGACTCATGGTAGCGCTCATCTTTCCGTCTTTGGACAGTCATTACACCTTTTATTAATTGGCTTAGATTTATGTCAAAAATGCCCCAAAATTTTGGAGTATTTTTTTATGTCGCAACTAAGGCCATGCCCACTTTCTGATAAACCACAACCTTCCCCAAAATGCCATGCCCCTTTTCGTGCAAGTCGTAAATATATCTAAAACCTTTCAGAAATTTGGTGCAAGGCATGTTAGACAATTTTTGTTGCAATTTACAACAAAATTCTGGCACAATTGGCTTTGGTAAATCTCCCCCTGGTGATTTGGTTAGATTCACACAGCTGTGTTTTTGACGGTCCCCATTGAAGTCAGATATCTGGAGTAAAAAATCTGCAAACCTTGGGGTTGTGACTTATTAAATGCCAATTGCAACAATAATTGTCACAATAGGCGTTTTTGCGCCTCCCAAACCACTTTTGTAAAAGTGGACTGAGGGTTGCGGTAGATTTAAGATCATTTACGCCAGATTACTGGCGCAAATGATAAATGAAATCTATGCCAGCTACAAGCTGGTGTATATTTCATTATGGGTGCACAGAACGATGGAGGAACCACCACGTTAATGAAGAGGTGTGCACCTCTTTATAAATGAGCCGACTCTCATGCCAGTGCAGTGTTCAGTACACCGGTCTTCATATATACAGACGTGGACAAAATTGATGGTACCCCTCGTTTAATGAAAGAAAGACCCACAATGGTCACAGAAATAACTTGAATCTGACAAAACTGGAATCTGCCAAACTACATGTTGACAAGCCACAAAGCTTCTGGGAGAATGTCCTATGGACAGATGAGACTATAATCGAAATTTTTGGCAAGGCACATCAGCTCTCTGTTCACAGATGGAAAAATGAAGCATATCTTTTAAAGAATACTGTCCCTACTGTGAAACATGGAGGAGGCTCTGTTATGTTCTGGGGCTGCTTTGCTGCATCTGGCACAGGGTGTCTTGAATCTGTGCAGGGTACAATGAAATCTCAAGACTATCAAGGGATTCTAGAGAGAAATGTGCTGCCCAGTGTCAGAAAGCTTGGTCTCAGTCGCAGGTCATGGGTCTTGCAACAGGATATTGACCCAAAACACACAGCTAAAAACACCCAAGAATGGCTAAGAGGAAAACATTGGACTATTCTGAAGTGGCCTTCTATGAGCCCTGACCTAAATCCTATTGAGCATCTTTGGAAGGAGCTTAAACATATCGTCTGGAAAAGGCACCCTTCAAACCTGAGACAACTGGAGCAGTTTGCTCATGAGGAGTGGCCAAAATACCTGCTGAGAGGTGCAGAAGTCTCAGTGACAGTTACAGGAATCGTTTGATTGCAGGGATTGCCTCAAAAGGTTGTGCAACAAAATATTAAGCTAAGGGAACCATCATTTCTATCCAGGCCTGTTTCATGAGTTTTCTTTTTTTTTTTAAATTCTGTTGAAGCATGGTTGAAAAGCAATGTCTGACTTTCATTTGTTCATTTTCATAGAATTTTTATATATTATTACTTTTGTCAGATTCAAGTTATTTGTGTGTACATGCTGTAATTGGTCTGTTTTTAATGGCTGTCATAGATCAACCCTAATCAACAGATCAGTGGGTTGGGTCAAAAATTAAAGAGCAATTACTTTTTTTTTTTTTTTGTTTTTTTTATGGTCTGTTCAAAACAGATGACAGCCATCAAAAATAGAAATCCAGACACAGAACAGATGCCACACGGATGCAAAATGCCCAGCACAAATGAACTGATATGTCTGTTTTTGACGGCCACAGTCATGTGAATATATCCTGAAAGCTCTTTCAGATTATAATTATTAGACATCATGTTCTGTTGCATTGTTGTAGTGAGAATATAGTGGACTGTTCTGTTTTCCCATTACATTTTTTAACATATAAACTCCTCCATGACATGTGGCCTTCTATAAATCATTAACATTACAGAGTATTTGACATTTTTACTTTTGCTCCTCGATTGGAGCCCTTGGCAAAATGTCATTATATTCTTCTGTTTGTTGCGCATTTTATATTCGGCCTCAAATATTTTTTCAGGGTAAATGTGTGTGCGTGACTGCTTTTTGTTCAAAGGTCTAGAAATTGGCCAGCAAAAACAGTCTTGTGCTTCTTTGAATGAGCCTGTGCACATAGGCCGTGACTATTGCAGTTGAGTCGAAGGGTACAACATGCTTGGCAGCAAACGCAAGGGCCTCATTAGTTTCTTAAAGGGGTTGTGCAGGACTTCAAAAACATGGAAGTGACGTCATAACCGTTGATTCAAAGCTCCAATCAGAGGCAGCCAGTGTCGGAGCTCAGAATCACACACCCTTGTCTACTTTTGCCTGACACCACCCTCCTTGACACTAAGGAGCCTAAATAGTATATCAGTCACCAAAACTAACAGCATTGATTGCTCAGGAACGGTGGGGGCTAGAGAAAAAAATTCCAACTGTGCTAGAATCAGTGGAGCAGCAGCTATTATATGATGTAAAGAGCTGGACTTGTTGGAGGGGGTGAAAGGCCCTCTTTACTACTGGTGGAGGTCTTTAGAGTCCATGAAGTGGAGACTATGCAGAACTACACACGTGGACAAAATTGTTGGTACCCCTTGTTTAATGAAAGAAAAACCCACAATGGTCACAGAAATAACTTGAATCCGACAAAAGTAATAATATATAAAAATTCTATGAAAATGAACAAAGGAAAGTCAGACATTGCTTTTCAACCATGCTGCAACAGAAATTTTTAAAAAAGAAAACTCATGAAACAGGCCTGGACAGAAATGATGGTTCCCTTAAGTTAATATTTAGTTGCACAACCTTTTGAGGCAATCCCTGCAATGAAACGATTCCTGTAACTGTCACTGAGACTTCTGCACCTCTCAGCAGGTATTTTGGCCAGTCCTCATGAGCAAACTGCTCCAGTTGTCTCGGGTTTGAAGGGTGCCTTTTCCAGATGGCATGTTTCAGCTCCTTCCAAAGATGCTCAATAGGATTTAGGTCAGGGCTCATAGACAGCCACTTCAGAATAGTCCAATGTTTTCCTCTTAGCCATTCTTGGGTGTTTTTAGCTGTGTGTTTTGGGTCATTATCCTGTTGCAAGACCCATGACCTGCGACTGAGACCAAGCTTTCTGACACTGGGCAGCACATTTCTCTCTAGAATCCCTTGATAGTCTTGAGATTTCATTGTACCCTGCACAGATTCAAGACACCCTGTGCCAGATGCAGCAAAGCAGCCCCAGAACATAACAGAGCCTCCTCCATGTTTCACAGTAGGGACAGTGTTCTTTTCAAGATATGCTTCATTTTTCCATCTGTGAACATAGAGCTGATGTGCCTTGCCAAAATTTTCGATTTTTTTTTTTTTTGTCTCCTCTGTCCATAGGACATTCTCCCAGAAGCTTTGTGGCTTGTCAGCATGTAGTTTGGCAAATTCCAGTTTTGTCAGATTCAAGTTATTTCTGTGACTATTGTGGGTTTTTCTTTCATTAAACAAGGGGTACCAACAATTTTGTCCACGTGTGTGTGTAACCTCAATAATCAGGTGCCACCTGCCAGTGGTACTTTTCTGCCTCCCATTCACTTCATTAGGAGTTATCAGGTGGAATCCACCTAAGCATCGAACGGAATAGGGATTCTAAGGGTGATTTTTGCTACTGAATAGTATACAGTGGTATACAACGGGACTTCACGTTTAATGCATATATTAGGGGATGTCCTCAGGGCATGTTTCCAACATAAAGCCTACGTTCAATGTGAACATAGCCTTATATGTTTCCTGAATGCAGCCATGTATGTATTTCTTCTCTCTCCACCTCCGTATTATTCCCGAGAGGTCCGTGTCTCCTGGGGCACGCATAATAAAACATATTAGGAAAATATATTACCGCCAATGTTATACAGGGACATCTGAAAAACGATTTTTTTTTTTTTTTTTTTTTTTTGTTATGTATGGAATACCTTAACTGATATATTTACCTGTATTGTCTACCCCACCCAGACGCCAAATATTTTCAGCAATGTACATATGTCCTCAGACCAGTTTTATTATAAATGTATTAAATGTGTTTTTTGACCTGTAAATCTTGCGTAGTCTGGCACTCCCTGTACACTCTTATGCAATGACAGTATTTTTGCTTGGCTAGCAACCATTTACACTTAAAGGGGTAGCCACTTTATATCTATTTTAATCAGTATGCCGTAAATCTCAGTTTATACAATTTAATAATATAGTCTTACGGCATGGCAGTGAGGAACGCTTCTGTAGACGTGAACTACAAAGAGGGACGTTCCTCACCACCCAGCAATGACGCTGAGCTGTAAGGCCGGCTCCTCTGACAGTGTAGCTGAAGCTAACACCACCGATTTCTCTGCCATGGGGGAAGATCAGCGCAAATTAAAGCTATGACGTCATAAGGGTTCCAACCACTTAGGGGAATTTCTTAAGATTGGCGTTTTCTATATCTTTCTAAATAAAGGCCCCAATGGGCTCAAGGCGCATCTGAATTGTCACGCCTCAATAAATCACGCAAGGAATAGAGATCTACGCCAGTACATATATTGTTGGCGTGAGTTATAATAAATAGGTTGAGCTGAGACGTCTCCATACTGGCCCACCCGCTCCACCGACATTCATAGAAAGTGGTAAGTGAGGCGGAGGACAGGGAATGTTGTATATCTTTGGCATAAGAAAGGGCCATGTGCCAGAGATGCACCACATTATCACTCATCTATGCCAAAATACTGGCGTAGATGGGTTAATAAATTCACCCCACTGTCTGTACATGGTCTTACTTTAGGGACTTGGCACACAAGGTCCTGATGCTGACCAGCTTTAATATCTTGCCAGCTGCACATACTAGGTCTTGGTGCTGGCCAGCCGCAGAACATTGCTTCGTGGCTTACAACATCCTTACACTGGCTGGTGTTGGGACCTGTGTGCGGGACCCTAAAGACAAAAGAAGCTGTGAGCGAATAGAGGTAAGTACCTGTTGGTGTAGTCTGAAGTCAGGAATAATTATTTAATTTTGGGGTCTTCTGTCTGAATTATTTATGGTGTTTAGGTTCACACTAGCGTCTCCTCTCCATTGTTCAGGTCGAGGCGGACCACTAAAACAGCAGTAACACATGGAGTCTGACTATAGGCACTATAGGTTTTTTTTTTTCTTTAGAAATCTGTGTTTTAGACGATTTTTAAAGGAAAAGGGGCAAGACTTAGCAGAAAAGGACCTTGACATAGGATGTGCCTTATTATGTCAAAATTAGACAAGACATAGGGGGTAATTATTATCCTTTTGCATAATTAAAGGGGGTTACCCACGAAACAAGTTATGCCCTATCCATAGAATAGGGGATAATCTGCTGATCAGTGGGGGTCTGACCTATTCTGAATCCTGAACACTGCGGGCACTTCAAACAGCTGACCAGCCAGGGGCCCGGGTGCTGTACCACCGCTGATTTTATATTTGACTTCTGGAAAACCCCTTTAATAACATATATATATTTCATCAGGCAGTATTGCTTGGGAATATATGTGTAGATAGATTTGCAGCTTGTACTTAAGCTTTTTTCCTGTCTGCTGCTTGCTGTTTATTCTCAGAACCCTCCTCAGGTGCTTATATATACAGTATACATCTACAGCTGTCGGTGTGTTTTTTTTGTTTTGTTTTGTTTTTTTGTTGTGCCTGGCACGAATGTAGTGCGTGTGTAGACAGGGCCCTTGTTGTACTGAACATAATTATAAGCTCGCATATTGTTTGTTTTATGATAAATGGCAAACAAAATATGTATGCAAAGTCAGGTGGATAAGGAAGCCTGTTCTTCTGCTCAGGATGTACTCATGCTCCAGATCATTGTAATAGGCCCTGTTCACACTTTGCACATATTTTTTTTTTTTTTTTTTTTTATTGTCCTACCTACACTGGGGAATATTTATCAATCCCAATATACCAGTATCTTGCACCTTGCTTACCACATATTTATAACTAACTCCTAACTGGCGTAGAGCTCAGCACATACACACTATTATATCCTACTATTAATTCAGAAGTCACACCCCAGTATTAATTCAGACCCAAAATGTTAGACCCCACTACTAATTCAGACCTACGACCTAATTCAGACCTTGTAAGATGTTAGACCCCACTATTAATTTCGACCCAAGATGTTAGACTCCATTACTAATTCAGACCTAAGATGTTAGACCCCACTACTTAGATTCAAGATGTTAGACCCTACTACATTCGACCCAGATGTTAGACCCCACTACTAATTCACCCAAGATGTAACCCCCACTACTAACAGATCTAAGATGTTAGACCCCACTATTAACTTAGATTCAAGATGTTAGACCCTACTATTCATTTCGACCCAAGATGTTAGACCCCACTACTAATTCTGACCCAAGATGTTAGGACCCCACCACTAATTCTGACCCAAGATGTTAGACCCCACTACTAATTCTGACCCAAGATGTTCCCCACTCTAAGACTCCGGACCAGACCAGACCCCTAAACAAGTCACACTCCAGGACATACCCTACCCTTATTTAATGTTCCTTGCTGTCATCAGTCACAAGAAGATTCCGAATAAATTGATAACTGTATTACCAGATGAAGGGGGCGTCCCTATGGTCTGACACTGTCCAGTCAGTGCTAGATTGTGCATGGACACACCTCTTTGACATGTGGAATGGTAACACCCAGTTGTGTGTTTTTTTTTTTTTTTTTTATAATTGTTAATTTATTTTAACAGAGGAACAGTACATACATAGAATTCTTGCTTCAAGGGATTACAAGCATTCACTAAAACAGACCTGTCAGGATAGGCGGCAGGGTCTCTGTAACTGTGAGCTCGGAGCAGTGTTGTATCAGAAAGGTTGCACAAGGAAGTAAGTACTCTAGGTGGAGCTGTGTAACTACTAAAGTATATAGACTTGTATATACACCTGTGTTTCTCAACCTTTTCAAACTCCGGTCACCCTTGAAAAAAAAAAAAAAATTCCTCGGGGCATCCCTACCAAATAATTTTTGCCAAAATGTTGATTTTGATGGGTTTTTTTTTTAGCACAGCTGAAAGATGTTAAATAAATTAGTTTCACCTGTAAAAAATTAAAATCTCACCAAAAACTGCATCAAAATTGCATGTATACATTCTGATGCAGTTTTACAGTACGTTGCACTAGTTCTACACTATGCTAGATATGCTTCCCACCCTACAACCCTCACATATAAAAAAACATTTTTACCATCGGCATGCCCAGTGGGCCCTAGACAAGTAATAATGCTCCACAGTAGCCCCAGATGAGCAATAATGCTCCCTACTAACGCTGGGGTTATTTTTTTCATTTCTTTGACTGTGTATGTTAGTTTTCGAGGTATGTTTAAAAAAAAATCAATAAAAATTATCTGATCAAAAAAATAATCCTCCCCTGTGGCCCCCGGGCAACTATTAATATCCCCCAGGGCCAGTTATACCATATAAATAAGAAACTGTCTTACCCATCCTTGTTACCCCGAAGCGCTCTCCTGTTCTCTTCCTCTGGTCTCCGTCTCAGTGCAGCAGCTTTTCATAGACTTCATAGACCATTGTCTTCAACTTATGTGTCCTAAAGTTGCAGATAATGTTAAATGATGACATGGCAGCCATTTTCCCACCAGTGAGCGTGGAAATGGCAGATGTACACACTCTTATCTGTGTGTGAAGTAGTTGGTTGCGTACAAAGTTTGCACCAGGCCTTTGGAGCTTAGTAATTTAAAACAGTGGCTCCCAAACTTTCTGAAAGCGAAACCCCTTTTGGGGTGAGACTTTCACTCAGGACCCCCGTACTATCATACTTGGTCCCATTTGAAGTCCACTATAGTTGGCATCTATTATGCTTTTCAGCTGAATATATCTCTGTTTTGCTTATTCTTCCCTTCACATACACCTGTTTAACACACGCAGCTCTGCTACCTCCATGTTCTCCCTCAAACACTGCTCTGCTACATCCACATGTCTTCCCCCACAAACTCAGCTTTGCAACACTCACATTTCCCCCCCCAACAAACTTGGCTCTGCTACATCCACATTTCTTCCTTCCTCAGTTTCAGCTCTACTAAATTCACATTTCTTCCCCACAAACTTGGCTCTGTTATGTCCACATTTTTGCACCATAAACTCAGCTCTGCCACATTCACATTTGTCCCCCCCATACAAACTTGGCTCTACTACATCCACATTTTTTCACCACAAACTCAACTCTGCTACATTCACATTTCTCCGCCAGAAACTTGGCCCTGCTTCATCCATATTTGCCGCAATAGAGGATAATATAATAAATAACCCGCACTACAGTGCACATAATGGTTAATAAAGGTCATATATAATATGTTATGATCAGGAACTGAGTTTTTTCTTTCGAGAATTTCACTGTAAAACTGATTTCTATTACAAAGTTCCCTGCAAGTTTTGCACAGCGGCAGATTCCATCTGTGCAGGGAGATTAATGTCAGAGGAGCGATTGTAATCTGGTAGCGGTAACGTGTGACCTTCAAGAGCTGCAGAAGGAAGTGGCTCAGGATTAATGCAAGTAATACCCGGAGTGTCCTGGGCAGGGAGGCCGCAGTTATACATCCACTGGCGTTCGTTCAGACACGCACTATTTATTCTGTCATTTATTATCCTGGGGCTGGGACGTTGTAGATTTGCGAATGTCTTCAGACAATGGAGATTCCTCAAGTGCTATTTACACAGAGCATTTGGTAAACAGTGTTTAATAATAGCTTGTGGATAGCCAGCCATCGGGGCGCAGGCAGCCAGCACGGTACACCGCTGCCAACCCTAGGACGGGAAATGTTTACAAGCCGCTTTTGATTTTATTGGAATCTGAATGCTGTTTGGGAGGATGAAAGGGATTATGGGGGAATCCCTTGTTTTAGCTCCTCTTCTGCTACAAAGAGCACCTTTTCTGGAGGATTCAGCATGTCCGTGCATTAGGCTAGAGCTCCACTGCCATATTTATTATTGCAAAGCCAACCCCAACTAATCGTAGTGAATGCTCTCATGCTTAATATGGACAGATAGTTAAGGCTATGGTCACACTAGCAGGGACTCCGTCCCCCATTCTGCTTAAACTATGCAGAGAGAAAAGTCCTTTCAGTAGGACTTTACTCTCCGCCGATTTCGGGCGGAAACCTGGCAGACTCCATTATAGTCTGTAGGATCTGCGGGTTAGGTTTCCGCGGGTAACCACTTTTTCAGCTGATAGGGTTTCCCCCATGCGGACCTGAAGAACGGAAATACGAACGCTAGTGTGAACCTAGTGTAAAAGAGTTTTTTGTGAGTTTTAGGATATCCTTAGGATAGTCGGGGGCAGCCAGTTGACCCCAGCACAGCACAGATCAGCTATTTGGCGCTGCATTCGAGCTTTATACTATAGAGGGTACAGAGCTGGGAGTGGATGGGTCTGTACACTGTATAGTGACTGGGCCACTATACAGTCTATGGAGCCATCTGTTCCTGGATCTTTACACTGTACATTACAGGGATTGGATACAGCTGCTGATCAGATATTTATGGCCTATCCTAAGGATACACCATTAAAAATTCTACTGGAAAACCCCTTGACGCCGAGGCCCACATTGCCTCCTCCATAAACTTCAGGGAGAACAAAAGCTGTAGAAAACAGCATTTCCAAAAATGGAAAACGTAGCAATTTAATTTTACCTGCTAAAACATGCCGTTTTCCCCACGGACTTGTATGGGGGAGTCAAAAATGGAAAACGCAGTAGAAAAGCAGCGAGAATGTGAGAGTTTTATTTTTTATGCTGTCTTTTTTCCCCCACAGCGTATTTTAGTCGTGTTTCACTACATGTGGTCTTAGCCTTAAAGAGGTTCTCTGGAATTTTAATAAATTTGAGTGAGTGCAGGAAAAGGTATAAAATAACCAATAATGACCTAGTTCAATCCCCCGTCACTGTGGTAATACCCGCTGGTCTTACATGTACATTGTTTTTGGGACCAGTCACGTGCCATACATGTGAGTGTTGGCCATGGAGGCCAGTGTCAGGCTAGAGTGGTCCCATGAATGATGTACATGACATCATTGAAGGGGATTACTGGAGGTGCAGAGCTGGAGCTGCAGGGAGATTTAATTGGTTATTTTATACCATTTCATGCTCTTGATCAAATTTCTGCAAACCCGCTTTTAATTTCGGTAAGCACTGTACAATACTGCATTACCCCTGTGGTGGCGCTGCAGGGAAATTGAACACTTGCTGATCTGTATATCACAGGCGATCAGTGATGATCTCCACAGCAAACCCTACCAGGCCCATATGATGTCTCAGTAAGGCTTTGCTATTCGGTGCCATTGTAAATTGTACATCCTGATGCAGAAAGGGAGAGACCTTTGACTTCATTGTATGTATATCTGAGTTAGTATGTTGACATGTCAGATTATGCCGCTCTTTTCCCATCACTCCCTTTTTCACTTTCTTATTATGTAGTCAATCACTAACCTGTTATTCTGTGGTGTGTGCAGACTGCAGGACTGTACACATCACACATTCACTCACTTACCCTCACAGGTGTTTACTTTATTATCACCACCGTGTGATCATTTTTGGCCAGTGCTGCTGAAACTGCTGCTTATCCAGTTCTGGATCACCCATAGACTATATACATCCAGGCGGTCCACCTCTAACCCTTCAAGGACATATATATATATCCTTGCATCGTTACCCTGCCGCAGAAAATCATGCAAGTTTAGGAACATAATGTCGACACTTACTACAGCCGTCACAATGCTTAACCTCCATTTGCGACTTCTGGGTCCATACCCCCGTACCCCTTCACTCAGGATAGTGGTGGATAGTATTGAGCAGCACATCTTCATGGTGGAACCCAAGACCAATTCATGTAAGCCATGTCAGGTGGTGTTCATGATGTACCTTCAAAGAGTGTTATTCAGAACAAGGTATGGAAATTAAAAGAGGATCATTGATCCTTTCTCATGATGGAGGACGCAATCCATGACATGCAACACTGTCTGGAGCAGTCGCCTACGAAACCTCTTAGACACCGAGCACAGGAGACAGAAAGATCTTATTCAACGTGTCAAAGAACTGCAAAATGGGGCAAATAGCAAGTGTATGGTGTCATCGTCATTCAGGTGTTCAAAACTTGCTCAAAGCTCCATATACTGAGGCGCATATTGCACGCTGTTTCATTCAGATTGCTGTGTCCCTGTAAGACCGTGGGCACCGATTTTGGGCGGAAACCCGGCAGACCCCATTATAGTCTATGGGGTCTGTGGGTAACCGCTTTTAAGCGGATAGGGTTTCCGTTTTTCGGGTCCCCATGTGTACCCAAAGAAAGGAAACCGGAACGCTAGCATGAACCTAGCTTTCAGCTGACTCTCCGTGTGTGTGTGTGTGTGTGTATAATATATACACACACACACGGACAAAATTGTTGGTACCCCTCGTTTAATGAAAGAAAAACCCACAATGGTCACAGAAATAACTTGAATCTGACAAAACTAATAATATATAAAAATTCTATGAAAATGAACAAATGAAAGTCAGACATTGCTTTCCAACCAGGCTTCAACAGAATTTTTTAACAAAGAAAACTCATGAAACAGGCCTGGACAGAAATGATGGTTCCCTTAACTTAATATTTTGTTGCACAACCTTTTGAGGCAATCCCTGCAATCAAACGATTCCTGTAACTGTCAATGAGACTTCTGCACCTCTCAGCAGGTATTTTGGCCACTCCTCATGAGCAATCTGCTCCAGTTGTCTCGGGTGTGAAGGGTGCCTTTTCCAGACGGCATGTTTCAGCTCCTTCCAAAGATGCTCAATAGGATTTAGGTCAGGGCTCATAGAAGGCCACTTCAGAATAGTCCAATGTTTTCCTCTTAGCAGAGGCGTAGCTAGAGGTTCAGCACGGGGGGGAAGGGGAACATGTCCAAGTGGGCCCCCAACTTGCACATGTTTGCATATCGATACTATCAGTATACAGTGAGCGTATAGTGGTATATAGCGGCTCTATACAGGGCTCTGCAGACGATTTAGGTGAATACAGGGCAGTAACATTTAGTGACTTACCGGTGACGTCTCTGACTAATCGTTCACATTCCCCGTCTCTTTTATCTGGATGTGGTGACCAGATGGAAGGTAACGCTGCAGTTGGGATTGCGGGGTGCAAACAGCGCAGACTTGTCACGGTCTCTGGGCACGAGGGCGCAGCGCTGGTGCTGTCCCACGTTACCACCACTGGTACCGGTGATGAGGGGGCTGCACAAATGTTGGTGGTGATTGTTCCCCCGGGGCGCTTCCCCTATACTGTGCCGACTGGTGGTGTTTGGGGCGCCCTGATGTTGTCGGTGCAGAGTCAGACACAGAAACGGTTGTAAAGTTGAACTTTTACTTCCATGGGTGTGGAGGCACAAATGCTTAAACAGTTTCTTCCATACAAAACAACGGGGTACGCCTGGTGACACAGCAAAGTCCTGGGGTGCAGGGTAGACTTGATGAAAGGTGTTCCTAGCCCCTTATACTTCAGTGTTACAGCCCTGAGGTGCGTCTGGGCTCCTATTTGGCTCATAGGAGGATGCCCACCATGATACTAGTACATAATATTCCCCACTCACGTTATGTGGTCCTGATAGCTCAGAGTTTCGGGGTGCAATAGTCAGGGTGGCAGGATATTCCACAGGTCTGGCCTTGGCCCCTGGATCCTGTGATACTGGCTATGGAGCACGTGTTCCAGAATGTTCTCTCCACAGTCTCATGCTGACAAGATAATGATGCTTGACTTCCTTCAGGGCGATGGCTAGGCAGACAGGGGACAGGATCTTCTGAATAGCTGGAGTATGTCAGCTCTCCAACCTTCCTGGGCCTGTCTAGGACTTGAGATTCCTGCACTAAACTCACTGCTTTCTTCACAGGACATCACACTTATCTCCTCACCTCCTCCTCCTAACACTCCACACTTCTAACCCCTCACACGCAGGACCTTCCTGCAGGGGTGTTACCATGGGGACCCAGTGATCAGCTGACTCCTCCCCTTTTCCCAGGCGATGTCCTCCCATTGGACATTTGGTTACTATTCAATCCTATGGGAGGTGTAATGCATGTGTGAGGCTCACTAGGTGGCGCTGTGTTGTGTGAGACTCAGGACCCCCTGCTATGTCACACAGGCTATGAAGCAACAGGAAATAATACAATGCACAGAGATCACCCTCAGCCCAGCCATAGCCAGCTCTGGGATGCCACATACTCCCCCTCTTTCACTGAGCCGACCTCGGCGACGGGCTGGGGTGAAGGTGAGAAATGTAACATAACGTTAATAAATACGAATAAAGTGCAAATGGGTCCAGAGGCTCTCTGGCACAAATTTCGTGAGTGTCCATTATCATGAGAGTCTCTCTGAGAAACAATAAACATTCCTTTCTGTAAGGAAGAGTAGGCACTCTAGCACCAATGTCCATACCGCAATGGGGTAACAGAACTTCCTTGGCTCGGTGAGCCAGGCACTATGGCTTGGATTGTTGCATATAAGTGTAAATACTATATTACATGGCAAGATATTATATATATACTGTATATACACACAGGAAAAACATTAATGTAATCAGAGCAGGAATAACATATATACAGGAGCAGAGACAGTTAACCTCTTTTACCCAAGGACAGCCATGGCATCACTATAGCGTGTTGGAGGTATGCCTTTTGTGGTACGCTCAGAACGCCTAAGTGGAACGAGATTTGAATCAGGAACAGAGTCACTGAAATCAATTAAATCATCTGTCGAAGGGTTCTCTTGCACTAGAGCAATTGGTGGATAACAGCTAAATGGTAGTAGTTTAGGCGCCCACATAAGCTCAGTTAACGTTGGGGGTCTCTCTTTCGCTTCAGAAGGTGACAAGATCTCTGTACTCGTTGTCTCAGCTGGGGGCACCTCTGTGGGTAGTCCTTCTTTAAGGCACAGCTTCAGACGGTTTCGGTGTACTACTTGGGGCTGTCTCCCAGGTTTAGAGATCTCATACACGTCGGATTCAGGATATGGTATGGAGATGACACTGTATGGTTCTTTCTCCCAGAATGGATCCAATTTCCCATTCCGATGGTTATTCCTTAACCATACACGGTCGCCAACTTTCAGGGGCGCTGCATGGGCGCGATGGTTGTAATCCTCCTGTTGTCTCCTACGAACCTCATCCATGCGCGTTTCAACTATCTCTTTAGCTTCCTCCATACGTCGGCGGTGTTCAACAACCCAGTCTGTTATGGGTAGTGGATTGATGGTGTCAGGAACCTTCACACCAAGGGTTAAGTCTGAAGGAAGTTGACCTTGTCTTCCAAACATTAGATAAAATGGTGCGTATCCCGTAGATGTTTGGGGTGTGTTGTTGTAAATATAGGCCAAGTCCTTGATACGCTCAGGCCACTCAACACCAGGTGTAACTGCGGCTGTTCTTAGCATGCCGATGATCACTTGATTTGCCTTCTCGCACATACCATTCCCTTGAGGGTGATACGCTGTGGTTCTTGCAGTCTTGGAACTGACACAGCTCACGGAACAATTGGGATTCAAACGCCGATCCACGGTCGGTGAGGATATGCTCAGGACAACCGTAATGGCGGACAAACTCTGCGTAGAAGGTCTCAGCCGTAGTTCTTGCTGTAAGATCTCTGACAGGCACGATGACAAGGAACTTGGAGTAATGATCCACCATTGTCAGAGCGTAGCTGTAGCCGGAACGTGTGGGACCCAACTTCACATGGTCCAGAGCAACAATTTCACACGGCTTTTGAGTCTTAATTGGATGTAGAGGGGCC
Organism: Leptodactylus fallax; assembly: GCA_947044405.1. Lineage (NCBI taxonomy): Eukaryota > Metazoa > Chordata > Amphibia > Anura > Leptodactylidae > Leptodactylus > Leptodactylus fallax. The sequence goes on along the minus strand of CAMRHE010000405.1, from coordinate 319,676 downwards.
TTCTGATCTCTTCGACCTTCCTTGGTGATACTACAGGCGGGACACTCTCGGCACCAACTCTCAATGTCACTCCTCATCCCAACCCAATAGAAGCGACGACGGATGGTAGCTTCGGTCTTTTGTACCCCGAAGTGACCGGATCTGTCATGATACGCCTCAAGTATCATCTGTGCGTCTCTTCTTGGTACGAGGATCTGATGAAGCCTTTCACCTGTGACAGGATCAAGAGTGTTTCTAAGTAGAAGACCTCGTTGGACAAACAGGCGCTTCCTCTGTCGCCAAAGGCGTTTTAATTCCACGTCATGAAGACCTCTCTTTACACGGGTTGGTATTCTTCCTGTAAGCAGGAAATCTGACAATTCTCCTAAAACTCTGCTCTCTTCTTGGAACGTTTTCCACAGAGATGGCTCCTGGAGGGATTCGGCAGCTGTTTTCGCCAGAGATTCTCCTTCTACAGGGACACCAATAGCAACCTGTTGGGCAAACTTGTTGTAGAATGGTGGCATCTCCACCTCTTCCCAAATGTCTTCTCGGGGTGGTTCTTCTCCCACAGGCAACCTTGAGAGTGCATCAGCGTTAGCGTTGGACTTGCCACTGCGATACTTGACAGAGAACTTGTAATTCGCGAGTCTTGAGGCCCACCGTTGTTCAAGGGCTCCCAGTCGAGCAGTGTCCAGATGCGCCAACGGATTGTTATCTGTGTACACGGTAAAGGGTGTGGCAGCCAGGTAGTCTTTAAACTTCTCTGTCACGGCCCAGACAAGCGCCAGAAGTTCGAGTTTGAAAGAACTATAGTTCTGGTCGTTCTTCTCCGCGCCTCTCAGACTCCTGCTGGCGTAGGCGATGACTCGCTCTTTGTTGTCCTGAACCTGGGACAACACTGCACCCAAACCTTGGTGACTTGCATCTGTGTACAAGCGGAATGGCTGACTGTAGTCGGGATAGGCTAGAATTGGTGGTTGCGTCAGAAGTGCTTTAAGCGCTTGAAAGGCTTCCTCTTGACGCGCTGTCCAGTCTACCGGAAGCTTTCGGTTGTAGTTTTCTCTGGGACAACCGCGCAACAACTCGTTCAGAGGCTCGGCTACTTGGGCGAAGTGTGGTATGAAACGCCGGTAGTAACCTGCGAATCCAAGGAAGCTTCGGACTTCTTTGACGGTAGTTGGTCTTCGCCAGTTCTGGACTGCAGTGATCTTTTCAGGATCAGGTTGGACACCTTGTGCGCTCACGACATGCCCAAGGTAGTGAACTTGGGGTTTCAACAGGTAGCACTTGGAGGGCTTCAACTTTAGGCCGTGCTGTATAAGTACCTTGAATACCTCGGACAGGTGACGAAGGTGTTCTTGGTATGTCCGGGAGAATACAATAACATCGTCCAGGTACAGTAGCACACTCTGGAAATTCTCATGGCCGAGGCACCTCTCCATAAGCCGTTGGAATGTGGCTGGGGCATTACATAGCCCAAATGGCATACTATTGAATTCAAAGAGTCCCATCGGGGTCGTAAACGCAGTCTTTTCACGATCTTCAGGCGCCATAGGGACTTGCCAGTATCCACTGGTTAAGTCCAGGGTCGAGAAACAGGTAGCTGATCCCAAAGCCGTTAGAGATTCCTCAATCCGCGGCAATGGGTATGCGTCTTTGTGCGTGACGTTGTTGAGTTTACGATAGTCCACACAAAATCGTAGGGTTCCGTCTTTCTTCTTGACAAGGACTAGCGGGGCTGCCCAGGGGCTGTTACTCTCCTGGATGACATCAGCATCTCGCATCTCTTGGATCAACTTTTTCACCGGTTGGTACATCGCTGGTGGTATTGGACGGTGATGCTCCTTGATTGGATGGTGGTCGCCAGTCAGAATGCGATGTTGTATGGTCGTGGTCTTACCAAAGTCCAATGGGTGTTTGCTGAATGCCTGTTGGTAACGCTTGGCCACATTGCGAACCCCATTGATGTGCTCTATAGGGGTATTGGCGTCTCCCACGTTCAATTCATCCCACCAGGACTTCGTGGCTCCATTCTGAATGTTCTCAGCAGCTTGGGTGGAATGCTGTGTGGCGGTAGAATCACCAGAGAGAATGTCTTCTGGTGCTAACCGGTGTAGCAGGGCCACAGAGTGGAACTTGTGGAGGTTCACTGGAGCATCGCCCAAGTTGACTAAGAGGACAGGAACACGTCCATTGGAAACTGTGACAAGGCTGCGGGCAGCCATGACAAGTGGTTGGCCATCTACCTGTATGGGTTGTAGCAAGGCCTCGTAGTCCTGATTTTCTATGCCCGGACGGGCACGGCACCACACCATAGTTTCTGTTCCAGGCTGTAGGGTTACTGGACGGGTATCTTGGATCCGGACTCGACCAATTTCACCTTGTTTGTTGGCGAACTTGTGCTGGGCATTGAGTACACGAATGGCCCGCTGAATGTTCTGCTGGTCACTGGGAGAAGCTGTAATGAGAGAGGCATGCAAGGCATCCAACACTTCTGCAAAGCAATGGCGTAAAACATTCATGCCTAATATTACAACTGCAAACCTATCATCCTCTACATCAGTGACAATTACACCCTGTCTAGGCAGTTTCAAGTCCCCAATCTGGATAGTGGGTTCCCAATAACCCTGCTGTGGTATGGGCTGTCCATTGCTGGCACACAGATTTATCCATGTGTCAGGTGTTCTATTCAACACACCTAAATCCCAATGTTCAAGGAACACCTGCTTGCGCAGGGTTGTTACCTGAGATCCAGTGTCCACCAACGCTGTCAGAGGGACGCCGTTCACCCGGATTGTGATGTGTGGGCAGGCTGAGACGAAGCGTGACAATGGCACTGAAGATTCACCTGGGCCCTTCTTCTTTCCTCCCGAGGGGCGGCCCGCTGCCTCAGGGGTGGCCCGTTTAACTGAAAACACTGAGGCCTGGTGTGTCCATATCTATGGCAATAGGTACAGTATGGCCTCTCACTCTGCGGAGGTTTCACTGAAGACGGACGTCTGGGTGGCGACTCAGGTGAGATGTTGAGACTTCGCAAAGGATCACTGGACGATGAAGACGGCTGGGTCAGACGATCTAGACGGATGGTGATCTGTTCCATGGCACGGGTCAGATGATCCACTCGGGCCAGAAGGTCATCTCTGGAGTCTGCTGGTGTAGTCTGCGCAGTTTGGGCAGCAGGTGAGGTACCCAGAGGTAGTGGCAGGACAACTGGAGCAATGCTTGTTGAGGGTCCAGGTGAGGGAGCACAGATGACTGGGCTCGGCTGGGGCTGCTCCTGTCTCAAGACCTGGATGGCAAGGGCCTTGAAGTCAGCAAACGTGATGCTGGGATGTTGTGCAGCAAGCATTCGCAACTGACTCTGGAGCAATGTGGTACCCGCCCCTTCTATGAAGCGGTCAAGCAAGATTTTATCAGAGTCCACATTCTCACGTGGATCCACTTGCACCACAGCTCTGAACGCCTCTTGGAGGGATAAAGCATAGTCCCGCAGGGTCTCACCAGGTAGTTGTCGTCTGGAAAAGAAGCGCATCTTTACCTCGGAGACAGATCGCACGTCAAAGTTCACCTGGAGTTTGTCCAGAATTTGCCCAGGGGTTCTTTTGTCAGAGGCAGGCCAGGATTTGACCTCCCTAGCTGCAGCACCCTCAAGCTGGCCCAGCAGGATCTGTATCTGCTGTTCTGTATTCAGAGGATAGAACTGGAAGAGAGACAGCATCTTCTCACGAAAGTCCCTGAGGGTATGCGCCTCCCCTTTGTAGCGCGGCAGCCATGGTGCGCCAGGGTAAAATGGCATGGAGAATGGTAGGCTGCTCGCCATGGGCACTGCTGGATCACTAGAAACAGATGGCACAATGTCACTTTGCTCAGTCATGTTGTTTGCAGGTATGACTGAAATTAGGTCGCCGTCTCTTTAAGAAACTCAACTGCTTGCTGGCAGGGAATGGAGACTACAACTTGGAATGCTGTCCCTTTAAGAATGCTGTAGCTATTAACAGAGTCACTGTGATGCAGGCTGACGGTGTGCTCCCCCTCTTTAATGGTGGCACTCCCCACGGACACTGTACACGGAAAACACTCGCTGTGGCCGTGGGAGGACTGAAGACAAGGATAGGGAGGCACAGTACTCACTGACAGCAACTGCAGCGTGGACCAGAGATCAGCGGTGCACAGCAGGGACGGTGATGCGGCATCGGAGAGTCAGAAATGGCGCCGGCACGTTCGCCTTTCACTTTCTTGTATGGGTGCGCTGGAGCATTGCGCTCAGCATTCTGGGCTCTCCTAAGATGGCGGCAGATGGGTCTCCTGGCCTCATGGGCAGTGCTAAAAATCTCCCGCACTTTTGCAAGGTACAGTTAACCCTTTGTGGGCGTTCTTACACAGCGATGTGGCGCAGCAAACAAGTCCTGGGCGTTTTAACTCTTCCAGGGCTGTAACACACTGAGAGGACAGTCTTTAGGGCTTACTTCAGGGGTATAGGGCTCCCCCTCTTTGTGGCAAGCACTCTCAGGGAATAAACTTGATCTTAGCAAAGTCCACAATAAAGACCGATGCTCTGGAGACAATTTGGCGCACTTTTCGTGGCGACTTTCTCAAAATGGCACACACCCGTATCCTGTTCGTGACGCCAGTTTTTCTTGCGGTGACCAGATGGAAGGTAACGCTGCAGTTGGGATTGCGGGGTGCAAACAGCGCAGACTTGTCACGGTCTCTGGGCACGAGGGCGCAGCACTGGTGCTGTCCCACGTTACCACCACTGGTACCGGTGATGAGGGGGCTGCACAAATGTTGGTGGTGATTGTTCCCCCGGGGCGCTTCCCCTATACTGTGCCGACTGGTGGTGTTTGGGGCGCCCTGATGTTGTCGGTGCAGAGTCAGACACAGAAACGGTTGTAAAGTTGAACTTTTACTTCCATGGGTGTGGAGGCACAAATGCTTAAACAGTTTCTTCCATACAAAACAACGGGGTACGCCTGGTGACACAGCAAAGTCCTGGGGTGCAGGGTAGACTTGATGAAAGGTGTTCCTAGCCCCTTATACTTCAGTGTTACAGCCCTAAGGTGCGTCTGGGCTCCTATTTGGCTCATAGGAGGATGCCCACCATGATACTAGTACATAATATTCCCCACTCATGTTATGTGGTCCTGATAGCTCAGAGTTTCGGGGTGCAATAGTCAGGGTGGCAGGATATTCCACAGGTCTGGCCTTGGCCCCTGGATCCTGTGATACTTGCTATGGAGCACGTGTTCCAGAATGTTCTCTCCACAGTCTCATGCTGACAAGATAATGATGCTTGACTTCCTTCAGGGCGATGGCTAGGCAGACAGGGGACAGGATCTTCTGAATAGCTGGAGTATGTCAGCTCTCCAACCTTCCTGGGCCTGTCTAGGACTTGAGATTCCTGCACTAAACTCTCTGATTTCTTCACAGGACATCACACTTATCTCCTCACCTCCTCCTCCTAACACTCCACACTTCTAACTCCTCACACGCAGGACCTTCCTGCAGGGGTGTTACCATGGGGACCCAGTGATCAGCTGACTCCTCCCCTTTTCCCAGGCGATGTCCTCCCATTGGACATTTGGTTACTATTCAATCCTATGGGAGGTGTAATGCATGTGTGAGGCTCACTAGGTGGCGCTGTGTTGTGTGAGACTCAGGACCCCCTACTATGTCACACAGGCTATGAAGCAACAGGAAATAATACAATGCACAGAGATCACCCTCAGCCCAGCCATAGCCAGCTCTGGGATGCCACATGGACGGCCATGACCACTTCTTCCAGTCTCTGTAAAGTTTGCAGCACAGACATCTTTGGCTCCTCACTTTTCCAGGCACCCGACCCACATTGTCCTCACCTACACAAAGCCCCCATCCTGCTGCTACCCCAATTATAAAATATATAATATAACCCCCCCATAATGAATAATACCCCCAAGTGCAGCTTTAAATTAATAACTTCCCTGTGCACCCCTTCAAATAGTGCCCCTTATTAATAATGCCCCAGGTGTTTCCTAATTAAAAAGAAAAATAAAAAAAAAGGGAAAAAAACTTATTGGGGGTCCAATACCCAGGACCTCGAGGATCAGCTGTTTGAATGGTACCTGTGTAAGTGCTGTGACCGCTTCTCTGTTTACATAGTGTCATTCTTTTCATAGCGGCCATGTAATGTAACTACAGCCTGGTCCTATACATGTCTATGTGACAAGGCTGGAATGACATCACACGGTCACTATATACAGACAGCGTGTGATATAAACAGGCGCCATAGCCCCTTCATACAGCTGGTCAGTGGGGAATCACTTATCTCTTATTGATGTTTTATTCTCAGGATAGACCATCAATAAAAATGAGCTGGAAAATGCCTTAAGGCCCCCGCGTGGCGTCCCACAGCAAAAAACAGCTGTGGGAAAAACCGTGGCGGCGACGCATCGCGATTCTTCCTGCAGCACTTTGCACAGAATGTTTGCAGAGGTTTCCTATGTGGACTTTCTGCTTCAATTATATTTATAGGGAAACCGCTGGCGTTTCCATAGGTATAATTGACATGCTGCGATTTCCACTTGTTTTTTACTGCAAAGTGGGGATGGGATGGGGCCCCATGTGGCGAAAACCCACAGAAAAAAACCGTGGCATTCTAGCAAATCCCATCCACACATTGAGGAAAAATACGTGCAGCGTTGCGGTTTTGGAAATTGCAGCATGTCAATTATACCTACAGAAACACCGGCGGTTTGCATATAGGTGTATTGAAAACAGAAAGTCCACAGGGGAAACCTCTGCAGACATTCTGTGAAAAGTGCTGCGAGAAAAACCACAATGTTACCGCCATGGTTTTTCCTGCAGCGCTTTTTTTGCTGTGGCCCGCTACGTGGGGCCTTTGTCTTAACAAAGCCCAAGTGCCACTTTAATTAAATTAATTGACCCTCATCCTTATATAAATAACCTCCCCCCCCCATCGTCATAATGTTAATGCCCCCTAATGAATCCTCCCTTTATAGTTATAGTTCCCCCTCCTATCCACTCCTTATACTATTAATATACCCACAACTGCGCTAAAAAAAAGAAAAAAAAAGTCATACTCACCTACCTGCGATACTGATGAATGGAGCCGCCGCCGCTTCCTCCCTGTCCACGCACAGGACATCTGTGTCTGAGCGCAGGCGGCGCGATGTTGTGACGTCATCGCACCGCCTGTGTGAGAAGCAGACATCGTTCTGTGTTCTCGGGGATTTGTAAACCGCAAGCCTCATGTAGCTTGCGGTTTACAATACTGTGAAGTTGCAGGATACGTTTTAACTAGATCGGTGTCTGCAGACACCGATCCAATTAGAAATAAAGAATGTATTAATGGCGGCCCCGGGGTAGGCCCCAAAAAGTCAGTGGGCCTGGAGCAGCCGCCCCTCTGCCCCCCCCGCTAGCTACGCCTCTGCCTCTTAGCCATTCTTGGGTGTTTTTAGCTGTGTGTTTTGGGTCATTATCCTGTTGCAAGACCACTGACCTGCGACTGAGACCAAGCTTTCTGACACTGGGCAGCACATTTCTCTAGAATCCCTTGATTGTCTTGAGATTTCATTGTACCCTGCACAGATTCAAGACACCCTGTGCCAGATGCAGCAAAGCAGCCCCAGAACATAACAGAGCCTCCTCCATGTTTCACAGTAGGGACAGTGTTCTTTTCAAGATAGGCTTCATTTTTCCGTCTGTGAACATAGAGCTGATGTGCCTTGCCAAAAATTTAGATTTTTGTCTCATCTGTCCATAGGACATTCTCCCAGAAGCTTTGTGGCTTGTCAACATGTAGTTTTATACAGGGCTGTGGAGTCGGTAAGCCAAAGCCCCGACTCCGACTCCGACTCCTCAATTTCCCCTGACTCCGACTCCGACTCCACCAAAATAGGCACCGACTCCGACTCCGACTCCACAGCCCTGGCACTGCTAAACCTTATAGGTTCACTCAGAACTCAGTCCCATCATTATATGAGGAATAGAACAGACCTTTACAGGACATTTCATCATTTTCAACATTTCATCATGTTCCCAAATTCTTATGAAAATATATTCAGCACATACTGCATTGTACTACTAACTGTACCAATTTATTATGTATTTTGGGAGTCGGAGTCGGTCCATTTTATACCGACTCCGACTCCGACTCCACCAAAATAGGCACCGACTCCGACTCCACGACTCCGACTCCACAGCCCTGGTTTTATATATTATTACTTTTGTCAGATTCAAGTTATTTCTGTGACCATTATGGGTTTTTCTTTCATGAAACAAGGGGTATCAACAATTTTGTCCACGTGTGTATATGCACACACTAATTGCTATGGGTGCTCTCCATGCTTACAGGTATATGATTGGATGCACTCATATCAGAATATCTTGCACAATCTGTATGTACAGGGCTGCAGAATGTGTTGGTGCTATATAAATAGATACACACACACACACACACACATATATATATATCAGTGACTGTAGCAAACATCTGAACGCTCTGTTGTTTCTGGTGCTCTGTTCCTTTGTGTCAGTGGAATCCAGACTTTGATGTTCACCTATATTCACGGTGTGGAATGTGGACGGACATGCGGATTGTCTTTTATATTTATATTCGTGCTCGGCTGGAGTCACACCCGTGTTTAGAAAGCAATATTTTATGTGTGGGTATAAAATGTCAGATCTGAATCACACAGGCATATGCAAGCTGCCTGGAAGTCAATCCGTTGGCGTCCTCTACTGACCGACTCCAAGTGTTATACCGTATATTGGCTTGGATTGGGCTGTAGTCACACAGACGTGTGCACATATTGGTTATTGATCTGAATTTTTTTATCAATTTAATAGAAAATGGCACAAGCTGCTGCAAGTTTGGTGGTCGCCAGGTCTGGTCTTACCGGAACAGATTGACTTTTATTGGAACTGTCCAACGTTAAAGGGATTGTCCCATTACTCCTGTGGATAGGGGATAAGGGTCACATTGCTGGAGGTTCGACCGCTGGGGAATGGGGCCTTCAGTCCTCCCTTATCCCCCTTGTGTGACCAGTGCTCCATTCACTACTGTGGGACCAGGACTACAATCTCCAGCGGCCCCATAGAAGCGAATGGAGTGCTGGTTCACACAACCCTGCTATTTCATAGCAGATTTGCTATTCAGGTGTCTGGGAAAGCTGGGTGGCAACCCTGTAATGGCAGCCATATTAGCCAGCACTCAGTTGTCCGCATTTCTTAGGCTTTTATAACCTTGCTGCAGCTTGTGGTAATCTGATCAGTGTGTACAGCGTTCTATAATAGGTATTACTCAATATCTTGTTTGTTCTCTTCTTTAGCGATCACATGATACAGGTAATTTATCTTTGTACTTCTCCGCAGCATAAGGAAGTACATGCCGGCAGGGAATCAACATGCAGATGATCACATGAAGCCACAGTGTTGGTGGGAAAATCCTGTCCTATTAACCCAGGCTATACAGTATAATGGGAGTAGTATTACACGACATGGAAACTGAGATACTATTAACAAATATGGAAATCTTTTCACCCCATGGAGAAGTTACGTAATATTAGGAAGTGTTACACTACGTCCACACTAGCGCCGGCTGTCCATTGTTCTGTTCCGGAGGACTACATCACTGGATGGGTGGACCGCTAAAATAGGGAGCCTGACGAACCCCATGAGGATTGGAAAGTCTCTCTGTAGGAGCGGTTGCTTTCTGGAAGACTCCGAACCACCCTTGTATACCTGGACAGTCATTCATTTATATGGCCTCCATGTATTACTACATTTCCCCTGTAGTGGCCACTGTAGGAAAAATGAATGGCTATTGCTGCTTCCCCCCTACAAAATCAGCTATTTGCCTGGGAAGGATCAACTGATCGCCCCAGGAACCACATTTTGGAAGGCTTTGTCTATGATGAGAGAGAGCACCTTTCAAAGGAGTTGTCCAGGATAAATGATTTTATGGCCATAAATATCTGATAGGTGGGGGCTGACAGCTTGCCCCTGCACCAATCAGCAGTACGGGGACACTTCCAGTGCCTGTACTATACTCCACACAGGGCCGGAAGCAGAAAGCTCCAGTCCTTGTATAGTGGCCGGGCACTACTGACTTTAATCTGACCTGAGCTGCAGTACCGGCACCCAGCTACTACAACGGACATGGAGCCGGCTGTGGCCCCGTACAGCTGATTGGTGCGGGGCAGGCTTTTGTCCCCGCCTGGCCCCGTACAGCTGATTGGTGCGGGACAGGCTTTTGTCCCCCCCCACCCATCAGATATTTAAGGCCTATCCTAAGGCCATAAAGTTGATACTCCTGGAGACCCCTTTAAGGTTGAGACCACACGTTGTGGAAACTCTGCATGTTTTTTTTGCACATTTTGCTGTGATGTTTTGAGCCAAAGCCAGGAGTGGATTTAGTAGAAGGTAGAAGTATAAGAGCTTCCTATATATTTCCCTTTCCTTTTTAAACCACTCCTGGATTTGGCTCAAAAAAACGCAGAAAAATCTGCAACAAAAAATTCAGCGTCTCCTCGACGCGAGGCCTCAGCCTAAACTGGGCTACCCTTTGTCAAAATGGAGTGGCTCCTGTAAATGGATAATTGTTATGGACCCGGCCTCTCTGGCCCGTGATAATCGGTTCTCATTGGCAAATGAACGGCCATTTAATATATCGCACCTCCAAGAATGTTGGATAGGGAGTTTTTTTTTTTTTTTTTTCCAGTTTTCCGATTTTTTTGGTAGTCTCATCTCATTGATGTACATATCACCCAAGATAAGACAACCCTGTTTGAAGGGATTTTCCAGTGATTGGCTGATCAGGAATTTCCTGTGTCAGGGCAGGACCAGGAAGTAGTCACCAGTGGGGACCAGGGGAGTCTCGAAATTGGAGTGTGAGGGAATTAAAAAAAAAATAAAATAAAAAAAAAATAGTTGTATATCAGTACATACTCTTATCACATAATTTTAGGATGAAAACTGAAGACCAATACTGTTTTTAGAATTTATGGGAAAAATATTTCTTAAACTTCTCATTTTGTTTGCATTGAACCCTATGAGGACGTCGGCCTTCATTTGGTCGTGTGACTGATAATTACATTGCATCATATATGGGCAGATTATCATGTCAGAGCAATTATGTTGTTTAGATGCTAAATATTGTCTGCGAGGCTTAGTAAAAGACAGTCCTGCATAGCTGAGTACTAAAGTCACAAGGAAATAATTTGTGGTGTATTGTTCTCTTTTGGGGGGATTCATCAAGACTGCACGTATGATATGCCTGTATTGATGTCCCCTGCGTCTGTGTGGGATGTGCGTAACTCATGACATGGCGCCTTTCCATGGTACAGAGCAGCGTCAGGATCTGTAGGGTTACGGAGGAGCGTCAGTATCTGTAGGGTTATGGAGGAGCCTCAGCACCTGTAGGGTTACGGAGGACCCTCAGTATCTGTAGGGTTTACGGAGGAGAGTCATCATCTGTAGGGCTACAGAGGAGCGTCAGCACCTGTAAGGTTACAGAGGAGCGTCAGTATCTGTAGGGTTACAGAGGAGAGTCATCATCTCTAGGGTTACAGAGGCGCGTCAGCACCTGTAGGGTTACAGAGGAGCGTCAGTATCTGTAGGGTTACAGAGGAGCGTCAGTATCTGTAGGGTTACAGAGGAATGTCAGTATCTGTAGGGTTACAGAGGAACGTCAGCACCTGTAGGGTTACAGAGGAGCGTCAGTATCTGTAGGGTTACAGAGGAGCGTCAGTATCTGTAGGGTTACAGAGGAGCGTCAGTATCTGTAGGGTTACAGAGGAGCGTCAGTATCTGTAGGGTTACAGAGGAGCGTCAGTATCTGTAGGGTTACAGAGGAGCGTCAGTATCTGTAGGGTTACAGAGGAGCGTCAGTATCTGTAGGGTTACAGAGGAGCGTCAGTATCTGTAGGGTTACAGAGGAGCGTCAGTATCTGTAGGGTTACAGAGGAGCGTCAGTATCTGTAGGGTTACAGAGGAGCGTCAGTATCTGTAGGGTTACAGAGGAACGTCAGCACCTGTAGGGTTACGGAGGAGCCTCAGTATCTGTAGGGTCTGTGTGCCTGTGTGTGTATTAGTCAAGATGGCTACTAGTACAGCTGAACAGTTTTATTGTGTTTGATTTTATAATTACTTTACTATAAGGTTATTGAAAACTGGATAGACTTGCTTAGACTTAGTAATCGTTGCATTGGCTTCCAGTGGAATTGGGTGTGTGCGCCTCTGCTAAGTGACTAGAAGTCCACAAGTATTCAGCTTGGAGAATAAAGAATTCATACAGATATATCATTCCCAGATATATAGGGGTTTCCTGGGAGTTAAGACTCCCACAGATCAGCACGAAGCAGCAGCGGTGCTCAGGTGAGTGCTGCTTCAGCTTCACAGGCCAGTGACGTCGCGTTCATTCATCATGTGGCCTGTTTGCAACTCAGTCCCATTTGAGGCCGGGGCCCCATGTAGCATAAATGTGGATGGGATTCTGGCTAATCCCATTCACACATTACAGAAAAATATCTGCAGCAAACATGCTGTGATTTAAAAAACCATTGCGTTTCAATCATACCTACGGAAATGCTAGCATTTTCCATATAGGTATAATTGAATTAGAAAGTCCGCAGAGGAAAACTCTGTGGACTTTCTGTAAAAAGCGCTGCGGGAAAATCGCTGCACCTTGTTTCTTCCCACAACACTTTTTCGCTATGGCCCGCTATTTGGGGCCTAAAGGAGTTTTTCCTTGCCCCAAATCGAGTTTTCATACTGGTGACCTATCCACAGAAAACGTTGTCAGTATGTGGTCTGTGGACAAGTCATCAGTGTGAATACTAAATTTGGGTCCAGAAAACCCCATTACTTAAATGGGGCTGAATTTCAGTAATGAACACAGCCGCTGTGAGATGTATGGCGCCAGGGACGTAACTAAAGGATCACAAACCCTGGTGCAAAAACTAACTGGGCCCCCTCCACAGCTTGTCCTCACAACCATAGCCACGTCCCATCTGTAAATATTAGTAGCATTTACATTTCCCTTTTCCTTTTCTGTCTAGCCCAGACCATCATGACCATACACAACATGTCTGTGCACACATGCTTTCCATCGTTCCCATCCCCTGTCAGTGCCCCCTACATAGTAATCATGCCCCCTTTTGTGCCACAGCCTCCCCTTCAGAATCCCTCCTTCACTATATTGCTGCTGACTGAGGGTGGGTTCACACTTGCGGCAGAGTCCGTCCGCCGCGAATCCGACTGAAAATCTCGGGAAACTGTATAGGGACTGGATAGCGAAAGGTTAGCGACGCATTGTTTAAAAACCCATTCATTTGATTCGCGGCGCAGAGGGTGTAAGCGCACACCTGCGCATTGCTTTAAAAACCCATTTAAGGTGCTGCTTAAAGGGGTTGTCCGTGATATTTTAGTATTGCGGCAGGGGAAGGTGAAAATAAAACCATGTGGCGCTGAGGCCTAAGGAAAGGAACCGGGACGTCGCCTGTGACATCCTCAAGTGACATCTTGTATCCTTTCCTTAGGCCGCTAATTGGCCCCAGCGGTCACATGAAGCAGGGACTTCCGCTGGAGAAGACTCGGACCGGAAAGCAGCCTGGGACACCGGAGCACCTTTTTTTTTTTTTTTTTTTTTTTTTTTTTTCCCCATTTTCCTCTTGTGATACTAAAATATCATGGACAACCCCTTTAATACTAGGATTCGCTTTTTGATGTTCTTCAATTTCGTGGACAGGATTGCACAGGATTTTGCCAAAAGTGTTTTTCCACCTTTGGGACCTCATTTATTGGTCGATTGAGGTCCCCCTACCACCATTTGGCATACTGCAGTTCAGTTGAGTATAAAAAGATTAAACCGCACCACTGTGAAAAAAAAAAAAAGGCGAGAATCTGTGTTGGAAATTGGGTTTTGCTGCCATAGGGAGTGGCAGTTCCTAGAAATGTTTTATGCAGAATTGCATAGCGATACCACATTAAAATGTGGTTTTATAGGCTGTGATCTTCGTTGTTAGATAATTGGGAAAAACAACACCAAAAAAACATCCGAGTATCGTGTACTGCGATTTACAACCAGCCGCGGTAGTTTAGATAAAAAGATAAGAACATAAACTAATACATGTAGACAGACCATAAAGTGTGAATGCAGAGCAAGGATTATAGTCTATGGGGTCCGAGGGTAACCGCTTTTTAAGCGGAAAGGCCCTCCATCTTTTGGGTCTCCATGTGGGCCTGAATGACGGAGAGACAAATTCTGGTGTTAGGCAGACCATACATTTTCAATAGCTCGTATGACCGATGCTGACATGTAACCTTTAATAGGGAGACAGAAATAAGCTGCTTATTTCCCTTGAGAACAAAGGCTCAGGCATGTTGAAATTCCACATGCCTGATCCATTCTTCCCCAATATATGCTGAACGGACATCAGCCAGGCATGTTTATACATATTATAGATGGTCAGCTCATCCGGCAAAAAAACACTGCATTCTCCCTATCTAAGTCGAGTGTCTGGCCACCTTAAAGTTTAAAGTGTACCTCTAGTTCTAAAACAACTTTCCATAAATGAATAGTACAGGTAAATATAAGGAACTTTGTAATATGTCTTATCAATGAAATTTATTTCCTTTTTCACTTATCAGACTGAGTTACTTTTTACATAGAGGTCTATAGAGAAGGGAGGAAGAAGGAGGCAGCTGGAAAAGACACACCGGTAACTGCAGCTGCTCAGATGTGAGTGCTGGAGCTCTCCTTATACTGCTAGGTTTCAAGATAAGGAATCTACCACTGCATAGAATTAGGCAATAAATCCATTAACAGCCACCCCTCTCCATAGACTTCTGTGTGTGAGGTGAGTACGGAGAGAGGAATTCTGTATAAATAGTCTGAAGAGTGAAGATGAGGGGGAGGATAAGGTCCTAATAAATGGAGAAGGAAACAGATTTCTTTAAGACGATATATTAGAAAGTTAGTCTTACCCATTGGTGTGAAGGTCTCTTTCCTGGGGGCATATATCTTCCCGTGTCTCAGGATGTTTTAGTCTACGACCTGTTGTCGATCTTCCTCGAAATCACCTAATTGACTGTTACTGGATTTAGTATGGAGCACTTGTTACTGCCTGCTGCTGTACTCCTTGTCCCCCTTTTCTTCTTCCTCCTCCTCCTCCTCCTCCAGTCCCTCACCAGCCTCCTTTCCTATAACTCTGCCATCAACCCCACTTGCCCACTGTGTTTCTGTTTTAGCTTTTTGTTCTATTGGGACGTGGCGCCTCCCACTGTTTTTTGGTTTATGCTGTATACTTTTCTTGAAGATTATTGGATAATTTCAAGAAAAAGAGATATTAGAAAGTTTCTTATAGTCACATTTATATAAAATTGTTTTATAATTGAAGGTTCTCTTTAAGGGTATGTTCACACAGCGGAATTTTTCCAACCTTCAGGAACTTGAAGCTGAATGTTTGTTTTTTTTGCAGAAACCGCCTCAAATTCAGTGCAGATTCTGTCACCAGACTATAGTGCCCTAGGTAAGGGCAGCTCAGCAATGTGGCGGGTCTTTGTGCCATTTGGCTTATAGAAGTGATCCTTGAGACATCTGGTTAGTGATCCCGGTGCATTATGAGGGGAGTGTAGGCCCCCTGCCCCTCTCAGTAGTGGTTGACGGCCGACCACTGTGTGATTTACACGTTCACTGGGGCACATATAGGCAGGGGGCGCTCTCCTCATGAATACAGTGGACTCACAATTATGTGTCTGGTGTATTATTTTATCGCTCCTTATGCCCAAATCTTAGGCTTGGAGGCGATCTGAGTAGGAGAGCGGACCTGCCCCCATACTATACAGTATACATAGGGCGGGCTAGTCTGATGACGGATGTGCCTGAACAACCAGCTTGCTTTTGTCTTTCTCACTAAAGTGCTAAGGAAAGTCACATTATATGTAAACATTACATTTTGCTTTTGTTCCTACCATATAATAATGTAAACTTGTGTGTCTGGTTTTCTGCCAAGATATAATAGAAGGAAAATGAACAGCGGAAAAACGAGAATCGGGTCGTGATTCACTGTAGTTAATAATTTATTTTAGTCACATGGTCATAAGGTGGACGGACTGCTCCAAGGCAGAGGAGAAATGAGATTTTGCTAGATTGTTGTCCACGGTATAATACATTTGGAAGTATTATATTTCCTCTCCAAAATTTGAACACTATAACCTGTTACTCAAAAGCTCTGCGAGGGTTAATTTTTTTTTTTCTCCCAATTTGTTATTTGGGCATAGCTACAGGGCGCATTCAGTCAGCCAGATTTTTGGCCACTGTTACCTCTGCATATCTGTTGCCCAAAACGGGAGAGGATCACATTAACGCTAGGTTCACACTAGTGCTCGGGTCTCCGTAATCATTTCGCCCAATTCGCAGACTTTCTAGTCCATAGAATAACATGGCGAAATTTGTGAATCATCAACTGGTTCCCTACTTTTTTGGGGGGAAAAAGGTGCAGTTTTTCATGCAATTTCATCCTGATACAAAAAAATCTATTAGGATTGGATTTCTTGTGACCGTTGCCTCACAGGCCCCCCAGAGTCAGAAGTCTGAGTCAGTGGTTTTGCCAGCATCCGGGTTGTAAAGTCTTCTGTAGCCCTAAAACCAAGCTAAATGACCCATTAGGATACCTTTGCCAAACATGGGGACAACATACAAGTCTCTTTACAGTTGTGACCCTGTCAGTAATCCAACATGGCACCAGGCCTCAAGGTGACAGTGCTAACCACCAAATAGTTGAAAGGGATTATCCAGGACTTACAGATGGATGACCCGGCCTTAGAGAGCCGCACGGATCAGCTGGTTGAAGAGGCTGTAGTATTCCTATGAGCACTGCGGCCTCCTCACTGCACACCAAGCACAGCGCTGTGTAGGAGTTGTGTTTGACAGGACTAAGGAGTCAGTAGGCCAGACCTCCGACTCCTCTATTTCTCCAAAGCCCGATTCCAGTTCTGACTCCTGTTACGACTCTGACTTCTTCATAAATGACTGACCACCATGATCAGTCAGAGGCAGCAAAGCTCCTCTACGGCTCCATGTACACGACCGTAGTTTTTATAAAGTACGGATCCATTAATTTTTATGGACCCATACACACAGCTGTAGTGAAGAGCTGCAAAATCTGAAGCAGATCCTATACCCATCCATATTTGCGCTCTGCCCATTCATTTCAAAGTATGGGTCAGTGAAAACCACTGATACCAATTCATGTGTCATCTGTGTCTTTTTTTTTTTACCGACCCGTACATTGCACGCAGTCGTGTACAGAAGGCCTCATTCATTAATAAGCCAGCGATTGATTCTAATGTCACAAACATCTAATTATTATACAATATTAACAACTGTATAATAGAATTAAAAATCATTTTATTTTGGAGTTGATTATTTTGATGGACTCAAACTCCATACTCTCTTGCTTGATTTTGCTGCTCAGCCCCATTCATTTGAATATGAGCGAGCTGCGGCTGTACCATGTGACTGGCACAGGTAAAAGCAGATTTATGAGGGTCCCTGGTGTCAGCCCCCCACCAACCACCTATCGATAGGTCATCAATATGCAAGTCCTGGAAAACCCCTTTAAATTGCACATTCGCTTGTAGTTCAGTAACCTCCCCAGTGGATGGTGGATCAAACGCTCTACGAGGATATGTCCGTGTCTCTTCCACCCTTTGACATAATATTGTTTATAAGACGTGAGGTGTTAATAAACCTAGCTGGCCATTAAAAAGATGAAATGTAATCTCTACTAATAGTAATAAGCGCTGGAACGTGGAATATTACATGTTTACATCTGACAGGTTCGTACCAATTGCTAATTTGTGGCTTTCAATGTTAATAGCTGAAGCGGCGATATCATCTATGGTAGGCGTGTTGTGCCGTTTCTATAATTATTTCCTATGTTTTATGACTGTGCGGCAGACACACAATGAATAATACCTTATACTTTGATCACCCTTATATGTAAGCGACGGGTGATGCAAATCATTATCTCTACAAGGAGGATCAAACCATTATATTGTAGCTCTGGAATTTATTGTACATGCTCATCACGTTCGTATGAGTGGTTTATATAGTACCATATATCTGCAGAGCCGCAGCGTTAAAGCTTGTGGTAATGGATACAAAAGGTAGAACTGGGTTAAAGGGGTTATCCATAAATCGTTTTTATACCAAAAAAGGATGATGATATCTTTTTAAAGTAATTTCTGGCATAAAAATAAAATTTTTTTAGAATTTCATCAGACTCGGTGTTACTGGTAATCTGTGCTTCTGTGGGCAGGCTCTGGACAAAATCAGTCTCCTTCCCCTTCCGGCAGCTGGCAGTATACTGGCAGTCCTACTTCTGCTTCACAGGCCAGTGATGTTACGTTCACATGGCCTGAGCGCACCTCAAGTGAATGGGCTGAGTCGCTGTACAAATTATGGCACTGTGCTCGGTAAGTACAGGAGAGGCTGCAGCACTCACGAGAATCCTGCGGCCTCTTCAAACAGCTGATTGGCTGGGAGTCGGGGTGTTGCTTTCCTCCCAAAAAGGTGGCGCTGCTTGCAGAACTTTTCCCTCCGCATTTTTAAAGCGGGATGGGGAACAGAATCCCCCAGCAGAGAGCAGGCGCAGGTGTGAACCTAGCCTGAGCTGCAAAGGGGAAGGGGGGAGCAGCTCTAAGTTGGGGGGGAGGGATCCTTGCTCACTCTCACACTGTCCAGTCAGTGCTGACAGTATCAGTCTGGGTAGGGACACACCCCTTTCACAAGGGGAACACCTAGTTATCAATTTGTTTGTAATTATTCAGGAGGAGTAACAGAGGAACAACACCACACACGGGGTCTTTTTTGAGGTTTAGCCATGCAGGAGGTGAGAAAAGGCGGCAAAGTAAAAGTATGTAAATGTGACATTTTTAGGGGGTTGACTACTTCTACAAGACGTGGTAAGATCTACAGTATTCCTTAGTAAGCAGTGACTACTAGGCTGACATGTTTTCTTTCGCAGCCGATGCCCTCTAGGAGAATTTGTTCTCACATGAATCTCTGTATTAGATGTAGACGACACAAATATTCTCAAAGCTCTGGTGGTAAAAATGTTTCTACATAATATTTTAATGAGGAGCCACCTGAAGGCTGTCTTGTTTTTTTAACTCAAAGAAGTTTCCAGGAATTTATTTATTTTTTTTTTTTTTAACTTCTGGCCTATCCTTAGGACAGGCCATAAATATCTGATCGGTGGGGGGTCACAGCCAGCTTCTCTATGGATCAGGTGTTCAGGGGTTAGGCCATAAATATCTGATCGGTGGGGGGTCACAGCCAGCTTCTATATAGATCAGGTGTTCAGGGGTTAGGCCATAAATATCTGATCGGTGCGGGGTCACAGCCAGCTTCTCTATGGATCAGGTGTTCAGGGGATAGACCATAAATATCTGATCGGTGAGGGGGTCACAGCCAGCTTCTATATAGATCAGGTGTTCAGGGGTTAGGCCATAAATATCTGATCGGTGCGGGGTCACAGCCAGCTTCTCTATGGATCAGGTGTTCAGGGGATAGGCCATAAATATCTGATCGGTGGGGGGTCACAGCCAGCTTCTATATGGATCAGGTGTTCAGGGGTTAGGCCATAAATATCTGATCGGTGCGGGGTCACAGCCAGCTTCTCTATGGATCAGGTGTTCAGGGGATAGACCATAAATATCTGATCGGTGAGGGGTCACAGCCAGCTTCTCTATGGATCAGGTGTTCAGGGGTTAGGCCATAAATATCTGATCGGTGCGGGGTCACAGCCAGCTTCTATATGGATCAGGTGTTGAGGGGATAGGCCATAAATGAAAAAAAAAAAATATTCCAGGACAGCCCCTTTTAAGTTGTCGTTTTAGGACAACCCCTTGATAAGTGTCATAAGAGATCCCCCCCCCCAGTCACAAAGATGGAGGTCACATGTTCCCCATTTAAATGGAGCGACTATCAAACATACACGCTAACACTCCATTTACCTCAGAAGCTGCTGAAGAAAAGCACTAATACAATACTCTGTAACCAAAGTGTCCGAACCAAAACTTTATTCAGACCCCAGAGTATAATGATCGGGGTCCAAGGGGAGGTGACAAGCATGAACGGTGTTACTCGCCTCTCCTGGCCTCCGGCATGAGTCCCTGCTGTCTTCTGGTCGGGGCAGGGTCACCTGGCATTGTGATGCATAGATGCAAGTGTCACAACAGACAGCATGGACTCGCACCGGAGCCCAGGAGAGGTGAGTAACACTGTTTATGTTTTATCACCTCCCCTGGGCCTCCACTTATCTGGGGTCTCTTTAATAGCAGTTTCGGTTCGATCCGAACTACTCTGCCCTACTCTGCACACTCTGCAGTCCCATAGAGCTAAATAGAGGGGCAGTGTGCATGCAGTGCATTAAATCAGAGGAACTCAGATCCCAGATTTTTGTGATTGATGGGAATCCTAGTGGTTGAGACCCGGCTTGATATTTGTCCTATATCCTTTGCAGAGCTGTATGCAGGAGGCACTATGGTGGCTTTCAGAGTCCATACAGTGCGATATGTGGGCGATAATCTCATCCAGAAGCAACGCTCTGATGTCCCGGGCCACGCCAGAGTTAGTAGCAATAACCTGAGATGCTTGCCAGCGTTCATGCTGTTTCCTGCCCTAGAACTAGGACATGGGCAAAGGCTCCAGACTCCACTTCCTACTACTGCTGCACTGATCAGGAGTCTGCTTGTCGTGGCTGCTGTTAACCCTCCGGGTGCCAGGAGCCACCTTCTTGTTCTCTCCTGATTTACAGCGCCGGCTCGGCTTGTGGCAAACAATTGATTATAAGCGCCAATGAGATTTTTATATGAAATATTAATCCTCGAAATGAAATCAGAAGATCCCGGAGAGCCAAGCGCGGTGTAAACAATCCATTATCCTCATTTACTAGCGCAAACAACTGCAAAACAAAGCTATTTGTCACCGCTGAGAGCTTTTATGGCCAGGCAGTCCTCGCACTGAGTAAGTGCTTGATTTGAACACGGTTCTCTCTGGGAAACACAGATAATAGAGTTTTGATTTTTTTTTTTTTTTTTTTTTTTTTTTGTATTTTTGCTGAAATAGTGTATTTTCATAGGTTACAATAGTGCGGCTTCAGCTGAGCGACCAGGAACTCTGAAGTTGCAAAAAGTGAGTACGTATAACCGGAGTATGAGGATTTATTGTATGGCAGGTGACGTGATGGAGAATGTACACAGGCACATCAGGGACATGCATAGGGTGGAATATTCAGTTTACTGTATTTCTAGTTTAAACATGTAGATAAAGAGAAGCTTCACTTTTATGCAAATGTTTAGGCTCGTACCATAAACCCCTTTTGCATGTGAAGCCGGCCTGAGACCTGGTGATCAGATGTGATCAGCCCAGGCAAACATGGCCACTATAGGGAATATGTACAGTAGTTTTGTGTGGCAGACTTAGAGACCCATATTTGTTAGCAACTCTCCTATCTAAACCGAAGAGGAAACTTTCGGGCATGAAGCCTCCCTTCCTATTATCATATGTTGTTATAAGCCATATGCAAAGGGGTCGTCTCATTAGGGAGCATAATCTGTCATCTAATAGATCCCTAGGGCAATACATTTACGATAATCTGTCATCTGATAGATCCCTAGGGCAATAGGTGCCTTCCTTCCAGAAGAACTCACAACCATTTACTACATGGTCACTCATGGACTCCATGTAATACCATAGTTCACCAATAGTGGTCACTGCCTGTAACTAATTATAGCCTGCTGCAGGTCCTACGCTGATATTTGCACTGAAAAGTCCGAAGGGGTTGTCGAGAGGTGTTCACCCCGTTTAGGTTTCTTTCATGTTGAAAAACCCAATGGTGATTTGCAATAAGATCTGAGGCTCTAATTTCCATTGCAAATTTGCAGTCTCATATACTGGGGCCAATGGGGCTAATGCAAGTGTGACTACCTGTCGTGGTTTCCATGTCAGCAAGAACATGTGACTTTTTTTTTTTTTTTTAAACCTGTGATGGAAAAGATTCATGTCCTATGAATTGCTGCACAGATTCCCCATTGAAATTAATGGGATACATTTTTGGGCACATTTCACCTGGATTTTGGTGCAGAATATGCCAAAATCCACATGAGACTACATTATGAACTTTCCCTGAAGACCTCTGGTATTTTACGTGTCTGGTGCTGTTGCCGTTTATAGTAGAGCATCTTGGTGGAATATGTCTGTGCTGCCATATAATACAGAGGACCATAACTGGAGCCCATATTTTACTTTTGTAGGGCAAACGGTTAAGATGCCCATACACATGAAAGTCAGCACGGTGGCTCAGTGGTTAGCACTGCAGCCTTGCAGCGCTGGAGTCCTGGATTCAAATCCTGCCATGGGCAACATCTGCAAGGAGTTTGTATGTTCTCCCCGTGTTTGTGTGAGTTTCCTCCGGGTACTTCGGAGGAAATGTAGATTGTGAGCCCTATATGGGACAGTGACTGACAATGTATGTAAAGCGCTGCGGAATATGATGGCGCTATACAAGTAAAGCATAAAATAAATAAATGCACTTTGCTCGGCCTTGGCATGTGCTCTGAATGAGGCTAGCCACTGCCAGATACTTCAGTACAGAACAAAAGGATTTGGCAGGTTCTTATCGTAAGGTCAAGTTCAGCCAACATACATCTAATGTACGGCCAGCTTTGCGTATACGGCCACATTCACATGTGCTGTATGGCCTAAAAGAAATGATCTGCAGGATATCAGGTCACTCTCAGTGATAAGGGTCAGATAACATTGTGTTGGGAATCCTAAAAATGGCTCTAGAGGTGGAGATTTACTTTACATGTGCCTCGAAAGGAGCTCATACAACATATGTAGATCATGTATGATGTTGATCCTGTGTGGTTCCTTCCATACAGCACATAACTAATGCTGCCTACCACAGATATGCCTGGAGCAAGCCGGCTGTACTAGACATAAGCCGAGCCTTGTTGTGTACGTTTCCTTTGTTTATATTCCCTTTTGGATGTCCTCACCAGCATCATCTCTGGTATGTCATCCTAGTCCCCTCCTTAAAGGAGATCTTCACATCTTCAGCCCTCCGCATATAGCAGGAGTGTCGTCTCCAGGCTGCACCTGTGACGTCTCCAAACATCTGGTCAGACAGGTTTCTCTCTCCTGGGTCTACAGACTGTCTAATTATGCTAATAGACATGCGGCATTGGGAGGTAGAGTCTCCTTGTGTACGGTCGACTGAGAAACATTCTCTCGCTATTCTGTTTCAGCAAACTTAAGAGTTGGAAAAGAGACGTGAAATGGCTGCACGCCATATCCGGAGAGTGGTTCGAGAAGATCCAGAAGAAGAAGTTTAAGGATGATCCGGACGTGAGGAGCCTGGTGAGGCCACCTCTGACCCATCGTCTGGAGAAAACCCTTAAAGGCGGTGAGTCAGTGAGCTGTAAAGTAGGAGGAGGTGGGCTGTCTGTCAGCAACCATGTAGAAAATGAGTTTCACTTATTTAAACAGCAGTAAATGACAAAGATGTAATGATTGACACCAAGATTGCGAGGTCCTCAGAGCTGACCAAAATTTACTGCGTGCAGGTGAAATGCACTGACCTCCAGTAAGTCCTAACGCTAAAACCTGCATCATTAGGAAAAGGAATATTGCACGGTAGTCGTATGTGATGTCTGTTTTACAGAACTTGCAGATGCCCCCTGGGCACAGTCTGTCTTTTATATAGCTGGCGCTTTGTCAGGAGTTACCACAGTGCTTGAGATATTTAACTCCACATTGCAAAAAGTTTCAGATCTGCTGCGATAATCTGGAGGTTGGTCAGCGCATTGCAGTTATCTGTAGAGATATTCAGCAGGGACGGGAAAGGAAGAATTCTTGAGCAGAAAATAGTTGTGCGGGGAGCATGGATGGTTAGGATGTTGGGAGCAGGCAGTATGGATGGTTAGGGTGTTGGGAGCGGGCAGCATGGATGGTTGGGAGCAGGCAGCATGGATGGTTAGGGTGTTGGGAGCAGGCACTATGGATGCCTTGAATGTTGGGAGGGGCCAGCATGGATGATTAGGATGTTGGGTGCGGGTACTATGGATGGTTGGGAGCGGGGGGCATGAATGGTTAGGATGTTGGGAGCGGGCAGCATGGATGGTTGGGAGCGGGCACTATGGATGGTTAGGGTGTGGGGAGAGGGCAGCATGGATGGTTAGGATGTTGGGAGCGGGCAGCATGGATGGTTGGGAGCGGGCACTATGGATGGTTAGGGTGGGGAGTGGGCAGCATGGATGGTTAGGATGTTGGGAGCGGGCAGCATGGATGGTTGGGAGCAGGCAGTATGGATGGTTAGGATGTTGGGAGCAGGCAGCATGGATGGTTAGGGTATTGGGAGCAGGCACTATGGATGCCTTGAATGTTGGGAGGGGCCAGCATGGATGATTAGGATGTTGGGTGCGGGTACTATGGATGGTTGGGAGCGGGGGGCATGAATGGTTAGGATGTTGGGAGCGGGCAGCATGGATGGTTGGGAGCGGGCACTATGGATGGTTTATGGATGGTTTGGGTGGGGAGAGGGCAGCATGGATGGTTAGGATGTTGGGAGCGGGCAGCATGGATGGTTGGGAGCGGGGGGGCATGGATGGTAGGTGGGGAGCGGCCTATGGATGGTTAGGGTGGGGAGTGGGCAGCATGGATGGTTAGGATGTTGGGAGCGGGCACTATGCATGGATAGGGTGTGGGAGCAGGCAGTATGGATGGTTAGGATGTTGGGAGCGGGCAGCATGGATGGTTGGGAGCGGGCACTATGGATGGGGAGGTTAGGGTGGCGGGTGGGCACCATGGATGCCTTGGATGTTGGGAGGGGGCAGCATGGATGATTGGGAGATGTGGGCATGGGTGGTTAGGTGTTGGGGGCGGGTACTATGGATGGTTGGGTGTGGGGAGAGGGCAGCATGGATGGTTAGGATGTTGGGAGCGGGCAGCATGGATGGTTGGGAGCGGGCACTATGGATGGTTTATGGATGGTTAGGGTGGGGAGTGGGCAGCATGGATGGTTAGGATGTTGGGAGCGGGCAGCATGGATGGTTGGGAGCGGGGGGGCATGGATGGTTAGGATGTTGGGAGCGGGCACTATGGATGGTTAGGGTGTGGGGAGAGGGCAGCATGGATGGTTAGGATGTTGGGAGCGGGCACCATGGATGGTTGGGAGCGGGCACTATGGATGGTGGGGGGGAGGGGCAGCATGGATGGTTAGGATGTTGGGAGCGGGCAGCATGGATGGTTGGGAGCAGGCACTATGGATGGTTTATGGATGGTTAGGGTGGCGAGTGGGCAGCATGGATGGTTAGGGTGTTGGGAGCGGGCACCATGGATGCCTTGAATGTTGGGAGCGGGGGGGCATGGATGACTAGGATGTTGGGAGCGGGCACTATGGATGGTTGGGTGTGGGGGAGGGCGCATGAATGGTTAGGATGTTGGGAGCGGGCAGCATGGATGGTTGGGAGCGGGCACTATGGATGGTTTATGGATGGTTAGGGTGGCGAGAGGGCAGCATGGATGGTTAGGATGTTGGGAGCGGGCAGCATGGATGGTTGGGAGCGGGGGGGCATGGATGGTTAGGGTGTTGGGAGCGGGCACTATGGATGGTTAGGGTGTTGGGAGCGGGCAGCATGGATGGGGGAGCAGGCAGTTGGATGGTTAGGATGTTGGGAGCGGGCAGCATGGATGGTTGGGTATTGGGAGCAGGCACTATGGATGGTTTGGGTGTTGGGAGGGGGCAGCATGGATGGTTAGGATGTTGGGTGCGGGCACCATGGATGGTTGGGAGCGGGCAGTATGGATGGTTAGGATGTTGGGAGCAGGCAGCATGGATGGTTGGGAGCGGGTATTAGGAGAAGGCTCTATGGATGCCTTGGATGTTGGGAGGGGCCAGCATGGATGGTTAGGATGTTGGGAGCGGGTACTATGGATGGTTAGGATGTTGGGAGCGGGCACTATGGATGGTTAGGGTGTTGGGAGAGGGCAGCATGGATGGTTGTGGGAGCGGGCACTATGGATGGTTAGGGTGTGGGGAGAGGGCAGCATGGATGGTTAGGATGTTGGGAGCGGGCAGCATGGATGGTTGGGAGCGGGCACTATGGATGGTTAGGGTGGGGAGTGGGCAGCATGGATGGTTAGGATGTTGGGAGCGGGCAGCATGGATGGTTGGGAGCAGGCAGTATGGATGGTTAGGATGTTGGGAGCAGGCAGCATGGATGGTTAGGGTATTGGGAGCAGGCACTATGGATGCCTTGAATGTTGGGAGGGGCCAGCATGGATGATTAGGATGTTGGGTGCGGGTACTATGGATGGTTGGGAGCGGGGGGCATGAATGGTTAGGATGTTGGGAGCGGGCAGCATGGATGATTGGGAGCGGGCACTATGGATGGTTTATGGATGGATAGGGTGGGGAGTGGGCAGCATGGATGGTTAGGATGTTGGGAGCGGGCAGCATGGATGGTTAGGATGTTGGGAGCGGGCACTATGGATGGTTAGGGTGTGGGGAGAGGGCAGCATGGATGGTTAGGATGTTGGGAGCGGGCACTATGGATGGTTAGGGTGTGGGGAGAGGGCAGCATGGATGGTTAGGATGTTGGGAGCGGGCAGCATGGATGGTTGGGAGCGGGCACTATGGATGGTTTATGGATGGTTAGGGTGGCGAGTGGGCAGCATGGATGGTTAGGATGTTGGGAGCGGGCAGCATGGATGGTTGGGAGCGGGGGGGCATGGATGGTTAGGATGTTGGGAGCGGGCACTATGGATGGTTAGGGTGTGGGGAGAGGGCAGCATGGATGGTTAGGATGTTGGGAGCGGGCAGCATGGATGGTTGGGAG
Source organism: Leptodactylus fallax (assembly GCA_947044405.1). Classification (NCBI taxonomy): domain Eukaryota; kingdom Metazoa; phylum Chordata; class Amphibia; order Anura; family Leptodactylidae; genus Leptodactylus; species Leptodactylus fallax. The sequence continues at coordinate 292,781 of CAMRHE010000405.1, read as the reverse complement.
CGGGCACTATGGATGGTTTATGGATGGTTAGGGTGGCGAGTGGGCAGCATGGATGGTTAGGATGTTGGGAGCGGGCAGCATGGATGGTTGGGAGTGGGGGGGCATGGATGGTTAGGATGTTGGGAGCGGGCACTATGGATGGTTAGGGTGTGGGGAGCGGGCAGCATGGATGGTTGGGAGCGGGCACTATGGATGGTTTATGGATGGTTAGGGTGGCGAGTGGGCAGCATGGATGGTTAGGATGTTGGGAGCGGGCAGCATGGATGGTTGGGAGCGGGGGGGCATGGATGGTTAGGATGTTGGGAGCGGGCACTATGGATGGTTAGGGTGTGGGGAGAGGGCAGCATGGATGGTTAGGATGATGGGAGTGGGCAGCATGGATGGTTAGGATGTTGGGAGTGGGCAGCATGGATGGTTAGGGTGTGGGGAGAGGGCAGCATGGATGGTTAGGATGTTGGGAGTGGGCAGCATGGATGGTTAGGATGTTGGGAGTGGGCAGCATGGATGGTTAGGGTGTGGGGAGAGGGCAGCATGGATGGTTAGGATGTTGGGAGCTGGCACTATGGATGCATAGAATGTTGGGAGGGGCCAGTATGGGTGATTAGGATGTTGGGAGCGGGCAGCATGGATGCCTAGGATGATGGGAGCGGGCAGCATGGATGCCTAGGATGATGGGAGCGGGCAGCATGGATGCCTAGGATGATGGGAGTGGCCAGTATGGATGCCTAGGATGATGGGAGCGGGTAGTATGGATGCCTAGGATGATGGGAGCGGGCAGCATGGATGCCTAGGATGATGGGAGCGGGCAGCATGGATGCCTAGGATGATGGGAGTGGCCAGTATGGATGCCTAGGAGATGGGGCGGGCAGTATGGATGCCTAAGATGATGGGGCGGGTAGTATGGTGCCTGGTGTGGGAGTGGGCAGTATGGATGCCTAGGATGATGGGAGCGGGCAGTATGGATGCCTAAGATGATGGGAGCGGGTAGTATGGATGCCTAGGATGATGGGAGTGGGCAGTATGGATGGTTTATTTCTTCTCTACAGGACTGCTGAAGAGAAGCTGAGTACAGCGTTCTGCCTTTTCTCACAGTCTGATAGAATTAAATGTAGCACCATCTTTGTTGCGATGGGTTCCAGCAGTTCTACCCCCACAGATCAGGACCGTCAGGACATCGGTGTGGGGATTTAACTGATGTTTTTAGTTATTTTATAACTCTACTGCAGTCAATTTAATTTCCCAGACACTCCGACAACCCCTTTAATGTGAGTAAGAGTGCCGGGGGTACATAACAGCTGAAGCATCAATCCGTGTCGCCCATCAGACACCGTCCTCTGTTACATATGAGTCTGAGATGCTCCATAATGAATCATTACAAGGGGAACTGAATGACAGCGGAGTTTCCCTTTAATATGTCACAGACATTTCATGTGCAGATTTTTCTATGTGATACAACATACGTGTTCTTCCTTCCCTCCTGCCTCTCTGTGTGCCCATTTTCTCAGTGCTGTGTTAAATAATATAGCAAAGGTGACTCCACACGTAGTGTGAATATGGGCCAGGCTGCGCTGGGAGGAGGGGCACTACTCATAATAGATGCCCACCTGTCTCCATTGTGATGTTCGTCTGTCATTACAGTCTCTTATGTTCACCGTGTACAAAGGTCTTGTAATTGTCTCAGTGTGTACAGAGTGAATTTCTTTCCCTGGGGCAAGTACATACTGTGTGGGGTAGGACGCACACTGAGGCACAGGATGTGTTTTGTGTCGCTGTTTAGCAGTGATTTCGAGGCCATACATCATCGCCATGTAATATCCTTACATTCTCCATTTGCATATCACTCTAGTACAGCTATGTGTATTAGGTGATGGTGAATTTAGGTGTCCCCTTTAAAGGAAAAATCCCATAAGAACTAGAATGAGGGTCTCAAACCCCTGTTCTGAAAGGAATGGAGTGGTGGTCTTGCATGAACCCCACTGTTCCAGTCTTCGGGACTAATATACAGTACATTGCCCGGCTACCTCGTTTAGCCCCATAGATACTGAATGGATCAGCAGGACGCATTTGTGACTTCCACTCCTTTCAGATTCCAGTGGAAGGAGGGCTCTGGACCCCCCCTCCCCAATTCTAGTGACCATAGAGGTGCCAGTGCCAGTGGTGAGGCCCCCGGAGATCACACATTCATCAACTATCCTGTGGATTGGTAGTAAGAACCCCTTTAAGAATTGTAGTTAAAGGGGATATCCAGGGAGTAATAAAGATTACCAGAACATTCCCTGCAATGGTCAAGCTTTATTACGAATCTACATCCTGGTTCCCCAGAGCCCCAAAGTTACCTATACAGAGGGCAGCTGGGGAGGACGTCACTTTCATTGCTCTGCTCCCCTATCAGCCTCCGACTCTCTGTCATGTGGTCAACTCTGCTCAATGGGTTTGGAGCCTGAGCAGAGGGGAGTCAGTGACATCACCGAGAGTCAGAGTGGCTGCGGGGAAGGCAGAGGAACGAGACTGTCCTCCCCGCTGCCCTCCACACAGGTAATTTTGTAGCTCTGGGGGGACCAGGGGGTATATTAGTAATACAACTTAAAGGGGTTGTCCAGTTTCAGATCAATACTGAGTAGCAAATGTTAATGTTTGTATAATAAAAAGTTGTACAGTTTTCCAATATACTTTCTATATCAATTCTTCACAGTTTATTTTCTAGATCTCTGCTTGTTGTCATTCATTGTTTACTTTCAGTAGATATATACGTTCTGTGGTCATGTTATATGCAGTCTGTGGTCATGTGATATACGGTCTGTGGTCATGTGATGAACACACACTGTGCTGTGGCTGTAACGAGCTGTGCACCTGTGTGTCCATCACATGACCATGGACTGATTTTTATACACTGGAAGTAAGCAGAATGAATGACAGCAAGCAGAGATCTAGAAAACCATGAAGATACAGGAAATATATTGGAAAATTGTACAACTTTTCATTATACAAACAATAACGATTGTCTCTCAGTATTGGTCTGAAACTTGAAAACCCCTTTAAGCCTACATTCACATGACAGTGAAAATCGGCATACGGCTACATTAAATTCACTGTACTATTCATATAACTGATTTTGGCGGTCCGTTTTAACAGATCGTCAAAAAATAGGTCATGTCCTATTTTTGTCCGATTTCACGATCCCTCAAAACCCTGAAATGTATGAGGGATCTGTAAAATGGGGACCCCTTGGGTGTACATTTTTCACAGCCGTTTTCTACCATGGTCGAGTGCAGGGAATGCATCGGTAGCCTTAAATTAAAGGGGTTATCTGTGGAGTAATAAAGGTTGTGGATTGTTTGCGGAATTAGAACCTTTCACATTCTTCAGAATAAACAATGTGCAGCGGATTAAAATCCACCATATACTTATCGTGGCTGAGGATTACAGACATGGCAGCAAACTCCGGCACCTTTCCACGGTGCTCCCTTGTAATAGAGAGTATAATCCTGACTGGTGTAGATCTCCGCTCCAATGCACGTGTGTACGCCTGATTTAGGAAGAGGCCAGAGTCTACTTATATATCAGCCATACCTTGCGCCTTTTGGGCTTTTAATTAAGACTGGCATACAAAACGCCAGTCTTGATAAATCTGCCCCAGTTACTACAGCTGAGCACAATATAGCTAAATTGATATTTCTGCTAAAAAGGTCATGGCCTTCTCCCCTTTCCCTGTTTGAAAACATATTCTTCATTGTCTGAGTCAAGCATGTGTGTGTATGGGGGAATCCGAAGGAATAGCTGTCAGACATACAAGTGTTTGGCCGATAGGTATCTCCTATATGGCCAGCCTTAGGTGATAATTGAACGATCCTGCCAGCTTGCCACACCCGCACCAAGAGGAGAAATGATCAGACTCTGAGAAACAAGTTCTGACTCTTCTCGGGAGAACCAAAAGTATCAGCACCTACAAAAACATGTTCTTAGAATAATGAATATTTGCCTGTCTGTCGTGTCTGCCTGCCTGTCGTGTCTGCCTGCTTGCCTGTCATGTCTCCCTGACTGCTTTCCTTCTTAGGCTCTGTTCACACTTGCTTTATTGGTTAGTAGTTACCCGCGCAGAAAATTTATAGTCACCAATAAAATGTATAGGATTTGTTGGTGTCTTTTTGAAATGTGATCTGTCATGGATAGGTTATAAAGTAAGGCCGATACCCTTGTGTGAACAGACACTTGTTTGTGGCAGTACAAGACTTTATCATTACCCCAGGAGACCATATTAATTGAGAAAAGCCTCAAAGACATCAACAGAGATCAACCTACAAAGTTCAGTTTTGGACAGTCTCTTCTTGATAGAAGTGTCCCTTCACAAAAAGCTGACCACCAAGAGGTCCACCATTGAAACCCACCAGCGATCAGCTGCAGAGAAACCAGGCAGTAAATATTTATTTGTCCCCACAGTGCCACCACAGGGGAAAATAAGCATTACACAGTGTCCATTCAAATGACTGGGCTGCCTATGTAATGCAGGACAGGACTGGTCCTCCAGAGGAAGAGACACTCTTTATAACTGCTCTCCATATTGACCAAGTGATGAGGATCCTGAACAGAAAATTCCCCCCCCCCCCTTTAAGGCCCATTCAGATGTCAGAAATGAAGAGGAATTTAAGGCAGACATCCATCTTGGATTCCTCTTCACTTTCCACCCACGGCATTGGCATTCTTTCACCGCTTTCCACTCCCCAGTCATGGCAGAGTCCGTAGCTGATCCACAGCAAGATCAAGCAGGACACTTATTTTTTTCAGCATCCTGTTCCGATAACACTAACCCCCCATCTAAAACAATGGGAATCGGAATCAGGACGGGATGCGTCACAAAATCAGCTCTAGGTTCCGCTATGTGAATGGGGTCTAAGTGTGTCTATCGGCACCTATAGGTTAAATGTTAGTATGAGTTATAAAAAGAAAAAAAAAACATAAAAGGACTTAGTACCTATGAGTGATTTATAGAGGAGCTGTCCCCTCCCTGACATGTCTCTCTTAGTTAGGGCTGTGGAGTCGGAGTCGGGAACAAATTCAGCTGGAGTCAGGGTCGTAAAAAAGTTACTGACTCTGGCTTCAAAATAAATTAATTGTAATGATATTATACATATTTTATTAATGATTAGAATAATACTATAATTAGATATAGTTTGTTACATATTTCCTATCATAGGAATCAATCAATAGATTTCTCCTGAATTAGAGGATCTTTACTGCGTCTGTCTGACCATGGCTGTCAGCCATTTATGAGTCCGAGTCGGTCTGTGGAAAAAGAGTCAAGTCGGTGGTTTGGCCTACTAACTCCACAGCCCTGGTTTTAGTACATAAATGTACACTCCATAAAATGAGCATATTTTGTTTGACCTCGTGCCATTCCTCTGTTATTCCTCCTGGAAATTTATAAATAAATGGACAACTGGATATTTCCAGGTGGGGGTGTGTCCTTGTGTATTTTGATAGTGTCCAGGCATTGCTGATAGGATCAGACTGTATAAGGACACACCCACTTTGTCACTTTATGTATACATTTCTAGGAGGAGTAAAAGAGGAATGGCACAGTGCTGAGATGTAAGAAAATATGCTCCAGAATTGTCATTTCATGGCAGGAGAGATGAGACGTTCTCTTTCTAATTCCTATATCCTGGCATGTCTGTGCTGTATAGTTGATACGTGCCATACTTGCACACTCGGCAGTAGTTTAGACTGTCATGTTACTGTAACCAGAATGACTGTAGTATACAAGTAGTATCAGAGGAGCCATCATGTGGGATTGTGAAGAGCTTTCCCTCAGTGACGATCTTGGTGAAGAATCTTCTCTCACACCCCATTCCCCAGATACGGTGCGTTCATGTTTCCAGGTTTCTGATGTGTATCTAAGCGGTATCTAAGTGTGTGTTCTAACAATAGACACCTACTTTGCACTTTGAACTCAGGAATTGTGATTTTTATATGATAAGTACTGTAGTGCACTGTGTGGCGGCAGAGTATGCAGGTGACAAAGCGTCCCAGCACCTAGTGATAACGGGAATATGCCTGCACAGGGCGTACCCACACCTCATGATAACACAGGAATATGCCTCTTGTGATAAAAAAAAAAATGGAGCCTGGTTTTTAGCATTTTAACCCCATCACTGCCAATGCGTGCATAGCCCTTCCGAGGTGCACCCATTAATCATGTGTCTTCCTACTTGTGGAAAGTCGTAAACATGTCTTCTCTGCTTCCAGAGCCCGAATCCTCTAGAATGACAACATCTCAAAACTTTCAGCCCCAAAAGAACTCCGGACCGTCTTTCCTCGGACTTCGCTCCCCTTTATCGTCTCTGTTCTCCTTCAGGAAATCTGCAAAGCAGAATCTAAAACTGCCGACTCAGCAGGAAAGGTAATGGCTTGTTATATACGATATCGTACTCACTGAGCCAGGATTGTCTGCTTATTACTGGGTCTGATAAGTCATCTGTGATATTCTGTATTTAGAATAGGGATGACTAGGCCATAGAAAACCAAATTCTCACCATAGTTGTTGTAGAAGGGCCAAGAATTGAGGCACGTGTGGCCAGAGGAGGGGCTGTGAACACTGGAGGAAATGAAGAGGTATTGCTCTTCATTTTTCGGTCGCCGGCTCCCCGTGGCGGGATGCCGATGCAGAGCATCGTTGCGGCTTTCCACCATTGAATGGTCATAATTAGAAGGGCATCTCGAGCCACGGACGCTGCGACTAAATCGGCCACGACATCCGCGGCAAGGTCGAGCAGGATGCTTATTTTTTCACAGTCCTGCTGCAATTTCTGCCTCCCATTGAAAACAGTGGGACACAGAATCCGCCCACAAATCAGCGTCAAATTTCTACATGTGACACCCCCTTAGGCTCTGGTCACACGGCGGAAAATGAAGAGGAATGCCTCTTCATTTTCCGCCGCCAGCATTTTCGCTGCGGTCTAGCCATGACGGGATGTCGATGCAGTGCATCAGCGTTCCGTCGCGGCATCCCGCTCCTGATTAGGCCCGTATGAATGGGCCTAATCAGGAGGGCGTCTCGAATCACGGAATCCGTGGCAAGATCGAGCAGGACGCTTCTTTTTCCGCGTCCTGCTGCGATCTCTGCCTCCCATTGAAAACAATGGGAAGCGAATTCTGGGAGGAATCTGCTCCAGATTCGGCAAATCCGGCAAATTCCTCCGTGTGAACACACCCTTAGACAAACAGCATTGTGAGGCAAACAGTCTGGAGTAGAGACTGATACATTGTAGCAAACTAGAGATTTGTGCCGCTGCTGTTGATGTGTTTAGCTCACAGAGCATTGTTCAGACTGGACACAATTGTATCCACTTCTCAGCTGAGGAGCAGATCTAGTTATAGGCATGTCTGCAAACCAAGAGAGGTTTTTATTCACTGACATGAAGCAAATATCTTGAAAATGGTAAAGAATTGAAACACAAAGTGTATTAGAAAGTAGTAGGACTTTTCATGTTTATGGCGATCAAGCTTTATTTACATAGACCAGGAAATTCCTTTAAGTGTGTGACTGTGTCCATTTATGATATGGGTGTGATACTAGGAAGTATCACAAGGCATTATGGGAAAGGAGCTGGGGAGCTCATGCTCCCTCTGTTGGATGTAACAGATCCTCAATTTGCTTTTGACTCACCGAGCCTTGAGACAGCAAAAGGGATCTTAGCCAAGCCAATTTCACTTATCTGCATACAGCGCTGTTTCCGGATTGTTGTCCTTCATCAGTACAGAGCAAAGTGAATTGGCTGGCTTAGTGGGAGGCAATGAGTGGGTTAGGGACAAGAATCTCTCACATTGAGGAGAGCACCAGTGAAGGTGTGTAGAGATTTTAATTGCCTTTCGCCCTCTACTTAGCATCTACATATCACAAGGCATTATGGGAAAGGAGCTGGGGAGCTCATGCGCCCTCTATTGGATGTAACAGATCCTCAATTTGCTTTTGACTCACCGAGCCTTGAGACAGCAAAAGGGATCTTAGCCAAACCAATTTCACTTATCTGCATACAGCGCTGTTTCCGGATTGTATAACAGGGAAAATGTAGCTGTACAGCAGGCCTTGTGTCTGGATTTTCCAGAATATTATTAGTTTGGGTTGGATGATGATGTAAACCTACACGTTTTATGTATGATGAAATGTCTAACTAATCTCATCCAACTACTCGGTCACTACAGCAGCAGGTGATACCTTCAATGATTCAAAGGAACCTTTAGTTTTGTGGATACCTGTGTCTCTAGTGTAAAGGGAGTGTCACCAGAATCCAGCCCGGCAGATCCTGCGATTCACAAGGGGAAAACACCATTTTATTTGGGTGACCCTAACCTATCTATCTGCAGGGCTGGGTTGACATGTTGGGTTCTGGTTATACACACCCTATACCTTTTAAGAGAGCAAGACAATTGGTGACCCAAAAATACTGACCCCAGAGCATACACAGAGGTGTGTACTGAAGGAGCCACCTGTATCAGGGTGGGGGATACAGTAGACTGTTTTACATTATATTATACAATTATTAATAAATGATTATATTAAATATTACAGAAATATTAATATTGTGTAATTTGATGTATAGTTTGTTACATATTTACTATCACAGGAATCAATCACTGGCTTTATCATGAATTAGAGAATCTTTACTACTGGATAGAGAGTACCGTGTTACTGAAATACCCCTTTAACTCTTTTAGGCTATAATTCAGATGTGCCTATTGAAAATGTATTGGCCTTACGGCTTCTAACTAGTTCTGACTGTAAAGAATATAGGTCAGAGCAGCTTATGGAATAGATACTGTTGTTATTACTATTACTACGTGTGACTGTCAAGTGATCTATGACTACTACTCATACGTCTTGTGGATAACAGTCCTTTTACCATTTCCATTCCCGCCCATGGTTTAGACAATGGCTGCCTCCATGTCTATAACCGTCCTTCCTGTTAGCTGGACAATAGTGGCTGAATTCTCTATATTAAAGGGATTGTTTGATTTTGATTTTCAAATATCCTATTAGGGAACAAGTTAAAGGGGTTATCCAAGGGTAAAATTGAACATGTCCTTAGGTTGTTATATCAGATCGGTGGGGGTCTGACACTCAGCTGCTTTCTGCACAGTGTATGGAGTCGAAAATAGATGGCTCCTGACACTGTGTAGTGTTCTGACTGTAATAGCGTGACTCAGCCACTGCACAGTATATGGAGCCATTTGGTGGAGAATGGCTAATTGGTTGGGGGTTGGGTGTCAGACCCCTACCTTTCCTAAATTAGCAACCTATCCTAAGGTTAGGTTATTAATTTTTATTTGTGCATAACCCCTTTAATATTGGAAGGGTGGGCACCCATCTATTAGCCAGAGAGGAGAGCTGCTACAGAAGGCGTCTGAGAAGGAGTACCCAGAATGTAGTAGTAAGACTACTGTATGTAAGAACAGCCTAGTCTGAAGACAGGTTTGATCTCCTGATGGCCAAAATGGTACCAAAAAAGATTGCGCTGTTTGGCCAATGGGAGCGATCAAACAATTCATTGGTCACATAGGTTATGAGTCCAGTGTATTCAGGAGGTAGGTAAGATTTCATGTACGCGTGATCGGTAACCAATGTGTGTTGCGTTGTCACCTTTACATTTATTGTTAGGGATATAGATAGGGAATGGCATAGTATGTTTCGCCAAGCCCCTGGCCCCTTTTTTTTGGCCTTTGTTACCAAGATCTTCTGTTTAATACAAACTGGTTGCTAAGAATATACGGCCTGACCGTCCATAAGACCACGTGTCCTTAGTAACCAGACTGTCAGATGCAAATCAGCTGAAGCAACACTAACATTGCAATATCCAGTCCTGACATTTTTTTTGTCTATAGTCAGCTTTGGTCCTATTCAGAAGACACTCCCTGCAGACTGTGCTAATGCTGGGATTAAATGTAAACACAGTGAAGTGAATTTAGCGGCAGACACACGCGGGAGACTTCACGTCACAAGTGTCAGCCATCCACTCCACCCTACGATGGAAGGGCAGAAGTGACGTCACCTAAGACTATGAATACCTATCACGTAGTTTGGTTAACTATTACAACTAAGACATACAGTCACCGTCCAGTCACTGGCCAGTTGGTTACTATGAAGAGGTAAATTATGTTATTACCTCTGTTAAATCACATAAAACATGACACACATTCAATGAGAATTATCTAAAAACAAAAAAAAAAAAAATATGCTCCTGTTTCTAGATACTGCTGTTGCATACTTGTTAGGTACCGCCTGTTGTTCTCTTGATTCCCGCTCAGAACATCCACCTAATTGTCCAGTGCTGGTGGTCACAGATGGAAAACTAAGTAGCCTGGCGGCAGTCACTCCGTGTCATTCCCAGGCCATTGTGGAGGAGAAGCACTCCAATCGTCAGGAATGTAGAATACTATAAGGCTCCATGCACACTAAGCGTGAAGCCAATGGGGGCTGCAATGCTCCGTTCCGATAATTATAGAGCAGGTTCTATCCTGGTTCATGATATTGGATTGGAACGGGAAGGAACCTTCATACAATGGAAAGTATCATAGAGGGCTTCAGATGTCAGCCGAGTGTGATCAGAGTCTTTTCCTGCGCGCACACCTAAGTCTGGTCTATAGTGAGGCATATAGTGGTAATAGAAGTTCCATTGTTGCACCTGTTATGTCGTCGTTTTACAAGAGAGATTATTAGATGCTGTGTAATTGTACATTATACGCTTGTTACTCACATTGCATTGGCATACAACTAACTATATCCATTATATACTGCATTCAATGTCTATATGAAGGGTATTTTTAATTTTCAGTCTTTTACAATTATATAGAAACTGCAAACAATGCCAAGTCATACGGCAAACTCTTAGCTTTGTGTATTTTTGTATTATTTTGTAGAGAGTCACGTTTTGCCTTTAAGGGATTATATCAACCCCGCCCTGCAGAGAGATTGGCTAAGATCTCCTGAATCAAATGTTGTTTTCCCCTTGTGAATCGCTGCCTCCATTGCCAAGATATTGCCATTTATGTCAATATGCAAATGAGCTCTGTGGAGCACGAGGGTATTGCTGCTCACCTCTTTGGAGCAACGAGGGTGTTACTATTGCTCCAAAGAGCTCATTTGCACATTGACGAAACTGGCAATGGTGGCAGAGATTCCCACTTTTTGATTCAGGAGATCTTAACTTTCCCCTTGTGAGATATTGCCATATCCGCCTCAATTCCTTTTCATTTTCCGAAGTGTGAATGGCCCCGTAGGAATTCAATCATTGACTCTTAGAGAAGGTTCTGTCTGACCAGGGCTGTCAACCATTTATGACGGAGTTGGAGTCAGGCTGTGGAAAAATAGAGGACTTGGTGGTTTGGCCTACTAACTCCACAGCCTGGACCACCACACGAGCCTTGATGGCCTATCTTAAGGCTTGACCATCACTATTGAAGTACCAGAGAACTATTGAAGTACCAGAGAACCCTTCAAAGCGAGGTTCAGTGGTTAAAAATAGATGATTGTGTACATTACCTTCCTAACAAGATGACTGCTCTGTGTGGGGCATGGTCAGCGTTAACAAGTACACACACGGGTCTCGCCCTATATCTAGCGATTGTTTTGTTTTGGGTGCATACGTTGCTCGGAGACAGTAAAGCACCGCTCTATGATTTTGTTTCTGACATTTCCACACATGGCGATCGGTTTCATACTAGAGCAAGTAAGAACCTGATCACTGAAGACTCACAGCGCGTACGCGTCACTGCCTTTCCCTCAAGAACTTCTCAATTATTGAAGATAAAAAAGTTCTGGAGTGCTGGAAGGCAGGGTAGGACCCATCACGAAGCACTTGGATTTTCTGTCTGAGATTTCACTAATTTGGAGTAGTTTATGTATTCACAGAAGACATGCTGTCCTTGTAAGGAGATGCTGCCATGTAGTGGGTACCATTTTGAAACTTTCTGTTCCTTTTCCTCAGACATGGAATCTTTTCTGTCAGTGGCCAGATACCTACAAACACTGAAGCAAAGAAAAAGGTAAAAACAAAAAAATTCTAAAGTTTTTCATATACTCTGCAATGTTTTTGTGCCAAAAAAACCAACAAGAATATCCAGAGATTTGAGTAAGAATTTTGTTTTGTTGGGTCTGTTTTTTTCTAAAATTACTTAAAGAGGTTGTCTGAGGAGATAAACTTGTCTGACTTCTTCTGACTGTTTCTTTATGCTGGACCTTGGGGTTCTGACCTTAGCTCATGTGATCCGCAACCCCTGACCCCCGGGTCACCCAGTCCCTTCCCTCCTCTCCTGATTTCAGAGGTAATTACCCATGCTATGAGGGCTGCCTGACTATAGTAAAGCCAGCCACCATAGCACAATCTCCAAATTTCATAGGTAGAGTGACCCAGGGTCGGAACCAGGCTGGAGCCCCCTGGGTCCAGCATGAAGAAACCATCGGAGGAAGTCAGGTAAGTTTAAATCCATCAACAACCGCTTTAAAGAAGAACTTTCATGTCCTCAGGCACATGCGATTTTATATATCGCTAGAAAGCCGACAGTGCGCTGAATTCAGCGCACTGTTGGCTTTCCCGTTGTGTGTCCCAGGGCTGGAGATATCGGTGCCGTTAATTTTGGCACTGATCTCTGCCCACTGTCGGAAGGGCATTCCTGACAGTCTAGCTGGGTTTTGAGAAACGCCCCCTGACTGTACTCATCCATAACCCTGTACTGTCAGAGGGGGGCCCCGCCCCCGAGATGACGCTGAGCAGTGAGGAACACCCCCCCCACCCCAGTACAAGTCTATGGACAAGTACAGTCAGGGGGGCGTTCCTTACAGCCCAGCTAGACTGTCAGGAACGCCCTTCTGACAGTGGGCAGAGATCGGTGCCGAAACTAACGACACCGATATCTCCAGCCCCGGGGCACATAACGGGAAAGCAAATTTAGCGCACTGTCGGCTTTCTAGCGGTATATAAAACCGCATGTGCAGGAGGACATGAAAAGTCCTCTTTAAGTTATGTCAGACTATGTTGTTTTACAACTGTTCTCATGTCAACTATTGTTTAATGTCCTTATATATTAAAAAAATCTAATTAAAAGTAAGAGATTGTTACAAAGCTCACCCAAGAAGTTTATGTATTTTTGCAAAATTTAAAAAAAAAAAGTCATATTAACAATTTTACCGCTGAGGCCAATTTTTTTTTTCATAACTGACATTTAAATAGTCCTAAAACCGTGGATCGTGACTTTTTTATTACAGAAAAACTGGAGTCTTTTATTTTTTCTACAGCAAGACAAAAATAGTGAATTATAAAGTGGACAATTTTGCAAAAACAGACATCAGAATAAAATAGAAAAAGTATAATATTTCAGTGTTTTAAAAACCAGAAAAAAAATTGTTTTTATTACTTTACTAAAACATTTGTTTTGGTTTTTTTTATAAATAGTTTGAAATTTACCACTCCACACGAAGCGTTAAACAGATTGCCAATTTTTTTGAAGCACACCATCGAGCAAGAGAGAGCCCCACCATAGCCACCACCACCCAGCTTGAGAATGAAGTTTTTCAAGGTTAGTGGGTCCCTATAGACTGCTTATAAAATAATTTAACCCCTTACCAACTGTTGCACGTTATCGTCAGGATGTAGTTCTTGAACAGAGTCCTACATATATGTCATTGCTGATCAAATGGGCACAACAACTATTCAGAGGAGGTTGTGAATGACAGCCACGCTCCTACACTAATGGCTGGAGTTAACAGAGTAAACTTTTATCCCAATCCATGAACCACCACGATCAGTACTGATCATGGTGCAAACAAAGAGGAGGGGCTCTCTTTGCCCCATCCCTGTTAGTGCCAGCAATGTGATCACTGTAGCCATAGACGTCTAATGGAGGACCGACCGAGAATGTTGAACTCCTTGCATTTGTTTTTTTAGCCATTAGGGCCACCAAGTAGAATTTCAGACTTTTCTTTCTCTATTACCAGATATAGCAATGATAACATATTAGGCTGTTGATATTCTTAACATATTATGTATGACAAGCCTCACGTTGACATTATGTGCAATACATTGTTAGCTGAACGTGCACAGATACAGCTTTAACTATCTGTTAGTGTTGGCAAACCTAGACAACGGCAATGATATGACCGTGACTCATACATTCCTTTTTATATGGATAATTCTAATGAGCATTGCCATGTCTGGGGAGGACTAGCCAAGAGGCAGTTTATAAAATAAGACATAATGTGTAGGCTTTTGTTCAATCCTTAAATCCCATAAGGTTCATGAAACTGTTTAGCCTTGTCCAAAAGCAGTGATAATTTTTGCATGAAAATTTTTGAAGCCTTGGTCATTGTGATCTAAGTGGAACTTTTTATATGTTTCAGTTTTAGGAGATCTGGATCAAAAACTTGACCAAGAGCAGAGTCAGAAGCAGACACTCAGGACTAGTAGACTTGGAAGTTATAAGTATGGAAAGCAATATAGTAAAGAAGGCTTACTCCATAATACATCCGAGCCTAAAAAAGTATACAGCAGTTTATCTTCTCATGATGGAAGAAGAACTTTGTCTCTTGAGGAGACTCGTACAACTTACGCCACATACCGGCCAAGAAAATTTTCTGAAATGTACTCAAACAGACAACATCCAGTTTGCCAACCAGAGACCTCTAACAGGCCTTTGTACAGAAAGAGCCCTTCGCTCTTATCAACTGTAAGTAACACATCACAAAGATCGTCTCCTAGTTCTGGCTCATTTTCATCGAGTAGCTTGCAGCTATCGTCCCCAGGCATAGGCATGGAGAGGACAAGGCAGCACAAGTCAGTGAGATTACCTGTCACGTTCATCAAGTGGAATAACGCACTTCCTTCTGGGCAAACTGAGGAGACTGGTAGACATTTCAGAACACAGTCCGCTCCAAGTTCTGGTTCTTTTTCATCTAGTAGCTTGCAGTTATTGTCTCCAGGCATAGACCTGGAGAGGACAAGACAGCACAAGTCAAGGAGGACACCTGTCACATCCATCAAGTGGAATAATGCACCTCCTTCTGTGCAACCCGTGGAGACTGGTAGACCTTTCAGAACACAATCCGCTTTGGATCTTAACAATATTAGTAACTCCAGTCACCAAAGTAGAGTCTTTGATCTTTATAAAAACCCACCAAGAGTACCAGTGTCCACGTCAAATGAATTCAACAATATTACCAGCTTAACAAATATTGCAGAAAATAGATCCACTGGATATCACAAAACCAACGCTCCCGTTCACAGTCCTGGAGACAGATATCACACTCGACCTGAATGGTACTGGGAAAAGGACTATAAAAATAACAAAAAAATGAGTAAAACTCTTAATGAGAATCCGACCGGCAGTGACAAGGAAACGGAACCCATGGAGCTCGAAAGAGAAACCTCTGAACAACCAAATGCTACTAGTGTGGAAAATGTTGTACTGAGCAAAACGGAAGCTCCTAGTAACCTATCCAACTTCAATTTGCAAACTGAGGACTTTTCTATAAAAGCAGATGAGCGTAAAATGGCAGTAGATCCTGAACAGAGCAGAAATCTAGAATCTGATATCCACGATGAAGACATTCCAGTAGACTGTACGTTGAAATCGGAAACTAAGATTTTTCAAGATCCTAACCCACTTAAAGTATCATCTGGTCACACATCAGAGCCTGAGATCATGGATGTTGATGCTCCAAACGTCCTTGTTCACTCTACAAATACTAGTTCATCCACTTCTGTTGGCCATGGTTCCAGTGCTCAAGCAGACAATTTACCACCAAAAATCGAAAGACCTGGATTAACACTGACTGATTGTA
Organism: Leptodactylus fallax; assembly: GCA_947044405.1. Classification (NCBI taxonomy): domain Eukaryota; kingdom Metazoa; phylum Chordata; class Amphibia; order Anura; family Leptodactylidae; genus Leptodactylus; species Leptodactylus fallax. Next base: position 276,955 of record CAMRHE010000405.1, on the reverse strand, counting down.
ATCGGTCATTAGACGCCAATAAGTTCAGTTCCTTTGATCATAGAACATCATATACAGTCGATACTACCGGTTTTAAATCTTCAAAAATGAGTGAATCGGAAAACACAACGGCTAAAAGATCTGGTTTGTTTAGTAACACTACAGATACTGAGGGAAGATTTGCTTGGATGAATAGGAGGAGAGGATCAAATGACAACCGCACAGAGGGGTTTCAGTCTGATACACTGTCGTTTAAGAATAGAAATGCATCTTCTCTTCCGGATTTACTTGACCAAGACAGTGAAATTTCACCTAGTAGTATAGACATTACTTTACTCAAAAAAAGCTGTGAAAACATTGTACAATTTGCCCCCACCACTGTTCCTGAAACAAAATCTTCAACGATTTCTGATGGCTCAAATTATTCAAAGGATGAGCAGCCCTCTGTCCAAAATAGCAATGCTCAACTAAAACATGTGAGTTCCAAAACGTTTCAATATCTACAAAGGCCATATACGTCTTATAGCTCAGTCAGAGACCGAGACAAAAATACAACATACCCAGCAGTACCATATGAATCCGAAAGAGCAACAGAAAATCACACACAAAGTTTTCCGTCGGATACTCTGAAGTATAAGAAAAAGAATGCGTCATCTTTGCCAGATTTACTTGACCAGGAGAGTGACATTTTTGCTAACAATTCTGAAACTATATTACGCAAAAACAGTTGTGAACGTAATGGGGATGTTCTTGAAACAGAGTCTTCAAAGATCCCAGATGAAAGGAAGGAAATGTACTTGGGCAGTAGTAGAAGGTATGGACACTCTTGTGTCCAAGATACCATTCAAGAACCAAAAAAATCAACTTTAAGCCCTTGGCAATCTTTACAGAAGCTGTCTATCTTTTCCTTTGTTCCAGAATTAGATGTGACATCGATAAAAACTGAGAAACAGACAACTGACTCTGAAGCAGAGTATCGGGCAGACACAATGACAGAAACCAACAAAGTTAAGAACTTTTTAAATTCAACAGAGACTGCTCCGTTCTCTCCTGTATATGCAAAGTTTAAGTCTGTTAACTTTAACAAGGGTCAGTATGTTGGACAGAGAGGATCTGACTCTAATAATAATACACAATCAATAGCAGGGACGCAGGTTATCAACCTATTTAATAAAAATGATGAATCAAGAATCAAAAGTGGATATAGTTCCCAAAAACAAGATCATCCTAAAACGGAGGAGGTCTTAAAATGTGAGACCTCTTCTGGACCTAAAATTTCAGTACTTTATCAACGGGATGTTAGTTCATCGGAAAATAAAGACATACACATCGAACAGGGTTGTGAATCCCAAAGAAATCTAAACCAAACTTTGATTCACCGGTTGGCTCGAGGAGCAAACAAAAATGTAGAAGAATACTCAGAACCACCAAAAGTAGCAGACTCCTCGAGGTTTCCTGTCAGCCAGACTTTGAAGGAGCACTTAGAAGAGAACAACTGGAGTAGAACTACCCACCAGCCTACCACAGAGAATAAAACAACCAGCCTACTGAAACAGCATGCATTTGTGACACCAGAACCTTACAAACGAAATGTCCATATAAGTGTCATCCCCAGGTCAGAGTGGAGGCATTCTACAAGTTCTGAGGATAACCAAGAAGATGAAAACCTCAAGGACATTACATCGGAAAATCGATCACCCCAAGAAGGTTTACGATGTCAGAAAACATACACCTGTCAAGAAGTCCTTGAAAATACTGAAATTTATGAGAGCCTTACAGATTCTTCTTACCCTGAAGTAGATAAAATTGAGTATCGTAAAGTTGTCTCAGTCTACTATACCCTTCCTCGTAAGTTCTCAAGGAGGATCTCTGATTTATCAAAGAACAACCTAAAAAACATCGATAAGACACTCGAGCAAAATAGCACGCCCACTGCACTTCTGGATAAAATAAGTAGGTGGAAAACAGAAGAACCTAATTCTAATCACCAAAACTCGGAAAAAATATTGACTTCTGCCACAGAGCGTCTACCCAGTCAAGAGGTACATCCAGTTGATGATGTCCCATGTAAAACACATCTCCTAAATTTCCACATCATTCCTTTACAAACAAATATCATGAAAAATGGCAGCAGGGGAAATTCTGGAGAGGAAAGCGGTGATTTGGTGAACAAGTTTAGTTCCTTACACATTTCTGAAAATAAAAACTATACAGGAACGGAAGACCCTAAAAATAAAAATGAGTACAGCCCTTCAAGATCCTCCCCCAGATACTCTCCAAATAGTTGTTATTATACTTTACCAAATAGGAGATCCAAGCTCCAAGATCTGGAGAGAAATGTTATAGAGAGAGACGTTGCCATGGCTCGGGACAGGGTCAACATATATTCAAGCAGCAGAAACACAGAGCCTTCTCCTCCAGAAGCCCAAGATGTTTTCCTATCACCAACGTTCTCTGATGATAACCTTAATTATTCCTCTGGTTATGATTTTATGCATTTTCATGAAAACAACAAACCAGACTATAACATTAATAACAATTTTGTAAAAGATGTTGGTACCTACAAGAAAAATTCCTTGGATGAAGGTTTGTGTTTAAGAGAAGACTTGCCTTCAATCTACAAAACAAAAAGTTTCAAAGATTTAAGTCAACGCAAGTCGTACAAAGCAGAAGACATCTCACCACGCGTTGAATATAACACCAGTCCACCGGCGGATTATAGCTTTCCAATTTGTGATAAAAATAATGATGTTATAAATCGGCCTCGGCCTTCATATTGCTCGGAGTTTGTCCAAAAGAAAATGAAACCAATAAATGCAAAGAAGTTCAGTTTCTCCTCCAACCATTCAGGTCAAGAAAGTGTTAGTCCAAGACAAACTGGTTCCTATGGAGATACTGTTCGTATATCTGATTCCGATTCACCACCTGTATTTTACTCCCTAAACGACAACTATCCATCACATGTAGACAGACATTTTGGCCAGAAAAGCCCCAAGGATTATCGAAATGATACTCAATCCAATTTGTATCGTTCAAAGAGTATGAAGATCATAAACACAGAAGGTCGAGAGAACTTTGTGGACTACAAAAGAAAAAGTGATGGAAGTTTTTCTTCGAAAAGCTATGGTGGTACTTTGAGGAGCAAAAGTCCTTCTTGTGGGGACACCTGGAGCCGGACATTCTCAGCTGAAAATTTAGATGAAAATGATAATTGGCCAATTTCTGAGGAAACGAGTGAACGCAAACCTGTTTGTACGTCCAAGTCTCTTGATTATGGAATTTTTGGGAAAGCGCAACAAGAGGCTATTTTGAACAATGTAAAGCGGACACTCACTGAGGGTAGGCTATGGAGGCCAAGTTTTCTAAAAAATCCAGGCGTCCTAAGAACTCAAGAATTTTGTTCTTCTCAGGATGTAAATCCAGTAGGTCAGGCTCCTGATGATGTCCCACCACAAGGACCTAAAGACTCTTTTAATATCTATGAGGATGAACCTGTTGTTCCTTCAGACTCGGACACAGACACAACCACGGATGATGAATATTATTTAGATGAAAATGATAAGGAGTCAGAACTATGATCTCTTTAAAAAATAGTAACCAAGACAGTATTGATGGCTTCATTGAGTAGATACTGACCACATGTCAGAATTGCTGTCCATCCTTTGGTAAGTTTAATGGAACGTGTCATCAAGTTCACACTGCCTGTAGCCCCAACAGGGTTTTCGATGATGACTCTGAAACATAACGATACTTCAGAAAAACTGTATGGGCTGATTTATCAAGACCAGCGTTTTCCATGCCAGTCTTGATAATATCTGCCCTGGCTAATTTATGATTCACCATAAATTAGCCTCGCCCTCCAAGGTCTGTGCACCTAAACAGAAATCTATGCCAGCTCCTTGCTGGCCTATTTTTATGACATCAATTACGTCAGAAAACTGGTGTTAATTATAATAAATCTAGGCCCCGCCACCCTCTTTCTGGAAAGTGATATGCGAGGCACAAAACCTAAAAGGGTTATCCAGTTTTAAAAAAGAAATTGGGCCAAATAACAGGAGGCATCAATACAAAACACTTCCTAATATATATCCTGTTTAAATTTAGTACAGTTTATTTGTTTTATTTTCAGGCCAATGTGACGTTTTGTTTGCAAGCTCAATACCTCTCCCTGTGAGCAGTTCAGCCAGCAAACGAAACATCACTGTAGCATGTGTCTTAGGATGTGGGAGTGATTTATTACATGTGATATAATTGCAGGGGAGAGTAGAGAAGAAAGGGGTACACAGAGACTGAGAGCAGGCAGATGAATCATGGGAAATGTAGTTTGTCCACAGATTCACTGCATGTAAATAACAGTGATACAAGTAACAGCAAGTAAAATAAAGCCAAGCATAGTGTGCACAAGGGAACAGTGAGGATTTAGTACTGCTGTGGATGTATTTGCAGATAATATTTGGAAGCCGGATAACCCTTTTAAAAAGTTGCAATTTTTACGCAAAATTGACTTGTGCCAAAAATTGTGATTTTCTTTAATTTTTTTCACCAATTTTCTGGTGCACAACCCATGATAAATCATCCACATTTTCCTTGCCTTGCTTGACTTGAATGTCAAGACTCTCCATGTTTGTGTTTAAGGAGAGACCTGTCAGTAAAACTGAGCAGGGCGAGGAGAAGCCTAAAAGACGAGGCTCTCCATTCCAGGCTCTCTGTTTTCTCTATCGCAGTGTTTCAGAGTAACTCGGGTCTCATTCATGAAGGATTCTGGTGGGACCACAGGCGGCCTGAGCTTGATGAGAGGTTCCCAATAAGTGCAATATAAGACACCTGAGATGCGGAATAATAATTGTAACAGTGCAAATAATAGACGGAACCTGTCATCTTTCCTGAAATGCCTGCTTTAGTAAATACCTAATTCAGGAGTATTTTTTATATTTTATTTTGATTACGTATATAGCGCCATCATATTCCACAGCGCTTTACAGATATTAGCAAAACTCTGCACTGTGTGGTTCCTCAGTTATTCCTTCTGTAAATGAGTAGATTGACAACCGGTTGTTACCATTCCCCTGCCTATGAGGTATATTTTTTACCTTTACATCTGTTCCTACTATCACTGTAATGCCTCTACCTTGGATCTTTTTTGTATTTGTATTATCTATGCTGCTGTAACACACTGAATTTCCCCATGGTGGGACTATTAAAGGATTATATTATCTTATTTTTAGAGTCTGACACGGTCACCACGGTCATGGTTGGACAATATCAGACTGTGTAGAGACACACATTGGGAATGGTAACGCCCACTTGTTAATTTTTTCACACATTTTCAGGAAGAATAACAGAGGAACAGCACAGTGTAGAGAGAAGAGATGCTCCAGAAGAGGAATACATGTATCTAGTAAACCAGACATATCAGAGGTGCTGACAGGTCCTTGTAAATGGATGCTTATGATAAGATAGAAGCATATACGTATAATTATAACAGGAAATCTCCATGGCTGTAATGAGACTTGTCTCCTAGTAAATGGATACTGCAGGTAGAGGTGATGTGCACCTGGTGTCTGGTATTGCAGCTTGGCTGCAGGCCAGCGACCATATTTTCCTTAAAGCAGAAACGCAAGTAGGTCGAAGAAATGGGTAAGTTTGTGTGAAGTGTCAAAGTTTAAAGGGGTTGTCCAAAACTGGCCTATCCTTAGGATAGATCATCAAAATCAGATTAGTCGTAGTCTGAGAACTGGTGCCCCCAGCAAACAGCTGCATGGAGCACAGTGAACAATATACTATGGACCTAGAAACAGAGTTAGCTCTGTATACTGTGTAGTGGCCATGTCATGCTGCTGCAGCTCAGCCCCAATTTCATGAGAGCTGTCCACTACACAGTGCACAGACTTGTGCTAAGAACAGCTGATCGGTGGAGGTGCCCAATATCCAACCCCAACCAATCTGACATTAATGACCTATTGTATGGATAGACCTTCAGTATCCAGTCTTGATAACCTTTTTATGGACCCAATGATTTCTGATTATTAATGTTTCTTTATAGCTTTTATATCGTTCAGCGCTTTTTTTTTTCTGATACAGAGTTCCAAATCCCCTGCATAGCCACAGGCAGACAGAAAGGCGTTGTCTGGGCAGATAAAGTAGTTATAACATTTAGGAAATTGAAATTGTACTGTACTTTCTGTACCATGGCTGCCCTGATGTCCTGCTACAAGCAGGGGTGGGATTCAGATGTTTTAACAGGTTCTGTAGAGGAAAAGGGGGAGTGAAGGCGACGTGCTGTGCGCGCCACAAAAATTTTCAGACCACGTTCCTTACAGTGTCTCCTGTCACAAAGAGTGTTCCCTGTCCCCCTAAAATAAATTATGGCTTTACATATTATATGAGTTATCCATCTTTGTAATATTGGATGGTCCTTAGGATAGGCCATCAATGTTATATCTGACAGGACCCCTGCAGATCAGCTGTTCCTAGACAGCGTGGCTTCTATTAATGTTAACATGCTGAAAGCTGTGCTGTTCACCCACCATACAATGTTCACTGCTGAAATACCTAAACCCACCGCTACACATTGTGCGGTCAGTGAGCAGTGCAGCTTCTGGCATGTTAACATTACTGGTTGCTGTGCTGTCCCGGAACAGCTGATATGCAGGGGTCCTGGACGTTGGACCCCCACAGATGTAATATTGTTTCCCTATCATAAGGATCGGCCATCAGTATTACAAAGGTGAATAAATCCTGTAAGACTAGGTTAATACAGCGAAAATGAAGAGGAATTTGAGGTGGATATGTGTCTCAGATTCCTCTTCATTTTCCGGCCCTCCAGCTCCCAGGGTGGAAAGCTGAAGCTGAGCGTTGACCTTCCACCACGGTTTTCCCGCGCTGATTTGGCACAGATCCCAATTAGAGAGCTCAATCAGCGGGATGTCTCGCAACGTAGACTCTGTGGCAGAATCAGCAGCGAGAGCGAGCAGGACGCTTTTTTCACCATCCTAATTTGATGTCTGCCTGCCATTGGAAACAATGGGAGGCAGAATCTGGCGCCCATTTTGAGGCAGAACATACAGTATAGAGTCCCCATATAGTGGCCTTGATACAGTATACTGTCACCCATATAGTGACCGCCTTACAGTATAATGACCCCCATACTGTGACCCCTGTGTGGGATAATGGCCCCCATACAGTGTTCCCGATAAAGGATAAATGCCCTCATAATGCTTAGTACTTACCAGTCTGTTCCCATGCTCCGAGCGCACGGCTGTGACGTCATGTGAGGGGCCCAGGAGCAAAGAGGTAAGTACTCTACTCGTAGTTACCTCTCAATCCCCACAACCTGTAGGCCACCGGGTTAATGTGGCCTGTAGCCTAAAAGTCAAAAAGTGGTAGTGCAGGAAGCCCATGGCTTCCAGCTCTACCAGCAACAGAATTGGAGTCTGAGCCCCTCTTCTCCCCTGTTCAACAATCCAGTTGCAATTTTATCAACTGGATGGGCAGAAACGGCTTCATCTAAGGGCCAGTTCCACTGCACTTCTGGGTTGCTTCTGACACACAGAGTTTTTCCCCCTTTGTGTTGACACGTGACACTGATGGCGGGCATGAGTGGAGTTGGTTGTCAGGCTTAGTGCATTAGCTAAGCCAAGTCCCCCTTTGTCTTTGCATCAACTGCAATGGCTATTACACCGAGCCACACAATCTACCCAATTCAGCTATATACGGCCATAGATGGAATAAACAACTTCCTTTCTGTCTTGAAACCAAACCCGAAACAGTAGTGAGACATCAGGGTAGCTATGGTACAGAAAGTCGGTCAGTTTGTACATTAAATTTTTATTTCCAACACATTTAAAAATGTATCTCCCATTTAAAGGACCTTTTACCACCTGCACAAACTCCATTGATTTCGGCACAGTTAGAATTTTTTTCTGTAGCCCCCACCATGCCTGAACAATTAGTGCTGTTAATTTTGTGTATGATATGCTAACTAGACTCCCTAATGTCAAGTGAGTGGTGTCAGGCAGGAGCAGGCAAGGGGGCATGGGGAACCAATCATAGACAATTTGAGAGCTCTTCAGCCTGACTTGACATTAGGGAGTCTAGTTAGCTGATCAGGCACCAAAACTAACCACGCCGATTGCTCAGGAATGGTGAGGGGGGGGGGAATAGAGGAAAAATTTGTGCTGCGCCGGAATCTGTGGGAAGGAGTCAATTAAAGAATGAAAAAAAGCTTGAATTGGTGGAGGTAGTGAATGGCTGCTTTTAACTATGTCAAAGCCAGTGGATTTGAAGCTTGGTATTAAAGTGGAACTTTGACCACTAAAAATATATATATTAAGGCCGGGCCCCATGTAGCGTAAACGCCGCAAAAACAGCAGCGTTTTATAGTACCTGTAAAGTGGATAGGATTCTGGCTAATCCCATCCACACATTGCAGAAAAAAAATCTGCAGCGGACATGCTGTGATCTCAAAAATCGTTGTGTTTTTGTAAATCGTAGCTTGTCAATTATACTTATGGAAACGCTGGCGTTTTCCGTATAGGTATAAATAGAGGCAGAAAGTCTGCAGAGGAAGACTCTATGGACTTTCTATGAAAAGTGCTGTGGGAAAAATCGCGATGCATTTCCGCCGCAGCTTTTCCAGCAGCACTGTGTGGCTGTGGCTCGCTACATGGGGCTTAAACCTTAAGGGGTTTCCCGAGACTATGAAATTGATAATCTGTCAGCTGATTGAAGGGGCTGTGGCACTTGGACAAGTGCTGTGCCCTCTTTACTGAATTGTAGCTGAGCCACATTCATGGCTGTGGCCATGTGACCAATAGACGTGACATCACTGACCTGAGAAGAGGAAATGGAGCTCACCCAAGTGCCTGATCTGTAGGTGTCCCAGGTGTGACTTTACCCATCTAATATTGATGGCGTCATTCCGTAAAATTCCTTTAAGAAAAAAAAAAGCATGTGGTTTGGGACCTTTAAAACCCCCTTTAATGCTGCATTTACTATGAATGTAATCCACTGTATCCTGGTCATCAGATTACGGCCCCGCATACAGAAGATATTATTTATTTTCCGTTTATTGTCTTGTATATATCTGTACAGAGTGGAGTCTACTGTGGATGCCGTTCTGGTGGCTGTAGTGCGCCTCGGATCTGCTGTACATATGTGTATATGGCCTTTATGTACTGACAGCACTTTCACCTATATTTATTGTCTTTTTTTGCTCTCCTGTAAATTATTGTTCAGCCTTTTGGAAATAGGTGTAATATAGAATAAAAGTATTTTGTATTTTTGTACTGTATTATTATTATTATGGCTTTTCTTTTTTAATAAAGCAATTGCCTAACTTCTTACAGAATGTTCTTGGCGTGATCAACTCCTCGCACCTGCACTGCACGGAAATATATATACGCTTAGGGCAAGAGAGGACATTATTTGTTTTCTATTTTTGCTAAAAATTTAATTTGAAGATAAGAGATAATACCCCCTGCCCAAACTTAAATCAACCCTCTGGGCAAATGCTGAAATCAGAGCAGAGAGGGGAGAGGTCCTCATCCAGCTCCCCAAACTTATAATGACATTGTCCCCAGGGACTGCTGGTTTACATGTCCTGGGCATCAGCTGTCATGTACTCGCCCAGGAACCTGCACAGACAAGAACACTCTGCACACTCCTATCATGACAGTAGCTGCCTGGGACTTGAGCTGACTAGCAGGCTGCAGGAGCGGCCCTCAAGAAGACCCAATGGATCTCCGATTATGAGTAGCTGCTCTGAAGCTTGGAAAAATCTGGCTTTTCAGCATATACCTGGGGGATCAATTTCAATATCTAGTAATCTCTCATACTGTGCAGTCATTTCATTGCAATGCAGAACTTTTGCATTGTACAAGCAGTGTATTATGAATAGACTGGCACTCTATTACACTTCAATGGTCCCCTGGGCCTCCGTGACAACCATTCAGCACCCTGTGAGCAGTATGGGGAGAGTTCAGCTCACATGCCAGTGGTTGGCTGCTGTATAATACAGCCAACGTCCGCCATGCATGGGTAGGGCTTATCGTCCTGAGACCTCTTCCTACAGCCCCCTCACCATCAAATGTCTGATCATGGTGGGTCCAATCACTGGGATCGCATGAAGGGAGGTCCTGGATTCCCTGTTTGCATGATGCTACTGCTCCTTTCAACTATAGGCCTGCTGAAGATAGCCAGACACTGCTCCCATTCAACAGTCCCATAGAGGTAAATCAAGCAAAAGCACGGCTGACTACAACTCCATTCATACACTAGGACACAAGACCCCTGTTCATGTGATCACTGGGGACCCAGTATTTGCACTCCCACTGGGTCAGACACTTATCGCTTACCCTTTGAAGCCCTGACGGACTCTTTTATACTGTAATACATAATGCACACAACCGAGTGTGCCATCCAGTGGTTGGGGTGGCAATTTTTCAGCGGTATGCACCTGGATGAGACTCGGAGTGACATTCGAGTGCGTTCCGTGATGTGTTCACCTCTGTGGGGGCCCCAATTCAGGATCGGACCTGCTCTATATTCATCAGAATGGAATGCACCATAGGACGCCCCTTTGGGAGAGCCTCGGCCTGTCCACTCGGTGGAGTGCATTAGGCCAAAGTCAATGTGATCCATTCGAAAACATGCGTGGTACAGGCCAGGCTTCCATGATGGTAACAGAAATAGAATCTAAGAAACTTCAATGTATTCAATAACATTTGCATCACTATAATGTAACAGTAACATAACTACAGGAGTGTTAACCATTGAGATGGAGAAATTTGTGACAGAGCTCAACAAGAGAACAATATTCATCTGTTAGGCCTCATGCACATGACCATGTGCAGTCTGCGGGCCAGTGAAAGCGGCAGAGATGACACCCGGATTAACCGTGGTTTTCACTGACCTATCCATTCTATTGAATGGGCTGAGCCGCAATTGTGGACACATATAGGACCTGCTCCATAATGTGCAGCTCTCAAATGCAGCCTAGACACACAGCTGCAAAAACTACAGCTGTGTGTATGGGCCCATTGACATGTATGGGTCTGTACTTTATTAGTAATAATAATAACTTTATATAGCGCCAACATATTCTGTAGCACTTTACAAATCAGAGGACACAAGAACAGACAACATGAGACATTACAGTGTGACAAAGAAATAAACATAGACAATAGGAGTGAGGGCCCTGCTCGCAAGAGCTTACATTCTATGAGGAGATAGGGGGACACAAGAGGTCAGAGGGCTTGTTTGCTGCCATGGTCCAGCCATCTTTTAATAGAAAAGGTTGTGTAACTGAAACTGTCTGAGCCGTCACCAGCCGGTATCTGTGAATATACAGATACTAAGTGCAAGGAGGGCAGTGTAACTTCTAGATGGAGGGGCCAAGATCTGAGGAACAGAGGAGGAAGGATAAAAGGTGTTATTGTTCTCCACCTCCGCACACTACACTGTGATCAGGGCATGTGATAAGCCTGACCATACAGATGTGATGTTAGGGCAGTTTTGAAGCTGCTGTAGTTGGGGATTAATTGGATTGTCTGGAGTAAAGCGTTCCAGAGCACCGGTGCAGCTCGAGAAAAGTCTTGGAGACGGGAATGGGATGATCGGATAACAGGGGATGCAAGTCTAAGGTCATTGGCAGAACGGAGAGGACGGTTAGGGCGGTAGACGGGTTGAGAGAGGAGATATAGTTTTATCTGCAATTGTCATGTGCATGAGGCCTTATACAAGTGAGCTTATAAACCACACACACACACACACACACACACACACCACAATACTAATAAAATTCCATACTGTCCTGCTGGGGGCACATCTTTTTGTAAAGATCCAGATATTTGAATTTGTCGTCAGATGAAGGTCCAAGCTGAACCCCACTGAGGGTTAAAGCTAGGAAGTACATGGGGTTATTATTAGTAACCCTAATAATGCTTAATATGTTGCCCATGGGGACACAAACAAGATGGGAACATGCTGTTAACACTGTAGTAGGTGGGCATTGTCTTCTACAGTGATGGCCCTCTGTCTCTGCCTCCAAACCGGCCTCAGCTTCATGTAATTGGTGGAAATGGTAAAATTTGAGACCCGACTCTACTGTGCTGCAGCACCATGTTATGGGGCTTACCGGCCGCTGCAGCAGAGGAGGGACGTTCCTCCATTGACTGTACAATCTACCCGCTATCACAGCTGAGCAGGATGTGCACATAAAGGAGCACTGCTCCCCTACTGATCAGCCCTACCTTATAATATAATGGAGGAGTCTTTCAAGGAAGAGCGGTGTAATAATCTGTAATTGTTCCGTTTTTAACAAACCACAAGTACATTGAACATAGCACTAAATGTCACAATGACTAATACCTGTCCACAATAACGTCATCCATAATTGTGGCATAACAAATAATCCAGGGCCCTCGAGGTGTCGCCTACCCTTACCTAAATTCCAGAAGAAGCTATGGCGGGGTTTGACCTTGAGTGTTGTGGCATTTAAGACACAACTGGCCTATGGAATTGCTTCATATAGGAAGTGACTAATACATTCCCTGCTATTATTTGGTGCATTGCCAGATGTAAAACAAAAGTTGCCCCATCCATTTGTTTACATACCTTACATGCTGTTATACTGTGAGTGTGGCTGACAAGTGTATCTCTCCACGCCCAATGTCAGATCAGGAGGAGAGCGTGCGTAACATACTACAGTATAAATGGGTTTTCCCAATAATAACACATTCCCTATCTGCGATCAGGAAAGGGCGATCTCCATCAGTCCTATAGAAGTGAATAAACGGGGCCGAGCATGCACCCTACTGCACTATGGTCATGGAGATACCCCATAAACAATGACAGGTCTAAAGCACCTTGATGCACAACTATATTATACTATGATTGCCCCCCCCCCCCAAACAAAAAGTGTTAAATATACAGTCTACAGATAACTTTGGGTATATCAGTCACTGTCATGGCCAAGTCTATGAATTTCACTGCTATATTTAATGTTAAAGGAGTTGTCCAAGATATCAGATTTTTAGCGCCCATGCTATATATGCTAACACATTGCTGGAAGCAGAAAGCTTTGGTCCCTGTATAGTGTCCAGACGCCATCACTGCAGCTCCCGTTCACTTCATTGGAAGCTGAGCTGCAGTCACGGTGCCCGGCCACTATACAGGGCATGGAGCCATGTGTTGTGTATAGTGTTCTGCCGTATCTGGCATCAAGACGTTAGATCCTTTAGGACCAGCAGATCGGGGGTCCTTTAGGACTGTCATAGCTCAGGCTTGCTTTCCAGCACATCCCCTAGATGGTTGATGGGACTGAGATCTGAAGGCTTGGTCAGGGTGCTGATGCAGAGCATTTCGTTGCGGCTTTCCACCACTAATTATGCCCAGATGAATGGACCTCATCAGCGAGGACTATCGAGCAAGAAGCTTATTTTTTCAGTGTCCTGCTCCATTATCTGCCTCCCATTGAAAACATATCAGGGCGGGATCCGCTGCAAAGTTATCAGCAGATTCCACTGTGTGAACAAGGCCTAAGGCTCTGTACTGTTTTTAATGTTTTTCTGCTCCAACAGAGCCAAGAAAGGAGCGCTGAATCCATCATAGTATCTGTCCGTGGTAGACAAGACCAGGCCAGCTTCTTCCATTGCTCATGTGCCCACTGTAGATTTCAGTTGTGGGCAGGATGATGGGTACGGTGACTGGTCTGCAGCAAGCGGCGATGCTCTGTGTATTCTGGCACCTTTCTGTCTTAGCCAGTAGTAACGTTTTCAGTAATTTGACCAGACTAGCCTTCTCCATCAGAAAGCCTTGGGTGTCCATGATCCTGTCACCGCTTCCTGGCTGTCCTTTCTTAGACTACATTGGGTAGGTACTAACCAGTGCTTACTGCAAACACTCCACATGGCCTGCCATTTTGGATATTTTCTGACCTAGTCATCTAGTTATTACACTGTGCCCCATGTCACAGGAGATGCCACTTGCCCATGAGCACCTGGTGTATCTCAGTAGCTACCCCACCATGGGAGCTTACAGTGCGAAGCCCTGTGTACGTACAAGGCCCCTCCTGGAGTCTCACATGGCTTTACATACAGCCCTGTTCATACAATACATTTTTTTCTGTCACATCTTATCACCAACAGAGCATGTAATTGTACTACAGGGAGGTGTGTGCAGAGCATTGCACCATAGTGTCAGCATATAGTACATTCCTATACACTGGAGGGGGGGGGGGGGGGGGGTGGGGGGGCTTGACATGTGTTTGTACTTTTAACTGGGGGGGGGTGCAGAGCATTGCACCATAGTGTCAGCATATAGTACATTCCTATACACTGGAGGGGGGGGGTGCAGAGCATTGCACCATAGTGTCAGCATATAGTACATTCCTATACACTGGAGGGGGGGGGTGCAGGTTGCACCATAGTGTCAGCATATAGTACATTCCTATACACTGGAGGGGGGGGGCAGAGCATTGCACCTGTGTCAGCATATAGTACATTCCTATACACTGGAGGGGGGCGTGCAGAGCATTGCACCATAGTGTCAGCATATAGTACATTCCTATACACTGGAGGAGGGGGGTGCAGAGCATTGCACCATAGTGTCAGCATATAGTACATTCCTATACACTGGAGGGGGGGGTGCAGAGCATTGCACCATAGTGTCAGCATATAGTACATTCCTATACACTGGAGGGGGGGGGGGTGCAGAGCATTGCACCATAGTGTCAGCATATAGTACATTCCTATACACTGGAGGGGGGGGGTGCAGGGGGGGGGGGGGGGGGGGTGCCATAGTGTAGGATATAGATATTAGGGGGGGGGTGCAGAGCATTGCACCATAGTGTCAGCATATAGTACATTCCTATACACTGGAGGGGGGGGGGGGGGTGCAGAGCATTGCACCATAGTGTCAGCATATAGTACTTCCTATACACTGGGGGGGGGGTGCGGCTTGCACCCCCGGGGGGGCGGCTTTTTTTTCTTTCCCTCCCGGGGGGGGGGGGTGCAGAGCATTGCACCATAGTGTCAGCATATAGTACATTCCTATACACTGGAGGAGGGGGGTGCAGAGCATTGCACCATAGTGTCAGCATATAGTACATTCCTATACACTGGAGGGGGGGGGGGGGTGCAGAGCATTGCACCATAGTGTCAGCATATAGTACATTCCTATACACTGGAGGAGGGGGGGTGCAGAGCATTGCACCATAGTGTCAGCATATAGTACATTCCTATACACTGGAGGGGGGGGGGGTGCAGAGCCCGCCCAAGTGCAGCATAAGTACCCAACACGGGGGGGGGGGGTGCAGAGCATTGCACCATAGTGTCAGCATATAGTACATTCCTATACACTGGAGGGGGGGGGTGCAGAGCATTGCACCATAGTGTCAGCATATAGTACATTCCTATACACTGGAGGGGGGGGGTGCAGAGCATGGGGGGGGGGGGGGGGGGGGGTGGGAACATAGGGGGAGGATATAGGTTTTTTTTTTTGGGGGGGGGCAGAGCATTGCACCATAGTGTCAGCATATAAGTACATTCCTATACATTGGAGGGGGGGGGTGGGTTGGTGTGTTGGGGGGGGGGGGGTGGTTGTTGTGTTTTTTTTTTTGTGGGGGGGGGGGGGGGGGGTTGTCCCCAGGGTGGATAATACATTCTATACACTGGGGGGGGGGGTGCAGAGCATTGCACCATAGTGTCAGTATACATTCCTTTAAACTGGGAGGACAGTGCGAAGTATTGTACCATAGTGTCAGTATACATTTCTATACACAAGGAAAGATGACACTATAGTGCAATGCTCTGCACAAACCTCTCTATGTATAGGAATATATACTGACATTATGGTGCAATACTCTGCACACACCTCCCAGTGTACAGGAATGTATACTGACACTATAGTGCAATGCTAAGCACACACCTGCCTATAGTTTACTGACACTATGGTGCAATGTTCTGCAGACATCTCTCTGTGTATAGGAATGTATACTGACACTACGGTGCAATATTCTGCGCCCATCTCTCTGTATATATGGTGACTCTAGGGTGCAATGCTCTGCACACACCTCTCTCCCTGTGTATATAGTGACTCTACGGTGCAATGCTCTGCACATACCTCTCTCCCTGTGTATATAGTGACTCTAGGGTGCAATGATCTGCACACACCTCTCTCACTGTGTATATAGTGACTCTAGGGTGCAATGATCTGCACACACCGCTCTATGTATAGGAATATATACTAATATTATGGTGCAATACTCTGCACACACTTCTCTCCCTGTGTATATAGTGACTAGGGTGCAATGCTCTGCACCCACCTCTCTCACTATGTATCTGGTGACTCTAGGGTGCAATGCTCTGCACATACCTCTCTCCCTGTGTATATAGTGACTAGGGTGCAATGCTCTGCAGACATTCCCATACACAGAGGTCTGCTCAGCGCTGCCCCCTACATGACACAGCCCTCTCCACATTGGCTGTCCTCTCCACCAATCACCAGCAGACAGATCTTCTGTCCCATTTCCCATCACAAACTTTGAATGACTCTTGTACCCCGGTGTGTGTCCGGTTGACACATGGCGGGCCCCGCTCCCCGCTGCAGCCCTCTGCCAGTCACCAGGAGGATGGCACCGCTGTTACTACTACTGCTCCTCCGTGCAGGGAGCCTCCATGCCGCCGGGACTACAGAGGCAGTGAGCCCGGAGAGGAGCCTGGTGTGGGGGCCGGGGCTGCAGGCTGCCGTCACCCTGCCGGTCCGGTACTTCTACATCCAGGCTGTGAGGCCGGACGGCCACAACTTTACCTCCTCCCCAGGTAATCACGTGACCGCCGAGCATCAGCCCCAATAATCAATGATCCCAGGCTGCGGGACCGGCGGCACTCACAGGCTCCGCCCACTGATGTCATCGCACGGCTCCGGCCGCATACCTGGCGTTTAACCCCTTCTCAGCTGTACTGCTGTGTTACATTGTCCCCCATATAGTTCTATATGTGTACGTGTTATATTTACTATAGGCTTCAGTACTCTGACAAACGTGCTGTCACTGCTAGGTGTTATCTGTGTCTGGTAGTGTTATGGGGGGAAGGGGGTCCAGTGGCAGACAGTGTTATGGGGTCCCTATTAGTAATATATGAGGGGGCCTGTGGCTGGTAGAATGAGGGTATTATGTCTAATAGTATTATTGGGGGTCCCTGTGACTGGTGGCAGTATTATTGGGGGTCCCTGTGACTGGTGGCAGTATTATTGGGGGTCCCTCCCTGTGACTGGTGGCAGTATTATTGGGGGTCCCTCCCTGTGACTGGTGGCAGTATTATTGGGGGTCCCTCCCTGTGACTGGTGGCAGTATTATTGGGGGTCCCTCCCTGTGACTGGTGGCAGTATTATTGGGGGTCCCTCCCTGTGACTGGTGGCAGTATTATTGGGGGTCCCTCCCTGTGACTGGTGGCAGTATTATTGGGGGTCCCTCCCTGTGACTGGTGGCAGTATTATTGGGGGTCCCTGTTACAGGGGAGTGTTATGGTGGTCCCTGTAAGTGGTAGTGTTACTGGTACTATTATGGGGGCCCCCTATAGCTAGTAGTGTAAGGGGGGGGCCTGCGGCTAGTAGCATTAGAAGAGTTTTTTTGGCTTCTACTCCTATGGGGGTGCCTGTGACTGGTGGTATTATGGGGAGTCCCTGTTGCTGGTAATGTTATTGCGGTTCCTTCTCCTGGTAGTGTTTTGAGGGTCCCTAAAGCTGATAGTATTATGTGAGTATTATTATGGGGCTCCCTTTGGTAGTATTATGGCGGTCTCTGTGGCTAGCAGTGTGATGAGAATGCTGTAATATAGCAGAATGCAACATTTACTTTCTCTGTGAAGTAATTTCTAAAAAAATATTTATTTTCTTCTCATTTCAATGACATGTCAATGCTCCGAAAATGTGGCCTAAATGGCATGTGTATGATATGTGTGTGTGTACACTTAGGATGTATTCACACATTTTAGTACAATGTACCATGACCACAATGTCTGAATACTTCCTTTTAGTTCAGAGAAGTGGTGGTGACCCTGGTAGTAACCATTGTCCTCGCCGCCAGGACTGTGGCACTGGCTGCTCTGCCAATGCTGATGGCAAACCTGGTGACGTCATAGACAGCTGTTTTGGTATTTCTTCCCCCAGTGTTATTCCTTTTTATTTATTAATATGGTACAAAATAAAATTGTAATGTCGCAGGTGTCTGCCTTATCACCTCACACTCCCGACAGGTCAGACCTTGTGTACATTGTAGAAGGGTGACATGATATAGGCTGGCATCATTTTATTCTAAATATTCTGGGTGTATTATGTGGTAGGTTTGATGGATGTGTTTACACCGTGGCCATACTGGCGGGAAGGTTTATTTGATGATTTGTTACTGCTGAACTTTATCACTTGTCACTTTCTGTCAGCAGCGAAAGATCAACAAGAGGGTGTGAATGACATGGGGTGTTGTAAGGCATACTACACTGGGGATGACACTATTATAAGGGCATTGGTTGTCACTTATGGGGACACTGGATGACACTTATAGGGGGACTGGATGTCACTTATGGGGACAATGGATGACACTGTTATAAATGCACTGTTACCAGTCAGTGTTATAGTGGAAATATAAATGCTACTGTCTGCGTAAGGACCTGAAAAACAGAAACCCAATCTGCTTAATAAGCGGTTACCCATGGATTCCGTTCCCCATTCCGTTTGAAAAATGCGGAGAGTATACATTATAATCTATGGGGTCCGCCGAGTTTCTGCCCAAAAAATGCGGAGAGAAAAGTCCTGCTCTGCATTTTTCAAGTGGAATGGGGAACGGAATCCCCAACGGAGACCGAGCGCTAGTGTAAGCCTAAGTGGTTGTCACTGTTATGGTGGACATGGTGAATGACTGTATTATAGTGGCACTGGTTGTCACTATTAGGAGGACACTGTGAATGACACTTAAGAGGGGACTGGTTGTCACTTGTTATAAGGATACTGATTGTTATAAGTCTAGGGCAAAACAACGATTTTGGCCGCAACTCCTGTAATTTGGCAAAAGAGCACTGTGTCGCCCCTCAACTCCTTTACTTGTGTAAGTGAATGGAGTCGCATTGGTACCGCCAAACAGTGCCATAGCCAGGCTACTGCACAATGTACTGAGCCGTGCTATTTCTGGCACTGCTGTGGGCCTTTCAAACAAGTGGGAATGCTGAGAATCCTACTCCCACCAATCTGATATTGACTTACGGATTGGCCACCAGTATTGTGAACCTGGACAACCCCTTTAGGCTATAGGCACACAAAGTGTTAGCTACTGATTTCTGTAATAATCTGCATGTGTTACATACATGACCGCTACATGTTTTTTCTTAATAACTTTATATATTGTTTCACCAGGGAATAAACCCTTTAAAGTTGTGATAAAATCCTTGTCTCAAAAAGAATTCACACGAATTCATGTGCCGGACCCCCTGGACAGGAACGACGGCTCCTTCCTAATGAGATATCGCATGTATGGAAGTGCTAAAGAAGGGCTGATCATTGAAGTGCGTCATGAGGACAAGCATGTCGCTCAGTCTCCATATATACTTGAAGGTAATATACGTGTGTTACAGGCAGGGGCCACATAGATAGCGGGCTAGTATGTGGGCTACATACTGAAGGTGGAGCAACTTCATGATCATCATCAAAGCAGGGACCAGAAGGCCACCAAATATCAGGATGCATCAATACAAAACACTTCCTAATATATATCATGTTTAAATTCAGCACAGTTTATCTGATTTAGTTTAAGATCACTGACCTCAGCTGTGATGTGTTTGTTTGCAAGCTCACTACCCCTCCCTGTGATCTGTTCAGCCAGCAAATAAAACATCACAGCAGCACGTGACCTTGGATGTGTGAGTGTTTTATTACCTGTGATTTCATTGCAGGGGAGAAGGGAGGGGTACACAGAATTAGAGATTAGGCAGCCGAAGCATGGGAAATGTAGTTTGTCCACAGATTTATTGCATGTAAATAACAAGTAGCAAGTAAAATAAAGCCAAACAAGGGGTTCCCAAGGGAACAGAGAGTATTTAGCACTGCTGTGGATATATTTGCAGATAATTTTTAGAAGATGGATAACCCCTTTAATTCTGGCTATACACTTGCAATACCTGTCCACTGAGCGCTTTCTTGAATGACAGCTATTACTCTTGGCTCCCCAATACAAATGTATACTCTACTTAGTCAAGTTCTGAATTTATCCCCTATGGATAGGATAATGGTTAACTTCATAATTGGTGGGGTGAAACCGCTCAGGCCCCCACTGATCCTGAGTGCAGTGGTTCAGCTGTCTCCAACACTTCCATAGAAAACCAATTTAGTAGCATGTCACAAGCTTGGCCAGCTGCACCATCAGGATGAGAAAACTGGACCCCATTCTCAGATTCAGTGGGAATCCCAACATTTGGGCCACCACTGATAATGAAGTCAAGAGAGGATGACTTCAAAACTTGGTATAATCCCTTTAAGATAGCTATACACATTAGACTAATGTTGGCTGAACCATATGACTTCAGTGAATGTGTCCCAGCAGTCGGACCCCCACTGATTCTGAGAATGGAGGACCATTCTCCTGTCCGGTTGAAGCAGCAAGCTGGGATTGTCCCTGCTGCTCCATTAATTTTCTATGGGAGCCAAACACTGTACTTGGGATCAGTGGGGGTTTGAGCAGTCGACCCCCTCCCCAATCATGAAATTATCCCCTGTCCTATTAATATGGGATAACTTGAAAACTTGGTGCAGCCCCTTTAAGTCTAACCCCAGCCTTAGTGGGACCCCTTGCTGACGGGTTCATTGGCCAGTTTGTCTTCCTGGCTATAGACCTACTATAAATCCTATATACCACATTGGAAAGATTATTTTTTTCCGGATAATGGGCATGCAAATACCGGCATAACAGATTAGAATGAAAACAATTTCGGTTGTGAGATTCTATTCTACAAATAATCAGAAACCACCCGGCTAATTATTTCAGTCATCTGCCGAAACTTCCCATTTCAGCTTTACACAATATTATTAGAAGGTGTGGTGATACATTAACATTTCCTGCTACCTAATGGATTTACACATGACAGCGGGTCTTGTCTTGGCCTGTCTCAGCTACAGCAAAGGATACATTTGATTACCTTTATGTCTCCTTGTAAATCCCGAAATATGTCCCCCATCCACCTTCCCCACCCAACACACACATGTATAAAAATACAAACCTGTAAAAGTTAAGTCTTTTAATCTATATAATGTTAAAGGGAGTTAAAGGATATTAAATACATTTGGGCTAAAAATAAATGTTGTAATTGTTTTTTATTAGAAATTTTGCACCATTTGACTTCTGCAGCTGGCGTCTATTACATTACATAGCAAGCTGCAGAATACCGTTCAGTCAAATTAACTCTTTGACTGCGCAGTGTCCAGCTCTGTTCTCCCTTCACCTGAGAGACCATCTACACTAATATATGAGCAATCCTAAAATTATTAAAATTGATTTTATCATAATCCAGGAGCCATAAGAGGCTGAGTTGCGTGATGGATTTCGCTGTGAACGGTATTCTGCAGCTTGCTATGTAGTGTAACACATGCAGACTGCAAAACTCCAAATTTTTTATGAAAAACTATTAAAAATATTATGTACATGCATTACAATGAAAATCATTTGATTCAAAGGTGTCCATAATGGAGATTTACCATTATTGGTGTTTCTGCTCTCAGTATATTGCATCAACACCACCTTGAAGACTTTGACAATCGGTTGTGTTCTGTGCAACCAGCTATGACTATTGTCTTAGGGTTGTCTAAGGGTATGCTCACACAGAGTTTTTTGACGGCTGAAAAAAATCTGCTTCAGGAATTAGGAAACATTTTTTTTGACGTTTTTTTTTAACATGGGGCAGTTTTCATCAAAGTTTTTTGCTCCTGCACACTGTATGGACCTGGAAACTTCCCTTTAAAAAAAATGCATCAAAAAACGCATTGCGTTCTTTTCGTCTCCCATTGATTTCACAAGGTTTTTCCAGGTGGAATCCGCCTGAAGATAGGTCATGTCCCTTTTTTTTTTTTTCCTCTAGCTACTGACTCCCATTGAAATGAATGGGAATTGCTTTTTGAGGCATATTCCACCTCAAAATCAGGCTGCAAAAAACTCTGTGTGAACATACCCTAAGGCCGAGGCCCCACGTTGTGGAAATACAGCTTTTTTTGCTGCATTTTTTTGAGCCAAACCCAAGAATGGCTACAAAAGGAATGGGAAATACAAAGGAAACACTTATACTTCTACCTTCTGCTCAATCCACACCTGGCTTTGGTTCATAAAACCACAGCAAAAAGTAAAATTTTCCTATACAATAGATTTTACTACAAAGTTTATTGTATTTCCATGTAAAATCTAATGGCGGTGCACCATGTCTTTTGGCCAATGTCCCGTGATCTCTTGGTACCTGAAATGACCACAATAATTTATGTTTCTTTCCTCCCCCTATGCTAGAAACCCCTGGTGCTTCAGTAAATGACGTTCTACTTTTTGCTTTTTAGGACCCGTTTGTCATGAGTACTGTGACTGTCCTGAAGAAGACCCTGACATTTGGCAGCAGACTCTTTCATGTCCAAATAATGAAGCTCAGATATCAAAAGACTTTGCCCCCTTCCCATCTATAGACCTGAACAGAATGCTGGAGGAAGTGCCTAAGAGATTTGCAGAATCGCGAGGTGCCATTGTTCATTACACAGTCCTCAATAATCAGATCTATCGGCGTTCTTTGGGCAAATACACAGACTTCAAAATGTTCTCCGATGAAATGTTGCAATCGCTGGCAAGGAAGGTAAGAGAATGCCAAGAGTCATCCAGGTCCAATGATTGGAATAAACAAGGCTTGACATGTTGATATTTTTAGATCACGGAGGTTTGATTGATCTCTGTCCTTGGGGCGGATGTGCTTATGACTGCGCGATGTCTGAAGTCAGGGAAATTAATAAACTTTAGGCTTTTGTTTAGGTTCGCCTCCCTGACTTCGAATTTTACATCAATGTTGGCGATTGGCCAGTGGAACATCGAAAGGCAAACGACACCCCCGGTCCATTGCCTATGATTTCCTGGTGCGGATCTTCTGATTCTAGAGACATCATTCTACCAACCTACGACATTACTCATTCTACACTAGAAGCACTACGTGGTGTCACCAATGACCTGCTCTCTATCCAGGGCCACACAGGTAGGTAGCCTAAGTCCATGTATCTCCATGAATGGCAGATATGATACTATATTTCTCAAGTATGTTGCCCACTGGCCACTATTAATGCTGGTTATAGCAATGGCGTGCAGAAATGTACAGCTGATTTAAAGGGGTTGCGCAGGATTAGAAGATATGGCTGCTTTCTTTTCTGGAAGTGACCGCATGTCTGTCGGTCAGTGCTACAGATCAGTCAAAAAAAAAAAAAAAATGAATGGGACACAGCTGCAGCATGGCCATGTGACCGACAGACATGATGTCACTTCTTGAGAAGAAGGCATCGGCCTTGTTTTCTGATCCTGCACAACCCCTTTAATGAAAATGGGAATTCATCCTCATTGTGTTGCTTATTATGTACTAAACCATAGTTACGAAATGTATTGTACTCCGGAGCTGCATTCACAGTTCTTCTGGTTGTCAATGGAAACTGTCAACACCTTGTCATCAGGTCCACCCACAGTTTAGTTGATAATGGCATTTTAGTTTTGTCTACTGTACTGCCTGGTGTAAAGAAAACCCTTCCAAGAATGCACAGCAGAGAGCTGGCAAAGAATAATGGGGGATTTCAGCTCTGAAGGTTGCAAAATTGTAAATGCAACTGTGGGATATAATTCAGGATCTATATGCAATAAGTAATGTAAAGTATTTACAAAGATAGTTATTATATAGGCAACAGTTTTCAACGATGGGCAAACTCTGTAGGTCAGTTTGATAGCATTCTGAAAATATGGCTGCTTTCTTTCGGAAATAGTGGTACCGAAATCCAGTATCACATAAATACCAAGTAGCCATGTTTTTCTATACCTGTTTCTGAATTCCATATATTGGTTCTGTGTTTTCACGTTCATGATTACATTGTTGGCAAACCTTAACACTCAGGCAGCTTAGTCATTGTTGTACCTTAAAGGGGTATTCCAGGCTGAAAACATTGATGACCAATTCTAAGGATAGGTCATCAATACGAGATCCATGAGGGTTTGTCAGCCATTACGATCAGCAATTCAGAGCAGCTGATACAGAGAATGGATCAGGAAGCAGACAGCGCTGTTCTCTGTGTAGAGGCCGGACCAGGTTACTGCAACTTTGTTCCTATTCAGTTGAAAGGGACATAAACTACAGTGACTACACAGAGAACAGCACTGTCTGATCAGAGTGGGGTATTGGCTACCAAACCCCCACTGGTCTCATATTGAAGATAGATCATCAAAATTGCCCTTAAAAAAAACCCTTTTAAATATTTAACTTTTGCACTCTCTTAGGTCCTTCATGGGACAATAAGACTGAACAGGCCTTTTTCAGGGGACGAGACAGCCGGGAGGAGCGTCTTCAGTTAGTGCAAATGTCTAAAAAGAACCCGGATTTGTTAGATGCGGGCATCACTGGTTACTTCTTCTTCCGAGAAATGGAGAAGAAACTGGGAAAAGCTCCACTTATTGGATTCTTCGATTTCTTTAAGGTGAATTTTATCCTAGCCCGGGCTTATCAAACACTCCACATTTAGAGTTCTCATTACTTGAATTCTATTAAATGTAGTTAGTAATATTTGTTTCTTAGAAACTGCAATCATTTTACATGCCCATCAAATTTCAACCAGTGCTATATATGGTTGATCCAGAAGAAGCAAAAAAAAACATTTGAGCCTTATGAAAAATTGTCTTCATTGAAGGGCAAATAATTATTTCTGACTCCAGATATGGACTTAAAATCATCAGTCACCACATTCCGTGGCAGAGTGTTCTACAGTGTGACTGCTCATATAGTAAAAGTCCTTGAATGCTAATCCTCAAGAACAATGGTTCCCAAACTTTCTGAAAGTAGGACCCCCATTTGGGCGAGACTTTTGTGTAGGACCTCTTCAGTACCATACTATGTCCTATTAAATAAAGTCAGCTATATTCAGTTTCTGTTATGCTTTTCAGCTATATACTAACTTTGTTCTCCTTCTTCTTTCTTCATGCACGCCTGTTACACACACACACACACACACCTCTGTTACTTCTGTGTTCTCCCACACACAGCTATACTACCTGCATGATCTCCCCCCACACACTCAGCTCTGCTATATCTACATTTCCTCAACACACACTCGGCTCTGCTATGTGCAGTTTTCCACCCAAACGCTCTGCTCTGCTGCATGCACTTTCCCCCACACATGCAGCTCCGCTGAAAGCACTTTCCCCCCCCCACACACACACACATCCAGCTCTGTTTCATGCACATTTCCCCTCACACACATGCATCTCTGTTGCATGTATTTTCCCCACCCACACACAGCTCTGCTGAATTCACATTTCCCACACACATGCAACTCTGCTACCCCTACCCCCCCCCCCCCACACACACACACACACACACACACACACTAACTGGATTTGTCTGGCATTAGAAAAGGTGTCTGTTTCTCTTATAAACAGCGCCTCTCCTGACCATGCGCTGTCTCTGGTATTACAGCAAAGTGAATGGGACTATAGAACAAAACTAGTCCCAGCCCATAGACAAGACTGGCGCTCTTTTACTAAGCGTTTCCATAGCAATAAACTTATTTGCTATCTCTCGTTGCTTTTCACAGTACAAATACCAGGTGAATGTGGACGGCACTGTGGCTGCCTACAGGTTTCCGTATCTCATGATGGGGGACAGTCTGGTCCTAAAGCAAGATTCCCCATATTATGAACACTTCTACAGTAACCTAAAACCAGGGAAACACTACATCCCGATAAAACGCGGCCTGGGGGATCTGTTAGACAAGATAAAGTGGGCTAAGGTAAGGTGCACTTGTATGTAATCCACAGACTTTATATTCTCTACTTTTCTTTCTCTGTTTAGATTCCTCGTTGTGATGTTTTTAGCAAATATGAGACCTGTTATGTCACAGGTATGTCTGTTCAGGTCTCCTATATGTTCATGTCACATAACATATATCCCATGCCACATTACATACAATCCCCAACTACAAGTAGGACCCTGTCTAGTGCTTTCTGTTGGGGTGGGGTATACATTCAGGGCCGTGTGCGTGTCTATAGGGTGTTGAATAGTACAGTATAGTATGTAGTATTGATGTTTATAGGAGTATTCCTGTCATACCAGTTTACTCCCTCTCCGCATAATATGGGGTTACTTGCTCATTAGGGGGAGTCTGACCTCTATATTAGTCATGTGTGCTTATGTTTTTTTGCTTATGACTGTATAACATTCACTTATCTTTGCCAAAATGATTTTTTTTTTTTCCCCCTCAAGGAAAATGATGACGAGATGAAGAAGATAGCCAAGGAAGGACAGTCTCTTACCAGGGTACTGCTCCAACCTCACCGACTCTACTGTTACTATTATAAAGTATTGCAGGTGAGAAGTTCTTAATGTGCCCGCATTGCTTAAAGAGGCATGAGAGACAAAATGAGAAAACAAATCCAGAAAATCACATTGTCTGATTTTTAAAGAATTTATTTGTAAATTATGGTGCAAAATAAGTATTTGGTCAATAACAAAAGTTCATCTCAATAACCTCCAAAGGTTTTCTATGGGGTTGAGATCTGGAGACTGGCTAGGCCACTCCAGGGCCTTGAAATTCTTCTTATGAAGCCGCTCCTTCGTTGCCCTGGCGGTGTGCTTGGGATCATTGTCATGCTGAAAGACCCAGCCACGTTTCATCTTCAATGCCCTTGCTGATGGAAGGAGGTTTGCACTCAAAATCTCACGATACATGGCCCCATTCATTCTTTTATGTACACGGATCAGTCCTCCTGGTCCCTTTGCAGAGAAACAGCCCCAAAGCATGATGTTGCCACCCCCATGCTTCACAGTAGGTATGGTGTTCTTTGGATGCAACTCAGCATTCACTCTCCTCCAAACACGACGACTTGTGTTTCTACCAAACAGTTCTACTTTGGTTTCATCTGACCATATAACATTCTCCCAATACTCTTCTGAAACATCCAAATGCTCTCTAGCAAACTTCAGACGGGCCCGGATATGTACTGGCTTAAGCTGGGGGACACGTCTGGCACTGCAGGATCTGAGTCCCTGGCGGCGTAGTGTGTTACTGACGGTAGCCTTTGTTACGTTAGTCCCAGCTTTCTGCAGGTCATTCACTAGGTCCCCCTGTGTGGTTCTGGGATTTTTGCTCACCGTTCTTGTGATCATTTTGACCCCACGGGGTGAGATCTTGTGTGGAGCCCCTGATCGAGGGAGATTATCAGTGGTCTTGTATGTCTTCCATTTTCTAATTATTGCTCCCACAGGTGATTTCTTCACACCAAGCTGCTTGCCTATTGCAGATTCAGTCTTCCCAGCCTGGTGCAGGTCTACAATTTTGTTTCTGGTGTCCTTCCACAGCTCTTTGGTCTTCACCATAGTGGAGTTTGGAGTGTGACTGTTTGAGGTTGTGGACAGGTGTCTTTTATACTGATAATGTCAAACAGGAGCCATTACTACAGGTAATCAGTGGAGGACAGAGGAGCCTCTTAAAGAAGAAGTTACAGGTCTGTGAGAGACAGAAATCTTGCTTGTTTGTAGGTGACCAAATACTTATTTTCCACCATAATTTGGAAATAAATTCTTTAAAAATCAGACAATGTGATTTTCTGGATTTGTTTTCTCATTTTGTCTCTCATAGTTGAGGTCTACCTATGATGACAATTACAGGCCGGCCTCATCTTTTTAAGTGGGAGAACTTGCACAATTGGTGGCTGACTAAATACTTTTTTTAACCAATGTATCGGTGCCGTTAGTTTCGTCACCAATATCTCCCCACTGTCAGAAGGGCGTTCTTTACAGCTCAGCATCATCGCAGGGCGGTAAGGAACGCCCCCTCTGACAGTACAAGGCTATGTTAGAGTACTGTCAGGGGCGGTGGGCGTTCCTTACATCCCAGCGATGACGCTGTGCTGTGAGGAACGCCCTTCTGACAATGGGGAGATATCGGTGCCGAAATTAACTACACCAATATCTCCTCCACCTGGGCACATGCCAGGAAAGCCGAATAGGGTTAAAAATAAAATAAGAAAAACTAAGGGTCTACCAAACTTGACATGTGTTGTGCTAACTATGGAACAAATTTTTTTCAGACATATGCCAAGCGGCAAATAAATCGGCCGGAGATCCGTGATAAGATGGAGCACGTTCCTCAGCCGGATGATAACACCACCATCTGTACGTGTCACAGAAAGAAGGCTGGTCACAAAGATGAGTTATAGTCTATGGTGAGGAGAGCCGAAATGCACTGAATGATGGAAAAGTAGTACTGTACTAATGTGGACAGTCATTGGCATTACAGGCTCCTGGAGATTAGCCGCCTGAGCAATGCACAACGGTTCTTCAGATGTTCTTCCGGAGGGATGAGATCCAAGCTCCTACACTTACATTTCATAAGGTCGTTGAACTTAGACCCTGAGTCCACTTCCACAAATAAAGGAGCCAAAGCCATTGACAAATTTCCATTAGCAGAAATCCCAACTACAACAATGTAAATATGGAACATATAAGTAATTCCCCGTCATTGGTGTTTGATGGGACTGATGAATTGCGACATCATCGATCCGTATGAACACCCATTGAAATGCACACTCCATGTTTGAAGGGAAGGATAAAGATGTATCTTACAATAATTGTGAAGACTATAATGATCTGTTCTACGTCTATGACATGTCAATGCTGCAAACGTACAAATTTGTATCTATGGTTTTGTAATATGACTTTATAATAAAATATCTTTTTCTATGTTCTTTAATTCGTAATTTCACATTTAGCATTTACAACGTGACCTCTGTATATATTACATGACTATATTCTCCAACGCTATGAAAATGAGTAACTCCATCCAAACGTAAAAACGTAAACGTAAAAACCAAGGAAATAAGGTAAAAATAGCATATTGTGATTGCTCACAGGGTTTTCCTATGAAAACCATTCATTACATATTAATAGGAGAAAGTCACATCCCTGGGAATCCCCATAATACCAAGAACAAGAATTCTGTGTCCTCCATTTGCAGAACATGAGAAGTACTGTAAAAGTGGGCACGCTCCATTAATCTCAGTCTATATCATGTCTGTCTAATCCAATATTTCTCATTGGGCACTCCCGTAAAAAAAAATTTACCTAGGGGCACATCAACCAAATTTTTTTTTTTTTCTGCCCTGGTGGAAGGCTTGTTTTATCAGCTTTTGTATTGCTAAAAATGCAGAAAGCCAGCAGTAGGGACCTTCCTGTTTATATTACCAATGAAGTCAATGATGTCTTCTATTTGTATCACTCATTGTGACGTTCTAATGTTCAGACCTAAGGAAGAAACTACCCCAGGAGACATGGAGATGTACCGTGCCTGTTTATGCAAGAAAAGAGTAGTAGTATTGTGCAGTGCTCCAGTCTGCTGCAGGATAAGAGGAGCACTATCATGCAGTGCCCAAGTCTGCGGGATGAGGAGCACTATCATGCAGTGCCCAAGTCTGCGGGATGAGGAGCAGTACTTTGCAGTGCCCACGTCTGCGGCATAAGAGGAGTAGTACTGTGCAGTGCCCAAGTCTGCAGGACAAGATTAGTAGTACTGTGCAGTGCCCACGTCTGTGGCATAAGAGGAGTAATACTGTGCAGTGCCCAAGTCTGTAGGACAAGAGTAGTAGTACTGTGCAGTGCCCAATTATGCAGGATAAGGCTAGATTCACACCTGCTCCTGGTCTCCCCCTGCCTGGGGATTCCATTCCCCATTCAGCTTTAAAAATGTGGAGAGAAAAGTCCTGCAAGCAGCGCTTTTCTCTCTGCATTTTCTGCCCCTTTCGGGCGGAAACCTGGCGAACCCCATTATAGTCTATGGTGTCCGCGGTTTTCCAAATCATTAGGTTTCCATTCGGGGGGGGTCCCAAAGCGGACCCTCCAAACAGAGACATGAACACAGGTGTGAACCTATCGTAAGAGTAGCAGTATTGTGCTGTACTCTAATATTCAGGATAGTAGTAGTGTGGCTGTGCAAAGTAATTACAGCTTCTTTCCATAGAAGTGAATGGGAGAGACTGTAACGAAATTCACTGTGATTAATCTTCTCTGTAGGTTTTTCTGCATTGTAAGAATGAGATTTAATCCAGTTTATTGTTACTGTAATACTGCAAACTGTCTGCCCTACAGGAAATCTACATGTATAAACATTTGGACATTCACTAACAGTAACATTGCCTTTGCTGCACAGCAGCCAGTCGGAGCTCAGCTGAGAACATTTTTGTTGCCCACAACAATTAATAAGACCTCAGCTAATTAGAATTTTGTGGCCCACAGTGACCAATCAGAGCTCAGCTAAGAAGAAAGCCACACCCTCCTCTACTGTGAGCTCATGGAGTGATGTCATAATGCCACAATTTATATTCCACACACACAAGGGACCTGCTGCAGTTTTGTCCTGTCAGCACAGAGGTGCGCACCCTGCAGCTGCAGCTCCTGTGCACCAACCAAATATTCATCCAGGGGAACCTACATACCTCCATATGTAATAAGTAAAGCAAGGTAAGTGAAATTAACAATTCAAAATAGATCAAGAGGTTCTTGAAAGTTTGTGGATAAGTGGGCTGGCAGTTCATAAGCCCAGGGCAGTGGGTGCCAGGTGAAAGGTTGGGGGCAACAAGTAATAGTCCCTTAGTCAGAATACTTAGATATTTAGGAAGGTGGTATTAATCTTCGTATGATCTTCCCAACCTGTGATCAGTTGCACCCAACAGATGAGACATAAGACCAATGAGAATCTAGTTGCCATGACTGGTCATTATATACTGATGTCTCAAAAAAAATCTTATATCTAGACCCATAAGAAAGTCAATTTGGCTCCCTGTGGCTAGGTTTACATCTGTGCACAGGTCTCCATTGTTCAGGTCTGCCAATGACGGTGACCCAGACCGCTAAAACAGCGGTTACCCACAGACACCATTGTTTTTATACTGAAACCAGCGGAAAGAAAAGTCCTCCATGCAGGAGGTGTGAACCTAGCTTGAGATGTTTTACTGGCCCTCTAGTGAAACCGAGTTTATGGCTTCAAATGTACCAGCGCCAAAAATTCTGTAACAAAGTAAAACATTTCCTACAAAATGTCAACAGTATAAAAATTGGTTCAAGTAAATTGCCAGTGTTGCCTATAGCAACCAATCAGCATACAGCTTTACTTTTTTAAGGCATGTTTTATATAAAGCAATGGTGTGACTGGTTCTATGACAACCTTAGAACTCTTTGTGACATTGTGACATCATGGATAGATGTGGTCCTTAAAGGGGTATTCCCACGAACATAACCATTTTTAAATTTGTAGATAATTAAAAGTTAAACATTTTTGCAAATATAAGTAATTAAACATTTTGCAGAGTTTTAATGATTTTCTCTAACCATCTGAGTGGTGACAGTCTGTTGTCTTGATTGGTTGCCAATGGATACGTCCATGAATGCAAGACCTTTCTAAGGTCAGAAAATCAGCCACGATTTCCATATTGTGACCAGGTTATCTTCTCATACATGTAGTGTCCCTGCCTGATAACACAGCTACAGAAAGAAAATCATGGCTGGGTTTTTGACAAGTCCCAGACCACAGAAAATTTCTGCATTCAGGTCGTATCCATTGGCAACTACTCAAGACTACAAATTGTCACCACTTAGATGGTTAGAGAAAATCTTTAAAACTCTGCAGAATTTTTAACAACTTATAGTTGCAAAAATGTTTAACTTTTAATTATCTACAAATATAGATATGATCATGTTCATGGGAATACCCCTTTAAGGTGACATGCCCACGACAGTGGGCATGTTGCTGGGCCATGATTGAACAGCACAGACGGCACATGGAATACATCCGTGTGCCTGACAATGCCTCAGCGGCCCCATTTGTTGAGGTCAGTGAGCACGGGCCGTAAAATGGACAAGAAAAGGACCTGTCCTGAGTTTTGCCCACGGCTCATGGCCCCATACACAGGACCATGAAAATACAGTCTTGTGCATGGGGCCATAGAAATTAATGGGTAAGTGTGTTAGCTGTGAAAAAGACGGCTAGCACACTGACTGTGTACACGGTTGTGTGCATGAGGCCTAATGTAAACAAACAGTATAATAACCAGTATATGTCACAATTATATAACATACTGTACACACTTTGCATACATTAAGGCTGAGGCCCCACGTTGTGGAAACGCAGCTTTTTTTGTTGCAGATTTTGCTGCAGTTTTTTGAATCAAAGCCAAGAATGTCTACAAAAGGAATGGGAAATATATAGGAAGCTTCTTATACTTCTACCGTCTGCTCAATCCACTCCTGGCTTTGGTTCAAAAAAACTCAGCAAAATCTGCAACAATCTGTTTCCGTCACATGGGGCCTCAGCCTAAACTGGTTTTCCCATGAACATTACTATATTTAAATCTGTAGACAATTAAGTTAAACATTTGCAAATATAAATAATTGCAAATTTTGCTGAGTTTTATAGATTCTCTTTAACCATCTTAGTGGTGACAGTTTTATATGTTGATAGGTCGCCAATAGGTACAACCATAAATGCAGGAGCTTTTTATGGTCTGGGAAACCCAGCCTTATTGTGGACAGGTTATCAGGCAGGGACACTACATGTATGAGAAGATAACCCGGCAGCAAAAAAGGACATCATGGCTGGGTTTCTGACAAGTCCCAGACCATAGAAGTTCCTGCATTCATGGTATCCATTGGCAAGTGATGAAGACAAAAGAACATGGTTCAAGAAAATCTTTACAACTCTGCAAAATTTGTAATTATTTATATTTGCAAAAATGTTTAACTTTTCATTGCCTACAGATTTAAATATGGTTATGTTCATGAGAAACTCCTTTAACATAGAAAATGATAGCATGGACTAAAAATAATTGTAACCATTAATTCTGTCTTTCAGATAATCATGTGGATGGGGTGAAGAGAGGACAATAAGATCTCCAGAGGAACAAAGGACACAGAAACTAGTGGACAAGAAATCGAAAGAGGAGACTTACTAGACAAGGAGACAACGGCAAGCTGTTGTAGAAAGTCAGTACACAAACTTAGGAAGGCTGTCTTGAACAGTCACTACAGAGACCTGCAAAGGCTATCGTGGACAGCCACTGTACAGACTTGGGAAGGCTACCTTGTGCAGTCACTACACAGACTTTAGAAGGCTATCTTGGACAGCCATGACATAGACCTGAAAGGGCTTTCTTGAATGGCAAACACATAAACCTAGAAAGGCTGTCTTGGACAGTCACAATATAGATTTGGGAAGGCTGTCTTGGACAGCCATAACATAGACCTGCAAAGGCTATCTTGTACAGCCACTATACAGACTTGGGAAGGATGCCTTGGGCAGTCACTACACAGACTAGGGAAGGCTGTCTTGGACAGCCACAACATATACTTAGAAAGGCTATCTTGGACAGCCACTATACAGTCTTGGGAAGACTGCATTGGGCAGTCACATCACAGACTTGGGAAGGCTGTCTTGGACCGCCATGACATAGACCTGAAAAGGCTGTTTTGAACAGTCACTACACAGACTTGGGAAGGCTGTCTTGGACAGCCACGACGTAGACCTGGAAAGGCTATCTTGGACAGCCACTATACAGTCCTCACTGCCTTGGATAGTCACTACACAGACTTGGGAAGGCTGTCTTGGACAGCCACGACATAGACCTGGAAAAGATGTCTTAGACAATCACTACACAAACTTGGGAAAGCTGTTTTGGACATCCAAGACATTGACCTGGAAAGGCTGTCTTGGACAGTCACTACACAGACTTGGGAAGGCTGTCTTGGACAGCCACGACGTAGATCTGGAAAGGCTATCTTGGACAGCCACTATACAGTCCTCACTGCCTGGATAGTCACTACACAGACTTGGGAAGGCTGTCTTGGACAGCCACGACATAGACCTGGAAATAATGTCTTAGACAATCACTACACAAACTTGGGAAAGCTGTTTTGGACAGCCAAGACATTGACCTGGAATGGCTGTCTTGGATAGCCACTGTACAGACTTGGGAAGGCTAGCTTGTGTAGTCACTACATAGACCTGGAAGGGCTGTCTTGAACGGCAGACACATAGACCTAGAAAAGCTGTCTTGGACAGTCACAATATAGATTTGGGAAGGCTGTCTTGGACAGCCATAACATAACCCTGTAAAGGCTATCTTGGACAGCCACTATACAGACTTGGGAAGGCTGCCTTAGGCAGTCACGTCACAGACTTGGGAAGGCTGTCTTGTACAGCCATGACATAGACCTGGAAAGGCTATCTTGACAGCCACTATACAGACTTGACTGCCTTGGACAGTCACTACACATACTTGGGAAGGCTGTCTTGAACAGTCACTACAGAGACCTGCAAAGGCTATCGTGGACAGCCACTGTACAGACTTGGGAAGGCTACCTTGTGCAGTCACTACACAGACTTTAGAAGGCTATCTTGGACAGCCATGACATAGACCTGAAAGGGCTTTCTTGAATGGCAAACACATAAACCTAGAAGTCTTGGACAGTCACAATATAGATTTGGGAAGGCTGTCTTGGACAGCCATAACATAGACCTGCAAAGGCTATCTTGGACAGCCACTATACAGACTTGGGAAGGCTGCATTGGGCAGTCACATCACAGACTTGGGAAGGCTGTCTTGGACAGCCACGACATAGACCTGGAAAAGATGTCTTAGACAATCACTACACAAACTTGGGAAAGCTGTTTTGGACATCCAAGACATTGACCTGGAAAGGCTGTCTTGGACAGTCACTACACAGACTTGGGAAGGCTGTCTTGGACAGCCACGACGTAGATCTGGAAAGGCTATCTTGGACAGCCACTATACAGTCCTCACTGCCTGGATAGTCACTACACAGACTTGGGAAGGCTGTCTTGGACAGCCACGACATAGACCTGGAAATAATGTCTTAGACAATCACTACACAAACTTGGGAAAGCTGTTTTGGACAGCCAAGACATTGACCTGGAATGGCTGTCTTGGATAGCCACTGTACAGACTTGGGAAGGCTAGCTTGTGTAGTCACTACATAGACCTGGAAGGGCTGTCTTGAACGGCAGACACATAGACCTAGAAAAGCTGTCTTGGACAGTCACAATATAGATTTGGGAAGGCTGTCTTGGACAGCCATAACATAACCCTGTAAAGGCTATCTTGGACAGCCACTATACAGACTTGGGAAGGCTGCCTTAGGCAGTCACGTCACAGACTTGGGAAGGCTGTCTTGTACAGCCATGACATAGACCTGGAAAGGCTATCTTGACAGCCACTATACAGACTTGACTGCCTTGGACAGTCACTACACATACTTGGGAAGGCTTTCTTGAACAGTCACTACAGAGACCTGCAAAGGCTATCGTGGACAGCCACTGTACAGACTTGGGAAGGCTACCTTGTGCAGTCACTACACAGACTTTAGAAGGCTATCTTGGACAGCCATGACATAGACCTGAAAGGGCTTTCTTGAATGGCAAACACATAAACCTAGAAGTCTTGGACAGTCACAATATAGATTTGGGAAGGCTGTCTTGGACAGCCATAACATAGACCTGCAAAGGCTATCTTGGACAGCCACTATACAGACTTGGGAAGGCTGCATTGGGCAGTCACATCACAGACTTGGGAAGGCTGTCTTGGACCGCCATGACATAGACCTGAAAAGGCTGTCTTGGACAGTCACTACACAGACTTGGGAAGGCTGTCTTGGACAGCCACTATACAGTCCTCACTGCCTTGGATAGTCACTACACAGACTTGGGAAGGCTGTCTTGGACAGCCACGACATAGACCTGGAAAAGATGTCTTAGACAATCACTACACAAACTTGGGAAAGCTGTTTTGGACATCCAAGACATTGACCTGGAAAGGCTGTCTTGGACAGTCACTACACAGACTTGGGAAGGCTGTCTTGGACAGTCACGACGTAGATCTGGAAAGGCTATCTTGGACAGCCACTATACAGTCCTCACTGCCTTGGATAGTCACTACACAGACTTGGGAAGGCTGTCTTGGACAGCCACGACATAGACCTGGAAAAAATGTCTTAGACAATCACTACACAAACTTGGGAAAGCTGTTTTGGACAGCCAAGATATTGACCTGGAATGGCTGTCTTGGATAGCCACTGTACAGACTTGGGAAGGCTAGCTTGTGTAGTCACTACAAAGACCTGGAAGGGCTGTCTTGAACGGCAGACACATAGACCTAGAAAGGCTGTCTTGGACAGTCACAATATAGATTTGGGAAGGCTGTCTTGGACAGCCATAACATAGCCCTGTAAAGGCTATCTTGGACAGCCACTATACAGACTTGGGAAGGCTGCCTTAGGCAGTCACG
The DNA here is from genome assembly GCA_947044405.1 of Leptodactylus fallax. Taxonomy (NCBI): domain Eukaryota; kingdom Metazoa; phylum Chordata; class Amphibia; order Anura; family Leptodactylidae; genus Leptodactylus; species Leptodactylus fallax. Next base: position 240,381 of record CAMRHE010000405.1, on the reverse strand, counting down.
TCACAGACTTGGGAAGGCTGTCTTATACAGCCATGACATAGACCTGGAAAGGCTATCTTGACAGCCACTATACAGACTTGACTGCCTTGGACAGTCACTACATATACTTGGGAAGGTTATCTTGGACAGCCACGACATAGATCTGGAAAGGCTGTCTTGGACAGTCACTACACAAACTTGGGAAGGCTATCTTGGACAGCCACAACATTGACCTGGAAAGGCTATCTTGGACAGCCACTATACAGACTTGGGAAGGCTGCCTTGGGCAGTCACGTCACAGACTAGGGAAGGCTGTCTTGGACAGCCATGACATAGACCTGGAAAGACTGTCTTGGACAGTCACTACACAGACTTGGGAAGGCTGTCTTGGACAGCCACAGCATAAACCTAGAAAGGCTATCTTGGACAGGCACTATACAGACTTGACTGCCTTGGACAGTCACTACACAGACTTGGGAAGGCTGTCTTGGACAGCCACAACATAGACCTGGAAAGGCTATCTTGGACAGACACTATACAGACTTGGGAAGGCTGCCTTGGGCAGTCACATCACAGACTTGGGAAGGCTGTCTTGGACAGCCATGACATAGACTTGGAAAGGCTGTCTTGGACAGTCACTACACAAACTTGGGAAGGCTGTCTTGAACAGCCACAACATAGACCTGGAAATGCTGTCTTGGACAGTCACTGCACAAACTTGGCAAAACTGTCTTGGACAGCCAAGGCATTGACCTAGAATGGCTGTTTTGGACAGTCACTACACTGACTTGGGAAGGCTGTCTTGCACACCCAAACATAGATCTGCAAAGTCTATTTTGGACAGCAAACACATAGACCTAGAAAGGTTGTCTTTGTCAGTAAACATGTAGACATAGAAAGGCTGTCTTGGACAGTCACTATATAGATTTGGGAAGGCTGTCTTGGACAGCCATAACATAGACTTACAAAGGCTGTCTTGGACAGCCACTATAAAGACTTGAAAGGGCTGCCTTAGATAGCCACAACATAGACCTGGAAAGGGTGTCTTGGACAGCAGACACATATCCCTAAAAGACTGTCTTGGACAGTCACTACACAAACTTGGGAAAGCTGTCTTGGGCAGCCAAGAGATATACCTGGAATGGCTGTCCTGGGCAGTCAGTACGTAGAATTAGGAAGGCTGTTTTGGACAGCCCCGACATAGATCTGGAAAGGCTGTCTTGGACAGTCACTACACAGACTTGGAAAGGCTGTCTTAGACAGCCACAGCATAGACCTGGAAAGGCTGTCGTGGACAACAGACAAATTTTCCTAAAAGGCTGTGTTGGACAGTCTATATATAGATTTGGGAAGACTGTCTTGAATAGCCATGAATAACCTGCAAAGGCTGTCTTGGACAGCCACTATACAGACTTGAGTGCATTGGGCAGGTACTTCATAGACTTGTGTAAGCTATCTTGGACACCCATGACATAGATCTGGAAAGGCTGTCTTGGACAGTCACAGCATAGACCTGGAAAGGCTGTCTTGTGCAGTCACTACACAGACTTGGGAAGGCTGTCTTGGACAGCCATGACATAGACCTGGAAAGCTGTCTTGGACAGTAGACACATAGATCTAGATAGGCTGTCTTGGACAGTCACAATATATATTTGGGAAGACTATCATGGACAGCCATGAAGTAGAACTAGAACGGCTATCTTGGACAGTCAATACACAGACTTGGGAGATCGGTATTGGACAGTCACTTTACAGACTTGGAAAGGCTGTCTTGGACAGCAAAGACATAGACCTGGAAAGGCTGTCTTGGACAGTCACTAGATATACTTGGGAAGGCTGTCTTGGACAGTCACTAAATATACTTGTAAAGGCAGTCTTGGACAGTCACTTCACAGACTTGGGAAGGATGTCTTGGGCAGCCATGACATATACCTGGAAAGGCTGTCTTGGACAGTCACTGCACAGACTTAGGAAGGCTGTCTTGGACAGCCACTACTTAGACTTAGGAAGGCTGTCTCAGACAGCCACTATATATCAATAGACTTGAGATGGCTGTCTTGGACAGCCACTACATATACTTGGGAAGGCTGTCTTGGACAGCCATGAAATAGATCTGGAAAGGCTGTCTTGGACAGTCACTACATACACTTGGAAAGGCTGTCTTGGACAGTCACTTCACAGACTTGAGAACACTGTCTTGAACTGTCATCTCACAGATTTGGGAAGGATGTCTTGGGCAGCCATGACATATACCTGGAAAGGCTGTCTTGGACAGTGACTGCGCAGACTTAGGAAGACTGTCTCAGACTTCCACTATATATCAATAGACTTGGGAAGGCTGTCTTGGACAGCCACTACATATACTTGGGAAGGCTGTCTTGGACAGCCATGGTATAGATATGGAAAGGCTTTCTTGGACAGTCACTACATAGATTTGGGAAGGCTGTCTTGGACAGCCAAGACATAGACCTGGAAAGGCTGTCTTGGACAGTCACTAGATATACTTGGGAAGGCTGTCTTGGACAACAACTACCTAGACTTGGGAAGGCTGTCTTGGACAGCCATGACATAGACCTGGAAAGGCTGTCTTGGACAGTCAGTACATAGATTTGGGAAGGCTGTCTTGGACAGCTACTGCATAGATTAGGAAGCTGACCTGGGAAGTCACAGTATAGACTTAGGAAGGCTGTTTTGGACAGTAACTACATACACCGTAGTAAAGGCTGTCCTAGACAGTCACCACATAGACTGTTGTAATGGCTGTCTTGGACAGTTACTTACTACATAAACCATTGTAAAGGCTGTCTTGGACAGCCATGACATAGACTTGAGAAGGCTGTCTTGGACAGTCATGATATACACATTTGTGAGGCTGTTTTGGGCAGTCAGTACATAGATATCACTACATATACATTTGTGAAGTTACATCTTGAAAAGTCACAAAACTAAATCCAATCAGTCAACAAACGATCTTTTACTCTTTTGTCGGCTACTTGGTGCCCCATTTACACAGGCCAATAGTTGGGAGTGAGCGCTGATGGGAACGCTCATTTGCCCTATCATTGGTCCCTGTAAAAGGGTCTTATTTATTGAGCTCATGCAAGTTCATGCTCAATGATCTGTAGTAAAGGCAACTTTGCCTCCAACAAGACAGTTACTATTTGTCTCCACAGCCTCTTAATGCCCAGAGGGAAGGGCAGTCCATCAGCCATGGTTCCCCAGAGGTTTCCTCCACAGGGGGTTTTCCTCTCCTGAGTGCTGGTGGATGACTTTTCGTGAGTCGGGGCTGTGATATTACTGGTCCTTTTAGGACCTGATCTAATAATTGGCAATTAAAATTATTACTAATAAACTAGTTTTATTGAAACAAAAAGCCTGTTTCTACTTCATGACTACTGTTTAGTGTGATAAGTGTCATACAAATTCAAAAAGCCGAACACCAATAATACCACAAACAACCTTTACAGACGTTCTGCAGATCTGGAGCAAATAGACAAAACCCATCTGTTCCCAGTTTTCAGCAAATCAGGGGTCCCGGCAGCCACATCTGGGAGGAGAATGGATAGTTGGCCGCACATGCACATGGATCTTTATGAAAACAGCTGAGCAAGTGACCATCAACCAAAAGAGAATGGCTCCATTATAGTAAATAATAATCTGCACACTTATGTGGACAAGGTGTGAGGGTGCAAAATGTATAGCCACACTGGGGTGCAGCAGTAGTAGTCGCTACCAGGCCCTGGACCCTAAGGGGGCCCCAAAGGTCTCTCTGCCACATAAAATGTACCACTATTCTAAAGGGCACCAGGTAGTAAGGGACCCCATTAGAGATTCTGCATTGGGGCAAAGGAGCTTCAAGTTACGCCCTCTGTAGCTACATGATTGGTGTATTTGGTAGTCATAAAGGTGTATTATTTGGGTGGTCTATGGCAGCATCAGTCTTCACTATGTGGTGTTATAATATTCAAATATTCATTGGGGCCCTCTAATAAGAAATGTAGTAAAATTGCTTGGGAACACCAAGGTGCTGGCTTACTGAGATTCTGCCCATCTAAATGTTCTCATGGGTCCCTGCACTTCTTCACTCATCGGCTGTTGAATGATCTGCTTACTTCTTCTCCTAACAATCTAGAAGGGCAAAATATTCTAGACTGTCTCGTTGTACTTTCAAGTTATTTTAATTTTGTCTAAAAAAGTATTATTTTGTTGGATTGCAACGGTGTTGCTGGATTTTAAATCAAAACTTTGGGTTTAACACATAGGTGGCCCCTAGAGATGAGTGAACCGGTTTGTAATGAGTTAGGTAATGGAACATCACTTCACAGACTTGGACAACCATGACGTAGACTGGAAATACTGTCTTGTGCAGTCACTACAAATGTGATTGCTATCTTACACTAGGGTCACACTAGCATTCGGGTAAACAGAAACTCTATCCGCTTAAAAAGCCGTTACCTGCGTACCCCATAGACTATTATAGAGTCCACTGGGATTATGCCCAGTTTCCAATGATTTCTGGCGCTTGCAGAACTTTCTGCCAATTTTAAGTGTAATCTGGGACAGTGTGCCCGAACGCTAGTGTGAACCTAGTGTTAGACAGTCACTAAATAGATTTGGGAAGGCTGTCTTGGACAGCCGCAACATAGACCTAGAACGGTGGTCTTGGACAGTCACTACACAGACTTGGGAAGGCTGTCTTGGAGGATTTGACGCAGCCCCCATCGCACCTGATCCTCAATTGGGTATTTCAAATAACAGCTTTTTTTTATGGTGCGTCTATTGGACTATCTAAAGGCATAATGGTACTCTTCATAATGTCCACTACAATGCAACGTGAGTGAGTTTCCTGATTACAGACTCCCTTTAAGCAGGATTGCTATTTATGCCATCTTGCTACCAAGCACCCTTGTTGGGAATAGCTGATCTAATTAACTCATATCTATCTGTTTATATCACATCTATCCCTTTACCTTGCTGGTAATATGTAATAACCTATCAAACTTTAGAATTCTTGGTAAAAACTGGTTTCCCCATTGTAGAGATCCTATGTAGGGAGTCTTACAAGCAATCTTCTCTGGTAAAAAAATGTAAATTATCTGTCCACCAGAAGGGAAAAGGCTGTCTCTTTAGTGCCACCTATAGGTAGCTCCCCTAAACCATAGAGGCAGATTTCTTCATTCTGGATAAGAGCTAATTTGCATTCTTCAAAACTATAATAATTATGGAGATGTAAGCAACAAGGCCTTTAAAGAGCATCAAAGCTACCTATAGGAATTAAATCACAGGACACCCGCCTCCCTGGGGTCTGTGTTATGTCACATGTCTTCTTCAGTTCATGCAGCAAAGGCATATCTAAACAGGTAATAAATATATCACTCCCAGGTCAGTATGAGTGGCTTTAAGCAGTAAGAACGTCACATGCTGCTGTGACGTTTCATTTGCTGGCTGAACTGCTTACAGGGAGGGGTAGTAAGCTTGTAAATGAAACATCACAGCTGAGATCAATGACCTGAAAATAAAGCAGATAAACTGTGCTGACTTTAAACAGGATAGATATTAGGAAGTATTTTTTTATTGATGCATCCTGTTATTTGGTCAATATTTTTTATAAACTGGATAACCCCTTTAAAGTTATAATGTGTTAGAGTTATGTGCCTGCAATATTTACTTGAGCCATAAATCTTCAATAAAAAAGTGACATTTTCAGGAGGGTTTTTGCATTGTTAATGTGACTTTTCGGGGGTTAATATTGGTAAGTCATTTGAGGGCATTTAATTTGCAGATGACAGAATGTTGTCAGCATCTGGGGCCAGTACAATGTTTCTCAGTGTACACACTGTCCTGTTTTATTCTTGCACATCTATCTGTGACACACCTTGACATAGCTGCTGCCTCTGGTGACTCAGTCCCGTGTCAGTCTGCAGCCCTTGGCAGTGTAATGTATGTTCTATTGCATAAGAATTGTTGTATAATATACAATTAGTTATAGATGTTTTGATTCTGAAACAACATACTGACGGTATCCAAAATCCTTACCCATAGCAGATCAGTGGCCTTGTGAGAGAGACAACGGGGCACATTTATTTTTTATTTTACGCTAGATATTGGTCGTATAAAAAAAGTCACGAACCTTAAACTGGTGATTTTGCACCTCCCATGCCAGCGAAAGTAGCATGGGAGATGCACTAAGAGTTGCACTTATTCCAGTTTACGCTAGGGTCACACCTGCGTTGGGGTTTCTGTTCTTCGGGTCCGCTTGGGGACCTCAAAAACGGAAACTCAATCTGCTTAAAAAGCAGTTATACGCGGACCCCACAGACTATAATGGGGTCTGTTGGGTTTCCGCCTGAAAAATGTGGACTTTATTCTCTGCATTTTTCAAGCAGAATGGGGGACGGAATCTCCGAACGGTCATCAAACGTAGATGTGAACTTAGTCTTATTGGCGAAAATGATCACTGAATTCTAGCTGGCTTAAATTGCAGCATGGGCGCAAGGCCCAGCAGAGGAGCAGCTACATTTATGAAGAGTTATGCGCCTCTTCATAAATGTGGCAGGTCTCCTGCCAGGGACCGGGATGTGAAGACTGGCGTTCAATATGCCAGTCTTCATAAATATGCCCCTATAACTGAGGAACAATGACCAAGATAAGGTAGAAGTTCATTTGGGCATTTGTGATATATTCTGCACTGGAGAGTGTATAAAGAGACAACCAGGTAGCATCATACAACTCCACTGCCCACAGGGCCTCTCATACCACCAACCAGACTATGGTCACCAAGTAGGCCACTCATTGCACTTCGGCCAGCACCACATTCACCCATGGTCAACACACTGCTTTCACCGACCTGCCCTCTGCATCACCTGAAGCTGCCCACCAGCGATGAAGAACACATAGGACATTATTCCTCAATGTGGCTCAATAGGAATCTTACCATGGCAGGCCTAGGAGTCTTCACAAGGCCCCAAGATACCATGACAACGATCATCAGAGCCCCCTTTGTCTGCCTGACCTGTCAGATGCAACAGTCACTTTTGACCCTGAGGGGTTAAATTCATGATCATTGGTATCCCCATTAATGGGCACTGCCTGCAGTTGCCGGCTGTCTATGACACAATCTCAGCTGCTGGGGCAGCCATATTTCCCCTCCTGAATTCTGCTGTACATGTATGCCAGATGTTGGGAAGGGGTTAAAGAGATCCTGTATTACTTATGAAATAATAAACCGGAAATACCTCTTCTTTGTCCTGTTCCTATGTTATCGCTCCTAGAAATGTATAACTACATTGACAATTGGGTGTTACCAGTTTGAGATGAGTCATAGTAATAAGTGCACTGTGTAGGGAATGGAAACACCCAGTTGTCAATTTATACATTTCTAGGAGGAATAACAGAGGAACAGCACAACAAACAGTTATAAGGAAAGGAGCTTGAGAATTGTTATTTTATGGGGAATACAAGTATTTACTAAAACAGACATGTCAGGGGAGTGGGCAGATCTCTTTTACAGTTGTAAGCTTATACAGTACTTGCTAGGCTGCGGGGTAAGAATTTTTCTGCCACCCACAAATGGAACGCTGAACGTCTCATATAAAGACATTTCACTGCTAACTTGTTATGGGGTGTTTTATTTTTGGCCAATGTGTACTGAGACAATGGTTGCATTCAGTCAGAACACTAGGAGACACCTGGAGGGGTGACAACACAAACATCTCACAGAGCTCTAGTTAGCTATATGGCAATAAATAAGACATTGCTATGAGGCTGCAGATAAAAAGTGCCGCAATACTGCGAGCAATATGCAAGTGCAGACTGAACCATGTCAGCTCAGTAACATCATACATTTCATTCTCACGGCCTGGGGCTGATAAGAGAACTTGGAGAGCTTCCAGCCTCACAGGCTAAAGTAGTTGGACATAGTACAAGAGCTAACAGTGAGATCATGTTAAGGGTTTGTCTAGTCCTGTGTACATGACACTCTTACATAGCAGGAACATTTACGCTAGGTTCACATTAGTGTTGTGCTCTTTGTCGATCAGGTCCCTGAATGACGGAAAGCCGGACAGCTAATACAGTGGTTACACACGGACACTGGCAGACCTCATTGACTATAATGGGGTCTGCCGGGTGTCCGCCAATTTTATCTGTCGATTTTCAGCGAAGACTCCAGCGCAGATGTGAACTTAGCCTTAGTAATCTGCATGTTATCAATTTTCAAACTGACTGCTTGCTGTCAATGAATGGGGAAGTGCTCTATTAGGTGAACACAGCAACAGCGCCACCCTCTGTTCTGCAGGCTGATTATGCTCACCTGCACTGATATATTTTGCAAAATCAGACATCAACCTGTCAACTGATAGTTTAGGAATTCCAGCATCAGATTCGTAGAATACTGCCTGAAGATTTCCACATTCATTGTAACTTTTAGTCGAGTATGTTATTCTGTGGCATTGTGTACATGCAGCAGGACCTTTGAGACTAAATGGTGCTCCTGGAAGGGCCTTAAACACTTCCGTACCGCCCATAGACTATATACGTCCAATGGGTGGTTGTCTAGTTCTGCAAGGACATACCGGTACGTCCAAGAAAGATTCAGTAGCTGCACTAAATCTTATGGCCGCCCTCTGACCCGGCGGTCATGTGATCCGCCGGGTGCAGTGTCTGTAAGAGCTGCTGGGTCCTACAGCTCTATAGTAATGTTCAAGTAACGTGCAGGAGGCTGTATTCCTCCTGCAATTGGGGCTAAATGTACCAGCCCCAGTTACAGGGGAAATCAGCCTCCCCAACAAAAAAAAAAGTAATCAGATGTCCCCAAAGGTCTATTATGACCTTATGGGGACACAATGTAAAAAAAAAAAAAAAAAAAAAAAGTAAACAAAATAAAAAAATAAATTACCGTAACGGAGAGGAAAAACTATTTTATAAAGTTTTTTAGTAGCACTTTGTGTTATTAAATAAAAAAAAAATGAAAAGTGAAAAACAGACACGTTACAAACAACATAAAAATAAAGCCCTATGTGTCACCGAAAAAAGATGCAGAAATTAGTTGAATAACGCAAATGATAAAATGTTTTAGCCCTCCAAAACCGCACATACAAAAAAACCCGAAAATGTGTCTGGTCCTGGAACAGAAATTGGCCAGGTACTGAAGTGGTTAAAGGCAGTTTACTACCTCCTCTATGTATATTCATCATGTTACATAGCATATTACTGTGATAGGCACTATACCTTTGTTATGTATGTCTGTGGGCAGGTTATAGGTTAACTCAAAGATGGTCAAAGAATGACTATAATCACACCAGAATATAATAAAATAATAAGTGTTTAATACATGAAAAGAGATAATACTTAGCTGTGGTCACAAATGATGTAATAGCTCACTGGATGGGGAGCCGCATTATACAGTATATCCTGCACTGACATTTACCCATTGTTTGATGACTTCCAGAGGTGCTGGACAGGCCATGATTCCAGCCAAGACTACCAAACAATAGCCCCTTACAGTTTTTCTAGTACCTTTGGGGAGGGTGAGGGACTGAGTTGTCACCTTGTAATATGAACATTTATGGTACAGGAATTTGAAGAAATTCTTATCTACTGATCAATACAAAGTGGCCAGTCTAGTATACAGAAATACAGACAAAGCTACAGAGTGACCCTCCAATAGATGTACAAGAAATACATATAGACTTAATCAATAAGACATTAACCCTGTCATATCGCATCAATAAGACACTAGGATTATGTGGAAAAACATGTCCTATTACAATGTCACTTTTGTAGATTTGGAGAAAAACAACTTTGATTCCTTATGAAAATAAGGCAGTTAGTGCACTGGGGGCGGGCCTTCAGCCCTGGGAGCTCTGCTCTTGCTGCTCAAGTAGGATGAGTGATGTCATAGCAGTGGGAGGATCAACTCTCATCGCATGGGGTGGCGCAGGCAGAAGATGGTAGGGAGTGGCAAGAGCAGTGCTCCAGGGAGCGGAAGCCCCACCTCCAGTGCACCAACAGCCTCATTTGCATAAGACTCCAATGTTGTTTTTCTTCTACAAAAGTGACATACATAACAAAGATATGCTGTTTATCACTGTAATGTGCTCTGCTGCAGGGTGGTGACTGTTGAATATACTTAGGGGAGGTGATAGATCCCCTTTAAATCAGGAGGAGAATAGTGTAGGGTGAGCATGCATAGAGTGTGCCGACACTGTCTGATGTGTGAGATAGCAGCCATTCCACCAGTCTCAGATTGACCCTCCAGAGTCGGTTATCAGGCAGAAGCACTACATGTAGGAAAAGATAACCCGTCCAATGGAATCATGAGGCAACATGGTGATCTTTTGGTCGCATTATGGGAGTTGCGGCCAGTCGCCGTGCGGCCCTAGCTTTAGACTAAAGCCCCACATTGTGGAAACACAGCTTTTTTTGTTGCAGATTTTATTGCGCTTTTTTGAGCCAAAGCCAGGAGTGGAATGAGCAAAAGGTAGAAATATATGTAATACCTATATATTTTCCATTCCTTTTGTAGCCATTCTTGGCTTTGGCTCAAAAAAAATGCAACAAAATCTGCAACAAAAAAAGCTGAATTTCTGCAACGTGGGGCCTCAGCCTTAATCTCAAATTGCCACAGATTTGCAGCTTGGACATGTGAAGTTCATGGGCTTCATTTGTGCAATCTACATGGCAGAAAACGTCTGCAATTCACCTGCATTTTTATGCTGCAAGGTATTCAGACATGTGACGCACAACCGCTACATGGATGGACAATTATACACTGCACCATGCAGTATACCTCTGAATATTGGATCGGTCACCTTCGGGCTGTTATTTAGTAACCAGGGCACATGCTGAAATAAACTCAGTTAATTAAATTCGGGAACACAAAATGCAGATCTAATTAAGTGTAGCGTCCGGGAGCCGGTCATGTAGAAATAATGCCATTTGTCAGGGCCGCTGAATATAGTGCTGTGAAATTTGTGTTAGTCATTAAAGATTGCAGCAAATGGCAGATGCAATCCAGAAATACTAATTACTGGTAGATTTAACATCTCTTGTGGCGTTACACCATGATCATCAGGAGCGTCTGCTAAAACGTAATTCTCAGGCACAATGCAGAATCTTCCATCAAAAGACACTAAAAGCCATGATATAATTAGTTTTCCAGCAAGAAACCTTTAAGGTGGAATTAATGTGAAATTGAGACCTGATTCTTATGTAACGTAACAGTGATCGGCAGCAGAGCGCGTCGCACATATCACGGCTATGTACAACTTCCAAGTTGTACGTAGCCCTAATACTGCACCTACAGTTTGATAGGACCATACCGTACCTCTGAATGTCTCAGATTTCATACAAAGCCACTACGGCAGATTTATTATTATTTTATGCCAGTTTTCTGGTGTAGAAAGGTCACAACCTTTGGGTTTGCAACTTTTTAAACGCCAGTTGTGACATAAATCGCCACAACTGGCATTTTTGCACCGCCCACACCACTTTCCCAAAAAGGGGGCATGGTGAGGGCATAATGGGGACGGGGCCAATGGTCCTGCAAGACTAATTCTTTTTAGTGGACTATGATTGAGAGAGGGTTATATACACATGCCCAAGTTCAGTTCGGGAAAATTCGGCCCCTACACAGACTGTTTTTCCTAGACAGGACTCGGTCAACATGAGAAAGGCGCAGCAATAAATAACCAGTTGGCAGTGACAACCAATCAAATAACTGGTTGCTGTGGGTAACCCCTTCATTTCCTGGTGTGGTGGAGAATTCCAGGTGCTGTCCCGGTTGTCGGGAGGTCCCGACTTCAACTCATCTGTGTCCTCTGCTCCATGTTTCACTATTCAGTCCCTGTCTCTTCTCCCAGTTTCTTGGGACATCACTTGTGGGCACCAGGAAAGGGACTTTATATGTGGGGGCAGCTGGAGGGAGACATTAAATTGTGGGGGTAACTGGAGGGGAACATTATACTGTGGGGGCAGCTGGGGAGGGATATTAAATTGTGGGGCAGCTGGAGGGGGGACATTAAACTGTGAGAACAACTGGAAGGGGACATTATACTGTGGGGCAGCTGGAGAGGGACTTTATACTGTACGGGTAGCTGGAGAGGGGATATCAGATTGTGGGGGCAGCTGCACGGGGACTTGATGTGGGGGCGTTCTGTGTCAGGGCCACCACAGGGGCGTTATACTGTGCAAGGGCACAAAGACATGAATGGGAATGGACGGCGCCATAGTGAAAGTGTGTGGGACTGGAGGTGGGTCTTACTACACACAAATCGACATGGCACTTTCGCACATTTTATCTCTCTTTCAGTCCTTTGATACTTAGCTATGTCTGTCCTATTATATATTGGTCTACACACAAAGGCAGGGACTTATGAATATTTTCAAGTCTACTGTACGCTCACTTTTTCAAACACATCCATGTGTGCTCATAAAGTGGGATGTGGGCCCCAGACATATGACGTCATGAATGACAAAAGACCTAAATAATACAGAAAACATAGGCATTTATTTCATTAAAAAAACAAACAAATTACATAGTATTTAGAATGTGAATATTATTTTTGTTCGTTTAAATAAAACTATCAAATTTTGAATGAAAGAAAAAAAATCTGAAAGACTCTTTGGTTTGTATACAAAGGTTGTAAATCCAAAACTACAAGGAAATATAAGCCATAGAAGAGCCGGGACCTCCGCAGTCATGGATCACGTGATCAGGACACGACTGACTCTTTAGCGACATCTACCGGCTAAACAGCTCCAGCGCAGCATCACGAGCCTAGACCTGTGCGTGTCGTCACTTCCGGGAAGGATCTGTTACCATGACAACGAGACGCTCTAGGTTCAGTATGAAACTCTGTGATGGTTTCTTACATCCTAGTTACTTCTAAGCTGAGAGGGAAATCTTAAAGGAAAGTATATAATGTCAGAGTGTGAGGAGCTGTAGTGTATGTGCACCTGTACAGAGCAGGATATGAGGCACAGGCATGACCTGCATTCTAAGTCAGTAGTAGCAGATCCTACATATAAGACCCTGGTATGTTATATGGACATCCAGCCGCCATTTCATTCATCGGGATTGGGCTGCTGAAGAGTCATCTTTACAGTCCAGGTAAGGCTAACCCCGCACGTTACTGTCCAGTCATTGGGGGTAGTTTTGTCACTTTTATGTGCGGTGTAGTTGGACAGGGTCACGACTGAAGGGGGCGCCAGTGTTCCTGGTGGTCTTGGAGTCAGCACCCATAACTTGCACCCCCAGTAACCCACTATGTTATGTAAAGTTATAGGAATGTGTTCACACTACTGTTTATAACAGAAGCCACATGGCTCTGCTGCATCCGACTTAGGTACGACAGATTCTACCAGTGCCTGGCGGACCTCAGTAACTTATAATGGGCTCTGTCAGGTCCTGTCATGGTTTCCATCATCTTGCACTGCATGCAGCACTACTTTCCATCAAAAGTGCCGAGTCTGCTAGTGGAGCCTCTGATGGCGGTGTGAACAGAGCTTTAGGCAGCTAACTGGCAGTGCTATGGGGGAACCTTGTGGCGGTGTTATTTAAGCATCAATAGGAAATACAGCACAGGGTACCAATAAACCTAAAGGGCGGTTACCACCGCCAAAATCGCTTCTAATTCACTTATCCTATTGTTAGGGCAGTTAGTGACATCCAACTTTTAATCCGTATACATATGAGCCTTTTGGTGCAGCCAGGGAACATTGTACATAGGACACACTTATAATGTCTGTAGAAATTTAAACCCTGTAGCACTTATCATATGTTCTTCTGCAGAGCCACAGATATGATGGAGGACGTGAGTGATCCGGTGACAACTGATCCAGATGGTTATGTCATGGAACAAGACAGAGCAGCACGAGTCATCCAGAAGGCTTTCCGTAGGATTTTAGTAGGTGTCTCCAGCAATGACTATTGGGGCCTATATGATGACCATTGACTACATGGTCATCATAAAGGGTTGCTTCTTGCGTTACAATCCCCACTGAGCTGAGTCTACTAGAGTCGGGGTCTCTCTATCCTGGTTACAGAGAGACCCCCACTCTGGTAGACTCAGCTCAGCTATATACATTGTTGCTAACAGTCCCACGAAATGGCGATATGGTCAACCATGAAGGGGGTGGGTTTAGGTAAAATTAAAGGAGTGTCTGGCCCCAAATCGAATTGGATAGGTCATCAGTATGTGATCACTCTGGTTCTGACACCCAGCACCTGCACAGATCATCTGCTGGTACTGGAAGCTGCTGCAGTGGATGGGTGTCACATGCAGTACTTCTCCTATTCAAGTAATAGGAGTGGCACAGCAGCCCCGTCCACTGCATAGTGGTGGTTCTGGTGAATTGCAGCACCACTCCTATAACGATAGGTTCACACGTCTTTCAGGCAAGCATGGGGACCCGAAAGACGGAGTCCCTGTTCGACTTGCAGGACGTTTCTCTCCGCCGATTATAAGCGGAGTCAGGTCTTTCATTTTATTTATTTATCTTTAGGATCAGACTGGACAACCCCTTTAATACTAAATAAATAAATGACCAGACCAAACTTTGTAACAATAATTGACTCATTAACAATAATTAACGCTGGACCATTAGCAAGGGGCACTTTTGATCATCTAAGGCTGTGGTGCGGTAGCCTAGGTATATATCAAGTCTTACCTGCAAAATTGTACACCCAGTGGATGGGCAGGACTTCAGCTGTGTGTGGTTGCCATACTGTCTGGTCGTATGCTTAGTGACACATTTCCACTATTATTATTATTGTGTTCTTTCCCAAAATTTTGTTAATACACTATATTTTGTTCCTGCAACAACCAGTGATGTTTCAGAATGAGCTATCAAGTGCCTCATGGCTCGGCTTATTTCAGTATTATACACATGTGGACAAAATTGTTGGTACCCCTCGTTTAATGAAAGAAAAACCCACAATGGTCACAGAAATAACTTGAATCTGACAAATGCAATAATATATAAAAATTCTATGAAAATGAACAAATGAAAGTCAGACATTGCTTTCCAACCATGCCTCAACAGAATTTTTAAAAAAAGAAAACTCATGAAACAGGCCTGGACAGAAATGATGGTTCCCTTAACTTAATATTTTGTTGCACAACCTTTTGAGGCAATCCCTGCAATCAAACGATTCCTGTAACTGTCAATGAGACTTCTGCACCTCTCAGCAGGTATTTTGGCCACTCCTCATGAGCAAACTGCTACAGTTGTCTCGGGTTTGAAGGGTGCCTTTTCCAGACGGCATGTTTCAGCTCCTTCCAAAGATGCTCAATAGGATTTAGGTCAGGGCTCATAGAAGGCCACTTCAGAATAGTCCAATGTTTTCCTCTTAGCCATTCTTGGGGGTTTTTAGCTGTGTGTTTTGGGTCATTATCCTGTTGCAAGACCCATGACCTGCGACTGAGACCAAGCTTTCTGACACTGGGCAGCACATTTCTCTCTAGAATCCCTTGATAGTCTTGAGATTTCATTGTACCCTGCACAGATTCAAGACACCCTGTGCCAGATGCAGCAAAGCAGCCCCAGAACATAATAGAGCCTCCTCCATGTTTCACAGTAGGGACAGTGTTCTTTAAAAGATATGCTTCATTTTTCCATCTGTGAACATAGAGCTGATGTGCCTTGCCAAAAATTTCAATTTTTGTCTCATCTGTCCATACAGTGATGGCCAAAAGTATTGGCACCCCTGCAATTCTGTCAGATAATACTCAATTTCTTCCAGAAAATGATTGCAATCACAAATGCTTTGGTAATAATATCTTCATTTAATTTGTCTTCAATGGAAAACCACAAAAAGAATTGTCAAAAAGCCAAATTGGATATAATTCCACACCAAACATAAAAAAGGGGGTGGACAAAAGTATTGGCACCCTTTGAAAAATCAGGTGATGCTTCTCTAATTTGTGTAATTAACAGCACCTGTTACTTACCTGTGGCACATAACAGGTGGTGGCAATAACTAAATCACACTTGCAGCCAGTTGAAATGGATTAAAGTTGACTCAACCTCTGTCCTGTGTCCTTGTGTGTACCACATTGAGCATGGAGAAAAGAAAGAAGACCAAAGAACTGTCTGAGGACTTGAGAAGCAAAATTGTGAGGAAGCATGAGCAATCTCAAGGCTGCAAGTCCATCTCCAAAGACCTGAATGTTCCTGTGTCTACCATGCGCAGTGTCATCAAGAAGTTTAAAGCCCATGGCACTGTGGCTAACCTCCCTAGATGTGGACGGAAAAGAAAAATTGATGAGAGATTTCAACGAAAGATTGTGCGGATGGTGGCTAAAGAACCTCGACTAACATCCAAACAAGTTCTAGCTGCCCTGCAGTCCGAGGGTACAACAGTGTCAACCCGTACTATCCGTCGGCGTCTGAATGAAAAGGGACTCTATGGTAGGATACCCAGGAAGACCCCACTTCTGACCCAGAGACATAAAAAAGCCAGGCTGGAGTTTGCCAAAACTTACCTGAGAAAGCCAAAAACTTTTTGGAAGAATGTTCTCTGGTCAGATGAGACAAAAGTAGAGCTTTTTGGGAAAAGGCATCAACATAGCGTTTACAGGAAAAAAAAGAGGCCTTCAAAGAAAAGAACACGGTCCCTACAGTCAAACATGGCGGAGGTTCCCTGATGTTTTGGGGTTGCTTTGCTGCCTCTGGCACTGGACTGCTTGACCGTGTGCATGGCATTATGAAGTCTGAAGACTACCAACAAATTTTGCAGCATAATGTAGGGCCCAGTGTGAGAAAGCTGGGTCTCCCTCAGAGGTCATGGGTCTTCCAGCAGGACAATGACCCAAAACACACTTCAAAAAGCACTAGAAAATGGTTTGAGAGAAAGCACTGGAGACTTCTAAAGTGGCCAGCAATGAGTCCAGACCTGAATCCCATAGAACACCTGTGGAGAGATCTCAAAATGGCAGTTTGGAGAAGGCACCCTTCAAATCTCAGGGACCTGGAGAAATTTGCCAAAGAAGAATGGTCTAAAATTCCAGCAGAGCATTGTAAGAAACTCATTGATGGTTACCGGAAGCGATTGTTCGCAGTTATTTTGTCTAAAGGTTGTGCTACCAAGTATTAGGCTGAGGGTGCCAATACTTTTGTCCGGCCCATTTTTGGAGTTTTGTGTAAAATGATCAATGATTTGACTTTTTTTTTCATTCTCTTTTGTGTTTTTTCATTGCAAGCAAAATAAATGAAGATATTATTACCAAAGCATTTGTGATTGCAATCATTTTCTGGAAGAAATTGAGTATTATCTGACAGAATTGCAGGGGTGCCAATACTTTTGGCCAGCACTGTAGGACATTCTCCCAGAAGCTTTGTGGCTTGTCAACATGTAGTTTAGCAAATGCCAGTTTTGTCAGATTCAAGTTATTTCTGTGACCATTGTGGATTTTTATTTCATTAAACGAGGGATACCAACAATTTTGTCCAATTCTTTATATTACTTGTGACATCCATTAAACATGGTCTAAGGGTTATGCCATACTTAGGGCCACCTAGATGACAGAATGGCAGCCGCCACTGTGTAGGATAGCGAGGCCCTGACTACCTCTGTCATTTCGAATATAACAGAAACCTACTTTTTTGTTCTCTTTTTTTAACCTTTTTTTTTTTTTAGGACATGAATGTATTCAGATATTTTAAAAATCTCATCAGCTTCAAAGGCCAAGGAGATCCAAGACTTTTACTGAAGTGCATTAACCCCGCAGAGGTGAGGACACAATCCCCTGCTCTCAGCATAGTCTTCCTCGCAGTTACTTCTGTATTGTAATGTATTCTGTATTGTGTTCTGTTGCTGGTAAACTATGACATATTCTCTAAGGAACGCTGCACTGAGCACACACAGGCAGGATGAAGCCGCTTCTGGCATTGGTTTATAAGGCTGGATGCCAGGAACAGCAGATGTTTAGTGTTCATGTAGTGTGTTTAGATTTACAAAGTGTCTTTATATATATAAGACCTATTATAGTCAGGAATACTGATGTATGTGTGTAGTTCTGTTTGCATCAGGAAGGTCTTGCTTGAAATTGTCCCATGAGGAATCCCTTCACTTGAACCCTCAGTAGTTCTGACTGGCAGACTATTTGTATACAGATCATGCTGTATTGTATTCTGTCTGTATTAGGTCACCTTTGTAACTGACCTGTAGAAGTCACAATATAACATGATCAGTCTGGGCGGAAGAAGAGTACAATTATCACAATATCCATTATATTACAGTGCACAAAGGGGTAGCCTGGATTAGACATTAGTTAGGTATACATGTCTGATCAGGTTGTTTTGGGCAGCTGAATACCTCATCAACCTCCATCTTGACCCCTGGTATGAGTAGACCGATGGTGCCACTCTCTGTTTAGGCCATTTCTGGTGAAAGCCTTCTGTATAAGCCTATGTTCACACTACCCTTATTAATGTCTGTTGCTGTCAACAACATCAAAAAATGCTGCAGACTTTCTGCTTCAGTTATACCTATATTGAAACTGCCAGAGTTTCCATAGGTATAATTGACAGGCTGCGATTTCCAAAAACACAGTGATTTTGGAAATCGAGCATTTCTGCTGCGGATACTTTTCTGCAATGTGTGGATGGGATTCACTAGACTCCCATCCACTTTGCAGGAGCTGTAAAACTCTGTGGTTTTTGCTGCGGCGTTACGTTTTATCAAGTTCATTGAGTTTTGTAAGAAAAGTCAAGAATACAAAATAAGCGGTCACAAAGGACCAATACAAGAAACAGGGGAATCATTGCTACAGAGTACAAACATTAATATACAACCATGTAACATCCTCTGAAGAGTTATAACATTTACTTACATAGTACAGCTGGTGTTTAGTGTATAGCAATGTGCACGTCCACCTAATGAGCTTAGTGCTGGTGGACACACGTGCTCAGTCGCTCTCCCCACAGCCTTTTCTCACAAACCTATATATCAATCTGCTTAGCTCCTCCTGCTCTATAACATGCCTGCAGATAGGACTGCATATATATTGTGACAGGCTCCCTTTAGTGACATTTGGTATCAATGAGATTTATTTAATATAACTGATGTTCTAACAGCAGTATTCACACTGATCTGTCAGACATATCTCAATGGCATGCTATAAAGGGTAAAGCAATACTCCCAGTAATGGATGTACTGTGCTACACCTAGCACAGGAGCCAAGGTCCTTTGCATGTATATATGTTTATCATTTAAGTTGTACAGTGTTGCGGAATATGTTGGCACTATATAAATAAAATGTATTATTATTATTATTGTCAGTACAGCAAATGCTTGTGCTTTAGGCTGTTTGTAATAAGTCTAGACATGGCTGCTTTCTTCTACAAACAGCGCCACACATGTCCATGTGTTGTGTCAGGTATTACAACTTGGCTCCTTTAAAATTAATATGGCCGAGCTGCAATGCCATACACAAATTGTGGACAGTTGTGGCGCTGTTTTCAGAAGAAAGCAGCCATGTTTTTGTGACCTTGGACAACCCCTTTAAGTGACGATCCTGGTCGCTGACGGTAATGGATCTGATGAGATTTAGCGACCAGATGATCTGCTTAGTACATGTGGTGTGATCGCTCGCTCCAATCTTACACATGCAGCTCCGAGGAGGAGTACTCGGGGAAGCACTGATGTACTTATGACCTTTTCTTATTACAGTTTCCAGAAGCAAAGTGATATTTATGGCTGTCATCCATAATGATAGGCTCTTATACCTATAATAAGGGCTGTGTATGAACTGTCAGGTGAAGCTGCAGGCTGGAGCCGCATTACAGATCCTTTTAGGGGATGTAGTAAGGCTTGGACTGCATGGCAAATTGCCCGTGACTCCCTTTACACAACCAATAGCCGTGTCACCCTGCACCCCTGAGGGTGCTGCAACTGCAACTTCTAGCTGCAAAAAGATCAAGCGATGAAAAATGTTTTTGTGACTAAAAATCACAAGGTCAGGGTCACAATGCGACTCCATTCACTTACATTGGTGAAAGAGTTGTAAGGCGACATGGTGGTCTTTGCTTTCATGATGGGAATAGCGGCCAAAGCCGCCTTGTCGCCCAAGCCTAAATGGCATTTCTCTAATACCATGTGATTATGACAAATGTTCTCTTTAAAGGGAACCTGTCACAAGATTTGCAGCCCCTGAACCAGCAAAATATGCTTATGATGCTGGGGCTTAGTGCCCCAAACCTGGTAAGCTCAGTCCCATCCATCGCTCGATTGCTGAGCTATAATACTTTTAATGCTGGGACTCCTTTCTGGCAACTTCTGGTGCATTGCAAATTTGAAGCTAAAGCCAGTACACCTTGCTCCCCTGCACACACCCCAGACTTATCTCTGCTGGCTTACACTATGTTCACATCTGCACTGGTGTGTCTGTTGTTCTGGTCCGCCCAACGGACTCCATTGACTATAAAGGAATCCGTTGCGTATCTAAAACTAAAACTTCCAGACCAAAAAAGTCGGACTTGCAGCAATTTTTCGTCCTGCGATATTTTTTTTAAGGCCACTGCAAACGGAGATTATGGCGCAGATGTGAATCCAGCCTAATAAGTATTATAAATCAAAAACTGAGTGATGGGTAGGACTGAACCTCCCAGATTTCGGGACCTAAACCCCAGTACATGCTGCCGAAATGTGTAAGTAATTGCACATGATTAGAAAAATAGTGTCTGTTTATATTTCTAGAAATAGCGCCTCTCTTGTTCATAGTCTGTGACTGGTATTGCTGCTCAGCTCTATGTAAAGTAAACGGGCCCCAGTAATATCCGACACAGTCCATGGAGAAGAGTGATGCCCTTTTCTCTAACCATGTAGAACCCCTTTAGTGTAGCAGTGACGTCCAGCCTGGGCCTCTCCAGCGGTTGTAATACTACCTCGTACACCATTGTACTTATATATCATGTACTTATACTTACATGTCATGTTTTCATTCTTCTTACAGGCTGGACTTATTGATGCGGCGGCTGGTGTACATGTCAGGTTCAGACTAGGAGGGGTAACTATAATCTTGATTTGACAATTTCACTATGGAGCATGCACATATATACTAGTAACCTGCAGCTTGAATACCCACCATGTAGAAATGGTGCACATTATACTGAAAAGCTCCTCCCAGGGGTCCGCTGCGGATATTTTTCTTCAATGTGTGGATGGGATTAGCCAGAATCCCGTCCACTTTGCAGGTACTGTAAAACAGCATGGTTGCATTTTCGCAGTGTGGGGCCCCGGCCTAAGCCATGAATATTTCTGCCACCTCTGGTTATAATAACTACTTTTTGATATATAACATTGCGGTGTATTTTTCTCAGAGCAGCAGTGCAGTATATTATTGTGGTTGTGTATAGGCCAGATAAGATAATATTTCCTATATGATTGGTTATCTCATGTCCCTGGTGTACAGATATATATGAGACTATGCTATCAGTCGGGTGACCACCTTCTCCACCATATCCTGCCCTGCACTTATCATAACCAGCTGTATGTCTTCTCCTATGTGGGATTAGCCTTCAGCTGGGTTTCTCAGCCTTGTGCTATCACATTTCTGACTATAACATCTTAGCTGTAATAAAAGCCCCTTATACGTATGAACTTATAGGAAAGCTTAATAAAATAAATACTTCAATGTGTCCTCTAATAGTTAAAGCGTAACTAAACGTTCAGGCAACTTTTGATATTCTGGCAGGATTTGTGTCATTATTAAATGTTGTAATAAACTTTATTGTACCCTCCTCTGTTTATGCTTCAACATTACCTGACAGGATATGATGCCGTATCAGACTAACTCTATATGTCCAGGCACCATCTGCATGTTAAAAGACACGACTGGTGACGGCTCATACAGCTTTATTTTTTTATTTTTTTCCAAGATGGCGCCGCTGGAGTGGCTGCCTGTCACAGTAGCTCTGAGACTCTCTATCTTATTTTTCTTTCTTTGTCTCGTTTTTTACCTCTCTACTTAAGGACTTTGCACTATGAAGAAACACACACAAAGACTTGGACCCTTGTGATACTTTTTTTTGTTTTTATCTGTCTTTTTGTTCTGCTTGAAAATGGGATCTTTTGTGTATGCAGACAATTCCTTTGTCTATACAAGAGAGGAACTTTTGGAGCTGAGAGACACAGCAGGATTGCATACCATCTGCCCACACATCCCCTGCGAGCTTTGGAGAAAGAAAAAGCGGGGGAGGGGCTGCAGAGCTGGAACTCTTCAGAGGATTAAAAAGAGGCGTTACCGACCAACTGTTCCCTCCATCATTATGGGCAATGTGAGATCTCTTGCAAACAAGATGGATGAACTAACAGCGCTCACCAGGCACCATCAGGAGTTTCGGGCGTGCAGCATGATGCTACTTACAGAGACTTGGCTCACTGAAGTTACTCCTGACCCTCTGGTCTCCTTGGATGGTTTTAAACTCCTTCGGGCAGACAGAACAAGGGTGAGCGGTAAGAGGAAAGGAGGGGGGCTGGCAATGTTTGTGAATAATAGATGGTGTAATCCTAGGCACATTGTGATTAAGGAGCAAACTTGCTGTGAGGACATTGAACTATTAGCTGTGAGCATGAGACCTTTCTACTTACCAAGGGAACTATCGCATGTCATCGTGATAGCTGCATATGTCCCCCCCTCTGCGAAAGCTGACACTGCCTGCGAGGTCCTACAAGCCACGCTGAGCCAATTACAGTTAAAACATCCCCAGGCCCTCCTTCTTGTGTCGGGTGATTTCAACCATGCCTCTCCATCATCCACACTGCCCAGATTCACACAGTATGTAACCTGCCACACAAGAGACAACAAAACACTGGACTTGTTCTTTGCCAACGCGAGGGAGGCATATAACTCATCAGCCCTACCGCCCCTGGGGAGATCGGATCACAACCTAGTACATCTCCGACCTGTGTACAAGCCACTTGTACGTAGAGAACCAGCTGTCACCCGCACAGTGAGGATATGGTCCGAGGAGAGTGATGAGGCTCTGAGGGATTGTTTTGACACAACCGCATGGGAAGTTCTGCAGGATTCTTATGGAGAAGATATAGAAGGACTCACACACTGCATAACGGACTACATTAATTTTTGTGTGGACAACACAGTACCCACAAAAGTGGTGAGGCGCTTCTCCAATAACAAACCATGGATTAACTCTGATATAAAAACACTACTTAAGGAGAAAAAGATGGCATTCAGGACAAGAGATAAGGAGGGGTTGAGGGAAGTACAAAAGGAGCTGAGGCATCAAATCAGGCAGGGAAAAGCCAGTTATAAGGAAAAAATGGAAAAGCAAATGGAAAGAAAAGACATAAGGGGGGTCTGGGAGGGGCTTAAGTCAATTTCGGGTCATAAACAGTCTGTCTGCCAGATTGAGGCAGATGTTAATTGGCTTAATGAACTAAACCTATTCTTCAACAGATTTGATCACACACCAGCTCCTCCCACCCCAGCATGTCCTTCAGCTTCCCCCACCACAATGACTTCTCCCCATGCGGCCACTTCCCAACAGACCAGTAAATCCAGAAATCTGTCTTTATCTGGCCACAGTCTGACCTTCACACGGGCCCAGGTGAGGAAGGAGATGAAAAAGATCAAGGCGAGGAAAGCCGCAGGGCCAGATGACATCAGTGCAAGGCTAATTAAGACTTGCGGGGACCAGCTGTGTTGTATAATTACATATATGTATAATATGAGCCTGAGGCAGGAAATAGTCCCTGAATTATGGAAATCTTCTTGTGTGGTACCAGTTCCAAAGAAACCTCACCCTATGGACCTCAACGACTACAGACCTGTAGCACTGACATCCCACCTGATGAAGATCTTAGAGAGATTGGTTCTCACACATCTCCGCCCTCTAGTGAGCCCCGCTATGGACCCTCTCCAGTTTGCTTATCGGCCGGGCATTGGGGTAGATGATGCCATCATCCATCTTCTGCACAGGGCTCTGTCTCACCTGGAGAAACCAGGGAACACGGTGAGAATAATGTTCTTTGACTTCTCCAGTGCTTTTAACACCATACAGCCCAGGTTACTGAGAGACAAGCTGGGCCTTGCTGGAGTGATCCACCACCTCTCCAACTGGATCCTAGACTACCTCACAAATCGACCTCAATACGTGAGAGCCCAAGACTGTGTGTCAGGTACCATGATCTGTAATACGGGGGCACCTCAGGGTACGGTTCTCGCCCCTTTCCTCTTCACACTGTACACTGCAGATTTTAGGTGCAACTCATCTAGCTGCTACCTACAGAAGTATTCTGACGACTCTGCAATAGTAGGTCTCATCACAGATGATGATGACAGGGAGTACAGAGAACTGAACCAGGATTTTGTGGACTGTTGCCAGCGGAACCACCTGAAGATTAACGCGGGGAAGACCAAGGAGATGGTGGTGGACTTCCGCAAAGGCAGAAGCCCTCCTAAACCAGTGGACATCCTGGGGACAGGCATCAAGATTGTGAACACCTATAAGTACCTGGGTTTGCTCCTTAATAATAAGCTGGACTGGGCAGATCATATGGAGGCCCTGTACAGGAAGGGCCACAGCAGGCTCTACCTGCTTAGGAAGCTGAGAGCCTTTGGAATCCGGGGGGCACTTCTTAGAACTTTCTTCAACTCGGTAGTGGCATCAGCCATCTTCTTTGGAGTGGCCTGCTGGGGGAGCAGTATATCAACCAGGGATAGGAATAGACTCGACAAGCTGATTAGAAGGGCCAGCTCTGTCCTGGGGAGCCCACTGGACCCAGTGCAGGTGGTGGGTGACAGAAGGATACTGTCCGTGGTGAGCTCCATGCGGGAGAATAACTCCCATCCCATGCATGAGACTGAGATCGCGCTGAGCAGTACTGTCAGTGACCGACTGCTCCACCCTAGGTGTGAGAAGGAGCGCTATCGGAAGTCTTTCCTCCCCACCGCGGTTAGGCTGTACAACCAACACCGACCTAAGCGGAGATCATTACACACAGAGAACTGAAATATCTCTCTGCCTGTTAAATCTCCCCCCCCCCCCTCTGCTACGTCCTGTCTGTCTGTCTACTATCAATGTAATGCCTCTTACCATGGAACATTCCTGTACATGTTGTATTTGTATCTGCTTATCTTATCTTAGCTGCTGTAACACACTGAATTTCCCCATTGTGGGACTATTAAAGGACTATTATTATTATTATTATTATTATTTATATATGTATAATGACAGTAACCTCTATTACAGAATTGTCTGACCATTGTATAAGCAATGCTACCTCCGATGCCGCCCCTGCTACCTCCTGTGTCACCCCCTCTACCTCATAGATTGTAAGCTCTTGTGAGCAGGGCCCTCAGTCCCATTGTGTGAATTGACTATTTCTTTGTAATGTATCTTTTTGTCTGTACTTGAACCCTACAAATTGTACAGTGCTGCGGAAGTCATTATTGATATATGTCCCAATCGAAAATGCTATAGAAATATAAGAGCATTAGGGAGAAAATATATATACAATTCCAACACTGTATTATGTATGAAAAAAAAAATAATTATCAAATATATGAAAATGTATAAAATATCCCCCTATGCAAGACTACACTAAACTAAACTTGCTTTTGGTGTCATGTGAAAGAGAAGATTCTAAGAATGCAGCTCTTTCTGTATGATATCCAGAGATATCACTGGTTGAAAACAGTCGGAATTAGGAGATTTATATCATGTATATTACTGTATACAGCTGCATAGAAGTATCCCAATCCTGACTGTGTTTTCCACCAGTGATATCTCTGGAAAATATGCAGGCAGAACTGTATCTCCTCATTCATATGACACCAAAAGTTTCTACATTTTATAATGCCCGAGATATAGCCATTTGAAGCAGGGACAGCTCTCAATAGAGAAGCAAGGGAAAGAGTGAAAAAATGCAGGATTTCACAGAAAGGAGCCAAAATTTGTTAAGAAAGAGTGTTACACAATTTATTAATGACACAAATACTGCCAGAAAAGCAAAAGTTGTCTGTTATGCTTTAAGGCTAAGGCCCCATGTGGCGTCAACGCATCGTGATTCTTCCCGCAGCGGTGTGCACAGAAAGTTCGCATAGGTTTCCTCTGCGGACTTTCTGCTTCACTTATACCTATAGGGAAGCCGCCGGACCTCGAATACTCATCTACCCCAGACCTTCATTCCAGCGTTGTGTCCTCTGTCCCATCCCATGCCCACACTAGCCAATCTGGACATGGGACAACTCAGGTGACTGCTGCGGCCAATGAATGACCTTAGCGGTCACATGCTGGGTACAGGTGACATATTAGCAGTGACATCAGTGGTAACAAACATGTGACCATTGAGGCCAGTTATTGGCAGAAGCTGTCGGCTGTCGCATCTAGACCAGCAAGTGTGCATGGTCTGGGATGGGGGACTCGACACCAGAACTGAGGACTGGGGTTGGGTGAGTAGCCCTTATTTTTTTTTAAGCCCACCTCTGGGTTTTCCAGTTTGGCTGGAAAACTCCTTTAACTTCTCATTCCTCAGTTGTGCCATGCGTGCTCAGCAGAGGGGTAGCTTGAATCCCCTGGCCCCAATATAAGTGCCACTTACAATACTGGTGTCCTCTTATGTAGCAGAGGGGGCCTTGGGTCCTATCATGTACTAGGGCCTGGGTTTTCCTGTTACCCCTGCACCCTATAGCTATACCTCTGTGTGAGAGCCTACCCGCCATTGTTCTCAGAGTGCATGAGACATCTGATATGATCACTTCCAAGGTCTTACATATTTTTATTCTTTCATTGCTGTGACCAAGCCCAAGGTGTGGGACATACCAGAAATAACACTGTAATATGCTTTAGAGACCTGTATACAGTTACATGTACAGTAAGT
This sequence comes from Leptodactylus fallax, assembly GCA_947044405.1. Lineage (NCBI taxonomy): Eukaryota > Metazoa > Chordata > Amphibia > Anura > Leptodactylidae > Leptodactylus > Leptodactylus fallax. The sequence continues at coordinate 213,554 of CAMRHE010000405.1, read as the reverse complement.
CAATGAACGTAAACCACAAGTAAGGGTAAGAAATTTGTGTTGCCGCATGTTGGAAAGACACTATAGAAATTTACGATCTTCTATCATCGAGTATCATTTTCACAACTTCTACTCATACTAAAAGATTGATATAATACATTTTAATAATAAGATAATAATTCATGGTTTCCTGTGTATATCCAGACAAAATTTCCCCCCAACATATATTACAAGTTGTTTACTCACCGGCCAATTGTGGATATGTGCGCCAATAGCCCCAAGGATTACACCCAGCGATGTGTGAAACTACTGGTGCCGAGACAGATCCACAACCATGGGGCGATCCCTGGACAAGACCGCAGCGGCTGGTACACAAGAGTGGAGAACAATGGGTGGAGGCTCCTGACACTCAGGGTAAGTACATAGTGCAATACACAAGACTAAAGGTGCCCATACCTAGTACAAGAACATTGGCAAATCCTGCCAGAGGGACCAGCCATCCATGTAATGTGTGTGGGGGTGTCCTGACTACACAGGATGTCAGATGTTGGGGGGAAAGAAGGATCAGGTATGTTGGATTTCAGTTGCTTATTTACATCTCCCTATTAAGAACACGTGCACTGAGCTGAACCAAGTGTATACGGAGAGGGTCCAGAGGAATATCTGGCATCCAAACAACCATTCAGCCACAATCTGTCTATGGCCTATGGCCACCTTAAATGGGTTGTGCCATCAATACAAATGGCAATAAGTAAAGTCAATGTGCTTTGTTAAAAAATGTTTCCTCGCAATCATCTATTTGTAATAGCACCCCCTAGTGTTCAAAATGTATAAGCCTGTGCATGACATTCTACTAAGAATACAGTACAGCTTCTGCTGGATCCTCAGTGAAAGCTGGGATATCATTTAGGCTGGACATAGGCTTTCCTTCTATGGTAAGGCGCTTATGTAATTTTTCCTCTGGGACATCTACTTTTTATTGTTATAAATGCTGCTAGGCCTAGCTGGGCTTCCTCTCTGAGAAGGAGAAGGTTTTGACCTATGAATTACCATTGATCGGTGAGCTGCAGTTGGCACAAACAATAGCAAGTCCAGGTGCAGCTCAGCAATAAGAGGTAAACCATGAGTGTTAGCAGCGCTGCTAGTGCTTGTGTAATAGCACCCTTACAATGGGGATCCACCCTAAAGCCACTATCAATACTTACCAAATATCTATTATCTAAATAGCAACCTGTACTAGCAAGAAAGATTCAGACCATAGAGCGGGTGAAGGGTCAGAGAGGCAAATCCTGACCTATCAATAACTGTTGTTTTCCTTCCTCTACCTGCGGACTTTCTGGAAATGTCCAGAAAACCCCGTAATCCCCTAAAACATCCATCTAGGGTAAAGCTGGCAATATAATTTATATAACTGCTGACTGACTGCTATTATACATATATAACAGGGAATAGTGGATTAAGCTGCTGCCAGACACCTCAAAAGGGTCAGGCATATTGAAATCTAATATGTCCAATCCTTCTTTCTCCCAACATCTGCTGTTGGGGAGAACTGCGAACCCCCCTGCAGATTATATGGTAGGCTGGTTCTGCTGGAACGAGAGATCAGCTGACTTTCACTTATGCTAGGTTCACACCTATAATGGGGTCCGTAGGGTTTCCGCCCGAAAAGGGTGAAAAATGTGGCGAGAAAAGCGCTGCATGCAGCACTTTTCTCTCCACATTTTTTAAACGGGTTCAATGACGGAAACCCCTGAACAGAGACCGGGCGCAGATGTGAACCCAGCCTTAATGTGTATGACCACTCTATAACCATTAGTAGAAGTCATGGAGGAGGGGGATGCGGCTGCAGATATTGTCCTGTTGCTGTGAAACATGAGGGAGAGCAGTTGTGAGGAGACATTAGTTTGGCTCAGAGTTATTGACACAACACTAGCGTCCATTCACATCACGCACAATGAAATGGCGCAGTACATGGAGGATCACAGTCCACACTCTGAGCTCCATGTTATTAGATATAGCTTGTGACTACCATCTGTTCCCCTATGTCCATCAGAACTGTCCAGCTCATGTCTGTGCTCCATCTATACATTGTCACTAATCCTTTCTCTATCTCCCCAGCTCCCCAGCAGTTTAGATGAAGTGACTGCGGCTGATAATAAGAAACGGATACCGTTCAACCACAGCAAACTGCAGAGACGACAGGAGCTTGTGAGAAAGCAGAAGCAAAGGAAAATCGACTGGATGAGAAAGATGTGAGTAGATAGTGGACCTTATATGGCCTTAAAGGGAATGTGTCACCAGGAAATTACCTATTGTTTAAACCAAATCTTTATAAACATATTTTTTACCAATTTTTAGTGATTTTATATTTAATTTTCCATGTCACTATATATAATAAAAAAAAAAAAAAATACTATCCTGCAATTTTAACTCTGGCAACTGTGCCCAAGGCTAGATTCACACAACCAAGTTTCACCTGTCCGTGTGTTGGCTGGATTTACCGCCCTGCACCTTTATGCCAGGAGAGGGAGTCCTAGCAGTCTAGTTATGTATGATACTAGGAGTCCCTGCGATATACTGTTCTGTACTATAATCACTATAGGACTCCTAGGATCATAGATAACTATACTGCTAGGAGTCCCTCTCCTGGTATACTGTACAGGTTGGTAAATCTGGCACTCACATGGACCAATTTTCACAGGTGAAACTGACACTTGCCAATTCTATTGGGTTTTATTTGCAGCAATCACCTCATTTACATCACAGATGGATTTACAATAGAGGATAATACCTCTATAGATAACACCATTGACTGCCGATAGATGAGCACAAAAAAAAATCACGTGCAGGAGGAGAGTGCTAGAAAAAAATGCATTCATACTTGCCTGCACGCTCCTTCCCTGAGGGCATTATTTAGCTACAGTGTGGGTGTATTATGGCTACAATGGTCCTGTCAACATGATGTCACCACTGCAGTTGCTTTTTTTATTTTCTAGCTCTACCCTCCTTCCTGAATGTAATGTTTTTAATCTCGGGCAACCCCTTTCAGCCATTTATATGCGGGTGTATTATGGCTACAAGACCAGATCCCCTACAATTCCATTGACATGTATGGTTTATAAATTGCCCCCAGTCCCAGCTGTACAAAGCTTGTCTTCCAGATATCGCCTCCATGTGGCAGTCACACGACTATGACATTGTCATTGGTTCTGGTGCTTTACACTTATATGCGCAGCAGAGACCAGGGACTGAATTTGTAATAAATTGTGACATTCTGGAGATTTAGGGTGGATCACGCTCAGCAGATTTGCTCCCCTGCTAGCAGAATGGAATATGAGACTATGGCTACTGGGTAGGTACACTAAATCACAGTGACATATCTCCTAACAGACTGAGTCTATGTGCAGATCACCTGTGAATACATGTCTAGGCTTCATGCACACGACCAAGTGTGCAGCCTGAGGGTCTTCCGATGCTCCATTCCTTTCCAAAAGCTTATAGGACTTGCCCTATATAAGTATTGGAACGGAGCATTGGAACATACTTGGGCTTCACGCTCTGTCGTGTATATGAAGCCTAAGTGGAATAATAGTAGAGACTGCTGTATTCTGCTGTGCAGGTGCAGATAGAGCTGTATAGGATGTACAGTACCCTGCTCTACCAAGACGCAACCAAAATCACCCCAAATGAGTTGGATTTTGCTGCGGCTCACCTGTATTGCAAAGGTTGAAAACCACATGTAAAACCTGCAGCAATAACTAACCTACAGGTCACTTTACTGTGCAGGTTTTAGTTGCAGAATGCAGATGAGACTTTAGAAACCTCATCTCCAGTGTTACTATTCTACATCGCAGTGGGTTAGACGCCAGCACGTATTTGGCGGATAACTTAAGACACACTGTGTCGCCCTGGCCTATGCTTGGTTCAGTGAACCATGGGAAGTCTGGATATTGTGGACATAGTACAGAGGCAGCATTATAGACATCTGAAAGAGACCTTGTCAAGTAAGGAGCAGTTATTTGTACTGGACTGTACCATGTAAAACTACAGGGCATTACTAGGGGAAGGTAATGTTTTTGGAAAATTCCATCCTCTCCCTCAAGTGTAATGACTGCCCTGCAGAAACCTGCTTCATGTCCCATTCACCAACCTCCCTGCCGTCTCCCCTGACCTGGTTAGGACTTCATTTGGCTGATATCGAAAATATCAGAGCCAGCAAGGACCACAGTATGTACATACAGCGCCACCTGGTGGATAGAAACATTGATGTTCTATGATGCTTACATCAAACTAACTACATTCACATTGTAATAGTAATATCTATCTATCTATCTATCTATCTATCTATCTATCTATCTATCTATCTATCTATCTATCTATCTATCTATCGTGTCTATCTATCGTGTCTATATATCTGTCTACAGTATCTATAGTATCTATCTATCTATCTACTCTATCTCCTATCATATTCTTTTTGACAAGCTCCTGCTCCCCATTTATCTTCCAAAATGTCCAGTTTATCATAGTTTATGCAGTCACTGTAAATTTTGGGCACATAAACTCAGTATGATGTGACGTCACTGAAAGAGATGAAAATTATGTTTTTTTTTCTCAGTAGTATAAAATTCTAACTCTAATCCACACATACATTTTTTTGTCTTTCCCACTATGGGCAGAAGTTTTTTGGACAGTACAGTATATACTGTAAATGACATTACTCATAAAGTGCTTTCTCTTCCCAATATGTCCTCATCAGGTATTATGAAGGAAGTCTTCATGCGCAGACTACAGAACCCAACACAGCGGTTCTGGTCCAGCGAGCCACGCAGGGGGTCTTACAGTCGGTGGAGAAGCAGGGTATAGAGTCAGTCCTGGACTGGGAGGTGGACGAGCTGCTCAACTGGACTAATGCCCTAAACTACGATGAGTAAGTATGGAGGTGTCAGTGCCTGCACAGGGTGGTGATGTGCCCTACACGTGTACAGCTGATGTCCTTGTACGCTCTGCTCCTTGCCTGGGGTAGTATTCCCCCTGCTGCGTCCTCTAAAGGGGAAATAGAGTATGACATGCAAATAAACTACCATCCATGAATTACATGGAAGGACCATCTCTCCTCCTTAGGGATCCCAAGTGTGTGACCCTCCCTGTATAATATAACTATTAGTGCATATGGAAAGAGAGTGTCAAGATGAGACAGTCCCTTTAAGATGCAGGACAGCCCAGCTCATGTCTTCAGCCTGTGTGTCTGTAAGATGGAAGTGTATGTGACAGATATAATCGAGATATAATGAAGATCCGCAGCTTCTGCTTATATTGTATAATTGATCATAAAGCTGAATGTAGCCAAATAAATGGGAGAAGTGATGAGAATACAGATAAGTGAGCTTAGTGCAGTGCTGCGGGCTGTACGCTCACATGTCCACAGTTTCCCTGGCTGCCGTACCCCCCGGGATGCCACCATGTAGACAGCTGTATATTACTTTAGAGGTAATACTGCCCCCCTTTCACTATGGCCCCCCTGGTAATGCTGTGTGCAGTTCCCTATAACAGCTGACAATGAGATGAGAATTTAAGTCAGTGTGCCAGAAGGAGAGAAATAATCGGAGTCCTGGGAACCCGAGCTGTGGCAATAAACAGAATATACTCCTAGAAAAGCTTGTTAGCAGAGGAAAAACCCATGAGGACATCTGTGTTTACTCTGTGGCGGATACTACATTACCAGTTATGTGCTTGAGAGATATCACAGAGCCGCACTATATCCCTGTAGTAGTGCAGCCTTCACATCCCGTACACCGTATACCTGTGTTACACCAGCAGATGGGTCTTCATAATGAATCATGGGCCCATTTAATGTCATGTGAAGCCAATTTCTGCTGTATACACAATGCCCCCCAGACAGCACATCACTTGCAGTCTTTCCAAACATCGCATCTCACATCTTGTTTTCTTCCTTGGATTTTATCTTAAAGGGGTTGTCTGGGATAAATTAAAACTTTACCACTAACCTAAACCCCCTCCCCCCACCTAACTTCTAATTTACTTATATTAAAATGTGACCGCCCCAGGGACACTTTCTGATAATCCGGTGATGTTCCGTTTCCCCGCTTCCGAAATGGAACGTCACCAGTACTCCCCCCCCCCCCCTCTTCCCACAACCCCATCAATACTTACGTGTCTTCCTGTCCGGGAACGGCTCCTCCCCACTTCCTCTCTGCAAGCGCTAATGCAGTCTGGAGGTGCCTGTGACACATACGCAGTAGAGATGGCACTCCATCTCTACTGCGCAGGCGTCACAGGTACTTTTGGTCTATGCACGCACTAGGAGAGTGGAAGAGAAGCCTGCGCATAGTGAAAAGGAGGAGCCGTCTCCCAGAGAGGAAGATAGGTAAGTATGATGTGGTGGGGGGGGTGGGCTAGTAGTGGGCGGGATAGCTTAGCTAGGGAGACAGTTAGGGGTTGTAACGGAGTGAGAAAGGAGGGGGGCAGTGAGAGGGAAGTAGTGTGGAAAGTACACAGGAAGCTACACAGCAGGAAGCTACACCATGTAAACAAATGCAGAAGATGCCAGGAGCTCCGAGAGACACCCAGAAATCACTCAAAACACTGCTAAAGGTATATGGGTGTACTTATTAACCCATTAATACCACTAACAGACCTTTTTTAAAAAAATATTTTTTGCCCGGAAAACCCCTTTAAAGCTAAATGATTTCCTTTACTACTATCATGTCTCCTGTAAGTAAGTGGGACAGGCCTAAACTGAGTGTAGGCACCATGGAACCACAGTCTCTTGTATAGTACAGTGCTGGCCAAAAGTATTGGCACCCCTGCAATTCTGTCAGATAATACTCAATTTCTTCCAGAAAATGATTGCAATCACAATTGCTTTGGTAATAATATCTTCATTTAATTTGTCTTCAATGGAAAACCACAAAAAGAATTGTCAAAAAGCCAAATTGGATATAATTCCACACCAAACATAAAAAAGGGGGTGGACAAAAGTATTGGCACCCTTTGAAAAATCAGGTGATGCTTCTCTAATTTGTGTAATTAACAGCACCTGTTACTTACCTGTGGCACATAACAGGTGGTGGCAATAACTAAATCACACTTGCAGCCAGTTGAAATGGATTAAAGTTGACTCAACCTCTGTCCTGTGTCCTTGTGTGTACCACATTGAGCATGGAGAAAAGAAAGAAGACCAAAGAACTGTCTGAGGACTTGAGAAGCAAAATTGTGAGGAAGCATGAGCAATCTGAAGGCTACAAGTCCATCTCCAAAGACCTGAATGTTCCTGTGTCTACCGTGCGCAGTGTCATCAAGAAGTTTAAAGCCCATGGCACTGTGGCTAACCTCCCTAGATGTGGACGGAAAAGAAAAATTGACGAGAGATTTCAACGAAAGATTGTGCAGATGGTGGCTAAAGAACCTCGACTAACATCCAAACAAGTTCTAGCTGCCCTACAGTCCGAGGGTACAACAGTGTCAACCCGTACTATCCGTCAGCGTCTGAATGAAAAGGGACTCTATGGTAGGATACCCAGGAAGACCCCACTTCTGACCCAGAGACATAAAAAAGCCAGGCTGGAGTTTGCCAAAACTTACCTGAGAAAGCCAAAAACTTTTTGGAAGAATGTTCTCTGGTCAGATGAGACAAAAGTAGAGCTTTTTGGGAAAAGGCATCAACATAGAGTTTACAGGGGAAAACAAGAGGCCTTCAAAGAAAAGAACACGGTCCCTACAGTCAAACATGGCGGAGGTTCCCTGATGTTTTGGGGTTGCTTTGCTGCCTCTGGCACTGGACTGCTTGACCGTGTGCATGGCATTATGAAGTCTGAAGACTACCAACAAATTTTGCAGCATAATGTAGGGCCCAGTGTGAGAAAGCTGGGTCTCCCTCAGAGGTCATGGGTCTTCCAGCAGGACAATGACCCAAAACACACTTCAAAAAGCACTAGAAAATGGTTTGAGAGAAAGCACTGGAGACTTCTAAAGTGGCCAGCAATGAGTCCAGACCTGAATCCCATAGAACACCTGTGGAGAGATCTCAAAATGGCAGTTTGGAGAAGGCACCCTTCACATCTCAGGGACCTGGAGAAATTGGCCAAAGAAGAATGGTCTAAAGGAGAACTTGCTCTAGCACTACCTTTCAGAAGGTAGCTCTCTATAGGTCAATGGCTGTTTTTCCTGAAATCTAGGGACATGCTCTGGGATTAAAGCCAAACCAGAATATCTCCTCCAAAAGGAAAAATGACCCATCTGTAGCTGGCTATATTGGGGTTATTGCTGCTCATCAGTGTAAAACAGGGTACTGGCTGGGTGAGAGGTCATAGACAGGGGCGTAACTTGAGGGAGTGCAGAGGGTGCAGTCGCACCGGGGCCCAGAAACCCATAAGCACTGGTATCAGTATTGAGATTGCAGCTTCCATCTGGACCATAAGCCAAGGAGACCCACAGATTACCCTAACCACACTAAGGTTGATTAAACTTCTTAGCACCCGTAACCATCACTATCAAGAATTCGCTGTAGGGATGAGGTAGGGGGCCCTGGACAAAAGATTGCACCGGGGCCCATAAGACTTTAGTTACGCCACTGGTCATAGATGTGGGTCAGACGGGGTACTACAGTATGTCTCATTAAGGAGATATTGCCTCAAAGAGGCCACTTTGCAACCTGCTAAGAATTCTGGGAAAGGAATATGCAAATAAGTCCTCATTGGTGGAAAAGGGAAACTTTCTCTAGCGCTACCTTTTGGAAGGTATTTCCCTATAGATCAATGCCTGGTATTCCTGAAATCTAGTGACATAATCAGAATGTAATCAAAGAGGTCTTATTTACATATTCCTTTCCCAGAATTCTTAGCAGGGCATTCATAGACTAATAAGTCCATGTATATGGCAAGGTGGCCTCCTTGAGGTAACATCTGTTTAAGGAGACCATTCCCCCTTCTGGCCCACGTCTTCCCAGTCTTCTGCTGAAAATTTATTGAGTTGTTCTCTCCATTTGCCCTCCACTGCAAGTTGCGTGGATTTCAGTTTAGTCCCCAAGAGATGAGTGTACAGGGCTGAGATTATCCCCCAAGGGCCTTGAGAAGTGAATATCCCTATCAAGGGATAGTCTGCCATTATGTCCCACAGTAGCGAGAATTGACTGAGAAGTGCGTGTCTCAGTTGGAGATACCTATAGAAGGAAGTGCGAGGTAGCTGGTAAGTTTCCTGTAGTTGGGCGTAGGGGATTATCATGATATTGATCACCTAGTGTAAGTACAGTGCTGGCCAAAACTATTGGCACCCCTGCAATTCTGTCAGATAATACTCAATTTCTTCCAGAAAATGATTGCAATCACAAATGCTTTGGTAATAATATCTTCATTTATTTTGCTTGCAATGAAAAAACACAAAAGAGAATGAAAAAAAAAGTCAAATCATTGATCATTTTACACAAAACTCCAAAAATGGGCCGGACAAAAGTATTGGCACCCTCAGCCTAATACTTGGTAGCACAACCTTTAGACAAAATAACTGCGAACAACCGCTTCCGGTAACCATCAATGAGTTTCTTACAATGCTCTGCTGGAATTTTAGACCATTCTTCTTTGGCCAATTTCTCCAGGTCCCTGAGATTTGAAGGGTGCCTTCTCCAAACTGCCATTTTGAGATCTCTCCACAGGTGTTCTATGGGATTCAGGTCTGGACTCATTGCTGGCCACTTTAGAAGTCTCCAGTGCTTTCTCTCAAACCATTTTCTAGTGCTTTTTGAAGTGTGTTTTGGGTCATTGTCCTGCTGGAAGACCCATGACCTCTGAGGGAGACCCAGCTTTCTCACACTGGGCCCTACATTATGCTGCAAAATTTGTTGGTAGTCTTCAGACTTCATAATGCCATGCACACGGTCAAGCAGTCCAGTGCCAGAGGCAGCAAAGCAACCCCAAAACATCAGGGAACCTCCACCATGTTTGACTGTAGGGACCGTGTTCTTTTCTTTGAAGGCCTCTTTTTTTTTTCCTGTAAACTCTATGTTGATGCCTTTTCCCAAAAAGCTCTACTTTTGTCTCATCTGACCAGAGAACATTCTTCCAAAAAGTTTTTGGCTTTCTCAGGTAAGTTTTGGCAAACTCCAGCCTGGCTTTTTTATGTCTCTGGGTCAGAAGTGGGGTCTTCCTGGGTATCCTACCATAGAGTCCCTTTTCATTCAGACGCCGACGGATAGTACGGGTTGACACTGTTGTACCCTCGGACTGCAGGGCAGCTAGAACTTGTTTGGATGTTAGTCGAGGTTCTTTAGCCACCATCTGCACAATCTTTCGTTGAAATCTCTCGTCAATTTTTCTTTTCCGTCCACATCTAGGGAGGTTAGCCACAGTGCCATGGGCTTTAAACTTCTTGATGACACTGCGCACGGTAGACACAGGAACATTCAGGTCTTTGGAGATGGACTTGTAGCCTTGAGATTGCTCATGCTTCCTCACAATTTTGCTCCTCAAGTCCTCAAACAGTTCTTTGGTCTTCTTTCTTTTCTCCATGCTCAATGTGGTACACACAAGGACACAGGACAGAGGTTGAGTCAACTTTAATCCATTTCAACTGGCTGCAAGTGTGATTTAGTTATTGCCACCACCTGTTATGTGCCACAGGTAAGTAACAGGTGCTGTTAATTACACAAATTAGAGAAGCATCACATGATTTTTCAAAGGGTGCCAATACTTTTGTCCACCCCCTTTTTTATGTTTGGTGTGGAATTATATCCAATTTGGCTTTTTGACAATTCTTTTTGTGGTTTTCCATTGAAGACAAATTAAATGAAGATATTATTACCAAAGCATTTGTGATTGCAATCATTTTCTGGAAGAAATTGAGTATTATCTGACAGAATTGCAGGGGTGCCAATACTTTTGGCCAGCACTGTACATTGTGAGACACCTCCATGTTTTGCAGGTTGGGATACATAGGATTTCACCATAAGGGGATCTCAGAGGGCAGGACATGATAATGTTCACTCTCTAGAGTTCCCCCACACGAAGGAAGTGATAACAGAGTGAGTTGTGTAAAGAGAGCCTTGGGGACCGGACCCGCTGCACGCAGCAATAAGTACAGGCCTTTGGGTAGGGGGATCATTTTGACCAAGTTGATGCACCTTGGAGCAGACAGTGGGAGGGCCGCCCATACACCAACCAGCTGTATGAAGAGACCGCAGCATCCAGACAAGCTCTGCAGCCTCTTCACTACTTGCCAAGAACAGCTCTGTACATTGTATAGTGATTGAGCTTAGTATTACAACTCAGCTCATTCACTTGAATGGGACTGAGCTGCAAACAGGTCACATGTCCTGTTAGGTGGAAGCTGTTTCAATCAACTGATCAGTGGGAGTCCTGGGTGTTGGAACCTCCTTGCTGATCTAATATTGATGACCTATCCTAAGGTTATCAGTATTTCCCTAGAGCTACATGGCAACTTTGGCAGCGACTCTTATTGTGTGGCCAAAGATTGCGACCGTTTCACTAACGTTAGTGAATGGAGTCATTGCGATCCCAAAGGTGGCGCTGTGCTGAGATGTGGTAGCTGCATTGAGCAGTTTCCATCAGTGCTATAGAATTGGGTGCCTACCTCTATAAGCAGCCGTAATACTGTAGCACAATCTTCTCTGGCATTTTGGTCATCAATATAAGTTTGTCTATTTCTTGTTCAGGTATATTAACAGCTGGAAGGCGATAGGAACCAGTAAATCATCCTGCGCATTCACAGGTAAGGGCTCTACTGCTGAATCAGGCAATACCTTTAATGCTAGCATTACACGGTAAGGGTTCATATACACCAAGATATGAGGTCACCATCACACTGTATCCTGCCATAGGCTATAACCAAAGTCTCCAGCCACACACATGACATCACAAACTGCTAGTGAAACGTCTCCTTCTTCTAGTGGCCATCACAGTCAGGGTTTGGGTCTGCCGACCATAAGAACCAAACCAGACCCCGTATTAATGAGGCAGACATAACCTTAAAGGGGTTGTCTGGGACTACGATACTGATAGCTGCAGCCTCCACTACTTACCAAGCACAGTGCTGTGCATAGTATACCAAGCTGAGCTTCTTATTGCAGCTCAGCCCCTTTCATGTGAATGAGACTGAGCAGCACTATGGCTATGTGACCAGTGGATGTGACGTCACTGGCCCGAAGAGGAAGTGGAGCTCAATATCATAGTCCTGGACAACCCCTTTAAAGGAGCTGTCAACTGTCTGATGCAATTTCTGCCTAAGGGTAATATGTGTAGATACCGGACTCACATTGACCTCTTGTCCTGGATGAATCCCTCTGTGCAGGTGCTGAAGCAGTCAGTGCTTGCACCAATATGGGAGACTCTACTGCCATGTTGTACCTGCACTGAATGCATTCTGCACTGCACAGATGAGGACTCGAGGGAGGTCACATGGGTAAATTAGGTGACTGTCACCATCTTGGTAGCTACATATTGTACCCATGGATTGGGGGGAAGGGGGCAGCTTCAACACGGATGCTGCCATAAGGAAATAGGAGCTTCTGTATGTCATTGCACATCAGGTTATTGGCATAAGGAAGTGCTCAGCCCCTTTAAGTTACAGATAAACATAGACAGGTAGATAGATAGATAGATGGATAGATAGATAGATAGATGGATAGATAGAGGAATATAGATAGATAATTGGATAGAGATCTAGATCATTTTGACATGTAAATGAAGTCCATGTATATTTCCAGCAGCTGCCACTAAAATAACTTTCATTTTGGCGAGTCTTCCTTCACTCAGAGATGTCGCTCTCTCCCTCCCCCCGGGACGATGTTCTCTGATAAATTTGCAGTTTTCGTAGCCTGCAGGATATTTTGATACATGGCGCTTAGTCTGCAGTGAAGCCGTTTTCTACAATGGATGAGATGTGTAACTGGAGTTTGATTAAGTCGGACTCTCGGGGGAATAGGCTCCATTTTAATTCCATTTATAGCAGTGCAGAAAGTGTTGCTTATCTGTCCGACTTCTGAGCACGCAGCATACATCCAAGTATAGTAGCTAGGCAACCGGAGGACCGAGGAAGAAATGAGTAACGCTCTACTTGTGTATGTCACAGCCTGAACACAGGAAAATATGAGGAATATGCAAATAAGCAGGACTTCAGTGACCACAAGGGTCGCAGCGTGATCACATCACCTTCATGTGTAGCAATGGCAATTGCATAGAGGTCAATCGTCCCATTGCCTCAGTTTTAATAGGTTCTTGTAGACCCAGCTCAGTTTCTCCAGGAGCCCATTTTGACTGAAGATCCTTATATAAGAACTGTTTATTGGATTAGTCTTATCATTAAAGGGGCTTTCCAGGCTAAATAATTGATGAGGAGAGGTTAAAGATCAGCAAGGGTCTGACACCCAGGCACCCGCCGATCAGCTGTTTTAAGAGGCTGCAGCATGAGCACTTTGGCCTCTCCAGTACTTACCAACCACAATGCTGTAAATTTGTAGAGCGGCTGTGCTTGGCACCGCTGCTCATCCCCATTCACTTGAATGGGACTGAGCTCCAATCAGGCCATATGACTGATGAATGTGATGTCACATGGACCATGAAATGCAATAGGCACTCAGGGAAAGCCACTACTGCTTCAACCAGAGGCCACAAACCTATATATCATTCTGCTCAGTTCCTCCTGCTCTATAACATGGCGCCTGTATTTTCCATGTGACTAACTCAGGCTGTCTAAAGGAAACCTATCTATCTGTGACATTACATAACTGTGATTCATTTGCAGGAACAACATTTGTGCGCTCTCCATACGATCTCTACGAGTTCTCACAGCTGTCCTCACCGGGCTTGTCCTCACTGGCCACCAGTATAGAAAACGCGGAATAATAATACAGATCTGAACGTGGAAGACGGAACATGGCAGTGGAGAGACCAGGAAAACCCTTCTTAGTTGTCATAATTTCAGATATCCAAACTACATTGTGCCATTTACAGTTTTTATTATTAACAAAATCTACATTGCTGAAATATATCTGACCAAATAATTCCTTCTTATACATAAAGAACGGACATGAGGTACCTATATAATACATCATAATGTGAACTTAAAGTATACCGCCAATTATAAAAAAAAAAAAAACCTTTGCATAAATGAATAGTACAGGTGACTGTAAGGAACTATGTAATATATCTTAAGGAGATCTGATTCCCTTTCCTCCTTATCAGTCCGTTTGTTTACATTGACTCCGCAGCCATATCCAACTCACACACAGACCTTTATGGAGAGAGGAGGGGGAGGAGGAGGCTGTTGATTTATTTACTGCCTCATTCTGTGCACTAGTAGCCTCTTATCTGTAGCATAGCAGTATTAAAAGAGATACTGACAAAATAGCAGAGTGTAGCAGTCTCCTCCTCCCTCTCCCTTCTTCATAGACTAAAATGTAAAAAGAGCTCATTAGTATATATTACAAAGTTTCTTATCTTCACCTGTACTATTCATTCATGATTTTTTTTTATAATTGGAGTTACCTTTTAAAGGGTATGTCCATCTTCATAGTCTTGTTTGTTATTGCCCCAGTGCACCAAAGTTGGAAAATGATGAATTTGTGTTAGGTCTTAAGCACTTACAAAGACCTATGTGTCTCCATAGTAACAGACTACAAACAAGCCCTGTGTAGTCTTACCCTGGAGCCATACACCCTGCCATCTGTTGGCTATTGCTTGCTACTGTAGCTTACCAAATGTATGGAAGAGAGTATGACTGGAAAATCAGACCACATAGTGTTTTATGTAGTCTGTTTCTATGGCGACCTACTGGCCTACATATGAGCTGTAGACACAAAATTGTAGCAAACTGCCATCATTTTTTATTATAGATGTATTGGCGCAGTAAAAAATTGGAAGAGAAGATGGACATGGCCTTTAAAGAATATTTTCTCCTAAAATAAAACAAAAAAAATTGTCAGAATTTTGTGTTGTTTTTTGTCAACTTTTTACACCTGTTTCAGCTACTAAAATGCCCACCAAACTGGAAAACCGCAAGGATGCACTATGCCAAAATTCTGTCCCCTGCAGTTAGGGATTTGTTCTGCCTGCCATATGATATGGGGCTGGGGGTGTATAACTGCATTCAGGAAAGTGTTACTGCCCCAATGAGACTTGTGACCAAGAAAATCTAAAATCTTTCTGGATCATTACTGAATTTACAGGAAAGAGGACAAACCGGGTCATGGAGACTATGTTAAATTGTCATCAATGAAAATTCTAGTTAACTATAGTATAATTTCTACTTTCTATATGAGTGTGGGGAATAAGATATTTTACACTGGATATTGTAAGTTGGAATAGTGGTATATTCTTGACCACTGGCGATGTACACTATATAACATGTCAGAAAGGACCGCTTTTTTTTTTTTTTTTTCAGAAACAGCGCCACTCTTGTCTACAGGCTGTGTGTGGTATTGCAGCTCGTTCCTATTCAAGTGCAATATTACACACAACCCATAGACTACTGTGGCGTTGTTTCTGGGAAGGCAGGGGGGATGCAGATTGTTTTTTATCTAATCTGAGACAACTCTTTAACCTAGAATGTCTGCTGTATATGGGACCAGCACATACAGTGTCCTCTTGTGAAGGACTATAACCCAGATTTGACATTACACCCAGGCTTTCCAGCCAGGGAAGAGCTTGCTGAGATTTTTAGGATCCATGGCCTGCTGGATGAGAAGATTCACCTGTCCTTCTGCATTGAGCACAGTCCCCTCTTCTACTCCCTTCAGCTTCTCTTGGAGCCGCAAGAGGACACGTTCCGCCACTTTATTGAAGCTCTGGGTGTCGTTGCTTCGGAAGAAGGAGAATACAATGGTCAGTCAGATATGAAGCCGGTGCAGTGTGCAATTGTACACTATTCTAGGTCAGGATGAACTGGTCTGTGTGAACAATGGCTCTATACCTTCCACAAGGTCATAATGACAAATCATTTTACACCTAAACATACATTACATATAATGTTGGGTAACTTTACAAATAATCTGCTTGTCTTCTACTGACATTCAGTTATATGGTGCATTAAAAGTGATATCTGCCTTATACAATTCTTGCGCTATATACAGCTTCAATCTAGATGCTTGAATATAAACCATACAGGTCCATGGACGCCAGGTCTATTGTCACTATACATTACCAGCTGTTCCTGTTGCACTCCGGGTCCTCAGGTAATGTTGCATTGAGCTCTGCTTCATCCTGTTGCAGGTAGAGAGCTTTCAGAGGATTCATTGTCCAATCAAACAAGGGGTCATAGAGCAGGACCTGCCAAAATGGACAGAAGTATCACATATTGGGCGACATCTACAAAGACTATAATGGTGCTGAACAAAGCAGACACATGGATCTCATAGAATGTAAGATGAATACTAAAGCCGGTTTTACACAAACATCACACCTGGACCCTCTTAGTAAAAAAACTGGGGCCCAACTCTGAAGGAACCAGCTGGCTGGGAAGAGCGAAGACATACCTCAACAATGGTCAGCAGAGCATCCTGAGACCTTCTCATAACTTCCATGGTCTTCTCACAACATCTACCATGGGAAAAATTTAGACCAAAAATGAAAGTTGTGTTATAAATGTCCCTGATCATAATAATACACATTAGTATATATTTTCCAGAAAAATATAATTGGAACACTTTATACATGAACTTTCAGACACCAGAGGCGATACCAGTTAGCATAAGAGAGTTCCAAATGGACATGTATTAATATAAGACAACTGACATCATATGAGTATTCGATACCTTCTGAAGACGCCCTCTACTCCAGTAATGCCCATGCCATCCACAATGTCCCGTGTTAACCGGAAAGGAACCGTCTCGGGTGTTGGAAGGATTTTTCCTTGCTCAAAGGCGACACCTACAAAATAGTAAGATTCTTCCATCAGGACACTTCCCTATCCAGATACCTATGTTCATGGGTGCTTTTAAAGAGGACCTTTCACCACCTCTAATAATTCTAGTTCTTAGCATCTGTTAATAGTCGCTGCTCCACTGATTCCCCACCATTCTTGAGCAACAAGTACAGGTAGTTTTGGCGCCTGATGTGCTATTTAAGCTCTGTAATGTCAGAAGGGCAGAGTCAGACAGGGGGCGTGATTCAGAGCTCCAATCAGAGGCAGCCAGTGTCAGAGCTCAGAATTACATCCCTTGTCTGCTCCTGCCTGACACCGCCCTCCTGACAGTACAGAGCCTAAATAGCACAACAGCACCAAAACTAACAGCGCTTATTGCTCAGGAATAGTGGGGGCTAGAGAAAAAATTCCAACAGTGCTGCGATCAGTGGAGCGGCACCTATTAAATGATAAAAAGAGCTGGACTTGTTGGAGGTGGTGAAAGGTCCTCTTTTAATCTTTTTTTAATGCCTGAGATTAAAAGTGATAGATGCCCCCTCTTTCCCCAAACTGAAATGCTGGCATGGAGTATATATCTGAGAACATATCGCCCTTTGAAAATATCTCCAGGGAAGGTCTGCTTATTGGAAAAGTGTAATAATGCTGCGTATTAAAGGGGCTGTCTGACAGCTGAAATTGGGGTCTAGTTTTTTTCCCACTAAAATCAGCACAACTCCTGTCCATGGCCTTTCAACACATGCAATACCAAGAAAAGCCAATGGACTCAAGCAGCAATGTTTCTGAGAAAAAGCTAATCTTTGCTCAGACAAGCCCTTCAGAGTATGGTTGTAATGAATTCACACCATAAAAAAATGGGAGAAACAGTATTAGATTTATATAGATTACCCCACATAGGACATTCTCACCCAAATGTGGTAAGATACTGAAACTGCAAAGTGTTCTGAAAATTCCCAACCACTTTTTTTTGACCCATGAAAGAGATTTCTGTTCACTGGACACAACTTTTTATCATCCATAGAAGCGATGATTATGTGACTGCTTCTTACTGTCTGGATCAGCGTAATGACCTGCACATGTTTAGTTACTGTATATATAGCTATAAGCTTGGAATCTATTGGACAGATAAATAGCACTGATTGCATACAAAGAGGACCTTTCACCACCTCCATTAAGTCCAGATCTTTGCATCATTTAATAATTCCCCTCCAATAATTCCAAAACAGTTGGAATTTTTTCTCTAGCCCCCACCATTCCTGAGCAATCGACGCTGTTAGTTTTGGTGCATGATGTGCTATGTTAGGCTCTGTACTGTCAGGAGGGCGGTGTCAGGCAGGAGCAGACAAGGGGTGTGATTCTGAGCTCTGACACTGGCTGCCTCTGATTGGAGCTCTGAATCACGCCCCCTGTCTGACACCGCCCTTCTGACATTACAGAAACTAATTAGCACTAAAACTAACTGTGCTTGTTGCTTGGGAACGGTGGGGACTAGAGAGAAAATTCCAACTGTGCTGGAATCAGTGGAGCGGCACCTATTTACAGATGCTAAGAACTTGAATTAGTGGAGGTGGTGAAAGGTCCTCTTTAAAGGGATTTTCTAGTTCTTAATTACTGAAGACCTATCCTTAAGCAAGGACATCAATATCAGATTGGTGTGGGGTTGACAACCAGCATCCCCAGTTATCAACTGGTTGTTCCCGTCTTTGCAATGGTGTCCTCCGGGTACTCCAGTTTCCTCTCACACTCCAAAACACATACTGATAGGAAATTTAGCTTGTGAACCCTATATGAGACAGTGACTGACAATGTCTGTAAGGCGCTGCGGAATACACTGGTGCTATACAAGTAAGGGAAATAACTGGTTGGGTGAATACCACTTCCACTTCACAGGCCATGTGACTTCATGTTCATCAGTCAAGGATTGACATATATACTGTAAGAATACTGCAATGAATTGCTTCCATGCTACTCAGTAGGATATCCAATAAGGAAACAGTCGCTTACTGACCCAAATCGATGTGAACAAGTTCCGCCGTCTCCTCATCTATGAGAATGTTCTGCACATGTCTGTCTCCAAGTCCAACTATGTAGCCAACTGAAAGCAAAGCAAAAAGTTATATGTATCCATTGCCTTTCATAAGCCAGGACTTCACAGTGTTGCACTGTAATGCAGACACTATACCTATGGACGATGTCGCCACACTGCGTGTGTAAGCCAAGCGCTTCTCAAACCAAATGGCGGGATCTAAAAACTTCTCCATACAGAAGTAGCGGAAGACAGGTCGAAAATGTTCAGAGATGTCTAGGAATGTTTGATACTTATCTTCGAATCGAGCTCTCTGGACTTCCTACAAATAAATAACATTTTAATATTTTAATAATAAAAAATAAATTTATTGAGGGCCATTTGGTGTACCTTAAAGGGGTTGTCCAGGCAAAAATTGACAATAAATTTATTTTTTAAATAGGCCGGCAGAGGTGACAAAAAAAAAAATCATACTCACCTTTCCCCGGTGCTCCAGTGCCTCCCAGTGCGGTCCGATCCAGTTTTGACTTGTGGCGGAAGTCCCAGCCACACGTGACCACTGAGGTCAATCAGTGGCCTCAGCGAAAGGCATGTGACGTCACTACCTGTGACATCCCGGGTCTCTTTCTGAGGCCGCTGATTGGCCTCAGTAGTCACATGACCACTGGGGCTCATGAGCGGCTTCAGCATTAGTGATCCGGGATGTCACAGCCAGTGAGCCGTTTCACTTTGAGAAGACGCCGGAGCAGCAGAACCAGACCGCACTGGGAGGATAGCGGAGCACCAAGGACAGGTGAGTATGATTTTTTTTAATTTTTTTTCACCTCCCTCCAGCCTATATAAAAAATAAAAAAACAGAGTCTGTGATGGTAACACAGTCCCTGTTTTCAGTCCAGGACAGAGACCTTGTGTGGATTTAAAGAGGACCTTTTTCCACCTCCACCAATTGATTCCGACACACATGTAATTTTTTTCTCTAGTCCCCACCATTCCTGAGCGATCAGTGCAGTTAGCCTTGGTGCCTGATATGCTAACTAGACTGTCTAATATCAAGTGAGAGGTGTCAGGCTGGAGTAGGCAAGGGGGCGTGACTCAGAGGACAGTGTCAAAACTCAGAATCATGCTCCCTTACCCGCTCCTGCCTGACATCACCTACCTGACATTAGAGAGTCTAGTTATCACATCAGACACCAAATCTAACTGCACTGATCACTCAGGAATGGTGGGGATTAGAGAAAAATATAACAAGTGTGCCTGAACCAGTGAAGTGGCACCCATTAAAGGAGCTCGAGTTGGTGGAGGAGGTAAAAGATCCTCTTTAAAATCACCATTTCCATCAATATCTACATTCTAACCAGCTTGGATATTATGTGAGGACGTGGAAGTGAATGGTGTTTTGGGTCAGCAAGTAGTGCCAGTAGCACTGCACCTGACAGGCATCTCACAGAGAATCTCACAGTAGTGCAGCCTGAAGTAACCTGTTCACCATAGGTGACCTACACATTTATATAGAAGTTACAAGAACTGACCATCAATTTCCTCTGACACTGTAAACTGCTGTAGTCACCAGGCCGGTAACGTTTGTGTGCACCGTCTTCTGCATTCACCAAATATT
This sequence comes from Leptodactylus fallax, assembly GCA_947044405.1. Taxonomy (NCBI): domain Eukaryota; kingdom Metazoa; phylum Chordata; class Amphibia; order Anura; family Leptodactylidae; genus Leptodactylus; species Leptodactylus fallax. Next base: position 193,050 of record CAMRHE010000405.1, on the reverse strand, counting down.
CACCGATGGGGACGGTACCGGAGCACCACTCCAGTACGCCGCTCCTCTGAGATAATGGCACCACCTGACAACATAAAAGTGAGAGACAATGTTACCTGCTACTGACAATGGGAACTGAACACTGAAAGGTCCCCCTACTGGTGGCCAGAGGCTGCAAAGCCAATTGTGTACCTAGGGGTCAGGACATGGGCGCCCCATACTGAAAAGATGGAGATGCGATCTTTTTTTGAAGCTTTTTTAGGAGGGCTGTGAATGAACAACAATGTTTATGTCAATTTTTGGCAGCTTGTTTTACGGATCCATGTGTGATACATTATTTTCACTGACCTATTTACCTCAATGGGCAAATTGGGAGTGACCCACAAAAAAAATAGAGCATGTCCTATTTTTTTCACTGACCATGGACACCAGATGGCCAAAAAACTCGGACACGTGGATAAGCTTTGAGCCCTGACTTCCTATTTTTCCCCCTGATGACATCACTCCCCAGCGTGTGCTTGTCTTCTCAATTTTGAAGCCCAGAGCCAGAAGAAAAAACACAAGGGACAAAGAGGAGGGGGGTATTTATTTTTTAGTTCCTGCCAGTGCTAAGGGAGGCAATAAAAGATAGACTAGAGTATCACTTGAAAGCAACCAGATATCAAACAGAAATGCTCAAAAATTGAAGAAGAAAAACCTTTACTGGGAACATCACATCAGATTGTTTTTATGCACTTGATAAAGGAGCTTGGTGCTCCGAAACGCATTGTGCTTATCATCCTAATAAATGTGAATTCCTTCTATCATCATCTGTGACCGGGGGTTATTTCCCAAGAGTGCGGGTTGGTACAGTGGATCCTTGGGCAACCATAGATTCCATATATTTATCAAACAGAAATGGGAAGTCTTCATGGCCCATTGAAAGCGGCGGTCTGATCGGCTGCTACTGGCAACAAGAAAATTTTGATAAATGAGATTTGACTGGGGTAAATTCAGAGCAAACAGCTACAAGGAGGACTGAGATTTACATACAGGATAAGTCTCTATAGGAGGTAAACATGAGACATTATGAGGGGAACTAAATACGTCACAAAATTGGCTTGAAAAACACAAAATTTTTTAAGCAAGTCGCTTTTGCATAAAAAAGTTCTGAGACTGGCACACCACTTTTCTGAAAATTGGACGTGGCTCAAAATTAGCAGGAGAGAATGTGACCTCCCATGGGCTTACAAATTTACTATAATTCACATAAGAATAAGCCAGAAACTATAGCCCAAATCTACACCCGCTCCTAGCTGAGATAGATTTGAGTTGGCAAGAGAAAAAAAAGAAGAATATGCCTTTTAATAACTGAGCTGCATCTTGCTCTGTTGCAGAGGAGATCAAGACTGACAGATCTTGATAAACCTTTACTTAAAAATGTTGCTGTTTTCTGCCTGAAAAAAAACTCCCTAAAGTTACTGTCACTAGGTGTCTCCCTCATTCCTAATTTGCTGTTCATTCCCTGTTACTTGGGAAGAGAAGACAAAAAGTGGAGGGGGAGGAGCAGGTCTCTCTTCACAGCCTTTGCAAGTTTACACACAGTATTGCTGCTCTGTGTTACCTGCCTGTACTACACTGCTCAGAGAGGAGTCTGCAGCTTCTCATAGCTCTCAGTGAGTGTAAGGAGAGTCTATCTACTCATGACTCACTGCTTGTGTGATTGCTGATGAGATGTTAGTCATAGATAGTAAAAAGCTTTCCTTATTGTGCTCAGATCTCTGTTTTTCTGTGTCATGGATCTTTTTATCTGTTCATAACCTGGATTTGTCCAGTGTCCCTGGATCTTCGGCTTTTCTCAACTATTTTTTTGCTATTATACAGTCACTTCGAACACAATTACATGTAAAGAAACCAGTAGTAGTAATAATGGAAGGGGGTAGGGAGAAGATTGCTCTGTATAGTAGATGCCCCCCATCTCAGAGAAAAATGTAAAATGTGCTGCAGCCATAATGGGGCTATTAGAAGGAGAGACCATATATGAAGACTTATACACCCAGAGAACAGATTGTCCAACAGAGCCCTTTTGATGAAGTCTCAGGTACCCTTTAACAGAACACCTGCTATGACTATTTACAAGATAACTGGGGGCTGATAAGACTCCTGGAGCACACGTAGCAATGGAGGATGCAGATATAACTGAATTTTGTGATAGGTGGTGCCAAGAGATCTGGGCCATGTATCCCTGGTGCCAGGCGCAAGCATAGAATCACCATAGAGGTTCCTCTGTTCGTAGCCGGGTTTGTCATTCACCTTGTATCTGCGGATGGACAGCTTCCTCTTCCTGGTCTCACTATCCCTCTGTAATAACGTATTACACATCTGGAACACCTGCTGCATCACGGCGTCTTGTCTCAGATCATCCCGGCCCTGTCATTGAGATTAGAAGAAACATTCTCATCACTCTTCCTGTGTAGGAGAAGGCTAAGCCTCAATTAAATGCTATCATGGACATACTTATTTCTGAAAAACATTCTACAAAATTCTCCCTACGCAGCAAATCACGCTCCAGTGTCACATTTATTGCTTCTTAGGTCCGTAGCCAAATTTAATTCTCCGCCACTTGAGTTTTATGCTGACAAACCATTACCGCTTTCCCACAGTGTTTGAGTCTCTTAAATGCGTCTCTGTCAGTCCTTGTCTCATTTTAATGTTCGTGTTGAGGAACGAAAAAAAAATTGCACAATGTCAGCAATATGTAAATATCAGCCTAGGACAGGATGGCTGCAGGCCCGTCATAAGCCGCCCTTGTAAATATGACAGCTTTATACATTCTCAGATCTCTCAAGTCTTATGAATATCAAACACTGCTTCAAGACCAGTCGTCGTCACAGTTGTTATCACATAGAGCATCACAAGTGCAGTAAATAGCACAGAAATCTGCCAATATGGTCTTGCTAAATGGCTTCTAAAAGGAGCTTTTCAGGCTAAAGATCGGTCACTAATAGAAGCTTAGGGTCCCATTCAAATGAATAAGAGCTGATCTGCAGTACCTGGTCTGGCCACTACACAGATAACGGAGCTTTCTGCTTCCTGCTCCTTTCTCTATGTATCAGCTGTCGAGAACAGATGGGGTATCTGGTGTAGAACCGCCACTGACCTGGTATTAGTGTATGTGTGTGTATTATATAGATTTAATGGTCTTATTGCTTTAGGTGAGTTCAGGATACGCGGCTATGTACTGTATGTACACAAGGACTAACACTATTTCCAGCCCATTATATGACTTATATTTTTGACCAGCTTTCCCTTTGCAGTCTCCTATTCTAATTCTCAGTTGATATCTTTCATACAGTGTACAGGCAGAAGCAGAGATCTTGCTCCATAACTTTCTCAGAAGCAGCAGCATGGAGGACATTGTATAGCAGTACTGAGTAGAATAAGGGTATGTTCACACATTGGAATTCCACCTGAAATCAGCTCCAAATTCCACCTGAAATCTGTCACACATTGTTTTCAATGGAAAGCAGTAACGGACTAATCAGCTAGGAAATCCGAGGTTCAGTTTTCTGCTGTGGGTTCTACAGGGCTAGTATTTGGAGAGGAATCTAAGGCAGAAGACCACCTCTTCAAATTCCTCTATGTGAACAGATCCTTACTGTGTATTCAGCTCTGGAGACAATAAAACACTTCTCTGAGCTGCGGCATCTGCTCCACCTCCCCCTTCATACAGGCTAATCTATCCCTCTTTAAAGCTGATCTGTCTCATTTCTAGACACGGATTTCTGCAGTGTTTGTCACCTACATAAAAAGCTATTTTTATACAATTTTAATATTATTTTCTGTGATTTAAAAAAAATTTGAAAAACAGACACTTTCTTCCCCATTTCTACATTTATCCAGATATTTAAAAAAAAAAAAAAAATACAAAAATAAAAATGACATAAAAATAAAGCCCTTTGTATCACCAAATTCATTTGAATAACCCAAATGATAAAAGTTATAGCCTTCAAAACCGAATGTACCCAAAAATCTGAGCCAGGGACAATGGAGCGGTCATGAAGTTGTTATCATGTTCCTTGTCTATTAATGTAACAATATATTATTATCTCTATTATCTGTACATAAATTAATATTCAGCTACCCAACGAGGATCCCATTATAGAGACCACTAAAAACTATCAAGAACGTTGAGGACTTCTGATCCCATTGTGTAAACCCATCAGGACAGAACACGACAACTCCTCGTTCACTATATGTTAATTCCTAACAAATGACACTTATTTTGTCAGACACGACTTCTGTTTGCTAATAAAAAGCTGCGAGGTAAAAACTCAGATCCTTGAAAGCAGATCCGGTGTCACTACCTTGACAAGCTGTCGTCTCTCCTTCCCGTCTGAGCCCACGCAGTCAATTATTTTTGGAAGATTCAGACCCCCAGCCAAGCGGAACTCAGGCTTGAAAGATGTAATTGTCACCAAGTTTTCATACTTCCCGCTGGGATCAACCTGCATATGTGAGAGGAAAGAAACTCAGGAAATATCACCTGTCTTCTTACCAATTTACACTTGCGGCATGAGGAAGAGACGTACGAAATGTCATCTATATTGTGGAAAAGTGAATGTGACCATGTATTATACTTTACTTCATGTGTTATATTACAGAAAAGCCATGACTGATAGAAATAGGGATATTCTTTGTATCAGGCCAGAGGGTCGTGTGGTTATGACGTAGGCCGGACCCAGTGCATGGTCGGCACAGAAGGACTTGATTTTTTTTGCCTATACACCCATGAGTTCTATCTTTTTAAAGCTTTGGCCTAAAACTAATTTATTCCATGAATTAGGATTATTTTAGTAGTTTGGAATTTAGGGGTCCACAGTGATACAGAGTGCAAGGGAAAAGTCATAGACATCTGGCATTTGTCACCTCAATTACAACAATGTAATGTTCCTCTCAAGAGGACAACAGTGAGTATATGTAAGAATGGGATGTATGTTACTAGGTTTTTTGGGTAAACCCAAGGTGTTGTGGAGCCCTAGGCTTTGGCTGAATCTAGATCCAAAATTATTCAAACATTGTAGTAAATATGTAAAATAAAGAAATAGTTTCTGCTCGCTTTTTAAATGACCCTCTACTCCAGCACTAATGCTCTGGTCCCTATGATGACTTCACATTTATCATTCACGTGACTACGGTGACCAATCACTGGCTTTAGTAGTCATATGTGCTTGTACAGCATGTGGGTTTGGCTGCAGTGGTCACGTGAATGAGGAACGTGACATCCTAGCTACAGGATGTGACATCATAGCTACAGGATGTGACATCATTGCTACAGGATGTGACATCATTGCTACAGGATGTGCATTCTGTGCAGACAGCCACTAATTAGCAAGTCAATTTGTGTGGATTGTAGCCAGACGTTGCAACTCCGTGTAAAAGCATAACTGCCCAAAAACTGGATATCAAACAAAGAAAAATTATGACATCCCAGTCACAGGTGGGAGGTTCCAGGAAGTAGGCAGGGCTTAGGGCCTTATAAAAGGGATGAGGTACATGAATTCTGGGTCAGATATTGGAGCTGCAGGTCACCTGTACATCTGCCCAGTTACTTCCTGCTGCGCTCCCTAGCCAGGCTTTCTTACAAACAGGTCTGTTTCATTTATTACTTTTTATTTGATATTTTTGCATGTATATGTCTTTTTTGTTCTATCTATTTTATTAAAGCACTGCATATATTAAATCAAAAATTTTATAAGATTGTCCTTGGCTCTCAATGTCCACCACAATTCTGAAGAGGGTTAAATATTCCTTAGGTTTATTACCTTTTTAGTCGCTATTTGAACGTGGTTTGGGTATATTGGTATCTCGCCTACCATAACATAGCGGGTGGCGGCAGCTATTTGTGTGGATATGTGATTGTAGAGGTCACTTCACTTCTGTGTAGCCTAGTGTTCTAGGTATGTTGGAAGGGAATGTGGAAGCGGAGTTCTCCTTTTTACAATCACAAACATGCGTGTGGGGATACCCGAAAGGATTGGTACACAAAGCGAGTTGGATATATCTTGTATCAGACTAATCCATGACACATGTGCATGTACATGTTGGTAGTGATTGGTTACTACGGTCTACCAGCACAGAGAAAAGCGGGAGGACCAATGCGGCAGCACTGGAGCAGAGGAACATGTCAAAGGTGACTATAGGCTATTTTTTTATCGTACATAGTTTTCTAGACTTAGACCCCCTCCTACCTTAAGTTCCATGGTCGGAATCACAACATCCTTTAGGTTACTCAGTTTAGTGATGGGCTGGTCAGATGGGATGGGTATTCCTTCTGTGGTTCAGAAGACATGAATATTACCACTTGATGCACACAGGACAATGTACTGTCACATGACATGCAGGGTGCGCGCTACTTACTGCGCTGAGATTTCCAGTTGTTGGCGTCCATGTTTGCCAGTATTATGTATGCGTCACAAAGCCTCTCAACGTCTCGTACCATGTGAGGCCTTTTCTTCTTTATAGTGTTCACTATATTGCATGCAGCTTCCATACGATCCTACAGGTATACACAATATATTACACACACACTCGTATTTGGGTTAGGGGGTATAATTTTGAGTCTTAAAAGTGAAGAATCTCAATTCAAGACTTATATTAGCCAGAGTGAAGTACAGCTACAAAGAGTTTATCTCGCTCTAGAGGACGTGACCTGGTTATATGTGTATTGGTTTATGTCTCCTGCTGTGGGGCTGCAGAGGGGTTGAACATTTTTCGGCAATTTTAATCTATAGCTTTCGATGGATTACTCAAGGGTGGAACAAAAGACCCATGGGCCCTAGTGCAAAAGCTCAGCTTGGGGCCCCCTGCCCTGACCATCAGCCGGGTCCCATTGGTACATTTTAGCATTTAAATTAGATTTGTTCACTTGTCTGTGCACACAAGCCTCCCGTCATTCCCATCCCGTCATTGCCCCCAAATAGTAATTTTGCCCCCTTTTGTGCCACAGCCTCCCCCACAGAATCTTTCTTTGACTGTTTGCTGCTGATCAGCTTTCACCATGGAAGGGTTAGTTTATTTTTCCTTTCTGACAGTGGAAGGCTGTATATCATAAAGCCTCTTAGTACAGTGCACCAGAGGGTAGACTTATAAATTTATGATGTACAGACTGCCAGCCATTACTGGAAATCAGAAAAGTGATCAAACAGGGTGACTGGTGGGGTCCCCTTAGCTCCAATCTTCATTCCCATCTCCTGTAAGTGCCCCCCCCCACCCACATAGTACCACAGAATCTCTCTTTGACTATATGCCGCTGACCAACTGGTATTTTTTATTCTCCTTGCTGACAGTGGAAGGCTGTGTATCACAAATCTTCTTCACCCTGTCTTACTGCAGTACATCAGAGGGCAGGGGTAATAAATTTATGATGCACAGACATCAGCATTCAAAGGAACTCGGAAAGAAGATCAAAGAAGTGGTAAGGATGACCTGTGGACCCCATTGGCTTCTAAGCTAAGTCACAGGTATGACCACTGCGACACCTGCAGTTACACAGTTACACCAGTAGGATATCACTGATGGTCCCAAGCAGCACCTTAACTTCGGGAGACACGTCTAACAACAAGATATTGTTAAAAAAAATAAATAACCCCTTAGTGCCCACCCAAAGTGTTCTCTAAGGCCTGGTTTATGGGAAGCAAATGTTTGAAAGAAACAAGTGTGCCCAATGGGAAAATCTAAATTTCTGACTATACAAGGCTTAATTTTTACCCTGTTGTAATACTTTGAGAATATTCACGGACACTAAATGCCACCTATAAATGTAAAAACCCAACTGCTCTCCTTACAAGAGCGAATGTGAACAGGCAAAAAAATCTGGCCCAATGTACACGACTGAGTGTGCTTACGATGTTGGGCAGAGTTTTCAGCGGAAGGCACTCAGAGTGACATCAGAGTGACATCAGAGTACATTCTGTGATGCATTCACATCTATGGGGGCTTTAGATACATTCTGTCTGATGACATGGAGCAGGATAGGACCTGCTCTATAATCATCCATAGAATAGAATGAATCAATGAATTGGTAGCTCCCAGAGACGTGAATGCATAATGGAATGCACTTGGATGTGACTCCAAGTGTCATCCAACGGCATTCCGCTGCATACTCGGCCCCACATTAGATGCACACTTAGCCATGTGTATGGGGTCTAAGCCCTGTTGTCAGTGAGATCTCTGCTTTGTACTGTCCCCTCTACATAGTCACATATAGGATATAGTTTACAGATGGTATCATACATGTTGGTATGGTCAAGATGATAATATGAAGTTAGGTGAATGAAATAACAGACAATCCCCACCTCATCGGTCTGTGATATCTTCTTTGGGGCGTTCTTGGTGAGTCGCCCCTGTTTCGCTACCTCAGACTTCAGTAGGAGATCGTCTTTTTTGGCATTTGCTAAAGCCAGTATGATAAAGAGAGTGTGGTAAGGATGATCCAGGGAGGTCTGGCTGATCACCTGTAAGTAATATAGTGTATTAGTAAAGAAAGACCAATATGATATCTATATTAGTAACAACAACCCCCGTCCCTAGGGTATTGCCCCCATCACAACACTGTATAAGCATTTTGTGACTATAACCTTTAAATATCACTTTCATGTCATTTCAAGTGTAAGTAAAGTTTTAGAAATGTTTTCATAAATCCATAGTGCAGGTGAAGGGAACAAACTTTGCAATATACTTCACTAAAGGAAAGTGCCCGTGTCTTTAACTATTTATCGCCTCTCTTTACTTCTTATATAAGTGATTTTATCCATATTGAGATCTATAGAGAAGGAGGAGGAGGAGGAGAGAGACAGAGGTATGAGGTGTATACAGCACTGAGTTCACATCTGTGGTGGGTGTCTGTCTGGCGCAGAGTACGTCAAAAATCCCAGATGAAAAAGTCTCGCAAGCCCAACTTTTTCGTCTGTTGATTTCAGGTTAAAAAAAGGACACCTGACAGACCCCATTATAATTAATGGGGTCCCTTAGGTTCTGTTTTTGTCCTTCACTAGTGGGACCATTTTTCCATTCTTTGACAGACCAGAAGAACAGACTAACCTTTTGCAGGTGAACATAATGCCAGTTAAATTTAGTGTATTAGGTATTTGTAAACCTTTTTTTTCATTTGCAATTATCATTTTATCAAAAATACTTCACTTTATCTATTTTCCCCTCATTTTGTTTTCCGTTACTTCTGCTAGTTCAGATTTCATGTTTCTTTCAGCTTCTGCCTCCTTATTACTTTGCATTCAGGTATCACAAGCTATTGACTTTATAATTTTGCTCTTCTTCACGTCGTCCCCACTGACTTTATAATTTTGCTCTTCTTCACGTCGTCCCCATTGACTTTATAATCTTGCTCTGCCTTACGTTGTCCCCTCTAGTATTTGTCAGCAGAACTTCCCGGCCCATTTATCTGAGCAGTATTATTAGATTTAATATGCTGCGAGCAGGATCAGCAGTATGTCTATTATTCACTTTGTCATGTCCCAGTTGTGTATTTCATGCTGGGCCCTTCCAAGACACCATGTACTTCTCCACAATAACCGCATTAGCCATTACACTGGGAATGTGGACTCATCTACAACCTAATTACATATCTTACCTGTCCTGAATATAATCTCAATGGAGATTACTGTTATGTAAAATGTAATAAGTAGAGATGACTGCAGACAAGTAACAAAATATACCACCGCCATCTCATTAAGTAACTCATTTATCGCTTCACCAACACCTAGCCGCCATAGAATTACATTATTCAGCACTTCATGGAAATCCTGTCTCGCCATCTTCTTGGTCCCCATACGAGCGGCCAACTGGTACATCAGAGGGAGGAACTTGTGGGAGGGAATCTTCTGGGAGTCTTTCTAGAAGAAGAACATGGCAATACATATTAATATTGTACAGCAAATTTTATATCCATTTTATATATTAGGGCCAAGGGAAAGAATTGACCATGCATAGCAAAGTAGTCTGTTTTAATTTGATCCCTTGGTTGGTTTTCAGTTCAGACTTGTGTAGAGCTACTGACTACTTACACCTCTAGAAATAATTTTTTGTGTTGCTTCAATGCACTATAATGAAGCAGCAACAGTTTCCCATTGTTTTACTTCTATGGGTCTTATGCACATCTATGTATCTCCATGGCAACAGACAACAAACAAACCCTGTGTAGTCTAATCCTGCAGTCATGTACCCTTCCATCTGTACTAGACTTCTTGCTAAACTACCAAATGTAAGTTAGCCAAGGGGTGACTTCCACTATGGGTGTAATTTACTATTCCCTGTGGCACATCTTTGGTGCACAGCCCTTTTTTGCACCACTTTCCTCTTTTAATGAAAGTGGGTAGAGCAGGACGGGACATCTCAGCCAGTTCCTGACTAGCATAGACTTCAATTTTAGTGCTTGCAACCTCCTGAGGTGTGCCAGAATTATTAAGAGTTCGAAGCAGAGCCTCCTAATAATTCTGGCACACCTAGAGACAACGGAGAAATGGTTTAAGACTGGTATACAAAACGCCAGCCTCAATATATTCACCCCACGACTACAGAATCAGACACATAGGGTTTGCTTGTTGTATATTACCATGCAGACACAGGTTTGTAAAGGAGAATAAATTATTGAATCAAGACCATGTGCAAAGTCGATTAATTTTTAATTGGGATAAAAAAAAAAAGTGGTGAATGTGGACACAGACAATATTATTTGAGAAGAACAAAAAAAGATGCCAAAAATTTATCAACTTGTAGTTATTCAGTTTGGAAAAATACGGCTTAGGGACAATCTACCAGGGCTGTGGAGTCGGAGTCGTGGAGTCGGAGTTGGTGCCTATTTTGGTGGAGTCGGAGTCGGTATAAAATGGACCGACTCCGACTCCCAAAATATATAATAAATTTGTACAGTTAGTAGTACAATGCAGTATGTGCTGAATATATTTTCATAAGAATTTGGGAAAATGATGAAATGTTGAAAATGATGAATTGTCCTGTAAAGGTCTGTTCTATTCCTCATATAATGATGGGACTGAGTTCTGAGTGAACCTATAAGGTTTAGCAGTCCAGGGCTGTGGAGTCGGAGTCGTGGAGTCGGAGTCGGTGCCTATTTTGGTGGAGTCGGAGTTGGAGTCGGAGTCAGGGGAAATTGAGGAGTCGGAGTCGGAGTCGGGGCTTTGGCGTACCGACTCCACAGCCCTGCAATCTACTGCAGTTAATATGTGCTGATAGATAGACAGCACAGGCAGGGGGATATCCTCCAAGTACAGAGGAAAGAAGGTTTCACCATCATAGACAAGGATTCTTTACTGTAAGAGCAGTGAGACTTGAACTCACTGCCACACAATGTTGGGATGGTTGATCCATTGAGCAAGTTCAATAGATGCCTTTCTTGCAAAAATATAATTTACAAATTATAGGGGATATATTTGGATCAGGGAAGGAATTTTTCACATAATATGGAGTAACTGACATCTTTTCCAAAAAATGAAAATCTTGATGGGCAATTTTATTGAAAAAAAAACTGAAGTTCAGTGAGCTGGCACTGGAGGAGTCAGATCTATTTGGTGCAGGCTTCCTTCTCCTATCACCCAACTATTGACCACAGTAAAGAACTGTCGATCACAGCCGGTGGCTGGAGGAGAAAGCCTGCATGGAACAGATCACTGGCTAAATGGGCTGTGGACAACCGCTCTGATGGAGGGTGTGCGGCGGGACATGAAGCGCTTGTGGCGTTAAAGACACTTATGTCTTATCCACAGGACAGGAGATAAGTGTCCAACCGCTGGCAGACCAAAAGCCTTCTTGTAAATGTGGTGCCTTGTGTGACCGGCACTCCATTCACATCTATGGGGCTGCAGGCGCTGCCAAGAGATTACAGTCTCATAGATGCGAATGGAGCGCTGGTCAAGCAAGAGCACTAGCACTACATCCACAAGAAGACTTTAGGGGGACTTTTTGTCCCCCAATCGCCTGATCTCTGGGGAAATTTGTGGGAAATTTAACTTCTTGTGAGCGTACAACCACTTTAATACATTTATGCCAGATACCTTCATGATACTGTTGACTTCAGGCAATCCAGAATTCTCCAACCATAAGGAGCATAGACGAAAAATCCACATGTCGTGCTCCTCCCCAGACACAAGGCAGCTGATGTAGTTCCTTATGGCCGTGCAGAGAAAGTGTTTCCTGTCCTCCTTCAGAGCAGAAATCGCACATTCATCTAATTCCAGTTCTCGCTGAACCTTTATTGTGTACCTGAAAGGCAAGAAAAGATCACCATGGTGAGTAGTGACCAAGTAAAATAACTGAGTTATTTAGAAAAAGGGTTAATTTAGTAAGGACTATGAACGCGAGTCTAGGAAACTATTCACATTACATGACTCGGTGATCAACATGGCTGCAACACCCTTTGTGTGGGTTCCAAGTCAGGAGTCTCTATGACATTTATAGGTTACCCTTGTGGTTGCAGGCATTTCTGGTTTCCCCCAACCCCACCAAAAAATAATGGTAGGTTCCTCCTCCTGGTGTGCAACGCCAATTAACATTATAATGGAAACCATCTCTCCCCATGCAGAATCGAAGAGTGTAAGCCGTCTAAACCACGAGGTTCATGATGCTAATCTGACAAGAATCAGGAGATACAATCTGAAATAAATCTCTCCTTAACGTGACAAGACTCCATTATTTTATCTATCTAATCTAATGTCCCGCTATGATGCCCCGTCGCCTACTATCAGGAGCCCCTGGTGAGTATAATTACATGCAGTAAGGCAGTACCCAATATATGAGGCCTTTATGTACTGCGATACTGAGAGCTCAACCGTAATGAGCAATTATTCCACAGCTCGGCGGTCCCAGCTAGAAGCGGGCACCTAGTCTGCGCTCACCGTGACATGAATTAGGATTCTTATTATGTGCCGCACATTACGGCCGCTGCTGGAGCAGCGGGCACACAGATGTGCTCAGGTACCGTGTCTACAATAGAAGTTTACACACTTTATGGTGCATGTTATAGCTTTTCACGACTATCAGTAAAATCCTCTCCTGCTGCACTCCAGTAACAGAGTGCACTGAGCAGGAAGGTGCACCGAATAATAGAACACAATGTGCAAGTGTATGTGCAAACATGTGGTCATCTGCTTTGACTTAAATTAGCATTTAACGCTGGTTGACATCTGAAATTGGAATACTGTGCACCACATTATGTGTTTTAGGCTCAGGCCCCACGTTGCAGGAAATGCACCGCTTCCGGCTGCTGAAGAAAATGTTGCGTTTTTCAGCATCCCATCCTGCTGCAGCCAGTTTTGCCCTAAGGATGTGTGTCTTTTTTTTTTTTGTTCTAGCTATTTTTATTCTTTATATTTTTCTGGTGCTACAGCCATAGGAGGGCTTGTGTTTTGAGTGACAATATGCATTTTTTAATGACACCATATAACTTATTGACTACTTTTTATTAACTCTATCTGGGGGATTGAAAAAACCCATGAATTCTGGCATTGCTTTTTAAAATTTTTAATTTTTTGCCGTTCGCCGTAAAGCATAAGTAACATGTTACCCTTACTTTATGGGTCGGTACGATTATGCCAATAACCAATTTATATTGTTTTTTTATGGGTTACTAATTTTGCTAAATAAAAATCCATTTCAGATAAAAAATTTATTGTTTTTGCATTGTCATCTTCTGAGAAGCATGACATTTTTATTTTTCTGCTGATAGGGCTTTTTTTTTTGCAGGACAAGCTGTGCTTTTTTATTGGTACCATTTTGATCTAAATATAACTTTTTGATCACAGACGAGATGGCAAAAAATCATTACTTCTGGCGTTCAGCTTGCTAATATTTGGTTAACTAATGTTTTAGTTTTATTATACAGGTTGTTACAGATGCGGAAATTTAAAATGTATATTGTTTTCTATTACTTATTAATTTAAAAAAAAAATTATATTTATATATATTTTTTAAAATAATTTTGACATTTCTTTTAAACTTTTCTTACCATTTTTTTGTTCCAATATAAAGTAATGTAGTGTATAATGGCTGTCAGCCTATGACTATGCATAGGCTGACAGACCTGGCTAATTGATCCCGCCTCTGGCCAGATTAGGTGATGGCAGACCCAGGGCAATAAACAAGCCATGGGCTGCTGAAGAGACATAGCAGCCCCCCTGAAGGTGGTGTGGGGGTGCCAATCAGTTACCCTTTTACTAGGGAAACCTCTTAGATGCTGCGATCATGATTGTTAATACCCACGACCGGAGCTCAGCTCCGATTGTAGCTGTTACAGGCGGGTGTCAGCTGTATCATTACAGTTGACACACATTACCAATGGCACCCCAGTCAGCTCCTGAGGTGGGCCAATCCCAGGACAGAAATGCTCGGCCACTGCGAAGCACCCACGCTTGGCGGCTTCTCGTCCTTGTTGGTCGGTTGTCGTTGCCTCATCTGGTGTGACATTCTGTTGAAACAACTCCTTAAAGCATCATTCCCATTGGCTGGAACCTACAGTCATGGCCAAAAGTTTTGAGAATGACACAAATATTATATTTTCACATGATCTGCTGCCCTCTGGTTTTTATGTGTGTTTGTCAGATGTTTTTATCACATACAGAAATAGAATTGCATTCATATTATGAGTAACAGAAGCTTATATTGACAGTTAGAATGAGTTAATGCAGCAAGTCAATATTTGCAGTGTTGACCCTTCTTCTTCAGGACCTCTGCAATTCTCCCTGGCATGCTCTCAATCAACTTCTGGACCAAATCCTGACTGATAGCAGTCCATTCTTGCAGAATCAATGCTTTAATTTTGTCTGAATTTGTTGGTTTTTGTTTGTCCACCCGTCTCTTGATGATTGACCACAAGTTCTCAATGGGATTAAGATCTGGGGAGTTTCCAGGCCATGGACCCAAAATCTCTATGTTTTGTTCCCTGAGCCATTTAGTTATCACCTTTGCTTTATGGCAAGGTGCTCCATCATGCTGGAAAAGGCATTGTTGAGCGCCAAACTGCTCTTGGACGGTTGGGAGAAGTTGCTCTTGGAGGACATTCTGGGACCATTCTTTATTCATGGCTGTGTTTTTAGGCAAGACTGTGAGAGAGCCGATTCCCTTGGCTGAGAAGCAACCCCACACATGAATGGTTTCAGGATGCTTTACAGTTGGCATGAGACAAGACTGGTGGTAGCACTCACCTCTTCTTCTCCGAATAAGCTGTTTTCCAGATGTTTCAAACAATCGAAAAGGGGATTCAGCAGAGAAAATGACTTTACCCCAGTCCTCAGCAGTCCACTCCCTGTACCTTTTGCAGAATATCAGTCTGTCCCTGATGTTTTTTCTGGAGAGAAGTGGCTTCTTTGCTGCCCTCCTTGAGACCAGGCCTTGCTCCAAGAGTCTCCGCCTCACAGTGCGTGCAGATGCACTCACACCTGCCTGCTGCCATTCCTCAGCAAGCTCTGCACTGCTGGTAGCCCGATCCCGCAGCTGAAACACTTTTAAGAGACGGTCCTGCCGCTTGCTGGTCTTTCTTGGGCGCCCTGGAGCCTTTTTGGCACCAATGGAACCTCTCTCCCTTGAAGTTCTTGATGATGCGATAGATTGTTGACTGAGGTGCAATCTTTCTAGCTGCAATACTCTTCCCAGTTAGGCCATTTTTGTGCAGTGCAATGATGACTGCACGTGTTTCTTTAGAGATAACCATGGTTAACAGAAGAGAAACAATGATGGCAAGCACCAGCCTCCTTTTAAAGTGTCCAGTGGTGTCATTCTTACTTAATCATGACAGATTGATCTCCAGCCCTGTCCTCATCAACACCCACAGCTGTGTTAATGGAGCAATCACTGAAACGATGTTAGGTGGTCCTTTTAAGGCAGGGCTGCAATGATGTTGAAATGTGTTTTGGGGGATAAAGTTCATTTTCTAGGCAAATATTGACTTTGCATGTAATTGCTGTTAAGCTGATCACTCTTTATAACATTCTGGAGTATATGCAAATTGCCATTAGAAAAACTGAAGCAGTAGACTTTGTAAAAATTAATATTTGTATCATTCTCAAAACTTTTGGCCATGACTGTAGGTTTACATTGTAAGACCTTTTGCTCTAAAATAAATCAGTGCTGTGAAGTAGAGTTATAGAAGAAGATGCTCCAAAATAGTTATTTCATGAAGAATACAAGTATTTAGTGAAACATATGTCAGAGGTGACTGGTTCTCCTTTATCCACTTCAGGACTGGGCATTTTCCCTGGTTCAGGACCAGACACATTTTTGGGTTTTTTGGTACGTGCGACTTTGAGTTCTATAACAATTTTTGTTTCAACTTATTCAAATTATTTTTGTGTCTTTGTTCGGTGATAAATAGGGCTTTATTTTTATTTTTTATTTTTGCATCTGAGAAAAAGTAAACAAAAAAGGAGGGGAAATGCTACTAAAGTGCTACTAAAATTTTTTTTGAAATAGTATTTCCTCTCCCTTACGGTAATTTTTATGTATGTGACACATACTGTTGTTGCAAGGGGCAAGGCTAGAACCTGTGATGTGGCCATGAGTGTGGCAATATTTATTTACTTTTTTTATTTATTTATTTTCCTTTTTTTTTGTCTTTCTATTTATTTTTTCATACATTTTCCTCCCTGTAAGGTCACAAAAGACCTTTGGGGGGCATTGTAACATAAATTTTGGTATTTTTTTTTTTTTTTTTTGCTGATTTTCCCTGTAACTGGGGCAGTTACAGCAGGAATATAGCCCCCTGAGCTACCCTGCAGAGCTGATCTGGGTCCTCTAGGATCCAGCAGTTCATGTGATCGCCAAACCAGAAGAGGAGCGGCATCATGGCAGTTCCCATAGCTGTATACACATTGCTCACTGTGCACTGTGTAACCAGTGATCGGGAAGACAAAGACAATAATACATTTCTCTATAGAAGGTCCTTGCAGGGTTAAGAAGGGATCCCCCGGACATATAAAGTTACTGAATAGTTGCAACCTATTTGGGCAGTGACTGCTTCAATCGCTTCATACGTGTGACCTACAGACCATACAAAAGATTACATCCTACTATGTAGTCACCTGTTGGTCTGGACCTTGTGGTGTCGTATTAGCTCCACCTCCTCCTTGGCTTTCGCCAATAATGCCTGCTTGTTTTCGAACTCGGAGGATTTCATGTAGTTATCGATTCGCTGGTACTGGGCATCTGAGAAGCGGGCTAGTGACAGGAAAGCCTTCATCCTTCCTTCCTGCAGGCGCTCACAGCTGCCTGTGCTGTACTTCTCTGCCACTTCCACTGCCTGCAGAACAGAAAACAAGGTCACCGGCTCCGGCAATGTTCAACGGCAAGCGAAATATCAATTATAAAACCCTGGGCTGAAATCTACACGGCAATCCATCTCTCTTACTTTGCTATAGTCTAGGATGATACAATGGGTTTTAACCTGGTCATGAAATTTATACTGCAAGATTAGAACAAGAAGGTGATTCAATCCAATTCTAGAATCTAGGGAAGGGGGGGGGGGGGTTTATTAAAGATCCATGACACTTCTGTGGCATAAATAAATTGCAAACACCAGTTGTGGCACAAACAATACACTGGAAAATCCTGACAGTGACATACTAGGCTGTCTACAACCTGTCCCCCTCCATGATCTATGATCTTCCTATACATATAGATTGTCTCTGCTCTTCTCTTATTACTTGTTTTTTATCAATTCCATAAATAGTACGTATCCTGAAAGTTAAAGGGGTATCCTTATGTGAAAGTTTCCATAAGATAGGAGTTAACATGCAGTCCCTCACCTCACCCATTCTGAACGAAGCGGTGACTGGACAGCTGAATCTTTGGCTCTACCATTGAAATGAAAGGAGCAGTGAAGGCGTCACTGACCACTGCTCCATTCAGAACGGGGGACAAAACATCCCTGTTCACCTGATCAAAGGGGGCTCAGCGGCTGGACACGCCAATAGTCTGCAAAGTATCTCTTAACCTATGATGGAGGTAACTTGCTCAAATGGTAAAACTCCTTTAGTGGCCTATAATAAATACATAATAATATTCCACTGTCAGGGAAGACTGGGACTTTTAGTACACATCAGATGTTTTTCAATTGGATCTATGTTTTGAGATGCCCATACAGCTGTCAATTAAATGCTTGTTTGGGGCGATAGCTATTCCTCCCACCCCCTATAAAACATGCACACTTGGCTGGGTGAATGGGCAGTAAGGAGGTTCCAGACACTTCTGATGGCGGCTTTTTCTCTCCTAAAAATAAAAGGATTGGGCATACTGAAATCCAACAGCATGATCCTTCTGTCTCTTGACAACTGCCCCCATATACATTAGATCAGGGGTCAGCAACCTTCGGCACTCCAGCTGCTGTGAAACTACAACTCCCAACATGCCCCATTTACTTCCATGGGAATTCCAAGAACAGCAGAACAAGTATTCATGCTGGGAGTTGTAGTTTTACAACAGCTGGCGTGCCGAAAGTTGCCTACCCCTGCATTAGATGATCGACTGGTCAAGCTAAAGTCGGCAAGTTCAGCTGACCTTAAACTAAGGTGTATGGCCGCATATAACATGTAAGGAGATCCTACCTTCTCCAGATAGTTCTGCATAATAATTGTGGGGCTCTCCAGACAGGTTCCTGCCAACCAATTCCCACATAACCTCAAGCATTCAACATAGATCAGCTGAAGGCTGGGATCATTCTTAACCTGGAAATGAAAACAGAACTCAAGTTATAACCACATGTATATACTGCAATAATGGCCAACATTAAAGAGACAGAGATTTAAAATATGCAGGTCCAACCTAACACCTACATGTGCATTTTTTTTTTTTTTAAGAGGTTGCCCAGAATTACAAGTACATGGCTGTTTTTCTCAAAAATAGCGCCACCCCTGTCCAGAGGTTGTATGTGGTATTGCAGAGAAGTTTCATTCATTTTGATGAAGGTAAGCACGACCCACGGACAGGCGGGGCACTGTTTTTGCACAAAAGCAGTCATGCTTTTTTAATTGTGAACAACCCCTTTAGCGGAATTTTTTTTTTATTTTCTTGCAGGATGTCTCAGTATAGAAAAAATTAGTCACCAATGCTTTTTTTCTATTCATTCAATAAGAAGGTAAATCACAGATGCCAAAGGTAAAGCCTTGTAGGCATATGGATGCCTTTGACGTGTCCACCAGAAGCTTTCCCAGGGCCCACAGAAAACACAGGGCTCAAATATACTGTGACGGAGACTTATAAAACTGAGAAAGTGTTATTTTACCTTACAGTAAGAGTATATAGACGTCCTATCTGTAGATTGAGCTAACTTGAACAAGAATTTACACCCATAATGAAATACCAACCTCAAAGCTGTTGGTTTCCAATTTGTCCACCATTTGTCGGAGTAGACCCAAGGCCAGGCTTTGCTCTTTTTTAGCCCAAAAGACTTGAGCTTCTTCAAGCTGCCACTCTGATACAAGAAACTGCGCAGAGTTATGTTGTTTGATCTGGAACATGGCCTTTTCTGGGAGCTGTGAGATGAAGGTGACAGAGACTGTAAAGTACATGTATGTCTTATTATCAGGGCTGTATGTTTTCTAATACATATAAAAGTCAGTTCAGATAATATTTAGCAATGCCTTCTGCTAGTTGGTTGGCTGCATTTTCCTTCCATGCTCTAAACTAAGGCTCGAGCTACACAGCAACTTTGGACTTGAATCCATTGCTGCAACTGCAATCTGGTTAACCAACTTGATTTTGTGCACAGCGGTTATTTTGGTTTGGTTATTACAGTATTCACGAGCTTCTACCTGCAGTTTTATTCGAACCGAACATGTTGCATACACAATTATCACAATGCCACGTGACCGCTATCGCCCAATCACAGACCTCAGCGGTCTCTGACATCATTCAGGAGGCCAGAAGAGGCCTGAAGAGGATGAAGACCCTTGCCGGAGCTGAGGGGGAGGTGAGTATGAATATATTCTGTGTTTGCTCACCTCTCCTGGGTCTCTACTAATTGTCCTCTGGGGTCTGAAGAGACCCCAGAGTATAATAATAGCAATTCTGCTTAGGACGTGCTGGGCAAACCTCTTAAGACGAATTTCACAAAGTTCACCTAACACATACTCACCTCCTGCGGATGCTAATACAATGGATAATGAGGTCGGATTATAACAGGGGTAAATGGGCAATTACTTGACGTAGGGCCCCAGGCTACAACCTATTTCACAGTTATCATAATCCTCCTCTGGGGTGTGGCTTTTAAAGGGGTGTGGCCAAAAATAATCAATATTAATTGAGGTAAAATTCCCAATTAATTACGGTTTTGATTTAGGCCAAAATTACTCAGCCCTACTAGAAGTTGGAGTTGCTGCACCCTCTGGTTTGCAATGCAATTTTGTTTAGGGCAACATGGCGATCTTTGGTCATGTGATAGAAGTCGCAGCCAAAGTGGCCATGTGGACATAGTGCTGCATGTTCTGACCGATGGAGCTATGTGGTTTCCATTATAAACTATATTTCACAATGCAAAAATAGTGAAAACAATAACCTGGGTGTTGTTGGCGAGCCTAGACACTCGGGATAACTCCACTAAATGCTTGGTGAGGATTTCATTGAGGCAGTCTGGACTGGAGACATTTTTCTCCAGCATCGTCTCAAGGATGACAGATCGAAGAGCAAGGACAGGCTCCTGGAAACCAAAGTCGCTGTCTTTAAGCAGCTGAGACTGCTGCTGCCACTTCATGTAGAGGTCATTTAAGAGGTGCTCAGGGAGGGGACTGAAAAACAAAAACTAAGCTATGACCACATTGCACTGGACCATACATTATTCTTAAAGTGTACCTGACCTGTCAACAAACTTTGCATACATTAAAGGAGTTGTCCAAGAGGGTAAAGTGTAAGGGATACTGATGACTTACCCACAGGACAGGTTATCAGTATCTGATCAGCAGGGTCTGACACCTGAACCCTGCACCGCTCAGCACATTTGGCTGCCAGAAGCCATATATAAGGTATAGCAGAGCTGCAGTTCTCCGCCTCAACCATTATAGTGTAAAGAGCCAGAATCTGTATACAGACATACACTTTATCACTAGAGCTGGGGAACTGCAGCCCTGCTCTAATTCATTGAAATAAGAGCACAGACACTTCTGGCCATATACTTTGTATACAGCTTCCAGTAGCCAAATCAGCTGATCGGAGCAGGTTCCAGGTGTCGGATAGGTTATCAGAATCCATTACCCTTAGGTCTCAGACAACCCCTTTATTACAGTGTGTGTTCATGAGTAACACTAAAAACTAAATATTTTGCATTATTTAGCAATTTTCTTCTCTACATGTTATATCTCATTTGCAGTTCTCTCTGAGCTGGTGGGTGGAGACTAGCTGCCATACAGGGCACACAGTAAGTAAAGGAAAATCTGCTCTATAACTGTATCTTGCTCAAAGACAGCCCCGGATCCATGTAGGACATATATAGATAAGTACCGACCTGTAGTGACATGACTAAAGTGCTTTGGTTGTAATAGAAAGCTCCTGTTTAGTTCCAGTATCAGACTATGCCAGGTCTTCTTTTCTAGTCTCCTGCACTTTCTGCTCACTGCTCCCCTCTCCATAGACCCCTATAGATATGTGTAATCAGAGTGCTGTGACCTGCAGTTTGTCTGAAGATGGATTTTCATAGTGAAATTTTATTAGGTGAGGAGGGAAACAGCCTGATAAGAGCATAAAGATTCCTTTTCCTCTGATAAAATATATTAAAAAGTTTCTTATAATCATCTGTACAATTCATTTATGCAAAATTTGTTGAAAGGTTAGTGACCATTTAAGTCTGTTAGCTTTCAGCATACCTGGAAAACAAATGCCCAGCATTTGCTAATTCACCAATGGCTTGCAGCCTGCACAGCGTGGGATACAGAGAATACACGGACTCCAGGCTGCCTCTACACAGCTCTTCAACTTCTTTAACCCTATAGACAGAAAAAAGCGTTGAGCAAAGACTGTTCACAGTCAACCCGCATTAGACATTTCCTTTTAATACGATTTAATTTGTTGAGTTAGAGCTCCCCCTGTAGGCCAAAGCATATTTTATTAATGAACTGATGGAGAAGCATCAAAGTCCCATACAGCAACGGAAAGAAAATATAGGCAGCGCATTTCTTTTGCAGTTCTTAGGCTACATGCACATGACCGTGTGTTTTGTCAGTGTGCTATCTATGGTTTTAACTGATAGCACACTGACCCATTCTTTTCTATGACCCCATACACATGACTGTGTATTATCACAGGTATGTGTCGGACTGGAGGCAGAACTCAGGACAGGTCGTATTCCTGTTCCTGTCTGTTTTGTGGTTTGGGCTCATTCATTAAAACGTTTGGGTCTGTGGAGGTCCCGGACGACACAAGGATGCTATCCATGTGCAGTTTCTCACAGACCCATACATGCAGCAGGTGGCCCCTGCATGGATCAGCTGCTCGGATGTGCATCCACTCTATCCTAAGGACAGGCCATTAATAAAAAAAAATCTCATAAAAATCCCATTAATGTAATGCGTACAGATGGTATATGGACAATGAAAGTAAAATCCAAGCAAAAATACCTGGCAAATTTGATGTGATCATAAAAAGTAGGGAATTCTTTGTCTCTTAGGGACTGTAAAGCACAATACAGAGATTCATGATAGCCAGGCCCTGCAGCGTCATTTCTAAATAAAAACATAGAGGATGAAGTTATGTATAGGACAACTACAGATATGCAGTAGACAAGAAGTAACACGAGAAGGCCAGGCATTACTTATAGGATGGGCTCTCATCCCACTGCATGTTCCGCCACGCTGCCTGAAAGTGGATCTCCTGCTGCTCTGCAAACCACTCGGGATTCTCCTGCTCCAGGCCCCGCAGGTAGGTGGACAGCATGTGGCACAGGCCGAAGTTCTGTAAGGCCTGAAAGATAATGTCATTGTGAACAAGAGAAAAAATAAAACCCCAGAAAAACTGTTACAAAGAAATTTACTAAGGCACCACTCCAGCCTAGACCCAAACCCAGCAATGCAAAATCTGCCACTATGTGCCAAGTATGTTAAAGGGAGTCTGTCACCAGAATCCAGCATATCAACCCAGGTTAGGGTAACCTTAATCTGTGCCTGCCTTGCCAAGATATTGCTGTTTTTATCACTATGCAAATGAGCTCTTTGGAACAATGAGGGTGTTGCCAGTCACCTCTTTGAAGCAAAGGCAACACCCTTATTGCTCCAAAGAGCTCATTTGCATATTGTCAAAAAAGGCGACAATGCTACCGATTCACAAGGGGAAAACACTGTATGATTCTAACTTACCTATCTGTGGGGTTGGGTTGATATCTTGCTTTCTATTGGCATACTCTCTTTAAAAGAGGTTTCCAGGTCTGGTTAGGTTTTTGGTATTGATGACCTATCCTTAGAATATACTATTTAGGTTATCAACAGGGGAGCTCACTGGATTTACAGATTTATCAAGCTTTTTTTGACATAACTGGGACCTGTACAAATCCAAAATCTGTTTGTAACTTGTTGTGTTATTACAAAGTATCAGCACAGAATTTTGGATCCATTTAGATAAAAAGTAAAGCCTTAAAGTGGTTGTCCAGGATAAGCATTTTCTGCAAGGCCCTTTCCTGAGGCTGCTGATTGGCCTCGACTGTCTCATGAGGCGGGGACCCCTTCCCTGGCCCCCCTTGCAAAAAAAAAAAAAAAAAAACCACTTATCCAGGACAACCCCTTTAAAGGGACACTCCAGTTATTTTATTTATGACACATTATATTGTCTGAAAGACCATTCCTCAAATAGTAATAGTTGTCTACTCACAATGCCCTTCTTTATCCTGCTTTTCACCTTCTTTTATAAGTTACTTCATCACATTGTGACCTGTTTTTCTAGCATGTGTTGCTGTGTAAATAGGTCTCTCTGCTGCCTGAGAGCTACCTTGTGATTTTACATTCATCAAAGTTCTGTCCCCTGTTCTTCTGCCCTACCTCTTCTGTCACAACGCCTCCCTGCTCCTCCTCTGCCCCTCACATCTCAATCTGCTCCCTTCTGCCCCCTCTCTCACATACTGCCCATAGTTACCCCCTCTCGGTAAGGTCACCTCATCATGTTCCCATTACTTTCCCTAGTATTATGTGCAGCAGTTGGTGCAGCTTCCAGGACCTTTAGTGATGTTATTTTCACAGTCTAAGGCCCTGGAAGCTGCATGTTAGTATTAGTTCTGGTACTAGACGTGGCTATAGGAGCTAGATATGGGTGACAGCATCCATTGTAGCATATTTTAAATATACTTTGAAGACCACCATGCGTAGCTAAAAAGAAAAAAACTTTGGGGTGTCACTTTAAGAATATGTTCTTGAAAACTGAATCTATGTATACTTAATCTGGCAACATACATTAGATGTATGTCGACCAAACCTGACAACATCAGTAGAACCTGTCACCCATCTAATATGTACAGGGGCCTCCTGACTGTCTCCTGATGGCACATGTCAATAGAGGGAAGGATCAGCCATGTTGGATTTCAACATACCAGATCCTTTTGTTCTCAGGAAGAGCAGTCACTGCCTAAGGTGTCTTACAGAAAAATACTCCCCTCTCCACATTGAGTCAAGCGTGGATGTTTATGGAGGGATGGTAAGAGACAGCTATTCCCCAATATGTATCTGTGTCACAGATATATACCGGGTAGAATTACTCTATTAAAAAGAACAAAAAGATGTCTGCCAACAAATACCTGCATGATGCCAGCCTGGCGTGTAGCTGGAGCTAGATTGGTTTCCAGGTCATAGGTAACCAAGGCTTTACCCCACATAGATTCATGTTCATATGTTCGGATTCTGATGCAGAGAAAAAATTATTTGTCTACAGAACACAACATGAACACAACATAGAGTCAGACAAGCTACTGTCACACCCAAGGAGAAAAACAGCTGCAACAACCCAGCTTTACGAGAATCGGAGTATGAAAATGTTTAAAGCGAACCTGCTCACTCTTCTGTTTTAGCAAATACTAGTATTCCCTATGAAACAGCAATTCTGAAGCACATTTCCTTGTAACTCTGTGTTGTGCTGTTCCTCTGGTGTTCCTCCTGGACATGTATGAATAAACTGACAACTGCTTGTTACCATTTCACATTACACAGATAACGGCAGCTCTGACTGGCAGTATCACGCTGTACAGGGACACACCCTCAACTGATAACACCCAGCTGTCAAGTTTTAAAAAAAATTTCTAGGAGGAATAACAGAGGAACATCACAACACACAGATCAAGATGTTCCAGAATGGTTATGGCTGTTTTAGTAAAAGGGGGATTAAAGGTCCTCTTTAAATAGGACTCTATGAGCCTAGGATTGTTAATGTAACTCCCCCCCCACTTTTTTTTTTTTTTTTTTTTTTGGTAGACTTTCACCATCTCCACCAACCCCAACAGTTTGCATCCTTTGATAGGTACTACTCCACTGAATCCAGCGCAGTTGTAAGGTTTTCTCTAGCTCCCACCGTTCCTGAGCAATCAGTACAGATAGTTTTAGCACCCAATATGCTAATAAAGCTCTCTGTCAGGTGGGCGGTCCCAGACGTTATGCTCCAGCTCAGGCCCACCCATCTGGCAGTAGAGTCTAATCAGCATATCAGGCACTGAAGCTGACAGCACTGATTGCTCAGGAGTGGTGGGGACTACAGAAAAAATTGCACCAGAATCAATGGAGCAGCGACTATCGAAGAGTGCAAAGAGATAGTATTGGTAGTTCTTTAAATCCTGGTCAAACCCCTATAAGGCAAAACTTTAGCTAAGATATACATCTCACCTTGCAAGGGGATGAAGCATTTTTCCGCCTCCACATCCATACAAGCTGTCAGGTTCTCCAATACTTCTGTAAATGTCCATCATGACATCCTAATATACATAAAGAAAAATCTGTAGATTCCCATACAAATACTTCTCTGATATAAACTAAATGACACATTATTATTATTAATTATTATTATAGCATTACTGATTCTATTTACAACAATGTAAATGATTTTGACACCTATCTTATCTGTGCCCATTTAAAGGGAGTCTGTCACCAGAGACCAGCATATGCACCAAGCCCCACAGATAGATAGGTTAGGGTCACCTGAATCAGACAGTGTTTTCTCTTGTGAATCGCTGCCTCCATTGCAGAGTTATTGCTAATTTTGTAAATATGCAAATTAACTCTTTGGAGCAATGAGGGGCGTTACTACTTACCTTTTTGGCACAATGACAACACCCTTGTTGCTCCAAAGAGCCCCTTTAGCATGTTGCCAAAAACAGTGTTTGATTTAGGTGAGCCTAAGGTTACGTTCACACCTGCGACGGAGTCCGCTGCCAATTCCGTCTAAAATCGGCAGAAGTAAAAGTCCTGCACTTTTATACTGAAACCAGCGGAAACCCAGCAGACCCCATTATAGTCTATGGGGTCCGTGGGTAACTGTTTTATTTTTTTTGCAGGGTCTCCATCTATCAGGTACCCATGCGGACCCAAACAACAGAGAGCCGAACGCTAGTGTGAACCTAGCATAACCTATCTATCTGTGTGCTGGGTCTCTGATGACAGATTTAGGAATAAATTAAGAATCGGAATGTTAAAGTAATGGTCAAAAAGTGGCAAAACTTCCCATCTCTGCATAGATTTACATTAAATACATGTACAGACACTGGAGTGTTGATCTAAATTTGAGTGTTGTATCGAAAATTCATGGGGTCCCAAAGTAACATCCACTGAACGGTGGTAACACAAAGAGCAGCATAACCACTTTTATTTCAGCAGCAAATGATGTAGAGCATGTTATATACCAAATATTCTGCACCAATTCTGAGAATGAATGGACTGCAGCACTTAATTCCCCTTCCAGTCTTTCCCTGTATTGCAGCCATACTTGCCATACTTTCAGGCCGAAGTTTGTAAAAATGTTTAACATGGCCATGCCCCCTTTTACAGCCCCACCTCTTTCAGGGCGTTCCACAAAAAATTGTTATTTTTTTGTCACGTGACTAAGGGGTCATTCACACTACCGCTGGTGACCGTCAGTAGTGTCTGTTGCTATTGTCTGGTCCAAGATATTAGCAATGGACACTAGCTGAACTGTCACAAATCCGTTAAAAATTCCATTGATTTCAATGGGATTTTATCTTGTGTCCGCTAGTGACCGTTATGCACCCAATCCGTCACACGTCCGTTATTTTTTGCGGACAAAAAATCCTACATGCAGGACTTTTGTGTCCATGAAAAATAACGGATTCATGACAGATGTTAAGCGTCCATTATTATTTAACATTAAAGTCTATGGGTAACAGAAAGTAACAGACGGGTGTCCATTATATTGTCCGTTTTTTTTCTGTGCATGCTCAGAAAGCAGAAACAAAAAATCAGACACTAAATGATGCTGTTGTGTCCATTAAATGGATCAGTTAAAAAACTGCACACTTTAACATCAATTAGTGTCTGTTATGATAGGTGTCCGTTTTTTTCTTTCTGTTTTTTTTAACGGACACTATAAGAACGGACATTCAATGGTAGTGTGAACCCACCCTAACACATATAGTGTCCATGTTGGATGCAGGAGCATTCCTCCACGTCTGAGAGATTCATCCACTCTTCCGTGATGCCAGGAGATCACCACTTTTTGTGGGAACCTTCTGGATGGTCAAAGAGACTGCAAGTATGACTGCAAGGCTTGAGGCCTCCTGCTGTGTAGGGAAACTGCCATTATTTTAGGAGATAGGTAAAACTCTTTCACCTCTATGGCTTTGTGACTGCTTCTCCTAAGCAGCACCATTTCTGTACCTGAGTCTCTGGACCCTATGGCTGTAGTTCCATATGATCCTTATACAGTACATATACAATCAACCTAAGAGTCCAATAATATAGAAATACCTGCAAACTTATCCCAGTTTCCTCTTTACTTCTCTCGCTCATACTGACAATGGTCATGGTTTGACTCTCCTCTTCAAACTTGAGGGACTTGCGTGCAGAGGATTTGCTCCTAAAAACACCAGCCAGATTAAATAGTGCAAGATGAAACAGGTTACAAGTAAGTAGTACACATAGCATACAACTAATAGCAAACTGTATTTGATCACAATTCATTCATGTAAGTGAGGTTATGTTCAAGTCTGCGCCAAGAGTCCCTCTGATATCGTGGACAAAAAGTCCTGCAAACTAAACTTTTTCATTCGGTGAAGTCAGTGAGATAATAACGGATACCTGACTGACCCCATTATAGTCAATGGGGTCACTAGGGATCCACTGTTGTCCGCCATTAGACGGAACAGTTTTCCATTCTTCTGTTCCTGCGATGGACTAGAAGAACAGACTAAATGATGCAGATGTGAACACACATTTCACTATCTCTGCCAAGTTCAGCTCTTTGCATCCTTTAACAGGCGCTGCTCCACTGATTCTGGCACAGTTGGAATTTTTTCTCTAGCCCCCACCGTTCCCAAGCAATAAGTGCTATTAATTTTGATGCCTGATATGCTATTTAGTCTCTGTACTGTCAGGAGAGCGGTGTCAGGCAGAAGCAGACAAGGGGTGTGATTCTAAGATCTGACAATGTCCCCATATAACTGAAGTTCTGAATCACATCCCCTACCTGACAGTACAGCGTCTAAGTAGCATATCAGGCACCAAAACTAACTGCACTGATAATTCAAGAAAGGTGGGGGCTAGAGAAAAAATTTCTAACTGTGCCGGAATCAGCGAAGCAGCAGCTATTAATATACAGTAAAAACGGGAGTTGTTGGAGGTGGTGAAAGGTCCATTGTAAGATACATAAATGAGCAGATGAGCAATACCGTCAATTATAGCGATGTTATAAAATAAAAAAGATCTTATAAAAAAGATGACAGATAGTAGTGTATGACCCAACATTCTGGGAACAGACATGATTAATCGGACCCAGAAGAACTTACTTTGTTTTTTGTTCACCATCTAACTTGATCTTGTCCGCATAGATTTCAGTGTACAGCAGAGCAGTAAAGTGAGCGGCACAGGACTGTACTGCCATGGCAACTTCAAGGTAATTTAGATCAAGCCAGAAATTATCATCAAAAGCTGTTCCTTGTCCTGGCCTGAAATAAGAGGAGTACACAGTGTATTCTTAGGTAATATCATAAGACTGTTAGTGAATGTGATATTTGGTAATTTCCCTGTATAAAGTATGTACAGAAATATCTCTATATAAATATATACTGTATTTCAGCATACAATGTACTGAGAAAATTCTAAACATACCAATACATTCTATCGTTCTGAAAGCTTTTGTAATTTTAATATATATATTAGAAATTACTAAAGCTTTAACAGTAAATCCCAATAAACCCATTTTAGTAACACACTTTATTAAATGACGGTCACAAAGTATAGTAAGTAACATAGACATATTTGGTATTTCTGTAACCGTTACGAATCACACAATAAAACTAATACAGTATATAACAACATTGATCACTAAATGGCAAACAGAAAAATGGAGTAATGGTTTATTTTATTTGGAGTCTCCTATTATATGGATTCTGAATATATGTAGCTATCCACTTTTAGAATGTCCACGCCCCTTTAAAGGCCACCCCCACTTCTGCTGTGGTCTGCCATTGGCGATACACCCTGTGAACGGCTGACCAAGGTTGACGTCTCTGCCGTTATACATTTGCCTTGAAATCCTTTTGTAAGGAAGACTATTAGCTGGTCACAACCAAAATATACTACAAAATAATAAAGGTAAAAAATATATAGAAATTAAACCCTCTTACCGTCTTTGCTTCCTCAAATACTCTACAATACTGAGCATTGTTCTCCTAGATGCAATGTTCACTGTTCCACGGGCCAAGCCTTCCGATTCTGTTTTGGAAATTAACATAGGATTAATTCCTTCATTCTACGGTCATTATAAAATCTACAAATGTACAATTTTTGAAGGCAACCAAATATTACACCTCTAAGTGGTGGTTTCTTGTATGGACAACTCAATAGCAGTGTAATTTCAGGGGCCACAGTTACAACTGTGCTCCGTGGTCCTGCCATATCATTCCCTTTGAGGCCTACCATAAAGGGTATGATGTTTGTCACCCCATTAGCCAGTAAGTTCAATGCTACCTGTTTAAGCCTATATGTAGTAACCTTCCCCCCTGGTGGTGACAGCCAGGATAATATCATTTATTAAATCCAAGAAACAGGGCCCCTTCCTATACAGACATCCTGCATTATGAAATGGATCAGTACAGAAGGATGGACATTTATTTCATAACAGCATAGCACACTTAAATGGTCACTAAGTTTTCAGACAACTTAGTCTCATTTCATAGAGAATGTGATTCTGGACCAAAATGTAATGCACTTTATTTCAAAATGTTGCTGTTTTCTGCCTGAACAAAACACTCTAAAGTTCCTACCATTAGGCATCTAATTTCTAGCTAATATGCTGTTCACTCCCTGTTACAAGGAAAGTTACGTCCTTCGTTACCTTCAAACTCAAGATGGCTTCACAGTGAGGGGCTGGTTTTCTTCACACAGTGAATGAAGTGGGGAGGGGCTGGCCTTTCCTCACAGACTGTACATATCTGCACTTAGCTTTTTCTGTACACTACCCAGAATATATCCTGCAGCATCTCACAGCTTACAATGTGAGATAAGTCTACTATGTACTTTTATCATTTTAACTGTATCATAAATTGGATTTCCAGTTTAGTGTCTCTGAATCTCCTCTATGATGTTCTCCTGGGCTTTTCTCAGCTATATACTTGCTATTTTACAGTTACTACTGTCGGAATTACATGTAAAGAAACCAGTATTAGTAATAATGAATGCGGGGGGGGGGGGGGGGAGAGACTGTTCTGTAATGTACAAACCCTCTGCCTCAGGGAGAAAAGTAAAATGTGCTGTAGTCATAATGGGATATTAGCAATATAAGCCTTCATACATAGGAAACCATGTATGAAGGCTTATACACACGAGAACAGACTGTTTAGCAAGACCCTACACATATTTCAACTTTTAATGAAAACTCAGGAACCCTTTAATGGACCTCTCAGTATGAATTGGTTCCCATTCTGTTTTGCTATGGGAACTAATTTCTGTGTATACCCTGAAATTAACAGAAAAGGCACCAGGAATACTAGAAATATGCACTAGCAACCAACATCTGACCAAAGTCATAGAACAATGTCAATATCATATAATGTTCAGAGTGTTTAACAGCATAAAGAAAGTAGCAGTGGCAGCTAGCTCTGCAGGGGATAGAGTCAGCAAGCATGCAAAAATTTGGGGCACCCGATGTACACAATGAGCGTTACGTTGTGATATAGTATAGCATATTCCTTAGCATAAAATCCATAGTACCTGTAAAAGCAAACATCTAAGAATGATATACAGTGTACCTGAGTCTGAACTTGCTGGAGTGGCCGATCTGCTGGATGTTGGTGTAGGACGGCAGCATGATTTGAAAAACTCCTGGATATGCTTTGATAAAAGTACCCGCCATGTGTTATCGGGGTCAGAAAGTAAGATATTATGTATGATATAAGGCAACATAGCCTGGCAGAAGTCAGCTTTGACCTAGAAAGTCCAGGGAAACAAAAATCATTACATACATGCATGATATATAAAAAGAAGTTTTGCCATTAGTAACAGTGCCCTCCCATTCTCCTAAGTGCTGTGGGTTCCCTAGTCTATTAAGCCTGGACAAAAATTTTGCCATGCAGTCGAGAAAATCAGTCCTGGTGACCTAGTTTTGGTCTCTGCTCTTTCACTTACTGCTAAAAGCAAGGAACAGGACGTTGTCCTTAACAGCATCAAGCTCCATCTCTCCCTGCAGAAGTGGTCACTGACTGCTCCGGCTGGGCAGAAGAATCACACAAGAATTGTCATGTAATGTGAACACTGTATGCTCTGTACACAGAGATTGTTTCAGGGAGCTATATACAGCTTGTATATAACTACCACCAACAGAAGGTGCACTGTGTATATGGCAGAAGTAGAGGCCAGGCTGTGACTACTGGGGGAAGCCTTGGTGTGACTACTGTGAGGAAGGAAGGCTACGAGGAGTCCTGATGTGACTCTTTGCTAAAGAAAGAGGGGGGGGGGGTTCTGCTCTGACTACTGGGTGCAAAAATTTTGTCATTTCATCCCTGTATGTAATGCATTAGCTGGACGTTTTCCGATTGCGTCGTGTACGTAGTGACATAGACCTCGTAGAGAAGTATTCATGACTCACCTCACACATTGGTTTTAATAAAAGAAGAACCTCACTTCTCACTCCACTACTTTTAAGTAAAGCACAAGTCAAGCTCTTTATCCAATCGTCGTGGTTGCCATTTTGGGGTATCCATAAACTGTGATCATCCACACTTTGAAACAGACCATCTGTTTGATGCATATCTTCTCCTTGAAGGACCTAAAAGGGTCAAGAGAGTTGTACGCACTTTTCTATTGCCAAACACCTCTGACTATCTAATAGTGTGTTGTACATATGGTAATAGAAATACTTATCGGGAATCTGTCACCAGATCACAGCCATGCAGATAGATAGGTTATGGTCACCTGAAACAGTGTTTTCCCCTTGTGAATCGGTGTCTACGTGGTTGAGATATGACTGTTTTTGTTAAAAAGCAAATGAGCTCTTTGGAGCAACGAGGTTGTTGTCATACAGAAGTGTCGACGCCCTCATTGCTCTAAAGAGCTCATTCGCATATTGACAAAAATGGCGATTTGATGGCAGCGATTTACAGGAGGAAGTTTTACAGTTTGATTCAGGTGACCCTACCCTACCTATCAGCTGTATTAATATACTGGGTTCTGATGACAGACTCCCTTTAAAAAGGTTATTTAAAAAAAATGATAAATTAATATTATAAATAAATATTGAAATTCACGTTTCCCATTTTAAGTACATTTAAGGACACCTTAGTTTTAGAAAGGTTCCATGATGATAACCTAATCACATGGTGTCCCAGTCAGGTAGCTGTAATACTTGGGAATGTAGGAACAACTCTTCAATGTGATGTCAGTCACATGCTGGGTCCACTACAGCAAGAAACACTATTTATAGCTGACCTCCTCTCCGCTGATATATAGGCAACCTGAATAGGATACCCCTCCCGTCAACTTAAAACAGGCATCTAACCAGATCGCCTCTTTAAAGGGATCCTGTCAGGTTGAAATGGGGCATTAAACCTCCCACAGGTCCTTATGGACCGGTGGTTTAGTGACCCAAATTAAAAAAACAAACAAAAAAAAAAACAACAAAACTCAGGACACATGTGCAGTGTACCAGTGAGGCCGGAGCAGTACACCCCGGCTTCAGGGTCCAAGCTCCGGGAGCACTAGAGATCAGACTCACCTCCATGTAAGTATGAAGGATTCTTTTTTAACGTGGTCAGAAGCAGCAATAACCAGATCTATTTGGGACACTAAACTCCCGGTCCATAAGGACATGTGGGAGGTTTAATGTCCCAAATCGACCTGATGGGTTCCCTTTAAGCTTCATGGAGACCTTCTATGCAATATAGCTCTCTTTCCAAAACAGGAAAACTGTGCCTCTAGCGCCACCTATTGTCTGAGCCCTTTCTCATATGGCAGACAGCTATTTCTCCCAATCTCTGTCTCCCCTTACACATGCACACATGGCTATGTTTCCCAAAGGGAGAGGGGGTCAACCAGCTGACAGACATCTCTATAAGGTCCATGCACATGACCGAGTATTTATTCGAGCTGGGGTCCTAGTTTATCATGGAATGCAGTCAGATGACATCCAAGTGCTTTCCGTGATGCATTCCCATCTATGGGGCTTATGGATCCATTCCTAATAGGCAAATGTGAATTTTAGTTGCAAAATCACACCACAAAACAGAGCATTTCATAACTGGCATAGAACACTCGATTATTCTCTAAGTGCACCAGATTTTCTATTGCCGGATACAGCTGAATTTCACTTACCTTCTTTTTTGGAATACGGAACGGCTGCAGGTACACAAGCATGGGGTCTCCAACGTCTTTGTACGACTCCCAAAACTGACAACCAGTTTTTGTGGCCAAAATACTCTTCAAACAAGTAGCAGAAGCCGAGCGGACATGGATACTAAAAAATACATATGAAGACGGGAATGAAACTTTGTTTTATCCAGTGGTGAGATATCAGCCCACAAACAGCAGACCGTAGGCTATTCCGAGTATTCTCTGGAGACAAATATTACTATATTAGCAGGACTCAGATCTATGTTTAGATTAAAGGGGGTACAGCCTTACTTAAAGGGCTTTTCCAGGACTATGATGCTGAGCTGCACTTCCTCTTCTCAGGAAGTTACATTACATTCTTTGGTCACATGGCTATGCTAGAGTTTAGCCCTATTCAATTGAATGGGACTGAGCTGCAGTGTGGCCATCTGACCAATAAACGGGATGTGACCTCTTTAGACGCGGAAGTGGAGCTCAGTATCACAGTCCTGGAAAAGCCCTTTAAGTAAGGCTGGCTTAGTGGCCAGAGTGATATAGTACATGATATAGTACTGTTTTTTAAAAAAATTTGGTGACATATTCCCTTTATTTTATACTGTATTGAAGTTTCCTAAGGACAAAATGTGTCGGCCTTTCCTTTATTGGTGGGATCAATGGAGGTCCCAAAGGTTGGAAAATAACCAATCACAGCCCTAACATTATAATATGGGAATATCCCTTTAAATACTGAAAGCCAATAGGATTATCTACCATCATAGTACAAGAAATAATCACACCATGAACAGATTATTACAAGGAAAACATTGGCACTAGTGGAGAGGAATCCACTGATATGTGAGTGTCAGTTTAATAGAGACGTAGCTCAGCATGGATGTGAATTATGGTATTTCGTGTGACACCAGCAGACTGAAGGGAGATACGCACCAGTGATCTGTCAGGGCATTATTTATTAACGTCAGGATAACAAGTACACACTGCAGCGCCTCATCTTCAAAAAACTCCCCAGCTTTGCCATAGAGCAGCTCCTTCCTGTGCTGCAGTGCTATGGTGCAAAAGTCAATAGGTCCCAATTCTCCGAGGCAGCTCCCAACGGCTTCTGCAAACGACAGTGTGTAGACAGTAGACAGTTACCATGTCAGGAATTGTAATAGAGTTTAATGAGACCCTATGGAATAGCAGAGCTGTAATGGCGGACTCAATGATCCGTGGACTCAGATGATGTTATTAACAGATGGGGAAGTAACCAGTAATGTGGATGGGAGAGGATTAAAGCATATTATCACACGTTATCATTTATGTAGAATAATTGTGGTTTTCGCTTATACAGCTTATGTTGCTTTTATAGTCTTCTATGTATTGTCTTTGTGGCAGTGGACTCTTCTACAATCTGCAAGCACTACTGACTAGCTCATTGGTTTTTGGATGGAGCAGGGACAGATCCTCAATAATCGCTTCTACTATAAAACAGATTAAGACTACTTTCACATCTGCGCTGTGGTTTCCTTCATTGGGGTCCGTCGGGGGACATGAATGACGGAGAGCCAGACCACTGAATCATCGATTACAGACGGACTATAATGGGATCCACCGGGTGTCCACTGTAAAGCGGCGGATAAAAAATTCCTACATGCAAGAGTTTTCTCTCTGACAATTTTCGGCAGTTTCAATAACGGAGTCTCCAATACAGACTCTGGCGCAGATGTGAACTTAGCCTAAGACTGAGGCCACACATAGTAGAAAAGCTGCGTTTCTTATTGCAGATTTTGCTGCAGTTTATAGAGCCAAAGCCAAGAGCGGATTTAACAGAAAGGAGAAGCATAAGAGCTTCCTATATATTTCCCATTCACTCTGAAGCCACTCTTGGCTTTGGCCTAAAAAAAATACAACAGCAAAATCTTCAACAAAAAAAACGCAGCTTTCCACAATGTTTGGTTTCAGTCTTAGGCCTTATGCACATAACCATGCCGTTTTTCATGAACCTAACATCTTTAGATCTGTCCGTTTAAGGGGCTTATTCACAAAACAGCCAATAATGGCCATTTGATGGCTTTTCTAAAACCCGTGCCTGTCTATGGGTCTATTCACATGCCAAAATACCAGGATACAATGCACATACTCACCCAGTACATCTTTCCCATTACCCAGATCAGCTGCATTCTTGCTCAACTCTAAGAGACTCATCACCAGTTTCGGGATGACATTATTCTGAGGATTTCCTAAGTGGAAACAATATTCCAGTTACTCTGAGTAAAGTCAATTCGCTGAACAATTTCTTGCATTTCACATAGTCCTTTACGCAAGCGGCAGACAGAATACCTTGGAAGTTGCGCACAATCTCCTTCATTTCATCCTTGTGCTGCTGTAACTGTTTTCTTAAGTCATTCAGTCCTTCCAGCCGTGTTAGAGGAAGTGAATCACAGACACTTACAGACAGAAAATGATTGACTTCCTGGAGAGAAAAAAATTACCATTAGGAGATACTGAGCCAAGAAAACCTAAAATCTCAAAATATATATCTCTGCAACGGGAGAAGATACCAGCAAAGCGGAAAGTGTGCCGAATTCAGTGCACTGCCAGCTTTGCAATGGTATATAACATGCCATATCATAGCGGGCATGAAAGGTCCTCTTTAAAGTCCAGGAAAACTCCTTCATTGCTTTGGTGAGGATACCTCTATCAGGGAGAAGGCTCCTTTGCTGTATTTAATATTCTGGTGAGTCTGACGCAGGTTCTTGAACAGAGGATGGTCAGGGAAGGGGTCCAGAAGTTTAATGGTGTGGTAGAGATTTTCATTGTCCTGGCTCTCGATTACCAGAAAGGTCAGTAAGTCGCACACCTGTAGGTGAGACATGAGAAAAATCGGGAATATTGTCATTTATATTCTGGTCAATGCCGACTGCGAGAGCTGTAGACTGGAAGAAGAAGGGATGTGACTGTTTCCTTATAACTCCTGTCTGTACCCTCTGAATCTGCTCACAGTGCAGCACATCCTACAATGGTGGTGTGGATGAGGACAACAGCAGGGGCAAACGTTCCCGAAAAGAGAGCCATATAGTCATGAAATCTTACCTGCCTACTGATACCACTAAGGAAGCTTCTTCATACATATTTCTACAGATAGTCTGCTATATAAATCTGTACGCTCGGAGCTTCCCCTGGTGGCCTCTGCGGGCAGCCAGAAATGAAACTGTCCAAATAGTAATATTTTGTCTAAAAAATGGTCAGAATGACAGAAAAAAAAAAAAAGCAGTGACACTCACACGACTACTTAACAACCACTCCCATTCTGCCTATAGTCTTTGTGTTTCCTCGTCTGGTATGACACACAGGAAATGATCACTCAGCCAATCATAGGCTGAGATGGGACACTGCTGCGACCAATGATTGGTTGAGTGATCACTTCCTGTGTATCAAGAGGGATCGGAAAGAAAGGAGATCACTGGGAACCTAGGAAGTAACAGAACAGGAGCAGAGAAGAATGGTGATGTGAGTGTTGCTTCTTTTGTTTTTTATACCATTCTGACCCAGCCAGACAACCCCTTAATCAACTGGACAATGCGTTTAATTCTATAGCTATGTAAACAGAAACTGAACTGAAACAGAATCCTCAGGATAGGTCATCAGAATCTGCCCTGTGAGGGTCCTACACCTGGACTCCACACAGATCAGCTGTTCCGGACCCACCCTCCCATATCAGATACTGATGACCCATCCTTTGGATAGGTCATCAGTATGAAAAATGCATTTGAGGCCAGAAAAACCCTTTAACCCCTTCATCTTGCTAAACCACCAAGAAATTAGGTATTACCCCCATAACCACCCTAAACCTCAACAAATGTTACTGTTAACTTCATGGCTCAGAATAACAGTAAACTTTAGCACTGATACGAACTTATATATTAGAAAAATGGAACAAGGTTTTACCTGCTCTTGAATTTCTGTCTGACAATTTGCTAAAGGGATGAGACTTCCCACAATGACGTGCAGATGGCTTTCTAGTGCATCCTTACAGTAAGTGACGGCCACTCTACACACCCGATGTAAAAGGTCGAGACACAGCAGAGTACTGCGAGTGCAAACATCATTGGTAGGGCAAACAACTCTAAAATAAGAAACAAGAAAAATAAATCTAACAGGTACTCCTGACCATTTACAAGGCCGGGGCTGCACGCTGACCGCAACACAAACTTAATGCATACCTCCAATTATACAACGACTTTATATAAATGAATAGTACAGGTGAAGAGAAGAAACTTTGTAATTTATCTTATTAATTAAATCAGTTTCCTTCACCACTTATTAGGATGCTCTCCACCTCCTCCTGTTTATCTATCTAACTTTAGCCCCACATATAGAAGTCTATGGAAAGGAGAGGGGGCAGGATGTGGCAGATGCCAGCAGATTTATTGCCTCATTCTGTGTAGTGTTGGAATCTTACCTTGAAATACAGCAGTATCACAAATAGCTCCCTCACTCACAGTGTATCAGAGCTTAGCAGTTACTTGTGTGTCTTTCCCAGCAGCCTTCTACCCTCCCCATACACTTCAATGTAAAAAGTAAATCAGCCTGATAAGTGGAGAAGGAAACAGATTTCTTTGATAAGACATATTGCAGAGTTTCTTATATTCACCTGTACTATCCATCTATGAAAAGTTATTTTTATAATTGGAGGTATGCTGTAAAGGGGTTGTCCAGGCTTTTCTTTTTAAGGACTATTCTCAGGATAGGCCATAAATATATGATTGATAGGGGGTGACACCCAGCCCCTAGAACGATCATCTGTACAGAGCCGCTTCTGGTGCCCGTCCTGTAAACAATATGGGGCCAGAATCAAAAAGCTCGGTCTGTTGTATAGCGGCCCGACACCTTCACTGCAGGCTCAGCTTCCACTGACTTCAATGTGGTCTGATCTGTAGTGAAGGCACTGGGCCGACAGACAACGGACGAAGCTTTGTGCTTCCAACCCCATATTGTGTACTGGACGGGCACTGGAAATGGCTCAGTACAGATAATCGGTCCG
Organism: Leptodactylus fallax; assembly: GCA_947044405.1. NCBI lineage: Eukaryota > Metazoa > Chordata > Amphibia > Anura > Leptodactylidae > Leptodactylus > Leptodactylus fallax. The sequence continues at coordinate 154,047 of CAMRHE010000405.1, read as the reverse complement.
GGTTGATCCCCTATCGATCATACATTTATGACCTATCCTGAGGATAGGCCATATAAAAAATAAGCTCTGGACAACCCCTTTAATGATTCTTGAGGCAACCATCAAAAGAAAAATCTATTTAGAATCCATATGGGAACATGAAGGCGGACCTGTCATCTCTCCTGATAACAATTCTTAAAATGCTATGAACACATCTTAATGAGACCCTCAGAAGAAGGCAGCATCGAAACGTGTGTTGTGGCTGGCGTCATCCCAGGAGGAGGCACCACAATATGGGCAATGTATTATTGTATAGTTTACCTCTTGTACCCGATGTACATATATCTATTATGTTTTAGTTTTTGCATGTCTATGTGACCAAAAAAACCCCAACTCTTAATCTGTATGCAAACTAGGCACTCCGTGTGAGGACCCATACATCTCAACCTGTCAATCTTTATGATAATGGGTGGAGATGACATGAATAGGGCTTAAGGGGTTTACTGTGGTTATATCGTTATTGTATTCCTTTTCTACTTTTTTCTGCTTTCTGTCATTTATAAAAGGTTTCTCTTTTGCTTCAGGTTGCACTTTAAGCATATAAATGTTAATAAAAATGAGTACAAAAAAAAGATGGGATAGGTGTAAATGGGTGCTGTTGCAGGTGCGGTCAGGCTCCGGGTGAACTGAATAGCTCATTTGAATACAGAATAAAAGTTGATTTTCTTGACCGCAAGATTGTACTTTGACACGAGACAAGAAAGTTAATTTTGTCACTAACTGCCCTTACAACAGCATACATGCGGTTTAGAGTTGATTTTGGTAGTGGACGACTCCCTTTAAATGGGACATTTCACCAACTCCACCTCTTTACATCTTTCAATAAGTGCTCCACTGATTCTGGTACAGTTGGAAATTTTTCTCTAGCCCCAACTGATCCTGAGCAATGGGTGCTCTTAGTTTCAGCACCCAATATGTTAGCTAGGCTTTCAGCTGTCAAATGGGCTGTCCCAGACTATCTGCTCCAGCCCAGGACCTCCCACCTAACAGTAGAGAGCATCATTAGCATATCAGGTGCTGAAACAGAAGTGTTTTGGAATCAGTAAAGAAGCACCTATTGAAGGATGTAAAGAGTTGGAGATGGTGGAGAAGGTGAAAGGTCCTCTTTAAGTTACATAATATAGCAGCTACAAAAACCAGAAACTCTGTACACATGGAATTCCAGACAATCTCGCTAGGTTTCTTAGAAAACCAGGCATTGATCTATAGGGATTTACCATACAAAAGATAGCACTAGAGTGAGTTTTACTTTTTCCATCAAGAACGTATTTGCATATTCATTTCCCAGAATTCCTAGTAGAGCATGTATGGTCTGTAAGACTCAACATACCACAAGGTGCCAAGGTAACATCTCCCTAAGGAAACATAGCACCCCTTCTGATCTACTCTACACACAAATATGCATTACAAGTATCAAAAACATACCTGCTATTAATATGGTGGATCAAGGTGTAGATGACATCTCTGAGAACAAAGGCCCACGCTCCACCTAAACCATCTTTAATTTCCGCCAACAGTAGATTAACAAACAGATGGTAAATTATGAGAATACGATGCTTTTTGTGGATATTATTGCTTTCTGCAGCCTGTTTGCATATGGACAGCAATATCTTTTGGAAAGCGTCCTAGAAAAAATACATAATACAATACATTTAAAAGGTACACTGGGTTCCTTTTTGTAAAATCCACTAGGCTACATTCAGTGGTATTGCAATAGCAGCAGTACTGTGGTGCGGATTCCTCACTGCAAATCCACAGCGATTTACAAAACCAATGAAGTGGATGAGACTTTCAAGGCCTCATCCACATGTAGGGCTAACAATCTGCACAGAAATCGTAGCATACTGTGGATTCTTTGTTTTATATTATGTACTTACAGGAGTTTTAGAGAAAATGGCTATAAGACTTTTCTGCTTGCTCTTGTGACAACTGCTTATATAATTTAATGTCGCTTTTATCACTGAAGAAGAAAAATATGGAGGGTTTGGAGCTGGATCCAGTTCTCTAGAGAAAAAAAGATTCACAAGGCTTACACAGGTAATAAAATATGCGAGTCCAAGCAATTGGGCCAACATTGCAGATAATTACTGTTTTTTATGACTTCATTTCACTTATGCTATGTACCATGAATTCATTGTTGTGGACAGCTAGACACCCTCTTTTTGCTACACTGCTGGTCTTTTTCTATGTATATTATATGTGATTTTTTTTAGTAATAAACATTTGATATATTTTTGCTATAGATATTGTGTAGTACTTTGTGTTTTGGCGTACATCTTTTCTTTTTTTTCGGTTTTGCAATCGCTTTCTTCATGTAGCCAAATACGTATTATATTTGGGGCACTTTATTTTATGATAAGGAGACTTCATGGATATTTTTCCATTTCCTTTTCAAGTCTTATGTTCCTTTAAATATTTTAGTGTTATATGGGGTTTGTTTATCCAGTAAATAGGAAGCGAGCTATGAGATGAGGTGAATTGATAGACTAAAGTGTTTGAATACCCCTCAAAGGTTTTGTAATAGTTAAAAAATTGGGAAAGGGTACAAGTTTTTCTTTTATAGGTTTTCTTTCTTAAAGTGGACTCTTTCACCACTTACACCTCTTTGCATTCTTCAATAGGCACTGTTCCACTGATTCCAGAACAGTTGGAATTTTTTCTCTAGCCTCCACCATTCCCGAGCAATCATTTCTGCTAGTTTCAGCACAATTATTCTCTCTGTTGTCGGGTGGGCGGTCCTGAGCTGAATCAAAAGTCAGGGAACGCCCACCTGTCATGAGAGAGCATAATTGTGCAGCAACTCTCAGAAATGATTGCTCAGGAATGGTGGGGGCTAGAGAAAAAATTCCAACTGTGTCAGAATCAGCGGCGCAGAGCCTATTGAAGGATACAAAGTGTTGTATTTGGTGGAGTTGGTGAAAGTTTCTCTTTAACTTCGGGCCATTTTCTCTGCTTCATGACCAGATACATGTAAAAACAGCTAGAGGAAAAAAATCTGCTTCTGACTCCTATTGAATGAATGGGAGAGTTGGGAATTGTTTTTGGAGACTGATTTTGAGGCAAATCCCACTTGAAAATCCACTTGAAAAAAAACTCTGTGTGAACATACCCTAAAGCAGCACAGGCAGCACTAACAGGGTCTGTGCCTCCCCATTTCTGTCAGTTCACAAGTAGATTTTTCAATACGTTGGATAATGTCCCTATAGGATAATGTGCAAACTAAATTCGCACCAACCAAATGCAGGAATGAAGGGATTGTGCAGCGAACCCTCTGTCCGATCAGATTTACCTTGTGTACTGCAGAATGCTTCCCCTGCTTGCTTCTCCGTCATTTGGTGTCTCATGTAAAGTCATCAGTAACTCCACAACAATATCTGGTAGATTCCTCTGAAATAAGTTGTCTATTTGCTAGAAAGAATTTGTAGAATACAAGTTGTATTTCTTTGCACTCAGCATAGCCAAAAACTACTATAAACTGAACTATTATACTGCAATTCAGATGGCAACAAGGAGAAACTATTGAAGTAAAGAAATACCTCTGTCCCTAAACAGCTGTCATCTCGCAGCAAATTATAGACCTTCGATGCAACTTCCCTATTGGTCTTCTCAGTGTCACTGGAACATTCTGATGCAAAATATGGCAAGATATGCACTAAAATTCTAGGGAAACAATCAGCAAGCAGGACCTTCCAGTCTTCTTCAATACACTGAGCCATAGACTTGATTTCATCAAACTCACTTCTTATGGCTAGAGGTGGAATAAGGACTTTGTAGCATGATCTGTATTGAGGAGCAGAAAAGTTATAAAGGTTAAGGCAGAGAAGTATTTATCTATGAAACAGACAGATAAGATAGATAAGGCAGATAGATAGACAGATATGAGGTAGATAGATAGATTGATAGGTATGAGGTAGGTAGATAGATAGACTGACTATAAATTAACTGTTACTAACCTGTAGAAATCTCTGAGATCGGGGTAATCTAACAAAGTATAAGGGAAAGTGGCCAAGGTGTATTCTGGGAGCTTCATTCTAAGCCACTCAAGAATCAAGTAATCTAAATGTGAGGTCATGAAGTCTTTCATATTTCTGTATCCCAGGGTAGTAGAAACTTTTTCTAAAACCTATGTGTAAATGGAGAGAAGTCACCTCATTGTCGGCATAAATGTACACAAATAACATCTTTACAGAGGCATTCCCATCTCCCACAGAATATACTAGAATTGTCTTATAGAAGCTGACCCCATTACAGGGTCCTGCATATATCTTGAGAATGGTGGTTGGGTAATTGTGTATCCAGTATGAATAAAGAGGTGGCTGTACATGCAGTCTTCTATATTAACATTTATGGGAGTTGAGAGAAGAGCTGAGCACGCTTACTTGTATGTTATCAGAGTCCCAAAGAATAAAATGGGGGTCTTTTGACCGCTCCTAAATTGTTTTAGTAAATAATTGTATCAGAACATAATAATTCTGGATCAACTTTTCTCAGTGCCATTCCACTATTATTACTTTATGAATAAATTGACAACTGGGTGTGACTAGTTGGAGGTCCTTATACAGCCTGACACTCACAACCACAATACATAAGACTATCCCTCACAAACGCAACCTTCAGGATACAAGATACAGTACATTAATCCCTTAAGATGACTTACCTTCCTGATATGTTGACGATCCAGGTTATTTTGTTTCACAGACTGACATATAGCAAATAATGCCTGCTTCTCACACACCGGGCTGGAGAAGAGGATCACAGAGACCAACATAAGTAGTGTAGAGTTTCTGTTATACTTCTCATCGGGAAGATCCTCTGGGTCCTGACCACTGCGAGACTGAACAGGAGGAGATATATAATAGCAAAAACGACAGAAGAGCTGTATTCACAAAAAAAGGAAAAGCATTAACTATAAAAATTATTGAATTACAAACAAACCCTGCGTGTAGTCTGATCCTGCTGTCATATGTGGTGTGATCCTGCCATCATATGTAGTGTGATCCTACCGTCATATGTAGTCTGATCCTGCTATCATATGTGGTGTGATCCTGCCTTTGGTTGTTGTGCATATGTAGTCTGATCATGCCGTCATATGTAGTCTGATCCTGCCGTCATATGTAGTCTGATCCTGCCGTCATATGTAGTCTGATCCTGCCGTCATATGTAGTCTGATCGTGCTGTCATATGTAGTCTGATCCTGCCATAATATGTAGTCCGATCCTGCCGTCATATGTGGTGTGATCCTGCCATCATATGTGGTGTGATCCTACCGTCATATGTAGTCTTATCCTGCTATCATATGTGGTGTGATCCTGCCTTCATACGTAGTCTGATCCTGCCGTCATATCTAGTCTGATCCTGCCATCATATGTGGTGTGATCCTGCCTTCATATGTAGTGTGATCCTGCCGTCATATGTAGTGTGATCCTGCCGTCATATGTAGTGTGATCCTGCCATCATATGTAGTGTAATCCTGCCATCATATGTAATCTGATCCTGCCTTCATATGTAGTCTGATCCTGCCATCATATGTAGTGTGATCCTGCCATCATATGTAGTGTGATCCTGCCGTCATATGTAGTGTGATCCTGCCGTCATATGTAGTCTGATCCTGCCGTCATATGTAGTGTGATCCTGCCATCATATGTAGTGTGATCCTGCCATCATATGTAGTCTGATCCTGCCGTCATATGTAGTGTGATCCTGCTGTCATATGTAGTGTGATCCTGCCATCATATGTAGTGTGATCCTGCCTTCATATGTAGTCTGATCCTGCCGTCATATGTAGTGTGATCCTGCCATCATATGTAGTGTGATCCTGCCTTCATATGTAGTGTGATCCTGCCATCATATCTAGTGTGATCCTGCATCTTGTGTCTGATCCTGCCATCATATGTAGTGTGATCCTGCTGTCATATGTAGTGTGATCCTGCCATCATATGTAGTGTGATCCTGCCATCATATGTAGTCTGATCCTGCCGTCATATGTAGTGTGATCCTGCTGTCATATGTAGTGTGATCCTGCCATATGTAGTGTGATCCTGCCTTCATATGTAGTCTGATCCTGCTTGGTTGTCCTGCCGTCATATGTAGTGTGATCCTGCCGTCATATGTAGTGTGATCCTGCCGTCATATGTAGTGTGATCCTGCCTTCATATGTAGTGTGATCCTGCCTTCATATGTAGTGTGATCCTACCATCATATCTAGTCTGATCCTGCCATCATATGTAGTCTGATCCTGCTGTCATATGTAGTCTGCTCTTGAAGTCATATGTAGTTTAAACCCGTTGTCATATGTAGTCTGATCCTGCCATCATATGATACTTCCATCTGATTCTTCTAAGCATGTTCACATGTTAAATGAACATCAGCCAAACGTAGCAACTTTGACCAAAGCAGCCAATCCTCTAAGGTTGGGTTCACATCTGCACCGGGTGTCTATCTAGTGCAGGTCCATCTTAAATTGCAGGATGAAAAAGTTCTGCAAGCCCAACTTTTTTATCTGGCAATTTCAGTTGAAGAGAATGAACACCAGACGGACGCTATTATAGTCCATGGGATCCCTCAGGCTCTGGTGGTGTCCGCTATTTTAGCAATCCATTTGTCTGTTTTTCTGCTCCCCCGACGGACCAGAAGAACAGTCACCCGGCGCTAGTGTGATGTATATGGGGGTGTCCTAACTCACCCCAACAGCAGGTTTTGAGGGAATTACAGCACAGCCCAATTTCGACATTAGGAATCCATTGTTCTAATTGCTACCTGGCAGTTTATTCTTCTTTACCAAATGGGAACACATGCACACTCAGCCCAATGTGCGTCCATATGTATTGGGGGCTCAGGAGGAACAGATGTCAGCCAAGCACTCCTATGGTGCATGGTCAATTTCATTACTGAGTTACAGTCAGCAGAAAAGAGAACAGAGGAAGTGGAATAAAACATGACTCCAGGATCAGACTACATTAGATACAAAAAAAAAAAAATAGATAGATTAATGGATGAATACCAGGTAGCACATTCCCTCCTGGACCTTCATGTAGACATTATCAAAACCCTTCTGCTGCACCTTGAGGGGGAGAGCCTGCAACGTCACATCCTGGAAGAGCCTGGTAACAAGACATATAAAAGATGTTATTGGAGGGCAGTGTCCAGCCCAGGATAGCAGTACTATTAGGCTAATCACATAGGGGCATCATAGATAATTCTCGCAACATATCAGCTCTCTAACAGTACTCCCTTCTTCAACGGCCGTGGTATTCTTCCCCTGACACACGTAAAGGGAGCCATGGGAGTAGCTAGAACAAAGCATGACTACTACAGTTCAAGCCATACTGTGCCTAAAGAGGACCTTTCACCACATTCACCAATTCCACTTCTTAGCATCTGTTAATAGCTGCTATTCCATTGATTCCTGCACAATTGGAATATTCTCTCTAGCCCTCACCATTGCCAAGCAACACGCACAATTAGTTTTGGTGCTATTTAAGCTCTGTAATGTCAGAAGGGCGGAGTAATTCAGAACTCCAATCAGAGGCAGCCAGTGTCAGAGCTCAGAGTCACTCCCCCTTTCCTGCTCCTGCCTGACACCGCCCACCTGACCGTACAGAGACTAAATAGTATATCAGGCACCAAAACTAACAGCATTGATTGCTCAGGTACGGTGGGGGCTAGAGAAAAAATTTCCAACTGTGCCGGAATCAGTGGAGTAGCGCCTATTAAATAATGTAAAGAGCTGAACTTGTTGGAGGTGTCGAAAGGTTAAAGGCCAAAGCACCCCGATTTCTCTATTTATCAACAGCCTGAACGCGCAAATCCTTCATAAATAGCTGACGCCACGGTAAACATCCTCTAATTGAGGAAAATCTAGCCACTGACATCCTATGAAAGTAAATATGTAACAAACTATACATCTAATTATACAATAATAATAATTATAGAATATAATTAAAAATAATGATCAATCTATTTTAAAGCTGGAGTCGGTGTCATAGCTCAGCGTCATCACTGGGCAGTAAGGAACGCCCCCTCTGACAGTACAGCGCTATGGGCGAGTACAGAGAGAGGGGGCGTTCCTTACCGCCCAGTGATGACGCTCAGCTGTGAGGAACGCCCCCCTCAGTACAAGTCTATGAACGAGAACTGTCAGGGAGGGCGTTCCTCACAGCGCAGCTAGACTGTCAGGAACGCCTTTCTGACAGTAAACCGTGAAACTTACACCGCCGATATCTCCAGCCCTGGGGCACATACCGGGAAAGCCAACAGAGCGCTGAATTCGGCGTGCTGTCAGCTTTTTAGCGGTATGTAAAACCGCATGTGCCTGAGGACATGAAAGGTCCTCTTTAAGTTATGCTAACAATTCTACCTGTTCGCAGCCTGGGCAGCTAGCATACGGACTTGCTGGTGGGTATCAGCAAGGAACTCAGCGAATGCATCTCTTACAGAAAGATCTGTCTCTCCCACACTGAGGATTGCCCACTTGTTCTGAGGGTCAACCTGTAACTCAAACAATGCAAAAAGTAGTCATTAAAACACAAAAGAAGAGAATAAAACATGTACTACTGCCCTAAACATCCCATGCAGCATTTAATGGTAAGTATATCTCCATTCATTTCAATGGGAGCAACAGAGATAGCTGAGCACTGTACTCCGGATCTCTGGTACCCCTATGGAAATGAATGAAGTGGTGTGCATGCTGCCCAAGTCCCTGTTCTCCTGATCGGTCAGACTTCCACTGATCTATAAGTTATATAACTTGATAAGATAGGAAAACCTCTTTAAAGCTGTACCTCTATTAGAGTTTTCATACAGTTTACAAGTGCCACGCGAACCATTGCTGTATATTTTCCATCCTTTGTCAAACGCCTATGGAGAATATGAATAGTATAAAATATGTGGAAATCAACTTGTGATAACAAATAATTTCATGTCCTCACACTACGGTTTGGGACACCTACCAGAAAGCGTAAATGACGTTTAGGAGCTGGCCCTCCGCATCAGACGTCTCCTCTGTGTCCTCTTCATTCTGCCCTAAACACCTTATAAGAGGAAGTAGACTTCTGAGAATGCCGGCACATACCTCCTGGTCTCGTCTGTAGGTGGAGCAGACATCTCTACAAGAGAAGTAAGAACAATGGAGGTTAAGTTAGACAGATAAAGCCAGGGGTATACCCAGGTAACATAGGACCCCACAGCAAACACTTATGATGAGCCCCTTCCTGTAATACTTCTGATGAATTTACTCTGCTCCTCCGTGGCAGAGTGACGGCTTCTGTCATCCACGTTGATCTGTGTTGACGACACTGCAGGATGACATCACGTGACTCCAGATCCATACAATCACTACGGCTTGTGACTGGCTGAAGCTTCAGTTGGTGGCGTCATCCTGCAGTGCCGACAACACGGACTAGTGAGGATGCTGCCGCTCTGCAACGGAGGAGCAAGGATGGGTGAGTATGGCTGTGTTTCTTTTGTTATAACTGCCCCTGCCGCCAGAGAAATGTTACCTTATCTGTATGACCCCTTTTATGATAATACTGGTGGCCAGCAGCCACCAATGGGATGTACTCAGTGCATTGAAATTTATAAAGTTACCACTCAATGAAATACATTAAAGAGGACCTTGCACCACCTCCAACAAGTCCAGATCTTTTCATTTAAAAGGTGCTGCTCCACTGATTCTGGCACAGTTGAAATTTTTTCTCTAGCCTCCACCATTCCCGAGCAATCAATCCTGTTAGTTTTGGTGCCTGATATGCTATTTAGGCTCTGTACTGTCAGGAGGGCGGTGTCAGGCAGGAGCAGACAAGGGGTGTGATTCTGAGCTCTGACACTGGCTGCCTCTGAATGGTGCTCTGAAACACGCCCCCTGCCTGACACCGCTCTTCTGACATTACAGAGACTAAATAGCACAGCACGCACCAAAGCTAACTGTGCTTGTTGCACGGGAACGGTGAGGGCGAGAGAGAAAATTCTAACTGTGCTGGAATCAGTGGAGCAGCGACTATTAAGAGATAAGAACTTTGAATTGGTGGAGGTGGTGAAAGGTTCTTTTAAGAATCTGTAAGAAAAAAATCATGGCTTTCTCCAACACATGCTATATAATGTAATATCAAGCAATGCTTCTAGGGAAGAATATGGATCCTTATGAAGGTACTGGGCCATATGAATCTTAAGGGTACAATATACAAACTGCCATACAGGCTAGATGCATATGGTTTTGTCATGTGCATGATGCTTAAAGGTCCACAAAGACAACGGGTGTCAAGTTAGAAAGGAAAAACTTACGGAAGGGATTTCAGCACAATATTAATGTCATCTATAGGCAGAGCAGCATCTTTCACTGGCAGGTCCTTCAGCAGCTGTAAGAACTGCAAAAACAGAAAGGAAAATGTAGAATATAAAAAAAGGGTAAGTGAAACAATTATACTGACCTGCTACTTTTATTAAAGTGTAGCTAAGCTTTGGGACAACTTTTGATTTTCTGACAGTATTTGTGTCTTTATTAACAAATTATACTTTATTAACACATTTTGGATCCTTTCTGTGAAATCCTGCATTTTTTCACTCTTCCCCTTGTTTCTGTATTGAGAGCTGTTCCTGCCTCTCACTGAATGTTACTGTGTATGGAGTATGGGGCTGTGTAACATGTAGAGAAAAGGAGGGGCGAGGGTCACTTCAAACAGGTATATCTCAGACATTATAAAACAGACAAACTTGCTTTTTGTGTCATATAAAAGAGGAGATTCTCTTCTTCCATGTGACACTAACTGCAATCTAAATCATTACCAGAGACATCGCTGATTGACAACACAGTCAGGACTGGGATTTTTATATCATATATATTATATAGCTGCATATAAATATCCTAATCCCAACTGTGTTTTCAACCAGTGATTTCTTAGAGTCATATAATAGAGAATCTCCTCTTTCATACGACACAAAAAGCAAGTTTGTATGTTTTTTAATGTCCGAGATATAACTGTTTGAAGTGACCCTCGCCTCTCCTTTTCTCTACATCTTACACAGCCCGTACTCCATATACAGTTACATTCAGTGAGAGGCAGGAACAGCTCTCAATACAGAAACAAGGGAAAGAGTGAAAAAATACCAGATTCCACAGAAAAGAGCAGAAATTTGTTAATAAAGTATATTACAAAATTAATTAATAACACAACAGTTAGCGCTCTCGTCTTACCATACGGAGATGCAACGGTTTGTTCATATCTAGTGAGGTATCAATGAGATTCAAGAGTCGTCTCCGTATGTCAGAAGGTCTGAAATTCACATTATGACTCATGGCAGCAGCTGCACAGAAGCATAGGAATTGTAGCGTCTGGGACAGCACCGACTCAGGTTTGGTCAAATGTTCCTCTGATAATGGACTCACTGCACCTATAGCGATAAAAACAAAATAGCACTATCTTACTATCCAATCTCCTAGCAATGATCTTCCCATGCGTGCCGCAATGCTATACATCTATTATACCTATTATATCTCTCTATATCAAAAGGATTTTCCAGTCCAAAAATATCGAAGAGCTGTCCTAAGGACTGGTCATCAAAATCAGTTTGGTGGGTGTCTGGCACCTGGTACACCAAGAATGAAGCAGGCAGCTCCGTTTTCTCTCTAGTGGCTGAACCAAGTCACTGCAGCTTAGTTCATATTCAAGTGAATAGCTGAACTGCAGTACCCTGGTCTGACCACTACAAAGAGAATGGAGCTGTCCACTTCCTGCCTCATTCTCTGTGTATCAGCTGCTGAGAATAGCTGGTTGATGGGGGTGTAGAGTGTCAGACCCCATTACCATAATAAAAATGACAAATCTGGTCATCAATATATTTCGTTTGGAAAATCCCTTGAATCTAGATGTGCTCTTTGATTATCTACTGACCTATCATTATTGTTGAACTTAATCATAACCTCTTACACCTGTTAAATGTAGTGTGTATAGTCCTTACATGTCTTGTGTTTAGCAGGAATAATTTCATTTTGGGTTTTTTTAGGTTTAGAAGGTAACTGATTACCTACCAGTGATATTCTGTAGTTCTCCACTCTCCATGTTTTCAGTGGCTTCAGTAGAAGAGTAGTCATCAAAGAAGTCTGCATCTCCTTGGTCATCTATATCCATTCTTGCCTCCTGTCTGTCTGTATCCATGGGATCTCCATCCATGGCCTCAGCTATGTTGCCATTGTTACTCACCTGTGAATGCACTCATAATTTTGAACATTAAAGGCTATGGACATATATTAGACCATTGTTTTATTGTTTAACTGTATCAATTTTGGGCTAAAAACTGTTTTTGTAAAAGTTTTTTTTTTTATTAAAAACGTTGGATCGTTCACTCTCGGCAATTTGCATTTATTGCAATACATAGCAAGCTGCAAAATGCCATTCACTAGCAAATACGACAACTCAGTATCCAACCCCTATCCTTTTCTAAATTTTCATTTGATTATAAATCAGCTCAGAAGATCATTCAGGAGAGGAGACCATGCTTTAAGACAACCAATCCAGTATGACAGATTTACTAGTGAATGGCATTCTGCAGCATGCTATGTAGTGTATATACATGCTGGCTGCAGACACCAAATGGTCCAAAATTTTTAATAAAAACATTTGACAAAAATACATCCAATGGAATAAAAAAAAGATCTGGTGATAAAATTTCATCCAGACGTGAACCACAGATAACTTGCAACGATTGCACACAATGGCCATGCAACTTCCCCCCACAAGGAAACACTGACGTTTACACAACCAAAAGTTGCTGCGAACCCCTAGTTTTATACAAAACGTAAAAGATCACAATGAGACAAAGAATACAAGCTAAAAATCATAGTTTAGGTTGAATAAGATAAATATGTAACTAGATAAACTTACCAAGTGTCGACATATTTCACACAAATCCGTTAACATTCTTGGTGTTAGAAGGCGAAGAAACAGATCTGTAGAGAATCGAGCAGGACCCATCTAGAAACAGGCATAAGCAATAGTGTAGTAAGAGGTGTAACCAGTAACTTGCATTATGCCTGACACATATATGTGTATGAATGACATTAGGAGCTGATCTTATAGGCTAAATATAGGATTAGGGCACTTTTGAATAAACACATATCGGGAGAATTATGAAGGCTCCTGTTTTCAACGTCATTCTTTATACCCCTGAACCGGCACAGGGTGTGCACGCGTCCTCATAGATAAGGCATACCCACCACCTGACCATGCACCTGGATGGAGATTTCCAGCATCATTTACATCAGATTTCTTTCGTAAATGATAATAAATCTGGAAGGGCTGGTGGACTTACTCAGGAAAGTGGTGAGATCGGTGGGAAAAAAAGAAAAAGATACAAAGTATTTGCTCCAAAATATAGCCACTTTTTATGACTTGTACGCCAAAAGACTAGCGTACAAGGCACTGCTTATTACCTAGTGCACTCAGCACTTCTCTGAAAGATGCTTAACCCCTTCCTGCCGCAGGAATTTTTCGATTTTTGTTATTTTTCCGCTCACAGAGCCATATGAGGGCTTAATGTTTGCGGGACAAATTGTACTTTGTAATGGCACCATTTGGTGCAATTTGGCGCTTTTGATTTTTTTTTTTGCTGCTACATAATTCGCCATATGGGAAAAGCATTTTAGTATGTTTATAGACCAGGTGTTTTCAGGCACGGGGGATGTATAATTTATTTGTTTGTGTTTATTTATCTATATTCCAAATCTATGGAAAGGGGGTGATTTGAAACTTTCATTTTTTATTGATTTTTTAAAATATTTTTTACAACTTTTTTTTTAAATATTTTATAAGCCCCCCTAGGGGGCTTGAACCTGCAATCTTCTGATTGCATGTCCCATAAACTGTGATACAATGGTATTGCAGTCTATGGGAGATCATAGTCCAGCCTCAATAGCTATAATGCAATGACGAGCCTTCAATAGGCTCCTGGGTGTCGAGTGAACAGGACGGCTCCTGCGATCTCGCCACATAGGAGCTGTTCTTCAACAACTAAGGTATGGGGCCATTTTTTTTTTTTTTTTTTTTTTAACTGGGAGATGGGTGTCCTGGATTCAAATGCCCGCGATCTTTAAAGACCCGACATTCGCCGTAATAGTATGGCAGATGTCGAGAAGGGGTAAAAGGGGTTGTCCAGGGTATTTTAGTATTGTGTACAAGGTACTGTTTACACAGTGCTTCTCTGAAAGATACTTAAATACTGAAGACACATTCACCTGAAGCATTACCTTAGTGCAGTTGCAGACGCAGTTCAGACATTGGGATATCAAAGCCCCCAGTGATACAATTTTCGGTTCCTCACTTAGTTTTCCCTTTAATATAGAAGTGCTCTCGCCGGCACACTGCATCAACAGCTGAAAAGAATAAACTTAAGTTAAAAGAAATTTATCATCAGAATCTTTTACCATACTTGCCGCCATCTAGATGTGAACTTCAGGGTGACCAGGCACCCATGAAAATTTGTGCATGGCCACACCCCACCCCTTTTAGTGTGCCACGCCCCCATGTTTTTTTTTTTTTTTTTTTTTTTTTTTTTACGTTAATGGAACATAAAGTGACCATGTCACATATGATATGATTGTGAGCCTGGCGGATCCTTTGCCCTTCTAGAAGGTCACCCCTTTTTGTGGGAGCCTTGGCAGATAAGTCCATCACTTAAATCAGTTCTTACTATAAATAAAAAGATAAGAGGTGTTTTTTTTCTTAGTCATATCTTAAAAAAATATATATCTGTATAAAGAAAAAAAAAAATCTTGAAATCTTCCAGTTTTCCTGGTGGCCAATTGGGCAGTCACAATAGGCTACTTCTTTTTTTCTCTGCAGCTGACGTAACAGCTTTTCTGGATAGACTGTAACAGAGTCATCTCATTATAATTTCCCATACACAATTCACATGGTGATAAATGTATAAATCGCTGGGGGTCCATCTACTGGAACCCCCACCAATCATGAAAACAGTGGTCTGTGAATCCCTATTGTAAATAGAGCAGTAGTGCACACGGGTGACCATATAATTTGGATTACCAAATACCCAGGTGTGAGACAGCTGTCAGAAGGCGTGTTCAACCGCTGTCTAATGTGTCTGGCCATCTTTACTATTCTGCCCTAGCTTCTAGAAGTAGAAGAGATGACAATAAACACCCTACCATTCAATAATGAATTGACTCTGCTCCTTCTGTACCAGTCTGCCCAGTAAAGCAGAAAAGTGAGCTGCCGAAAACATTACACATCATGTTACTGTAGGTGCTTAAAAAGCCAGTGTAAAAACTGGAAAATTCCATTTTTTATAATTGATTCGTCACATAGAAAAAAACAGCAATACATATAAAATATATTTAAAAACCTGATTTAAATAATATATCAGTTTCTGACATTCCCTTTAAACCTTCGTCTCTTAGTACATGTAATTTTGTAACCAACAAGCAAATATTTTTTCCTATTTTCTTTTCATTTTCAGAAATGACCCTTACACGCATAAATGACCACCTACCTTGGCCTTCTGGAATAAACTGGACTGGCAGGCCTCATCTTCACTGATGACTTGTGCATGGCAGTAACACGCTAACACTCCAGTCAAGAGACTTGCACATCGGACCAAGGATTCAGGAGGTGTAGTCTAGGTTAACCCAAAAAGAAGACTATAAAGGTAGCATTCACATGCAGATACTAATCAACTATCCTGTGGATAGGTCACCAGTATCAAAAGAACAAGGGGTCCTGGATAATCCCTTTAAGAATCAGACTATGGTTGGCTTTCAAGACTGCACAACAGTTTTTGGATTTTTCATCTATTTTAAAACAAATAACTTTTATTTTTTTATCTATGCAGCAATATCAGGTCTTGTTTTCTTCAGCTTAACTACTGCCCAGCTCCTTCCAGACAAAGGGTGACAAAGTGGAAGATGTCACTCAAGCAATGGTTGGAGGAGCTGGGCAAATATCTAGAGCAGAGAGTGAAGCCCTGGTAGGGTAGGACACTCCCCTAAAGCCTTTTTCAGCTAATTTGCATAAGAATAAAATGGTGATTTTCATAAAAATGGAGCTGCAATGCAGAATAAAAAAGACATTGTTGGAAAGTGTTGAAGCCGCCCTACAAGGTGCGGTTATTAGTCTGATACTGATTTTCCTGATGACAGATGCCCTTTAAGTCAAGCTGCAGAACTGGGTTAAAGTCAATGGATGATATAGAGACCCTTGTAGATAGACCAAGGAAGAAAGACAAGCAAACGCCAGTATGCAAAACAGAATCTCATAGAACTTGTGGCACCAAGTAGTTGCACTGACTGTAAGTAGAAGAACTACACAAAATAGCTTCTTATACCTCAGAGGAATAGCTGTTGAGTAGCTGCTCAGAGACGGTAAGTAAATCGAGCTCCAGCTTCTTTCTGATACCCTGATTCACAGTGAGACATGGGGAGCTCCTAACTTGACAGGTTGCAGAATCCGGCAGACCTGACGGCATATTTACTTCATTAAAAGAGGAGACAAGATAGAGTTCTTCAGTATCTGAGAAAACAGCTGGGTCACTTCCTTTTTGCTGGTGTGAGCTGGAGACAAAAATAATAGACCCAATGTAGAAATAGTTAAAAGCGACAATGAACTTTAAATACTGGTATACAGCAGCAGAAAAACTGAAAAGTCAATGAGGTGGTGTGGACACACATGCTCAGTCTCGCTTTTCTCTCTGCCCCACTGAGCATGCAGGAGGATTCCTTGTGTGGCGAATTGTGCTGAAGCTACATGGACTTCTCTGCTTGTCAGAGGAGATGCTCTGCAAGTGCAACTGCAGTAACACTGTCTCACTATCTTATCACTTGCTCAGCATCTCCTATGACAAGCAGAGATGTTTCAGCTCCATAGGCGACCGGCTCCCCACACCAGAGAAACCTCCACTTACTTGACACAGCAGAGAGTGAACCGAGACTATATGTGTGTTGCAAAAAGACTAGTCACTGTATCTTAGTAGTAACAGTCACATAAAATGCAGAAACTAAACACTGCATTTCTACTCACCACTCCAAAAAGCTTCCGAAATAGTCCACAGCAGCGCTGGAATTCTTCATTGTGAGGCTAACAAGAGATTTCTGAAAGGATGGCTGGGAAAAGTACCTGAGGATGCAAATAAACAAATAAACTGAGCAGTCTGTAACCCTGCATATTAAATTCTTTTCCAAAAATAGAGGATTTTTTAAGTGCAAAAGGTGATCTTTGGTTCTTTTAAGTTTGTTTATTTTATTAGTCCCATTTGGTAGGGCACCATCTGCAATAACAACTTACTGTAAAACTCAATCACATTCTTTGGGGAGCCCCCTCTCTTTGTCCAACTACTTAAAGGGGCGTTTAAATTCGTTAAACATCTGGCTAACAGGTGTTAATGGTGTATGGCCTAATTTCATGATCATTGATTTAATACACTGCTATACTTTTGTGGTGCTGTGTATTTGCTGGCAGACCAGGAAACCACTCAAAGTAGAAGAAGTATAGGGTAACAGAGGGAGCCCTCTCCCTCTGTCTCACCACTTACACGCTGAACATTCAGTTAACAGCTGTTGAAAGTGCATGGCCACCATAAGTCGTAAGCAGCAGGACAATCATCTATGTGAAGGAATTACACAGACTCTACAGCAGCAAGATGGAATGACATTTTTTTTTTAATGAAGACTATTTGCAAAGTTGATTAATTTTGCTTTTAGAAAACAAATAAACATGAAAAACTTGCAAAGGTGTACATACCCTTTAAAGCCCCATTGTCACCTTAAAAGTGGACACTAAAGCATAACACAAGCTGAAACTTACTGCATTGTTTATTAACACTCACTGGTTTATTAAAGGGGTATGTTCAGTGACGTCCTCCATGTCATCATCTAGATGACCAAACAGTAACCACTTGATGACTTCTTCCTTCAGCAATCTTTTACCCCCATTGCCATCATGTGACTGTAGCTCCACTTTTGAAGTCAGATGATCAGGAACAACGCAGGAGGTGAGGGCCAAACACAAGCACTGCACTGCGGAGCTGTAAGAAATGAATATGCACATTTTAGTCTATAATCTTAATGCGTTTCACTCAATAAAATCTTAAATAGTTTACAATATTACAATATAAATCTTACAATATTAGTCAAGGGCTACAAGTCTAGGAACGCATAAAAATCACTAAGGGCAATGAAACTAAAATGATATGTAACTATCAGACTTCTGACTCTGTGTGGCACGTACATCTACAGTTTCTGTGACTGGATAAGTGCAGGTGGAGGCACTGCTGCGACTATTGGGGAGGTGAGAACAGATATCAGCAGGACTGTAGAGTCAAGAATAGTTTTGGGTGCAGTCGCTGACTCCAAAAAAAAACTGATTATTTTATATTATACAACTATTAGTACTGTATAATTAATTAGATGTATAGTTTGTTGCATATTTACTTTCATAGGAATTCAGTTACTAGTTTTGTACAGAATTAAAAGATTTTTACTGCTTGTTTCTGATCAGCCATTTATGAAGTTGTCGGCGCAGAAGTCAGAGTCGGGCTTTGGCAAAAAAAATCAGCCCCTGGAGTTGGACCCTGTGATTTGGCCTACCGAGTCCATAGCCCTGGATATAAGTATTACTAATATAAGCTACCTGGATGGTTTGCCAGCAGACCCTGTGAAAATCTTCCAGAAATCCCTGTCTGCAAGCACCAGACCTCCTTGTAAGATGACGCCGAGTAATGCAAAGCTGTCCGCCTCAGTCTGCGGAGA
This sequence comes from Leptodactylus fallax, assembly GCA_947044405.1. Classification (NCBI taxonomy): domain Eukaryota; kingdom Metazoa; phylum Chordata; class Amphibia; order Anura; family Leptodactylidae; genus Leptodactylus; species Leptodactylus fallax. The sequence goes on along the minus strand of CAMRHE010000405.1, from coordinate 135,260 downwards.
ACTTAAACTACGCAAAGTAACAGCCCAGATTTTTGTCCAAAGCTTCTGTAGATCTGATTTTGGGATGACTGTCACTTCTTTCTTTTGCTTCTGGCAAAGTGCAACCTCCTTCAAACATTTCAGCACAAATGCTGCTTTCTCTCCTCGCCTCTGCTCTGCCAGGAGTTGGTGAAGGACGGACAGTAATGGCGTCAGCTCACTGCTTGGTAGGCTCATTGGATGCCGTGCTATCAGGCATGCTGCAATCTGTAACCTTGGGGGAAAAATGGCAAAAATAGAATTGAGCAAGATTCCTAACAAAAAATGTTTTTGTCAATGATAGAAAACTTATAAGAACAATAGTCAAAGCACTGCTATTGCCACAGCTCCTCCTGCTCTATAACATGCTGCCCGCAGATTGCAATGTATTTTTCCATGTTACAGGTTCACTACAATACGCAACTGATGCAATAAAGACTGAAGATAAACATTTACCATGGAATCACATCAAAATCGCTCTTGGATTTCTGAAGTTTATCATGGACTACTTCCCAACCCAGTTCTATTCTCCTTCGCTTGCTTGGGGCCCCACTGCCAAGGGGGTCTCTCTGTGTCACAGCAAAAGACGCCTGTGTGATTTCCAAGATGCGGGTGTCTTCCGTAAAAAGCTGAGAAGCAAAATGTTGATATTGAGATTTGGTCTTAATGCAAATAAGTATTAACTACTAAAACAGCAAATCAACAATCTACAGACTTAAAGGGATTAATACATAATTAAAATTAATGTTGATTTTTTATCCAACGACCTTAATGTTGGTTGGTTGTGGGGGTGGGGGGGGGCCATATAAAAAGGTGGGGGGACCCCCCCCCCGCGCGGGCGGGTGTTTTGGGGGGCGGGGGCCGCGTGCGAGGTATATACGGCCGGGAACCGCCCTGCTCTTATCCTCAGCACCACCACTGCAGAGCATAGAGTTGAAATTGTACACTGTATAGGCGGCCCTGGGGAACTGCAGCTCAGCTTCCAGTCACTTGAATAATCGCAGAGCTGCTTCTGGCCGTATATCTTGCATACGGCTTCTAGCAACTGAAACAGCTGACCAATGTGGGGTCCAGCTGTCAGATCGATTTGATACTGATGGCCTATCCTGTGGATAGGTCATCATATCCACTTTATCTGGGTCTCGGACAACCCCTTTACAGAAGACCATTCATGTCTTCTCAGGTAGGGAGTGTTAGATACCAAAGTATAGCTGACAACGCACTTTCAGCTTTGCTGGTATCTTCCCCCGTTGCAGATATATCTGTGATGTTAGATTCGGCTACCGATATCACTGCCCTGTCAGAGGTGTATGGCCTCAGAGCTCAGCGTCATAGCTTCAGTGTTTATTAGGCACAGCTCCATTTATTTTGTATGGCTGTGCTTGGTTTGCAGTTCAACCCCATTCACTTGAAAGGGCAGGAGCTGTGGTAACCAGGCACAGCCACATCAAATTTTGGAGGTGATAGGTGGAGATACTGGGAGTCGAAAGACCACCAATTGGATATTGATGGCTAACACAGCAGTAAAACACCACTGGCGGTAGCTTAACTCCCTTAAAGGGGTTTTTCAGGCAAATGATATTCATGAACTATCCATGGGTCAAACCCTAATGTCAGGTCATTTGCCCAGAAAACTCCTTTAATAACAAGGATCAAGCACACTGAAATCAAAATGCCCACACATTTTCTCTCCTGACATGTGCTGTCAGGTAGAGTCAGGCATGCATTCTGCCACTCCATTCATCTCTACGGGACTGCAGATGGGCAGAAAGCATCACTCATCAATCTCCCGTACTCGCATAGAGATAACAATTGCATGTTCAACTACTGATCCATTCATCGGTGGGGACAGTAGCCCCATTCTTGTGATTGGTGTGGGTCTCAGGGGTTAAGACTCCCACTGATCAGACACTTATCAATTATCCTGTGGCTAGGTGATAAGTTGAAATCCTAGGACAACCCCTTAAGATTTTACATCGGTACAGAATAACATATAATAAAACAATACCTGATGACAAATGTCAGCCATTAATTCCACTAAATTCTCCTTGACTGCAATGTTTCGAGAACCAGAGGAATATTTCCCTCTGCTGCCGATCTGACTGATCTCACCCATCAGGGTATCATACAAATTGTACAGGTTGCGCTGCCACTTATCACCATCACATGCATAGGCACCTGTGAAGCAATAAAATGTTCCAGTCAATCTATTAGACTGTCAATAAGCAATCAATTGATGCCAACTCAGATAATATTTTATTGTATATAATATTTTTTTCATAGACAGCCTTACATAGCAGAGATGAATAGGCTATGTTACAGTAAGAACTCTCTGAATTCAAAGAATGCAATGGGGCAGAATTACTAAGACTGGCGTTTCATATGCCAGTCTTAATAAAGGCCCCAACTGGTGTGGGGCCTTCCTGATTTATCACAAGGCTCTTAATAATTCAGGAGCACGTCCGTGTACTTGTTTGGAATTCTACGTTAGTCAGGTTTCCTGTATAACTCCCGCCAGCTTTCTGGCGTGAGCTATAATAAATATGTCAGGCCGAGGCCCCCCACCCCGCTCCGCCCACATTCGCAGACAGTGGCGAGCAAGGTGCAAAATGAGGAATCAAGGGTTGAGCGCCAGAGATGCGCCACATTATCATCCATCTATGCCAAAAAGCTGGTGTAGATAGGATGATAAATTCCCCTAATAGGTCTTCCTACAGGGCTATGGAAAACCGTAGAAAATATGTTTTGCTATGTAAGCGCAGCTCAGCCCTCCGATGCATCTGTATATATGCAAACTAAATGATATAACGGATATGTCAATCTCTGACATATACTGAATTATGTATAAAACAGATAAAAGCGAATTGTGTTAGAAACAGCGGTGGTGTGGAGTAACGCACCTTCCTCTACAGTTTTGGCTCCCCTCGGGTGATGGATGTGCAGCATTAATCGAAAGAACTCCACAATCTCTTCTTTCAGGGCATCTTTAGGTCTCTGCTGGGTCCATACACGTAGCACTATGGGGAAGATATCTTCCCCCAATTTACACACCCTCATGCGGTAATTCAAGGAAGCTGTGGTGAGGAATATGTTCAGAGCAGCAAAGATCTGGTCCATGCCGGGCAGATTTCTCTCTTCTCTAAAACACACAATACACATGAAACTTAACCATCTCACAATTAAAGGGGTTATCCAAGACTAGAAAACATGGCTGTTTTCTTCTCTCCAGGAAATGACATCACATCCGTTGGTCACTACAGTTCAGTCTCATTCATGTGAATGGGACTGAGCTATAGCATTGCCATGTGTTCAACGGACGTGATGTCACTTCCTGAGAAGAACAAAACAGCCATGTTTTCTAATCCTGGATAACCCCTTTAAATGATGCTGCTACGGATTTACCTATTCATTTGTTGTGTACAAGGTCGAAAAAGAGATCCCGGAAAAAGGTGATTCAGACAATAATATAGGAAAGATTCTTTACAGTTACAGCAAGCAAACTATGGAATACAGTACCATAGAGAAAATAGCAAAGACAGATACAATGACTTGGATTAACCTAAGTAACCCTAACTTACTTTACTAACCTAACACTCCCAGACCCACTTGGTGACCATATTTTTCTGCAAGCAAAAGTGATGGTGACACTCACTGCTGGGACTGTAATCTCCGACAGTGCCTGTAGCCCCATAGAAGTGAATGGAGAGTCGGTCACACAAGCACACTGCCAGGAACACCGTCGTGCAGGGAAACAACTGTAAAGAGGATGTGACCACCATCACTTTACAAATGACCTGTAAATGAGACAGGTTAGGGTGGGTCCAAATCAGTGACACCCACATTTACTGAGCAAAGACTGCCCCAAAATCCCAATTACTACCATGAAAAGCAGGATGTATATGCACTGGCATTTCCTTATATTGTAATGACGTATCCTTAGGATAGGTCATCAATTTGATCGGTTGAGATCCAATACCCATGGCTCCCACTGATCAGCTGGGTTCAAGAGGCCTCAGCGTTCAGGTGAGCGCTGCAACCTCTTCACTGAATATCAAACACAGCACCGTACATTGCATAGTGGTTGTACTTGGTATTGCAGCTTAATCAATTCACTGGAACGGGACTGAGCTGATGCTGTACCATATGACCGATGTACATGACGTTCTCTGCATATTGAAGAGGCTACAGCACTTGTGAGGGCCATATTTAAGTCCCAGAAGACCCCTTCAAAAAATTAACTCTTTCGCTATTCTTTCAGGCGTTGGGAGTAATATAAATGTTATTTTTCCCCCCCAAACTAGTCATCTCACACCGCTCTTCTTGAGATACGTCCAGCCAAGAGCTAAGTATGGAAGGACAGATCTGTAGATAAATTAAAGTTAGTTACAAACTGTATTTTATAAAAGATTTCTCTGTGTTTTTCACATATGAAAGACAGTCACCTGACCCGCTGCATCACCGCAGAGAAGAAGTTGAAGAACTTGGAGTGCATGCCCTCGGTCTGGAGGCAGCTGCCCCTGGTTAGTGTCTGGACTATACGAGCCACCAGCAGACGGTTTATCGCACTGTTTGGTCTCAAGTACAATGCACAGTAAATGCTCAACAACTCTGCAACACAAAAGTAAAAGTAAAGAGAGTTAAAAATAAAACATGACAATTGCTTCACATGTTCAATCCTAAAGCTGGCCATACACATAAATGAGGAGTCAGTGGTACCCACCAATTTCAGCGAAATTGGCAGATGATCTTATGAGTATGGGAACCTTCCAAATCACCATCATCCAACATGCCTGATCCCTGCCTATGGTTCCACTAGGCTATCTTTATGACCATGTAAATTTAGGGTTACTATATGCTCTAGGTGACTTGTCTTCATTGTATTGCACTCTAGCTGCTGACAAACTATAACTCTCATCATAATGCTGGGAGTTGTAGTTTTGTAATAGCTGGAGAGCCATATATTTGAGGCCATTAATCTACAAAATACCTAGATCTAGATCTATTATCAGAGCACAAATTGGCACAAAACTAGCCCCTGCATTAGGCTGATGGCATCTACAGACTTGGTGCTTTCTTTAAAGGGGTCTTCTGGGTTTTGTTAAAGAGGTTGTCCACAATATTTTAGTACTGCGGCAGGAGGCCAGGGAAGGCCAAAAAAAAAATAAGACACATTCACCTGTCCCCAGTGCTCCAGTGTCTCAGACTGCTGTCCAGTCCCCACAGCGCCCCGGGGCCTTTCTGGTGGAAGTCCCCAAAGCACGTGACCGCTGAGGTCAATCAGCGGCCTAAGAAAAGGAACCAGAACATCACCTGCCCGCTAGTGACGTCCTACGTCCTTTCCTTAGGTCGCAGATTGGCCTCAGGGGTTACGTGCGTCGGGGATTTCCGCCTAAAAAGCCCCAAGGAACCACAGGGTCTGGACAGCGGCCTGGGACCCCGGAGCACCGGGGAAAGGTGAGCATGTTTTTTAAAAAATTTTTTTATAGTTTTCACCATCCCCAGCCTCCTGTTGCAATACTAAAATATCATGGACAACACTTTTAATGAATGACCTATTCTTAAAATAGGTCATCAGTTGAAAATCAGTGGTATTCTGACTCCCCAGAACCTGTGGATCAGCTTCATGTTTGAAGTAGTGGCAGCGCTCTCAGGCACACCACAGGCCATGTGACATCATGTCATATGGCCTGTTTGCAGCTCAGTCCCATTCAAGTGAATGTTCTGAGCTACGACACCAAGCACAGCTGCTATACAAATATACAGCGTCGAGCTTAGTTTTCTGTGAAAAGATTGCAGCGCTCACCCAATCAATGCTGTCTCTTCAAACATCTGATCAGCGAGGGGCCCAGCCATAGTCACACATGCCACAGCACGCGGTTAAGCCTGTGCTCACTAGCCAGCGCCACCCCCTTACATACAGAGTGACAGGTCTCAACTACAGATGAAAGCGGTGCTCCAGCAGACACGGCCAGGCCCTGGGTGCACCAAAAAGATCATTTATATCTGGACTAAAAGTTGATTTTCTCAGCAGCAAGATTGCACTACAACACAAGAAAGGTACAGTATATTCACTATGTCACTAACTGGCCCTACAACAGCATTTATAAGGGGTTTGGAAAAGATTTTGATGGAAGCAGACTCTCTATAGAAATCTACTATATATCCATTTATTCCACTCACTCCAATATTTTAGTACATATATACCTGTCCATTGCTGTGGTGTAATTTCGCACCAGTACTTCCGCACTGTAAGAATATCTTTCAGAAGGATGCTGCTGTAATCGGCCCCATAAGCTGCGCACGTCGTGGAGTCTTTCACAGTGTCAGTCACATGAAGTAAAAGCTCTGTACATTTTAACCGTGGAGCTCCTGTAGATATGAGACAGAGTGATTGGTTAGAGTCACCGGATATGAAATTTAGAATAGTCACTGCTCCTTAAAGAGGACCTCTCACCACCTCTACCAACTCAAACTCTTTCAATAGTTGCTGCTCCACTGACTCTGGCACAGTTGGAAATTTTTCTCTAGCACCCACCGTTCCTGAGATATTGATGCTGTTAATTTCTGCAAATATGCTAATTAGGATCTCTACTGTCAAGTGGGCGCTGCTGGACTCAAGCAGACAGGCAGGGACCGTCCACCTGATACTAGAGAGCTAAATTAGCATATTGGGTGCTGAAGGTAACAGCACCAATTGCTCAGGAATGGTGGGGGCTCGAGAAAAAAAAATCCAACTGTGTCAGAGTCAGTGGCGAGGCGCCTATTGAAAGATGCAAAGAGTTGGAGTTGGTGGGGGAAACGTCCTTTTTAAAGTGACACTACTAAACGTGCGCTAGACAGCAGACCTGTAGATAATTTTAACAGCGTTATGTCTAAGAATGTGAATTATTAATCCTGCATGCTCCACTCCTGTAAGTGCCCCAAAGGCGATCCCTAATGCTGCAGTGCTTTCAGCTCTCTAAGTAAGCTGTTCAACTCCTCCCGTCTGCTTCTGAGATCAGCTGTAATGGTCTCCTGGTCAGGCACTATAGTCGTCACTTAGAGAAGATAGTGGATCAGCTTACTGCAGACCCTGAGAGCACTTCAGCGTCTGGAACTGTCTTTGGGGCACTTTCCACAATCCACTGAGGACCTTTCACCAACTCCAACTCTTAGCTTTGTTTGATAGTTGCAGCTCCACTGAAACAGTGAGGACTACAGAAAAAATTCCAACTGCTCCAGAATCAGCGGAGAGGCGTCTATTGAAGAATGCAAAGCTTTGGAAATGGGCAAGGTGGTGAAAGGTCCTCTTTAAGAGGTTTCCGGGCCTCCAATTTACCACTCTCTGCAGCGTTAAACCCGCGGACAGACAATGCACATGGTCATATTACAGCTCTGTACAAACTCCAAGTTGTACAGACATGTAATATTACAACCACAGACCTCAAGCGGGGCACAGGGTATAGAAATAAGGTATTGGTCACTTACTTTTATTTGCACATCGAATAAAATATTTAACCAGACTGCTGATTTCTTGCATTTTCTTCTGTCGAGCGGCTTGTGTTGACTGAGAGACATTTGGTTTTGCAGATTTAAGGCTTTCGGTCTCCTTGAATATATATTTCTGTAGGAACCTGTCAGATGCAGAAGATGCAGTGTACATAATGCCAATATCTTACTATATATCACTTAGAAGTTAGATGAATTGGATTGATCTAAAATATAGATTTAGTTTGGAGTATAGCACACACCCATGTGTGCAACCAGACTAGGGTCAACAGGTCTGACATGGTCAGGTATGTGGGACATGTATCTCTGCCACTTGTTACAAGACTCAAATGGATTGCCCAGTTTAGAAAACCCATTTTCAGGACAACACTCTGTATGCCAGAATGGAGAGCTGATCTGTATGAGCAGTCGATACTGTGGTGGACCCAGATACACCCATGTATAACATGGATGGTCATTCATTGGCAGCTGCCAATATCTAGCCAAAGGTGGTTTCTTCCATTGTTAACTGATCACCAGGGATCAGATACATGTCAGACATGCAGTAACCAGTTTGCTTTAGGCTAGGTTCACATTAGCGTCGTGGTCTCCGTAGTTTGACTATGATGGGCTCCGCTGGGTGTCAGCTGTTTTCAACTGAAAGTGGTGGAGAAAAAAGTCCTCCGTACAGGACTTTTCTCTCTGCCGATTATCAACAGTTTCTGCGACGGAGCCAACTCCAGCACAGATATGAGCCCTGCCTTGTAATACCCTGTTTCTCCCAAAATAAGCCCTACCCTGAAAATAAGCCCTATCTTGATTTTGCACGGTTTTTGCAGTAGGCTTGAAATACAAACCCTACTCCAAAGATAAGCCCTAGTTACAGTCAGAGCCTCCAGTGCTAGGTTATGTCACGTGTCGTCACAGAGACGGAGGATATGCATACTGTAGCTCCCAACCATCCTGGAAAAGTGCCCTGCTAAAATGCGATCACCCGCCCCCAAGTCCCGCCTCCCGAGTGCCGCCTCCTGGGCCCCGCCTCCCGACCGCTACTATGCAGTGGTTTTGGCTACCTATGTGACCAGACATCAGGTGCCACCCCTGATCGCTCCACTACAGCACCTCCCCCTTAGCGTAAAGGTGAGGAGATAGAGATCTCTATTTTTCAGGATTTTAATATTGATGATCAATCCTTAGGATAGACGGCTAATATCAGATATGTGGGGGTTTGAGTCTTGGCTCCCTTTTCGTTCAGCTGTAAGAAGTCCTGTGGTATTTAGTAAGCTAAGCAGCCTCTTCAAGGTCAGGCACAGTGCCATACATACTGTAGTGGTTTTGCCTGGTACTGCATGTAGCTCTGTCCCATTCCCTTGAATGGTGTAGAGCTGCAGAAAGCAGATTGATAGAGATGATGGGAGTCAGACCAGACTGCAGATACCACATCTTAATCCAATAGCACACCACTTGACTTGCATAAAGTAAGTGCTGCCAACAAAGCTGCAGCAATTGTGTGATATCAGATGCAACAAAGTTTCTAGATGTATCTGTCAATTTGCTAAATCCAAGGTAACAGTTCAGACTGCTTGTCTGCACTGATAATGTATGCAGTCACACATTGCATCACTTATTTTATATCAGATGAAGAGGAACAGTCACTGACCTGAATACAGTATCCCAGTTCAGCTGTTTACCATGACGGGCATCAGAATTACGATCTAACTGCTGGACAGTCTCCTGATCTCGAAGCAGACGCTTAAACTTATCAATTTCTTTCTAAAATGGCAACAAATTATATTAGAGAAAAACTGAAATATTCTTGATATGCAAAAACAATCTAATAGGAAACGTCTCAAACTACGCAGTCACGCAAGGATTTTGCTTATTCATTTCTAAAGCAGATTTTAAAGGGTACCTGAGTTTTCATGAAAAGTTGAAATATCTGCGGGATCCTGCTGAGCAACCTGTTCTCTGGCTATATAAGTCTTCATACATGGTGTTGTATCAGTTTATCTGCTGTTACTATCCCCATTATGGCTGCAGCACATTTTACTTTTCTCCCTGAGGCTGGCGTGTACAATAAGGAGCAGTCTGCCCCTCTTTCCTATCCATTACTACTACTACTGGTTCTTTACATGTAATTCTGCAAGGACTAAGCCTAAGTGACTATAATATAGGAGATCTAGGGACACTGGACTGCAAATCCAGGTTATGATGCAGCTAAAAAGATACCTGACACAGAAAAAGAGAAATCTGAGCACAAAGAGGAAAGCTGCTTGTTGTCTATGATTAACATCCCATTAGCAGTTACAGAAGCAGACAGTCACAGGTATACAGAAGTACATAGTAAACTCTCATTACACTGTAGTGTAGAATTCTCTCAGTATCTGCTACGCACAGAGAAATCTGTCTGTAGAGGTGTTGAAACTGCGAAGAGAAATCATCCCCTCCATTCTCCATTCATTGTGTGAAGAGAGAACAGACCCTCCCCCTCGACTGACTGTGAACCTGTCTTCAAGAGAACCTGTTAGGATGATTTGGGACACTAAACCACCCACAGAGTTTAGTGTCCCAAATCACCTTCTGTTAAATCTATCCATGCCCGCATTTTACTTTATATTTGTAAGTTGTCAGAAAAATGATAATTTAAAGAGGACCTTTCATGTCATCTGACATCGGCGGTATTATATACTGCTAGAAAGCTGACCGCTTTGCCAGAATGTGCCCCGGTGCCAGAGATATCACTGCACTGTCAAAAGGGCAGGCCTTACAGCTCAGTGTTATTGCTGGGCTATGAGGGACGTCCCCCCTGACAGTACAAAACTATGGAACAGTAGTGTCGGTGGGGAACACGGTCAGCTTTCTAGCAGTATTTAATCCCTCCCATATCAGAGGACATGAAAGGTCTTCTTTAAGGTGAGCAAGCTTACAAGTACAGTGTGGAATCTCAAATAGTACTCCATTAGAACACCTAAAAACACATGGACACCATACCCGTCTTTCCGTGACCTTGTCAGTTTCCAGCTGCCGGCAGCAGAGCAGGAGCTCGTGTAAAGCAAGACTCATGGTGCTGCAAATTCATGTGTTGTGGAGCAGCCTGGAGGAGCAGCACCAACTAAAAATAAGACATAAAAAAGTGCCTTAGTGTACTTAAGACTTATAAATAAATAATATAAAAAGCTCTATAAAACCTAACTCATAAACATTCAGAAAAAGCATAACATATCCATCTCAGACATTCATGACAAGCTTTTTCACCATGTTTGCAAACCAAAAATACTGGGACATTGTCCCAGTCCCACCACTGTTATCATACTACTATTACTACTCATAATGCTTGTGTAATAAAAATTCTAGACAGGTCTGGTAATTCAGGACAGTTGGCAAATATATCATTGCCCTTTCCCAATTTCCCAAATTCTGAGTGGCTTTCTCAATGTGTACAGACTTACTGCAGACTTTCTAAGACTCTATAGGGCATATTTATTATTAGTTTACGTCATATATTTGGTGTAAAAAAGTTGCAAAACCTCGGGCTTCTGACTTTCATACAAGTGGCAATAATAACTGATACAACTAGTGTGCGAATGGTGCCAGTTTACTGCTGCAAATGATCACTGGATTCTACGCCAGCTACATAGATAGATTGTAGCCTAATCGCACGGCCCAGTGAAGGAGCGGTCATATTTATGGAGTGCGCTTTCTCATAAAAAATGCGGCTGTTCCACCAGCGCCAGGGTTATAAAGAGTGGCGTTCAATACGTCAGTCTTCATAAATATGCCCTAGTAAGCATGCATAAGCAGCCCTGCTATTCAACTGGAACGGGCTCCGGTTCAAGGCGCCACCACTACAGTGTACAGAGCTTCCCTGCTATTCAACTGGAGCTGCAGTCTATTCACTTATATAGGAGCAGAGCTGCATCCGGCCAAATACTGTACTTCGTATATCGCTTCAGACAGCAGCATCAGCTGATCGGTTTGGGGTTCAGGTGTCGGACCCTGACCAGTCTCATATTGATGACCTAATAGGTCACCAGAATAAAAAATGATCAGATCCTGCACAACCCCTTTGAGAAGTTGGAGCCTTTTGATAATTCGGGTACAGTTAGAGCCAGTCAGGAACTTCATCAAGAGTGGCGTACAGAATGCCAGTCTTCATAAATTTCACCACTGTGTATGGGGTCCTCCAGACTCCACTCAGTCGCAGATGCTGGGGGGGATTGAGGATCTAGAGAATTGGTTTTCAACTGTTCTTGGGTAGAGGTGTCTGACAGCAGCTATTCTCCTCACACAATTGAGAACACATGCATGCTCGGATGGGATAGTTGTCGGAAGGATATGTGACATCGGAATTTATAAACTTCTTCTAAGGCCCTGTTCCCAGTACAATACATGTATAATAAATAATGCCACCTAAAATTACATTGCCCACATTTTTTCCAATCCGAGGCAGAGTTACTTTTTACAGTGTTCTAAAAATATACATATAATAAAGAGAACAGACGTCCATGCATGCAAGTTATCCCTTTACTGATACATTTACAATACACTGCAAGGCCAGGTAGCATGCAATATTATAGGGTACAACAAAGCCCAAAAATCAATGTGCTCTATGATAGGACAATTGTCACATTGTATGGCACACACATAGGAAAATGCATTCTCTTACGCACGGCCTCCGGGCTGACACTGGCTCATGTCTACGGCCAAATAACTGCAATATATAAGCATGAGTCACAGAGCAAACAGGGATAAAGCAGCACAAGTCCGATCACCCCCACCTTGGATGGATCCCAACACAATTCACACTCCAGCAATAGAAACACAGAATGTGGCGTCAGATAAAAGTCAAGTATCCTAGTGAGGGCAGTAGTCCGCTCATTCTACATTTTCTTCTCCTAATGTGTTTTTAATACTAGAACAGTGCCACTTTTATCTACGCGCAGTACTGCAGCTAAGCTCCCTTCCCGATGCAGACAATTCTTGTTTTTTCCAGTTTGTTTATTTATCCCCGCCTTCCCAAAGTCAGAATATTTTATTGTTTGGGCACCATAGCTTTTGAGGACTTGCTTTTTTGCTGTCCTGAATTTTCAGAAACAATCCCAGCAGATCTGTCATGTCTCACTAGGTTCACACTAGCATTCAGGTTTCCGTCCTTCGGGTTCGCATGGGGACCTGAAAGACGGAAACCCTGTCTGCTTAAAAAGTGGTTACACACAGAAACCCGTGGACCAAAGGCTATAATGGGGTCCGCTGGGTTTCCGACCAACCAGCGGAAAGAGAAAAGTCCTCCTCGCAGTGTGTATTCAGAGGTGGAGTGCTCGAAAGCTAGTGTGAATCTAGCATAAATGGCACCCATGCCAAAGCCCCTTTCTTTATTACTAAAAATCTCTGATGCCAGAGGACACTTACGCTGGGGTTCTCTTGTAAACATAAACTCTGGCTTTGAGACATATCAATCCAATAGATTAGGCTATGTTCACACTACTGTTATAAGAGTCCATAGCCGTCATCCGTTATAGGATGAGAGCAACGGACATTAACTGTAGCAGAGTAACGGATACAGAAAGGGCCCCCTCCGTCTGTGTCCGTTCCCATTGTCTCTAATGTAAACAACATGGTGGACACTTTCCTCCGTCATGTTTGCTTACTTTTGTAACAGAAGAAAAAGTTCTGCATGCAGGATTTTTTCTTCCATCGGAAAAATAAAAAACATGACGGAAGAACGCTTCTATTGTGTTTTTTATACATGCAGGTGAATACAGATGAAAACCCGATGGAGGGGGCTCTGGCTGCATCTGTCATTTAATGTCCATTGCTCTCATCCTCTGAGCATTAAAGCTATAGGTAGACGAGTACAGCAATATTCCTATAATCCACACCAATAGATTAAAGGAATAGTTTGTTTTATAATACAGAAAGTACACAGTTCATGTAGATGGTTGTCATCTAAGTGACATGTAGTCAGCTGAGCACTGTCTGGACACGTGACCATCTGACATCACTTTGGCTCGGTTTGGTACATCTACTCTAACGCTAAGGCCCCACGTTGCGTAAAAGCTGCTTTTTTGTTGCAGGAGTGGGTACAAAAGGAATGAGAAATATATAGGAAGCTCTTATACGTCTCCCTTCTGCTCAACCCACTCCTGGCTGTGGTTCAAAAAAACGCAGCAAAATCTGCAACAAAAAAAAGCTGCGTTTCCGCAATGTGGGGCCACAGCCTAAAGCAGATACATCTGGGACACTTGAAGAGGACAAATAACAAAAGCAGGTCAAGGTGAGCTGAGGCGATCAGGTATCAAGCAGTGGCAAAGGGGCTCATGCTGCGCGTGACCAAAACCCTCCCACCATCAGTGGTCAATGACCACATTAATTCTAAGGTCAATTACCACAAAACTGGGCAATCACTGGTCACCGTGGCTGGGGTCACTTTGTCTGTGTGTGGCAGCTAGCTCCTGCGGACTTACTAAAATGAATGAATGGATGAATACACACTTTGCTTATGGGTTGTGGATTTGCAGATGGAAAATCATAACACAGGACCAACTACTTACATGACAATCTCATCTACACATTTTTGAAAATGGTCCACACTTCAGCTGGGAAGACATTGTGCAAAAAGGCAGCAGAACTTTTGGCAGGGCATTTATCTTTAAGTTGCTGCAGCAAAACTCACCACATATCTGGCGATTTTTCCTGTGGCGCACCTATAGAAATCACTGCAGGGCAAAGTATGAAAATCGCTGGTAAGGGAGGGGTCACATTACTGTTATTTAGTGTCCATTGCTCTCATCGGTCACGGGATTAGAGCAATGGACATTAAACAACAGATGCAGTCTCCTAAATCTGGTGTCCACCTGTATTCATCCCATGTAAAAAAACAAAAAACAAAAACAAGCATGACGTACACTTTCTTCTTCTGTTATGTTTTTTACTTCTCTTCTGTTACAGAGTAAACAAACAAGACAGAAGAAAGTGCCATCATGTTTTTTTACATTAGAGTCATTGTGAATGGATACAGACGGAGGGGGCTCTGTCTGCATCGGTAACTCTAATACTGTTAATGCCCGTTTGCCCGTTACGCTCATGCTATGACAGATGACAGCAACGGATAGTAATAACAGTAGTGTGAACATAGCCTAAAACCCCAGCAATCACTGACATGCTGAAGGTCTAAAACCCACAGCACAGGTCACTTCACAATCCCAGCATGTGCATGAAACTTGTATAAGGCTCAGGCTACATGATGTATTTAGCTGTGACTCCCATCTCGTGTTGCCCTGTGGCTCCTTCACCAATGTAAGCGAATGGAGTGACATTGCGACCCTGAGGGGGCTACGACTGCTACTTCTTGTCACAAAAAATCCAGAAGTGCTCAATCTTTTTGTGACTAGAAATCGCAGTCGTAGCCCCCTCGGGGGTCGCGATGTGACTCTATTCATTTACATTGGTGAAGGAATCGCCAAAGCGGTCAGCGTGTAGGCCTAGCCTTAATGTCATCCACCGCCAGCACGTTTGCAATGACTTAACCTGCTTAGATTATTCCCTGTGCTTGCTATAAATCGCAAATTTTATAATCCGCAGAATCTTATCGCTTCCGTGGATTTTCATCAATGCTTAGGGTAAAATATGCAGCGAATTGGTTTCTAGGCAACAGACCAAACATATGCAGACCCCAACCCCATCATATCAATAGGGGTCCATATACAGTATAATAGACACTGTACTGACCTATATATATATATATATAAAAAATTAACCAGTATATATGCCATTCATAGGAATAACCCCATGACAGTTCTGTTAAACATTCATCACGTACAACAAACACACAACATTACATACAGTAACACATGACCAGGTGACAGAGTAAACAACAACTTCCAAACTTCCCTGACTGCTGAGATCCTACTGCGGTACAGCTGCAGTACTGCATGTATATAATGTATACGTTTTACGACAGACCTGCGTTTACGGCTTGGCTGGCACAGGTAGGGTGCTCCCTGTTTTGTACCCCCCAGCCATTGCCAGCTCGTCCCTGCTCCGTCCCTTCATTACCTGCTATCTATCCCGCAGATTCCCCAGTCTCCTCCACGCTGACTGCTGTGTCACACACAAAGCCCTCCGCCACTTTCACTTTCCCTTCAGTCCAGCAGGTGGCGCTCAGTGTCATGGTATAATATCTGCCGCTTGGTGTGGCTTTAGTTTATGTTATACATACAATGTATCTACCTATACAAATAACCTTATAATATATAATATACACAGTCATAACTGCCCTACAATGTATTCTGTATACCATAAACAGACTACCAATTTGACATATCTAAAAATATTAAATATTTCCTAGTTACTAAGTATGCTTCTTAGCCTTCTCTATTGTTATCTATAGAATAGATATTCTTTATATACCATTTAGATGTCTTTCATTTATATCTGAGTCTGGGAAAGTTGAGTGACAACTAATTTGGCTATCTGTACATTTCCCAAGGGACTTCTTGGACCCCACCAAATAGGAGAACAGGGAACCCCAAGTGTCCCATGTGACACTGCATAGCTGCCAAATGTCCTGAATTTTCCAGGACAGTCCAACTTTTTGGAAATCACCATAATTGAGAATGTCTTTTTTATCAGCATTCAATAAATCTGAATATATGATACTAAGATTTAGATCAGGTCTCATTCATGACATATTTAGGGGATATTACTGTACATATATAGCTTTAAGCTTGTTTTACATGAGTGTATTGGCACTTGCATTGTGTATCCCCAGAGTTAATCCCCTTTTGCAGACGGCCGTATGAATGTTCAGTGTGTTATGTGGGTTTTTCCTGGATAGCATACTGACCTATTAATTTCTATGGGCCCGTACACATGACTGTGAATTTACACGGTCCTGTGTGCAGGCTGACAGTCCAGGCCGCAAAATATAGAACAGGTCCTATTCCTATCCGATTTTGCGGCCCTGCTTCCATGACTCCTATTCATTGAATGAAAGGGGCTGCGGAAGCATGGGTGGCACACGGATGACACCCATATGTCACCCGTTCACCGCCCATGCCATTCATTCATGGCCTCCGGTTAGCACACAGTCGCGTCCAACCGGCTTTAGACTAAGCTGTTATAAACAGAAAAAACACAATTCTGGTGCATATGCAGCACAAATGCCAACACAGCTTTTTCTGTCTTATGCTAGGTTCACACTTGCGCTTGCTCTCCAGTTCATCGGGGAACCCGAACCACGGAGAGGAAAGAAAACAATTATCTATGGTGGGTGTCACCGCTGCATGACAGAGCCTCTGATGTACATGTGGACAACGCTTGATGGGGTGTTCCCATATCGGGCATTTATGGCATATCTACAAGATATCCATCCAAAGGACAGGGTTGCCCTGTCTTGAAAGGAGAGATAGACGCACATGCAGGTCTCTCCATCTCTTGGCTACAGTGAACGGAGAGATGGCCAAGCATGCATGGGTGTCTGTATTCACTTGTACAGGAATACTGGTATAGGTATTCCCACCTATGGGACTGCATCTTTTCTGAAAACAGGAGTCTCCTGAACATGAAATCTTGGGGAGGGATGGCCAAGCATGCATGGGTATCTCCATTGACTTGGACAGGAGTTCCTATACAGGTATTCTCATCTTGGGCATTAATAACATATACATACAATATACCTGTATCTATCTCAAGAATGGCCTTGCTTATTTTTGGACCTCCTGCACAAGAGAATGAAGAGACCTACACATGCACAGTCATCTCTTCCTTTACTGTGTCCGCGAAACACGGGGTTAGGGGACCTCTATGCTCGATAAATGTTGGCTGTCTTTAAGATTTTTTTTAGTGTAGGCCTTTCCTAGTGTTGAATTGCATTAGTGAGTATTTCTGCTATACCATTAATATAGTATGAACATAACAGATGTCTGTATAGCCATATAAATAAGTAATATATAATAATATAACAACAATAATATATATATATATATATATATATATATATATCCACATATATATATAGATAGATAGATAGAAAGATATCTTCTAGCCATGTCCTCCCCTCACAGCAATAATATACATATATATATATATATATATATATATATATATACACACACACAGATATATGTATAGCTAGATAGATATATACAGGTTCAATCCATGTCCTCCCCTCACAGCAATAATATAATAATATACATACATACATACATACATATATATATATATATACACACAGATATATGTATAGCTAGATAGATATATACAGCTTCAATCCATGTCCTCCCCTCACAGTAATAATATATATATAGAGAGAGATAGAGCTAGATATCGTTCCTTCAGCTCCTCTTTAGCCCATGGGGGCCCTTTTTTTCCCTTCCCCCGGGTAAAGGCTTTATTATTTCTAGCTTCTAGCCAGTCTCCCCTCACAGTAATAATAACTATATTCTGTTCTGAGCGGAACTTTCATGGCGCTGCTCTCATCCGGAACTGCAGTTGCTGTGCCATCTGGGGAAGTGTCTCAGTGTCGCACCGCACAGCAGCGCGGGAGAAGCAGTACACGGAGGAGGAGTCGGGGCTGAGCGCAGAGTTTGGTGAAGGCTCCGGGCAGTGTCTGACATCTCGGATGCCCCTCAGGAGGGGTCGCCATGCTTCTCCCGTCCGATGTGGCCCGGCTGGTACTGGGTGAGTGCTCACTGTTAGGGCCACAGACAGGAATTCACGTCTCGTTACCCAGAGGCCTCCCCCGCCATTACGTATGTTTGTATACAGGTCACCTGTCACCTCCCCTGTATATATGGTGACCCTGTGTGATTGTATACAGATTCATTATACAGCCTGTGGCTCTCCAGCTGATGTGCAACTACAACTCCCAGCATGTGCAGACAGCCATAGAACTGCAGGTTACATGTTATTGTTGTGTCTATATATATAGGGGTATATGTTATTATGGCGGTACAGAAATGCTATTTTAATACTATGAGAGACCCCTGGAAAATGTTTACAATTTTATCTTGCCTTGTACCCTTCCTCTGCCTTCTCCCCCGCCTGGTACCCTTCCGCCCTCGCCTTCTCCCCCGCCTGGTACCCTGCCGCCGTCGCCTTCTCCCCCGCCTGGTACCCTGCCGCCGCGCCTTCTCCCCCTCCTGGTACCCTTCCCGCCGTCGCCTTCTCCCCCGCCTGGTACCTTTCCGCCGTCGCCTTCTCCCCCGCCTGGTACCCTTCCCCCCCCCCGCCCTCCGCCGTCGCCTTCTCCCCCCGCCTGGTACCCTTCCGCCGTCGCCTTCTCCCCCCGCCTGGTACCCTTCCGCCGTCCCCTCCCCCGCCGCCCCCGCCTTCTCCCCCGCCGGTCCCTCGCCGCGCCTTCTCCCCCGCCTGGCCCTTCCGCCCTCCCGCCTTCTCCCCCGCCTGGTACCCTCCGCCGTCGCCTTCTCCCCCGCCTGGTACCCTTCCCCGCCCCGCCGTCGCCTTCTCCCCCCGCCTGGTACCCTTCCGCCGTCGCCTTCTCCCCCGCCTGGTACCCTTCCGCCGTCGCCTTCTCCCCCGCCTGGTACCCTTCCGCCGTCGCCTTCTCCCCCGCCTGGTACCCTTCCGCCGTCGCCTTCTCCCCCGCCTGGTACCCTTCCGCCGTCGCCTTCTCCCCCCGCCTGGTACCCTTCCGCCGTCGCCTTCTCCCCCGCCTGGTACCCTTCCGCCGTCGCCTTCTCCCCCGCCTGGTACCCTTCCGCCGTCGCCTTCTCCCCCGCCTGGTACCCTGCCGCCGTCGCCTTCTCCCCCCGCCTGGTACCCTTCCGCCGTCGCCTTCTCCCCCGCCTGGTACCCTTCCGCCGTCGCCTTCTCCCCCGCCTGGTACCCTTCCGCCGTCGCCTTCTCCCCCGCCTGGTACCCTTCCGCCGTCGCCTTCTCCCCCGCCTGGTACCCTTCCGCCGTCGCCTTCTCCCCCGCCTGGTACCCTTCCGCCGTCGCCTTCTCCCCCCGCCTGGTACCCTGCCGCCGTCGCCTTCTCCCCCGCCTGGTACCCTGCCGCCGTCGCCTTCTCCCCCGCCTGGTACCCTGCCGCCGTCGCCTTCTCCCCCCGCCTGGTACCCTGCCGCCGCCGCCTTCTCCCCCGCCTGGTACCCTGCCGCCGCCGCCTTCTCCCCCCGCCTGGTACCCTGCCGCCGCCGCCTTCTCCCCCTCCTGGTGCCCTGCCGCCGTCGCCTTCTCCCCCCGCCTGGTACCCTGCCGCCGTCGCCTTCTCCCCCGCCTGGTACCCTGCCGCCGTCGCCTTCTCCCCCGCCTGGTACCCTGCCGCCGTCGCCTTCTCAATCCAACACCCCCCACCAAACTGTCACCTTCTCAACCTCCTGGTACCCTGCCATCACCTTCTCACCTCATCCTTCCCTCCCTTTGCTGCCTGGTATTTTGCTGCCATCACCTTCTCACCCACCTGGTCTGGTACTCCAGGGTCTCTAGTCCTTTCCATCTTCCCCGTATCCATAAATAATGTCAACTGGGGATCCATTGTAGTCCCAAAAGAGTGGGCAAAAAAAATGCTCACCAGTCGATTCTGTTCCCATTTCAGATACTTGCTTTATATGACCTTTTTTGGCATATGTTAAGGACTCTGATCCTAGAATTTAGTACCATGAGGGAGACCCCTACAAAGCGTATCTGCTTTCTCCCTGATGCCCTGCTGCTGTTTTCTCTCCACCTGGATCCCTTCTGGTGCAGTCACAGCCAGTTGTCTTGTCCCACACCTGACACATTAAAGTTCCTATGAAAGGGGTATCCCTATTGTTTCACATTACCCCGTATAAGTGATCCACTCTCAAACAAATAAGCTCAGAGTGGGTTTCAGAAGAAGTGGTACCCACTATCCCCTTCCCAGAGTGGCTTTATTTTTGGTGTATTACAAGGGCAGTGATTAAAAATTTAGTCCCGTGTGGGCGACCTCTGGAAAACGTTTCTGCTTTCTTCCTGCCTGGGACCCTGCCATTTGCTGCTGTATGTCATCCATATGGTAAAAGTAACCTGTCTTCTGCTGGGACACCTGGTTAAAAACACTGATGGCATATTCTGTGCAGCCTGTCTATGTGACTCTGATCTCTGTTTTTGCCACTGATCAGGAATGTCGTTTTTCCACCATCACTTCTATGCCTGTGCTCTGTCTGGCATTAAAATTCACCCTCATTCACTTGAATTGTACTGAGCGATGTTTTCATGATCCGTGCAGTCAGACCGTCTACAATATCACACCAGTCACAAATTTCAAGACTATATTAGTGTTTAAAGGGATATTCCAGTTAGACTAAATTATTCCCTATCCAATGAATAGGGAATAACATGCTGATCAGCAGGTGTCCTGCCGCTGGGACCTCCACTGATATAGAGAACCGGGGTGTTTTGCAGCCCAGTTCTGACCCGAGTGCCTGGTTGTACAGTGTGCGCTGCTCCATTCATTTGAATGTGAATTGCTGGAGGCAGCTGAAGGCTTAATCCAAATGAATGGAGCGGCGCACGCCCTGGTTGGAGATGAGATGCTAAACAACCCAGTTCTCAAGATTAGCGGGGATCCCACTGGTCAGCAGGTTACCTCCTATTGTTTACATAGAGGGTAACTTGTTCTAACTGAAATACTCTTTTACCATACCAGAACTTTCTTTAAAGATGATATGAAGTCAGAATGAACTTCTGTAAGGTCACATGGGTGAAGTCAGTGACCTTGGACCAGCATTGACTACTAAACATAAAGGTTCTTAGCTCCTCCTAAATTGTCCAACCCCTGCTTCATTTAAAATAGGGGATAGAACACCCCATTCTCCTGACCAGTGGTGGTCCCTAACGATCTGCAATTTATCCCCTTTTCTCTGGATAGGGAATAACTTACCCAAATGGGAAAACCCTTTATATGGGTCCACAGCAGAAAGGAATTGGCAGTATGTGTCCTGTGATGACAAGTAATTGACACTACTTCTGTCTGACCTTTGTTTATTTCACACAGAAGCAGTTTCTGGAAATTTTGGCTGAGTGCAAAATCCTAATGCTTCACCCCTGAATAGAACCCTTGTCCTCACTGTGAATTGTGTTCTGTATTTTCACTTGTATTTGGCTCTCCATCCATTGCTGCTCTTTTTCGATCATAGTCTGTTTTTGCTTTTCCCAGGGTACAATGTTGTGTTGTTTTTTTTAGGTTATCTGCAGCAAGAGAAACTGACCTCTACCTGCCGATCCTTCATCGTGGAGAGTCCAAACCTTAAGGAGTATGCAGAGCATCATACAGAAGATGGCAACATTCCAGGATGCTTGCTGGTAAAAAAAAAAAAAAAAATGTTTTATTTTGTTTGCTGATCTTCATAGAGCAGGATCAGTAGAAGGTGCGGTAATGTTATTACAGACACTTTGCTCTTTGCAGGAGCAGTTTGTGATCACTCCTGCATAGAGAGAGATGGAGCTGAATGCAGTAAGTGACTTAATCCAGCTCCATCCTTTTGGCATTGGATGTTTAAAGTGAACCCCCCACACGGGATGATTGACAGCCTCCTATGTACACAGCCTGATACAGGGAAAAGTGTCAGTCAACCTGTCTGTAGCCATGATAATCTGGACACTCTCTTCTAGGCTACCTGCACACAGACATTTACAGTCCAGAAAATAATGTCTGTATATTGGCTGTATTTCCTGGACTGACCTCTGGTAGGGGACCCGGACTCTCAGGCTGTGTGCACGTCTGCACCAGACTCTCCGTTGCAGTGTCCACCTGAAAATCGGTAGAGGAAAAATTCCTGCACGGGGTCTGACGGAATACTTGTGTGTCTGCTATTTTAGCAGTCCACCCCTCTGTTGTTCTGGTTCTCCAATGGACCAGATGCAACACATTAGTGTGAACCTAGTGTCAGTGCCTAAGATGCCGAATCAGTGCGTCACCCCACAGGGCTACTGTCTAGAACTGTAATGATGATGAGACAGTAGTCCCATGGTGAGGTAGTGACTTACAGCCTTATAGATAACTTATACTGTCAGTCCCGGTCTCTGGTCAGAGTGCAGACTGAAATGTGGACCGTATTTTCCACACAGTAGATGCCTGTGTGCAGCAAGCCCTAGGAATCCTAGACTTTACTCTGCTCTTTAGCCCCATCAGTAAGTAGTATTGGAGGTAAACATAAAAGGCAATTTACTAATTCTTAACATCTTGCATTGACTTTCATTTTTAAGTGTAGCTTAATAATTTTATGTTCTCTCTTTTTCAGTCTCTCTTTGGAAAAAAATCTGACTACAATCTTAAATGAATACATAACAATGAAAGCAAAGGGTGAGTGGATTTTATAAGAACCTTTGATATGATGAAACTTATGTAGTTTGGTGCCACTAGAATATTTGCCATAAGTGTAAATTTGCCTCCGAAGTTGAGCAATTTTACTGATTAATTTATCTTGTTTATTGTACTTTTGCAATATTGGTTAATATTGTGAAAATCTCCCAGCAGTCTTCATGCTGAACTTGTAGCATCCAGCTTTATAGTATTGTGTGTTGCAGGCTCTAAGATAAGTCATTCAATGTAGTTAGAAGCTTAACTTTTTTGTAGATAGAAAAATGACAAACGACACTATCTCTATAGAGTACGATCTAGTAGTTTGTTGCTTAATATATCAAACTGAATTTCTTGTCTAGAGAATGAAACCGAAGTGCCATTCATGATGTCCTCTCTGTGGAAGAAGCTTGACGTCACTCTGTCCCAGATCAGGTATACTTACATGTTATTCTGATTGACCTGGAAAATATACATTTTCAAAAAACAGTGACATTTCATTACATTGATTTCTTCACCTGTCAGGTCCATGCAAGAATCGGCAGCTTTTAACAACCATCAAAGAGGTAAGTGAGCAGTGTATATTAGCTTTACTAAGAACATTCTTCTCCTAACCACAGAATTGAGGATAATGCTGAGGGTCTGGGTATTGGGACCCCCAATGGTCAGGAGAAGGGGGGTTTCTGAGTACTCT
The DNA here is from genome assembly GCA_947044405.1 of Leptodactylus fallax. Lineage (NCBI taxonomy): Eukaryota > Metazoa > Chordata > Amphibia > Anura > Leptodactylidae > Leptodactylus > Leptodactylus fallax. The sequence goes on along the minus strand of CAMRHE010000405.1, from coordinate 111,798 downwards.
GTGTGAATGTGCAGTAGTGCGCATCTATGACCACCACTCCAATCACTTGTTTTGGAGTAATGGCAAACCCCAAATGCAGCACTCTGCCAGTCCCATACAAGTGAATGGAGCAGCAGTCACACGTGTGCTACTGTTCCATTCACACAGCGATTTTAGGGATCCCTTTTCTTGTGATCCCCAAGGCTTCCAACTGTGGAATCCCCTGCACTTATCCTCTCTCTTGTGGATTAAAGGAAATGAGCAAAATACCCCTTTTGTAACTTCTATGCAATCCTTAGCGCAGCAGCACAAATCTCTCCTTTCCTGAGCACTCTATCCTTTCCAGTGATACTCTTGTACAGATTGGATTTCAGCTGATACATAGGAAGTGTAGCAATACATGGATAAGCAAGATCTGCCAGAGAGAAGGGGGCTCTTCAATTTTGGCTAATTGAGGGAGCCCCCTTTCTGTGACATCCATAATCACTAATAGGGCATATCCAAATGGGGCTGTCTCACCAAGATTATTTATTCTTGGTTTATTTATTTTTTGGTTTATTTCCCAGCTATGATCTTTCTTGCTTCTCTCACTAAACTGCACAGACTTGGACTTTTTCCTCTTTCTTTATATTCAGTATTGTAAGGTTTTTCATATATTATAACTTTCTTTTAATGACTCCACAGCACGCACAAGAAAGGCGATAAATGACCGATTACGACCGAGAATGCTGACCTCCCCTCTGGCTGTTTCAGGTTCTCCGACCTCACACCCTGTGATACATCAGACATCTACCCCAATAATGGCAACTCAGTATATTTTGAGACCTCTTCACACACCAGGTGCCTTACAGCCCATCGCCAACTCTTCTTTTGGAGGAGAGTCTACTGTACAAAACAGTAACTCTATTTCCATCAGCAGTGAGTGCATTCATATCTGTATAGCACAAGTGATTCATTTATTGTATGGTTGATACCAAAATTCTTTATTCTATTCTTTTCCTCTGACTGATTTCACTAGTTGTAAGTGACAAAGCAACTCTGTACTTCCATATTTTCTGGGATTTTGATTCTGGCTCTGAATTTTTGTTTTAGAAAATGTTATCAGTTTTACCAATGTGACAAATCTCACCTATACGAGTAATACCGTGTTTCTCCGAAAATAAGGCAGGGTCTTATATTATTATTTTGCTCCGAAAAAGGGCTAGGGCTTATTTTCGGGGTAGGTCTTAATTTTTCTATGAACAACAATCACACATATGATCGCTTTTATTTCAACTTTTATCAGAGGTGAAACAGCGAATAAACAGCGTTCGGCATTTTTTTTCCGCTCGGCATTCACCATAGGGTAAAGATTTTTATAAGTTTGTGGCGGGCATTTTCTGACACAGGGACACCTAATGTGTATGTGTTTCACAGTAATATTTTAGTTTTATATGTATTCTAGTGAAAGTGGGGGGCTTGAACTTTTTTTTTTTTAATATATATATATATTTTTTTACTATTAACCCCTCCTAGGGGGGCTTGAACCTGCAATCATCCCATAGACTGCAATACAACATATTGCAGTCTATGGGAGATTATCTACATTACTATTGAGGCTGGACCTCAATAGTAATATTCCTATGACAGGCCTGGGAACCTTCATAATGCTCCCGGCTGTCAAAGGAACAGGTCGGCTCCCGCGATCTCGCCGTGTGGGAGCCGACCTGCAACGTGAAAGGTATGGGACCGGCGAGGACTGGCCCCGGGGATAGCTACTCTGCTTTAGGGGGGGGAGGCTATAGGGACTGTAGCTATTGTATAGTAGCTATAGGCGGTTGGGACCGGCCCTAGGGACTGTGGTGGGGGGGGGGGGGGGGGGGGAGGTCACACTTAGCAATGCCCGCGGTCAGAGTCCATTCTGATTGCGGACATTAACTCCGGGTTGTGCTACTTTGGTGGGGGGGGTCATGCTGAACAATGCCCGCGATCAGGGTAGAAACTGATCGCGGGCATTAACTTCGGGTCTCCGCGGAGACCCGGTACGGCAATTATGGTAGCCGCTCTGCAGCAGAGAGGCCCCCATCTTTAAGGACCCGGCATCCGCTGTAATCGCACGGCAGATATCGGGAAGGGGTTAAATTAGCTAGCCTACTAGCAAGCCTACTCCAAAAAACCTGGCAAATCTAGCTAGGGCTTATTTTCAGGGTAGGTCTTATTTCTGGAGAAACACGGTAGCAAGTAGCACTACTGTCTATTAGCAATTTGTTGTTCATTCTGGCCTAGTTGAGGAACCCGCACAAAGCAGTTCATCCATATGTACCCAAAGAAAACCGGCACCTACAGCCACCGCTTCTCCTATGAGACGAAAGCAGTAAGTGGAGTTTATCATAGTTTTGTGGTGTTGTTTCTTTTTTTTGATTAGTTCTGTTTAATGCAATAGTATTGTAGTTTATTATTATGCTATGCCATTAAAATGTATTCTTGCAGAGACCTTCAGCGGAGGAGAAGAGCAGCTCCACTGAGCTCAACTGCAGTAGCTTTAGATGGAGCCATGAGTGAAGATGTCGATTCCCTTCAAGCTATCATTGATAATGACTTTCCTGTAAGTAAATTACAATCCTCCTTTTCAATGGCTAAAGAGAGTAAAACTTTTTATTTTTTTTTTATTTATTTCCTTGAATTTCCAAACCTTAAACACAGGGTTGGAGTCAATTATTAGTTGTAAAGTCTGATTGGATCAAGTATATAGAAACGGTCCTACAAAAAGTTGGCTCCGTGTTAAAGATTTGTGATGTATTTGATTTTACTTCCAGCAAATGGTGATCGAAAATGCCAGGGAGAAGATCTTGAGCAATAAGAGTCTTCAGGAGAAGCTGGCAGAAAATATCAACAAGTTTCTTGGAAGGTAAGACTTCCTCTGCACATCCTGCTTATTGTGACCTAAATGAATCCTGCTCACATTTATATGTGTATACAAAGTTAAGGCATAACCTTTTATTTGGTATAAGACACAAGTTTCCTCAGTTTTTTTCAAGTCATTCTGCACATAAATTGTCTAATATGTCAGTATAATGTAGAATTTTTGTTGCTTAGTATTCACACCATGTTATATCTCTCCCTCAGCGAGTCAGCAGCACAGAGTTCCAAACAGGCAGACGGAGCGACAGCAGAGCAAGACACCTCCATTGATGAGATCCTCGGCCTCCAGGTAACTTTGTGACTACTCTCTCTGCTCTGCAAGCCTTTTCAATATTTAATTTTTGTTGTTTTTCACTAGTAAAGGGAGAGTATCATCACTGATATAGAGGTTCATCCTCTTCACTGTTGGCGTTAAGATGCCAATAATATTTTTTGAAAGGACAGTATTAGGGAATCCATATAAGGCTTGGGTTACGCGGCGTTTTGCAACTAGAGGTTGTGTGTCGCTCTGCATCTCCTTCATCAAAGTGAATTGAGTTGCATTGTAACCCTGAGGGTGCTGTGACTTCTAGTCACAAAAAGATCGAGCACTGCCTGTTTTTTGGAGCTATTTCAAGTCACAGTTGCAGCACCCTCTGGGTCACAATTAGAGTCCATTAACTTAGATTACAGAAGGAATTTCCGGCTACGCCCTAGCCTAAATCAAACTTTGCTGGATACAGTAGCTTCTGCTTGTTATGGCGATCAGTAATAATTTGTATATTTCCTACATTGTGGTGGTGATATCTTTTTCAGTGTATAGAAGTCTATATGGCAATTTCATATGAATTTTTAATTTTGATATGATTTTTTTTTTTCTTTTCAGGGAGGAGAGATACACATGTCTGAGGAGGCCATCCATGATATTCTAACACAAACAGAATTAGATCCTGACTTTCAGGAACTCTATGACTTGTTTGCATGTGGTAAGTTTTTACAGTATATGTTTACCCCAAAGGCATTGATGCCGCATGTTGTGATGACTCTGCAGCACACTGAATAAATTGTCTAACAAATGCTTTTCAGTTACGTCCAAGGCTCCAAAGGTGACAACCCGTGACTCTACATCCAGTAACAATGAACCGAAGAATGTGACTGAAAAAGGGAAAAGACAAGAAGTTGTGGAAAGAGTGCTAGATGTGGAAGGCGGTGAGTCTCTGTTTTGCAGAATTTAGGCAGCATAGATCTCATGTTATAGATATTTTTTTCTAGGTACTGTTGCCAGCTACAGTACAAAAATTGTTTTTAAAGGAGGAGGTCATAATCTCCTACCCCCAATCCTCCATTCTGGTGTTGGGTTCCCCTTTCCATTCCTTGCCTGCACTGGCTTGGCTAGAAGTGAAGTGGTGTGACCGCTGCAACCTCAGTGATCACATGTTGGGTACAGGTGACATTACTACTAATATGTCAGTGATTGTCTCTAGCGGTCACATGAGCCATTTCACTTCTGGCCTAGCCAGGGCACGAAATGGAATGGTGTACCTGGTGCTGGAGTGGCAGATGACAAGTATGTGATTATGGTTTTATTGATTGTCGATTTTTAGCCCATCCTTGGCCCCTGTGGGTTTTCTAGTTTGCTTGGAAACCCCATTTTATACAATGATGGCATATTGCTAGAATATATCATCTTGTTATGATTGGTGGGGTCCCGACCCCTAGAACCTCACAATCCTGAGAATGAAGGGACTGCAGTCCTTTCAGTTAGGGGTGGTTTTGGCCACGTAGCTGTGCCAAAAAAAAACTGCTTCTGGCTCCTTCACTCGAATGGTATTGTGCTGCAGTTGTCACCACATTGGTCGCACTGTGAAGGGGAAGACTGAAGAGGATGCAGCACTACATGCTGTAGTTTTTTAATATATTTACGTATAACAGAGTTTCCATGTAATTCCACATCTGTCATATGGTTTCATACAAGCGCAGATACACATTTAATGGCTTTATTTTGCATGGGTAGACATAACTAACTGAAATTCTTCTTCCACCAGGTTCTACTGACAGTGCTAAGAAAAGTGATATTCCATCAAAAGAGAAGGAAGGTAACTCACCTGGGAAATCCTTGGTGGACCAGACTTACCAATCTCCTAGTACTTCCCAACAAGCAAGTGCAAATGTAAAGTCCAGTTCAGAGAATCAAACCTCAACTTGTGACAACCAGAATAGTGTTTTCGCACCTACAGAGAGTTCAGATTGTGAAATAGTAATGGACACTAGCACAGATTTACCAGGAACTGATGTGGTGGACTCCCCACGGGAACAAGATACCGAAATGAAGAACTTATCTCTTTCAAAGGAAGATTCCACATATGGGTTCCAAGCAGCCGAGAAAATTTTACCTCCAAACACAGATAAACCAATGTCAATAGGTACTGAGTCTCCGAGGACTGTGAATAAGGAGCCAAAAGACATCGCAAGCCCTGAAGTGACCATTGATGTAACCCCTTCGGGAGCAATGCAGCAGAATGCCAATAAAAGTGACCCAGTTACTCCACCACCTACAAATGTGGCAGGGACTCCGCGTAAAGTCAAGGATGATAAGGCAACGACCAGCTCAAAACAGAGTCCTTCAAATCAGCCCTGTAATATAACCATCCAGCAGGTAAATGTAGACGAAATAGTAGCATCAAAGGAACGAACCCCACCTAATGCATCTGTTCATATTGAACTTCCTGCACAGGTTGTTGTGGCATCCGAAACTGCTACCCTGTGTAGTTCTGTCCCAAGTACCAGCCAAACTTTTTTGGAAGACTCGAGCATTGTAACACTCGACATCCTTACAGAAGATTTACCGGAGGATACAGAATTACATAATGCTGTAGACAGTATACATGTAGATAACTATTCTACTATTATATTGTCACCTGTTGTGAAAAGTCAGAGAGCAATTCCAATCCAGGAAAATGCGATCATAGATCTTACGGATTCACCCCTTGCGGGAGAACACGCTCAGCTGGTGACTCAGTCAAATGATGGCTCCATAAGTGTTAATTCCTTAAGTGGCGACTGTACGATTTATTCAGTCTCTGGATCTTCTAATAACTCTGCAGAAAGTGGTATCATACAGATAGTGCCAGTGACAAGCTCTACATTTGCATCAAGTGGTAACATTTACATCAACAGTGGTCCGGCCATGCCATCTAATATCGTGATGCTGTCTAATAGTTCTGCTTCGAGCCAAAAACCGCCAAGCATTTTTCAGACTCCTCCCCGTCCTGGCAGCATTTATACAGTGGGGCAGACTGTGTCACCAAAGCTTTCTCAAGGTGCGTTATGCTGTTAAATACATTATCTAAATGGGTTTTCCTTTCTTGTTAAGTGATGACTAGAGATAAGCGAATCTCCCAAATTAAATAGTGTGTCAGATTCAAGAAGTGAAAGTGCTCTGATTGCCTGAAGTTGAACATGTTTGGCTGTGCGGTGTTATACCACATGTCCAAAAAGTCCACTAGTAACTATTGGTCATGTGATCTTTTTTTTTTTTTTTTTTTTTCAGTCCAGGAGGTTATTCTCGGTCATTGAACTAGTTTCAGTGACATCCTAGATGATTTGATCTAAACCAGCCAATGACTGCTGAAAGCTCTTAATAGCTGTCATTGGTTTAGATCGATTACACTTGGTCATTGAAACTAGGTCATTCACCTAATTTCAATGACCCAGACTAACGCCGCAATTTTGAATTGTCTGAAACGATTATTTTATTTTTGACTAGTATACACATTTTTAAAAGGGGTCTTCTGGGCAAAAAGAAATGGAAAGAGCTTGGAGTGGTTTAAAATAAAATAAAAAAAAATAAAAAATAATAATAATAATAATTGGCTGCCTCTCCTTCTCCTTCGTGCCTCTCCTTTTGGTCTCCTTTTTTTCTGTTGCTCCAAACACGTCAAGGCAACTCTATGTGGCCACTGCGGCCATTGCCTCAGTTGTCATAAATCGTAGTCCTAATTACCTCCTTGGGCTAGTAGGGTTTTTTTTTTTTTTTTTTAAGTTCTGTATATACTACATACAATCTATTTTTATTCTTTCAGGGTCCACCATTATTCTCGCCTCTCCTGTCCAGCCTGTCTTGCAGGGAGTTGTGGGCATGTTCCCTGTGTCTCTTGTTGGACAGAGTGGTAGCACTTTCAACGCACCGTCTCATCAGGTAATAACTAAAAAGTTAGTAAGCCACTCGTCGTTTGTTTTTTTGGGGGGTTATTTTACATATGATTTGGAATTAGTGGTCAATTTACATGGTCTTCATCATTGATGATGTATTCGAGTTAATCTAGTTATTAACCCAGGGATCCTCCTGTTTAGTTCTAGCAGTGGGCATGGTTGAAAAAACAATGTCTATGTTGAATATTTAATATGTCAATTACCCTTAAAAAGAAAAAAATTGGGCCAGGAGTGCTTAAAGGGGTAGTCCCATAAATATAACCATATCTATATTTGTAGATAATTAAAAGTTAAACATTTTTGCAAATATAAGTAGTTAAAAATTCTGCATAGTTTTAACCCCTTAAAGACCCGGCCATTTTTCATTTTTGCATTTTCGTTTTTTCCTCCCCACATTTCAAGAGCCATAACTTTTTCATTTCTCAGTTCACAGAGTCACATGATGGCTTATTGTTTGCGAAACAAATTGTACTTTGTAATGGCACCATTCAATATGCTGTGCAATGTACTGGGAAGCTGGGAAAAAATTCAGAATGAGGTGCAATTGGAGAAAAACTGCATTTGCGCCAATTTCATATGGGTTTAATTTTTACAGCGTTCACTGTGTGGTAAAAATGACATGTTACCTGTATTCTGCGGGTCAGTACGAACACGGCGATACCAAATTTATATAGTATTTGTAATGTTTTGATACCGTTTAAAAAATTAAAAACTTTGCAAAATCGAAAAAAAATATTGTGACGCCTGTAACTTTTTCACATGTTTGGAGCTGGGTAAGGCGTCTTTTTATGTGGGACAACATAACCTTTTTATTGATACCATTTGGGGAAAGATCTGATGGTTTGATTACTTTTTGTAAAAAATTTTTATAGGAGACAAAGTGTTGAAAAAAACACTATTTGGCCATTTTGATTTTTTTTTCGCCGCTACGCCGTTCACCGTATGGGATAAATATTTTAATAGTTCGGGCATTTTGGAGTGCGGGGATACCTAATGTGTTTGTTTACTTTTGTTTATTTACTTTCATATCTGATCTAGGGAAAAGGGGGGTGATTTGAACTTTTGTGTTTTTTTTTTTTTTTTTTTTTTAATTTTTTTTTATACTTTTAAAAACTTTTTTTTTCTACTTGTATGATCAGACCCCCTAGGGACCTTGAAACCTAGGGGGTCTGATCGCTCATACTATTCACTGCAATACTACTGTATCACAGTGAATAGCAAAATGCCTTCACCTGTATTAGACGCTGCCTAATGTAATGACAAGCCTGGGAGCCTTCAATAGGCTCCCGGCTGTCATGGCAACCGATCACCGCCCTCCGATGACGTTCTGGAGGGCGGCAATTGGGAAAAAATTGCGCAATTTAGACGCCGCGGTCCCGTTTGTCCACGACATCTAAAGGATTAACAGCCGCTATCGGTGCAGGCACCGATCGCTGCTGTTAGCGGCGGATCCTGGCTGTATTATACAGCCGGCACCTGCCGTGTATGGAGAGCGCTCAGCTCCTGAACTCTCTCCATACATCGTCATGCGACTCAGGACGTACTATTATGCCCTGGGTCACTAAGGGGTTAAAGATTTCCTCTATCCATCTTAGTGGTGACATCTGTTGTCTTGACCGGTTGCCAATGGATACGACCACAAATGCAGAAACTTTATATGGTCTGAGACTTGTCAGAAACCCAGCCATGATTTTCTTACTGTAGCTGGGTTATCAGGCAGGGACACTACATGTATGAGAAGATAGCCCGGCCACGATAAGGAAACCATTGCTGATTTTCTGACCTTAGAAAGATCCTGCATTTATGGTCGTATCCATTGACAACCAATCAAGACAACAAGACTGTGACCACAAGATATTTAGAGAAAATCTTTAAAACTCTGCAAAATGTTTAATTACTTATACTTGCAAAATGTTTAACTTTTTTAATTATCTACAAATTTAAAACTAGTTATGCTGGTGGGAATACCCCTTTAAGGGGGTTGTACATTCTCTTGCCTAATAACATTGGGTATGGAGGGATACAACTACATGCTGCTAACAGTCTGACACCTAGCAAGTATCGTGCATGAATCCTATTATTAGAATACCATCTACTGTATATCAGATGGGGCAGAAGAGAATGTGTACACAAGCCCTTTAAACATGGTGTTCAAGAGGGCAGATTGGCATGATTTGATATTTATTATATCGACATATATTTTTTTGTAGCTCTTGCATGTTCCTGTATCCAAGCCTATAATCCCAAAACTGCCATTGCCAAGGTCTCAGAGACATGCTCCACTTAAAACAAGTGGAAACCCAGGTATGTATTTGGCATGTTTGGTTCATTGTATCAGGAGGCCGCCTTTTGTTTCATGCTGTAATTGATGTTCCGTTTTATGTGCTGCTTTGAGATCTTATTTCTGCTTCTGAAAAACTTACAAGGTTTGGGGCAGATTTATTATGCCTTGTATGTCAATTTCCAGGTATCTAAGGCATACAGAGTCGCAAATTGGGTTTTTGCATGAATAAATTGTGACTTCTTGTATTTTTGCTTACTTTCTATGTTAAGTATTTCCTCTGAGACAGGAATAATTGGCCGCAAGTCCCAACCACCACAGCCGGAATTACAGAAACTGCCAAGTGACGTTGCTCTACGCTGTTTCTTTAACTCCCATAGAGGTGAATGGGAGCTGCGGAAACGGTGTAGCACAACTGCGAGCTCCACAGTCACTAGCGTAGCTTTGCTGCATGGTTTCCGTAGCTCCAGTTCACCTCTATGTGATCTACGGAAACATTTGAACGACGCTGTTTCTGTAAGTCGCACCCTTGTGGTCATGACTTGTGGGTAGTTCTGCCCATCTCAGGAATAACCCTTTAACAAATTTCTAAATTGGAGTAGCTGTGCTCCCAGTCACGTCTAATATACATTGTGCTTGTTCTTCCAATCTAGGCAAATCATTATCCAGCTCGGCAGCTGACTCTTCAATCGGATTGTCCAGTTTAGTTGTACAAAGGTTGGCTCTTGGGTAATATGGACAGATTCTCTGTGATGGGTCGGGTTGAATTTATTAATGTGTTTTTTGTTTTTTTGGGTATTTACAGGTTAGGAAATGAAGGTAAAAAGTCTGAATCCGAGCCACTAAATAAACCCGATGACACCTCTCTTCCAGACAGCACCAATGCACCATCCAAAGAAGCAGAAGCACATAAGAGGGTGCTGTGCTTTGATGGGACCATGTCAGCCAAATCCAAATTAGGTTCTCCGTCTTTCTCAAATTCCAAAAGTCAAAGGACTGATAAGAACGAGGCTGTCCCAAATGTGGGATCCTCTTCAGGAAGCGTTTCTTCATCTAGATCGAATCTGCCAAAAGAAAATAAAAAAATTGAAAATACCGCTCCTCCTCCTGTAGTGAAAAATCTGAAAGCATCCACCGTATCTGGTACTACGGCAAAGGATCAGCCTGCAGAGAAGAGACCGGTGGCATCAAGTGGTGGCACTCTGGGCAACAAGGAGAATGTTTTGCAGGTAGAGACTGGACATCAGAGGGCGGTGCAAGCAGAAAAGAGGAGCAATAATCAGGAAAGCGAAAAGAATGCCAAACGACTCCAGGATACCAGTAAGAAAACAACCCCTTTACCAAATATTCTTAGGAGGACACCACAAAAAGTGGCCTCAGAAAGAGTCTGCCCCACTAGTCCTCTGGTAAAGCAAGCCAGCCACTTATTACAGGACATGCAGTTTCAAAGTCCATCTTCAAAGCAATCCTCTCAGGAAGATTTGCCTGTACCATCCACCCCAGGAATTGGATTGGAAGACACGCCATTGGATAATAATGTAGACCAGACAAGGACCCCGACTTGCAAGCGTTACAGTGAAGATGGTGGAACTCCAAAGCCAATGTTACCACCAGCAACTCCAGATCTTCCCACTTGCAGCCCTGCCAGTGAGGCTGGTAGTGAGAACAGTGTCAGCATGGCCGCTCATACATTAATGATACTGTCACGCGCTTCTCTTGCAAAGTCCAGTGGTAACACTCCACTAAAGGATAACACTCAGCAATTAAAATCTTCCAAGAGCACTTCTAAAAAGAGAAAGCTTGAAGAAACCGAAGAATTTCAGAGACAGACAAATAGGAAAGAACATATAAGCCCGTCGTCTTCACAGAAAAAAAAAGAGAGCAAAGGTAACGTTTTATTTGTAAAAAAAAACAAAAAAAAAAACTATATATTCACTCAAAAGGAAGTAGTAAAACAAGGCTGGAGATCGTTCCAAATTTATTCAAAAAACATACATAAACGACAACGCGTTTTGACACAAACTCGTGCCTTTTTCAAAAAAAAGAGACAAGTTTGTGTCTAAATGTGGTGGTGTTAATGGATACGTATGTTTTTTTTGGTTTTTTTTTAATCCTTGGAGCGATCTCCAGCCTTGTTTTACTACAACCTTTTGAGTGAATATTTGACAGCGCTGAATTACCACTATATTTTTAGACCTTTGGTCTTTTTTTTTTTTTTTTTTTTTTTTTTTTGCCATTTGAAATTTCCATCTGGGAAGTAGTAGAGCGGCAGACCAGAAGCTATTCATTGGAGAGGAATATATACCAGTGTGAAGATCCAGGCACAGACTATCCTACCATCTAGAGCAGTAGTTCACCTTTTACCATCACCAAGCTCCCTTAGTGGCCCGGCACAGTATATGCTCACCACTTGGCCCTCAGACACATTATAATGCTTCCCAGTGGCCCCCAGACAAGTAGTAATGTTCTCCAGTAGCCCCCAGGCAAGTAATGATGGCTCCCAGACAACCAATAATGTTCCCCAGTGGCCCCTAGGCAAGTAATTGTGGCCCCTAGTCAACTAATAATACCCCCCAGTGGCCCCACGCTGTAGTTATACTATATCAATAAGAAACAAACGCCACCATCCTCAGTTTCCCTGGAGCTTCGAGATCCTCCTGCTTCTTATCTGCAGATCCATGCATCAGGTCTTCAGCAGGCATCACTAGCTGATGCCTGAGTAATAGAGCAGGAAGCTAAAGTCTTCCTGCTGCACCATTCTAAGGATGCCGATGTAGTTAAAAGGGGACGTGTGCCCATTTCCCCACCGGATTGTCACCGCACCCCAGTTAGGAATCACTGATTTAGCCCATCACAATCCACCTATCCTCCAGGAGAAGATATGCTGGACAATTTGCATATAATAGGTGAGAACAGTCCATGGAGCGCTTGTTCCCTCTTCTATTCACACTGTTGGGGTGGGGCTTAACACATTGGTTTCTGTTCAGCCTGTGTATTAGCCTGTCAGAATTTGAGGCAGTGACTATGGCTGCACTAATACCCGAAGATAGTGGAGCAGCACAACCGCTTTTCACGGCTTTTAGTGTACTGCCTCAGGTTGGGTCAAGTTGGGTTGATTAACAAGTGGGTTTAAGCCCCAGCTAAACACTGCCACCTCTAGCAGTAGGGAACCCATCCAGTGGAAGCCATTTTTTCACAATGATACCCCTAGAGACCAAAGAAGTTCTTGCATCTTACTAAGAGGATGAAGGTCGGTATCTGGGAAAGGTATCCTAACCTTTCTTTTTTGTTTTTTTGGCCAATTCACAGAGAACCCCTTTAGACTAAGGCCCCACGTAGCGCGCTGCGGAAAAAAACGCAGTAGAAAAATATTGCAGTTTTTCCCGCACTTTAGTGCTTTTCACAGAAAGTTTGCACAGTTTTGCTCTGAGTACTTTCTGCTTACATTATACCTATATGGAAACCGACGGCGTTTCTGTAGTTATAACTGACATGCTGAAATTTGCAATAATGCGATCATTTTTCAAATTGCAGTATTTCCACTGCGGATTATATCCTGCAATGTGTGGATGGGATTAGCCAGAATCCCATCCACGTTGCACTTAATGTAACACAGCTAAATTGCGGTGTTTAAGCTATGTGGGGCTTCGGCCTTAAAGGGGTTGTCCAGGCAAAAATGGACAACCCTTTTAAAGTTTAAATACGCTGGGGGCAGTGAAAAAAAAAAAAAATGTATACTCACCTGTCCCAGATGCTCCGGTGTCGTCCTGGTTCATCTGCTCCAGCGGCGTCTTCCGGCGTTGTGCTGAAGTAGATGAGAGTGGGCGTAAATGTAGGAAAGGTTATGAAGAAAAGAGACCATTACTTACTTGCCTTTTCAATGGCAATACTTTGGTAGTCCCTGCCAGTCTTCCTTCCTGCAAATGCAAGAAGTTGCAGTAGCAACTGATTGACTTTATTTTCCTGCTACATTGATGTTCATCCCAGTAACCTCTAAAGCCAATGACTGGCTAGGATCTCTGCTGAGTCCAGTGGTGGGCTGCAGCTGTCACATGGGTACAAAGTACTTTACCTATCTGATGTTAAATCCTCCAGCTGTAAACAAATTTTCATAAAGTAATAGTGCGGGTTAATATAAGAACTGCAATATTTAGCTTTGTAATATATCTTAAGGAGATCTGTTTCATTCTGTCCTCCTTATCTTCAATCTGACTACTTGTTTACATTATATTCCTATATATTCAGCTTTACACACAGAGCTCTATGGAAGTTAATTGATTTATTGCTTTATTCTGTGCACTAGAAGCCTCTTATCTACAACTTAGTGGTGTTAAGTGTTCAGAATGGCAGAATGTAATAGTAACAGAGTCTTTTCTATCCCTCCTTTCCTCTTCATTGACTAATATGTACACAGTAACAACTTCAAAAGTGGCGAAGAAAACCTATTTCCTTAAGATATATTACAAAGTTTCTTATTCACCTGTACTATTCGTTTATAAAACATGGTTTATAACTGGAGGTACGCTTTAATAAAGGACCGAAAGCTTACTGTAGGTGTCAGGAATCAAGACCCCTGCTGATCCAATATTGATGGCCTTTCCTGGGCATGGGTCATGAGCATGGTGAACCCCTTCTACAACCAGCCAGTTTCCAGCAGCTATATTCAGTATTGGATGGAGGGTGAAGATTGACAGAGAGTGTCACAGAACACATTTCAGCTTTTTACTAATTTAATATTTTTTACCCCTCTCTTGCAGAAAAATCGGAAGAGCATGGACAGTTTCCCAGCCGGAATGGACGTGGATAAATTTTTAATGTCCCTTCATTATGATGAGTAATGTGAAGTAGAAGCATAAGTGCACAATGTACCTTAGAGCCATTAGTATGTGATATGTAAAGATGTACAAATATGTGTGTAAATAATGGGCCCCAGAGGTTACGCACGCTCTATCGTTTTTTTGTAATTTAATACTAAAGCACTTGCTGCGTTGCTTTGCCTTTTCTAAGCTGTAAATACTTGGACAAAGTGTGACAATGGCGTCAATCCTGATCTCCGCACACAATCCACTTGTAAATTTGAGATATTTTTGTTGCATTATCCAGCTTTAACTTGTGTTTTTATATGGCCTGGCAGTTCCGTTTTTACAGCATCTTATTAAAAACAAGTCTGCCGCTAAATTTCTGTGATCTTTCTTGGCTTTTGATATTGATCCATGTTGCAAATCCACTACAAGACCTGAAAGAATTAGTTGCTGGGAGGTAAGTTAAGGCTACTGGGCACTACTGTAAAATCGGGAACCTGCCATGTGACATAATACCCATATCTTTTATTATAGCTGGGCCCCTTGAAGGACCAGGGTTTGGGTTCACAACTAACATGGCCGCCATTATAGCTTCCATAAATATTGGCTCAGTTTTACTATTTTGGTTTGACTAGACCTTGGCATAAATATAGCACATCTTTAGCACAATGTGGTGACTCTGGTGAATTTTTCCAACATGCTAGACAAAGGGGTGTGGATTCTCAGAAAAACAGGGCATGGATTAAATGCACCAAAATAAAGCCAATAGGTGGTGTAAATGTAGACTAAGTAGTCTAAAGCTATGGCAGATTTATCATCCAGCATCAGTCACTGATAAATCTGGTGCATTTTCAGATTTAGTTTACACTATCTGGGCCATTGTCACCCAGATTACCTGCCATACAACTATTAATGGGTAAGACTGGGTTGGTTCACATATCAGTAGTGTTGGGCCGGTTGTCTCATGCCTCAGCCTGCTAGATTTTCTGACACCAAATCCACCCAAAATAGTTCCAGACTGACCCTGCAAAATAGACTGGCACATTTATAACCCTTCTCTGAATACCCAGGTCACGCCTGTCTGTCATATGGCACAGCAGGGTCTGTAAGGACGGAGTGGACCTCAGATTCTACTCCAGAGAGGACACATCCTCTTGGTAGAGATCAGCGGCTCAATCTTTGCCTTCTCAGGGCTGCAGATTTAGTAGCATAGGTTCCTCACTGGCTCTGCCCCCCGCACAACCTCTCACATTGGAGGCTCAATCTCCTCCCACAGGCCAGCAATAATACTCCCCCATCCCCAGTGGAACAGCCCTTAAAGGGATACTAGGAGTTACATATATTAAACAGTCCACTGGGATGCTGCACGTATGACCCTATTATTGCCTATAGCATTATTATTTGCACAGTGTATGGCTCTGCTGGCTGGCGATATGACTTTTGCAGTGTTTGGTCCAGCAGTTTGTGTGCTGAAATTTGCAGGTTATTTCTAATGTTATAGATTGGGCTATAAAACAACTGGTAGTGATCTATATGTACTCACTAGGAGCAATACAGGGCTAGGTATGTGAATGGAGACAGGGAATCTGTACAAAACCTCATGGGGCAGATTTACTAAACTAAATGCACCAAAATTCTGGCTCAGTTTATCCTAAAAAAAACAAACAAACCCTGAAATGGGGCTTTAAAATGTATAAGGAGATCTGTCTGTGCCCCCGGCTATCAGCCCTCTCACACTTTCTTCATCCTCACCTATTCGGTACCGGCTGTAAAACAACTGGCTGGAGCGCCCCTGCAGCAGGACATACAGATGCTAAGCCCCGCCCAGTCAGAAGTTTAAGACCGAGCACATTAGCAGGAAGTTAACCCTTTCTTTCCTTTGAAAGACGCTGTGCCTAAAGACCTCATATACATACATATATACTGTAGCTGGCAGATAAGACAAGGAGGGCAGTCTCTTCAAATGTCATTTTATTAAATAAACTGTAAGAATGATAAACTTATTACAGAGACAGTTGTAGAAAAATGGAGGATGGTTCACAAAGTTTTTGACAGACTCCACATTTGCAGTTGTAGAAGTCTGGCCAATGTTACTTTTTGTATTGTAAATGGCTTCTTATGTGAAGTTGCTGGAGAGTAGAAAAAGGAGTTTGCTCTTTTTGACCTCAGATACAGCACCCCTCCTGTAAACAGGCTGTGCCTGGTACTGCAGCTCAGTATAATTCACCTGAATGAGTTGCAATAGCATACACAGCCCATTGATAGGAGGGCGCAGAACAGCAGGCGATGCTGTAGTTTGAGGTCTTGGATACCACTGACATGTACGGATCCATACACAAATGGATTATATACTCCAGTCACTGTGACCCTATACACTCAGATATGGCATATATTTCTATACATCCATACTAGAGTATTAGATGGCAAAGTCAGGTACAAGCACATTCCCTCTATAAGGCCAACTGCACACTGGTAAATACGGTTCAGATACCAGGACTCTCAGCATCATAGTGATCTATGAAACAAGCAGCCCCATACTGTACTGTATATAGCACAGTATAGTCCTAGTATCATAGATTAGTATTATGCAGAGAGTCCTGATCTCTGAACCGTATTCAGGATGGGAAATGAGGGCAAAATATGGTCTGGATTTTCCGCACCGTATTATGCTCATGTGCACAGGGCCTCTAGAAAACCCTAGTCCCTGGTTCAACTGAAGTCCTGCTTAGCCAGAGATTTCTAGACTTAAAAGCTTGATAAATTATAAAAAGGTTTCCTTAAGTGTAACAGACACAATCCTTGTGCGTGGACTGCGGGTGCTCCAATCTGCGGTCTGATATTTGGCATATGGATCTATAACTTCTCGATCAGGATTGCTGAGGCACCTCCTCCGCCGTTACAGATACCGGCAACACCAAACTGTCCCTTCTTCAGTGCATGGGCCATGTGTCCGACAATTCTAGCCCCCGACATTCTACAGAGGGAATGGAAAAATAGTTGTCAAAGAAATATATAGAAGAGCAGCATTACATCTTATTCCATTTTTGGAAGTTATGACATGATAGGATATGCAGTCACTTGCTAATAAGTAGAGGTCCATCTGCAGGGACCTTCACTCTTCACAAAATTACTTAAAGGGGTTGTCTAGGTTCAGACCAATATTGAGAGACAAATGTTATTGTCTGTATAATGAAATGTACAATTTTCCAATATACTTTCTGTATCAATTCCTCATAGTTTTCTAGATCTCTGCTTGCTGTCATTCATTCTGTTACTTCTAGTGGATAAAACTCTGACCATGGTCTTGTGATTTATGGTCCATGGTCATGTGATGTACACACAGGTGCACAGCTTGTTACCAGGCAGATGTCTGATTACTGTGCTGTGGCTGTAACAAGCCGTGCACCTGTGTGTCCATCACATGACCATGGACTGATTTTTATCTACTAGAAGTAAGCAGAATGAATGACAGCAAGCAGAGATCTAGAAAACTATGAGGAATTGACACAAAGTATATTGGAAAATTGTAGAACATTTCATTATACAAACAATAACATTTGTCTCTCCATATTGGTCTAAAACTGGACAACCCCTTTAAGTAGTGTTTTATTTGCAGAGTGGCTCCACCCAGGTGCTGTACAGGGTACTGCACCAGTCAATGAATGGGTCAGAGTTGTAGTACCTAGTCCTACCACCTGCATAGGCGCAGCACAGTGCACACAGAATTCAGCAATCACTTGATTCAAGTAATCCACTGGGAAAGTAAACTTAATGGGACGGTCCCCAGAACAGTCTCTATTGAACTATAAGCACTGTCAGATAGCGGGCAGTTCACCTGAATAAAACATGTTTTTAAGCTTCCCCATCAGTGCCTCCTATTAACTTCTTTTTCTGATATGCTAATGAACTGTTTGGTGCAACGAGGGCATCACCATTGCTCAGATCACAACAAAAAGCTATTCTTCCTAGAACCCTGTCCCTCCCTGACATGTTCACAGTCTGGCCCTGTCAATCATATCAGAGAGGTCGCTCTTTGGTGCAATAAGAGCATCATCATGTCTCTCATCGCACTAACAGCTCATCAGCATATCAGAAAAAACCCCGATATCTCAGCAACAGAGGTGCAGATCAGAAAGCAGCATTTCATTCACGTGAACCCGGCTATCTTGTCACCAGGACAGTCACTATTGAACTCGAAGCACAGACACTCTTTAAAAACATGTTCTAGACAAGTCCTGGATACAGATAAGGACTGGCCCGGCAACAGTTAAGTAGTAAAGATATCCATTATACATACCCAATGGGGTGGCCAAGAGACACCGCTCCTCCGTTGACATTGACTTTTGCTGGGTCGATATCCAACATTTTTATATTGGCCAATACAACAACACTGAAGGCTTCATTGAGCTCCCACATGGTAATATCTTCCTTCTTCAGTCCAGCAGCGCTCAGCACCTGCACATAACACCAAGGCAGGACATTGTACTCAGCATAGAGTCACACAGACACTGAGGTCGGCCAACTCTTTATGGGACAGACTCATACAATGGTACAAAACAATAAATGGATTAATACTGACATCTCATGCCAGTCCTGTGCCACTTCCCAGGTCACCCACCAGCCCCTGGTCAGACATGCGACCTCAGCAGCCAGTCACCGGTCAGGATGGACAGCACTGAGTTCTCTGCTCCAACCTCAACTCAACAGTCACAAAAACGCCATTGGGTGTAGAGTTCTTACAAGTTGTGCTGTACTAACCTGCGAGTCACAACTGCATTCACATTCATTACTGACACTGTGGAGCCCCTGCCTGATAGGAGATAAGTCACAAGTCCAAAGCCTAAAACATCTGACCCCTTTAAAGTGAATGTCCCCACCATGAACAACATCTGGAGTTCTATTCTGAAACAAACCTTTCCTGCCGCAGCCATTTTCCATTTTTGACACCCATCATAACTTTTTCATTTTTCTGTTCACAGAGCCATATAAGAGCGCTTAAATTTTGCCAAATTGTAGTTTGTAATGGTACGATTTAATATTCTGTATGATGTACTGAGAAGCTGAAAAAAAATTCAGGATGAGGTGGAATTGGAGAAAACGACTCCTGAGCAGCCGCCATATTTAAACACTCAACATCCGATGTAATAGTACAGTCGTAGTTGCCTCTTGGGGGAATTTATTGCATAGTGTTAATGCATTAAACAATACACTGTAAAGCACCCTCTAGTGGCTGCTGAAGGAGACTGAATTATAACAATTTAAATGTAACCTGTCAAATGGAGAGTGGCATGAAGTCGGCAGGAGAAGCTGAACACATATATAGCTTTGCAGGAAAATATTCAGTATAACCTGTCATTTATAGCTTTGCTCTTTGTATAGAAGCAGTCATCTAGTCAAGGAGGCGGTCCTATCAGTGACCGACAATCCTCCAGCTCTCCATGTAGGACTGTATGTACAGAGAGTACTCTCAATCTCTGGTAGAAACTACAAGGTCCAAAGTAAAGATGGATTCTTACCTTAGGAATTGCATAAGCAGGTGCGATAGGGAAGTCAATTGGGTCCACAGCAGAGTCAGCAAATGCTGCAAAAAGGGAAAAAACAAACAAACAAAAAAAAAAACATGTGAATGAGAACACCTAAGAATGAATACAGGCCAACTGGATATTTAATATAAAAGGAGATATTAATATTATACATATGATAAAATTCCTTTAATCCAGCACCTAATACCCTGTAAAGCTCATTTTGGTCTTGACAACCAGAACAATTTTTTTTTTTTTTTAACTTTCCCTGTTGCATTCCGAAAGTTATACCTTAGTGTTTAATTTATGTAACTTTTTTAGTTTGGAAAATTTTTAGAAAAAGTAATTCTACTGCATTTTCTATGGCGTATGCTGATCATTATGAGGCTACAAATTCTACAGGATATTACGTCATAGGAATATTTCATGTTTAGGATTTTTTTTTCTTTAATTAGACAAAACTTAAATCCAAATTTGGGCTATATGTATTGAATGTGGTGTCCAGTCTGAATGTGGCATTGAAAGGGTTAAAGACTGATCCCTGCTGTTAGAGCAGGGCTGTGGCTGGGTACTACAGACTTTCACATGTCCCTGAACACAAGGACACACTTGCTGCACCCCTGTGATCAGTAGGATCAGGAGTAAGCTCATACTAATGCAGTAACTGCTAACCGATCAGATGACCACTCATCTTGGTCATCAAGAGGTTAATGTACGTCCTTGTGGCCATAGAATATCTGGTTCTAAAGATGCAAGATTTAGGGACTTTTACAGTCATTTTTCACTGAATTACAAATCGGTAAAATGCCTAAAAATGGTCTGTAACCAATTTCATGATTTTATGGTGCCAAATACAGAGCCACGTACCTAGGATCCGTGCCAGAGGCTTGACTTTGAGCTTGTCTGCTGCTTCTGCTGTCATGAGAACCAAGGCTGCTGCCCCGTCGTTCAGTGTGCTGGCATTGGCTGCAGTCACGGTGCCTGGGAAGAGGGTGAAATGGTCATCTGACTGCATTCTGCTGCAATGTTGGCCCCACATTGGAGTACACTCAGCCATGTGTATGGGGTCTGTCAGCACAGCAGATCAGTCAGGCCAAGAAGCGTCAGTCTATGCTGCTGAAGTCTATGGGACAGCACTGCAATACTTATAGCAGCATGTAAACGTAACCAGGAGCCACAATGTCCCCAAACATCTGATCCCACAAGTTGGGACCCCTCCCAATCTAATATTGATGGCCTAGCCTAAGGATAGGTCACCAATATTAGTAAGTGGATAACCCCTTGAAGGGTTTAGGGACTTCATTAGATCACACATCCACCAGTATTCCTCACCGTTGTCTTTTTGGAAAACGGTCTTGAGTTTTGGAAACTTGCTGAAATCTACCCGTTTGTACTCCTCATCTTCCTGTACCACAAGATCAGGTTTCCCTGCAAGACAGAATTTGGATTGAAATTTCACCATGTTCAAAATAAGCAAATTTACAACCGTGTAGCAAAAGTCAATAATATCATTATATGTCACTGTATATGTGTTATATATTCATAAACTGAAATTGAAGGGCTTTTCCATGAAAGCAAGTTACCCCCTTATCCAATTTGTAGATCAGTGGGGTCCAACTGCTCAGACCCCCACTGGTCTGGAGAACTCCGTTCTGAATGGAGCGGTGGTCAGACAGAGTGCATTTCCCCATTCATTTCAATGGGTTCACCAGAAACAGCTGGGCACCGGAACTCCCATTAAAATAAAAGTAGCACTGCGCATGCTGCCCAACCATCACTGCATTTAGAACAATGAATGGCTGGGTAGAAAACCCCAGGGATTGGATGGACAGCACGCGCACTTGGACAGGCAGGGCGCACAGTCACGTGGATTGATATAAAATACTCTTTTTATTCATTAAAAAGTACAACGCGTTTTGGGATTTATATCCCTTTTTCAAGTACATGAATTGTTTCGATATGAGCACTTCTAAATGCAAGGAATGTGAGAGGGATTTAGAACAAGGGACAAAAGCCCTCCCTCGTTTCCTGATCAGTGGGGGTTTGAGTGGTTGGACCCCCACTGATCTGCAAGTTATCCCCGATCCTATGGAGAGGGGATAAGCCTTTTTAAAAAAGGGTTTTCTAGGCTTGAGGTATTTTTGAGGATGGGTCATCAGTATTAGTTCAGTGGGGGTCTGACATCCAGACCCTGCACTGATCAGCTGTTCTATGCAGCCTCCAGTGCCAGAACCTACACAAGGGAGGGAGCCAGAAGCAGAAGGCTCCGTCTACTGTATAGTGGTGGTACGGGTGTACTGCAGCTCTGCTCTCACTCAAGTAAATAGGAACAGACTGGGACTGCCTCAATAAACCATGTGCTTACTCAGATGAATGGAACTGATTTTCACTGAGATTTTCCATGTGATTTGTACCTTTTTGTGGAATAGTTACAGGTACAATTTCGTTTGCTATTAACCCAGATTCCCAGGCGGCTTTACTTCTGGTGTAAGAACTGATCGCATACTGGTCTTGTTCTTCCCGCCCAATGCTCAACTTCTTTGCTGTGTTTTCTGCACAGTTTCCCTGTAATAACATACGACAGAATTAGTTTAGCAGTTTAAAGGGTTGTCCCACAAATATACATTTATTAGCCCGAATTATCTTTTTTTTTTTTGGAATGGAATATTTTTTTTTGCTCCTGTAGATATTGCCATGACATACTTGTTATGGCATCTCCTGGTTCTCTCGATTCCCGCTCAGATGACCAGCAGCGCTGTGACATCCTTGTACGAAAAGGATCTGAACCATAGGACTCAGCGAATGAGAATTTGTGACCATCAGCACTGGACATATTAGATGGACATTCTGATAGGGAATGAAATGAACACTAGGGGGTGCTATAATAAGTATGTGACAGCAATATCTGGACAACATTTGTTTGTATTTTTTTTTCCGATCTTATTAGGGAAGCCTAGTCTGTAGTATCATCTGGAGTATGATAGAGAGAATATACACATTTTGGGGAGGGGGGGGGGGGGGGGGTGACTGCATTTTAGACAGGCACTTAGTATGCCAGTCTTGATAATTGTTGCAATTTTCGGAGGATGAGGTGCATCCTTCTGCAGGGACCATGTGCCTTCACCAAAGTCTAAGCCAGCTCATAGCTGGTGTAGTATTCAACCATCATTTACACAAGTAAATTATCATAAATCTGACAGGGGCGGTCGTCCTGCCCACACTGTGGTGACTCTGACTTGCACAAAAAAACTGCATCTTTTTCAACCTAAAAAGCTGGTGTACAAAGCTTGATAAATGTCCCTTCTCCCCGTGTATTCAATGTATTGCAAGGTACCATATGGAATTTATTGTAGACATCAGTAAGTCCATCTTTCACAATCAGATCTTCCAGTCTCACTCCGCCATATGGGGTGGCTCCTCTTGTCATGCAATAAGGTACATTAGACATGCTCTCCATCCCGCCAGCTACCATCACATTCTGTGGACAAAAAGTTATAACAAACAATTATAATTGGGACAATTAAAACAAATTAGGGTATAAGGGTGATCTTATATGGTGGGTTCCAGAATGCAATTGCAATAGTAGAAGTGCAGCCAAATGCCACAATCCCTATTTGTTGGCCTGCGCCTGTACTGTTGCTATTACTGGCAATAGCCCATGCTTGAAGGGCCAATGCCACACCATGTAGGGACCCCTATTAGATCCTATTGATTTGAAGCCCATATGTGGATAGTTAATGTCTACAGGGCCCACCACACACTGACTTGACACTTATTGTAGAAGACGAGAAGGAGTTTACAGGTTGTATTTCATCTGCCTGATCTTATTGCTGCCCAGAGATAAGCGGCATCAGTTGTCTGGCAGCTGCTGATCTTGTGCTCTATAAGGCAGATTAGGAAAAGGAATCTTCTATGTTCCCACAGTCCAATGTCTCACCTGGTGTCCACACATGAGACCCTGTGCTGCCAACATAATGGACTTCATCCCAGAGGCGCAGACTTTGTTCACGGTCGTGGTGGGGGTAGAGATCTGCAGACCTGAGGTCAGCCAAAAGAATTAAAGCGACACATAAAATTATTTCACATGATCCTATAATGGTAACAAAAGTGATTATATATAAAGAGACCATATACCTGCGCCAAGGGTGGCCTGTCGGGTTGGTGCCTGTCCCTGCCCTGCCTGCAGGACATTGCCCATGTACACCTCATTGACCACCTCTGCAGGAATACCTAAAAACGTACAAAAAACAAAGTGAACCGTCGCTCCTCTACAACCATAGAGATGGCACCTGACTAGAGAAGAAAGGCCCAGTACATACCAGCTCTATCAACTGCAGCTTTAATGGCGACAGAGCCGAGCTTTGTGGCAGGAAGAGATGACAGGGATCCCTGGAACGATCCTATGGGTGTTCGGACTGCGCTTGCAATTACCACTTCCTAGAGACAAAAAAATAGATATATATTTTCCAAAAACCCAGTATGGGATCAATACAATTTTTCCTTAAGTGAAATTGTTACAACTTATTAAAGAGAATGGGGAGGGGGATTTATTACACTGGTGTTTCCTTTGCCAGTCTTAAAGGGATTGTCTAGAGAGTTAACGTTATCTGACCTCCTCCGGCGGTTTCTTTGTGCCACCCCCTCCCTCCTCTCCTGATTTTACTATAGTCAGCCATCCCTTATAACAGAAGTAACCTGTGAAGTCAGGAGAGGAGGGAGGGGGCAGAGTGACCCGGGGATCAATCGGGGACTGGTTCCGATCATGTGACTCTGGGCCCAGCATGAAACTACCAGAGGAAGTCAGGTAAATGTAACTCCCCAGACCACCCCTTTACTGAAGGCCCTGACTGGCACGAGGCACGCCAAGCAGGCTCCGGCCTTAATTCTGGTGCCAGGAACTGGTGTAGATTTCCTGTATAACTCATACTATGTTTTCTAGCACAAGCTATAATAAATATGTCAAAGCGTCCTTATCCGAGTCCACCCCATTCACTTTCATAGAGAGGGCCAGAGAGCAGGGCTGTGGAGTCGGTACGCCAAAGCCCCGACTCAGACTCCTCAATTTCCCCTGACTCCGACTCCACCAAAATAGGCACCGATTCCGACTCCACAGCCCTGACAAGCAGTCACTCTGTGTCCTCGGGCTGTGTGGGTGGGTCTCCAGCACAATTACAGATAAAGTCAAGCTTTTCAGTCCTCACAATCACAACACTTGTATCTTTTGCTTTCTCCAGATAATGGTGCTAAACCTTATAGGTTCACTCAGGACTCAGTCCCATCATTATATGAGGAATAGAACAGACCTTTACAGGACATTTCATCATTTTCAACATTTCATCATTTTCCCAAATTCTTATGAAAATATATTCAGCACATACTGCATTGTACTACTAACTGTACCAATTTATTATATATTTTGGGAGTCAGAGTTGGTCCATTTTATACCGACTCCGACTCCACCAAAATAGGCACCGACTCCGACTCCACAGCCCTGCCAGAGAGGTGCAGAAAAGATGTGCAGCATCTCTTTAGTGCAAGAAAAGGCAGTGTGCCAAAGAAGTGCCATCTATGACAGAAAACTGATGTAAATGGGTCGATAACTTCTCCCCATGACACATGAAGACAACCCTGGTATCCTATCATACCACATGGACATCATATAGGATGAGCCAGAATGGCCTCCATGTAATATTACGTGGCAAAGGCCTGACCAGAGAAAGCTTTCCAATGGCTGTTTCAATGTGAATGAGGTTATATGAGAAGGCTACTTTTGAAGTTTGACAAAATCTACAAATTTTGCAATAGCTCCTAATACAGCAATTATAAAGACCTAAAAAAAGATGGCGGCAAAGGAAATTTAGTATTAGTTGTTCATGGCAACCAATCAGATTACACTTTACAAAATGAAAACCACATCCTATCTGGATAAGTGACTATGGTGCTTTTACCATGCAATAGTTCTGATACCCCTCCTAAAGTGTTCTGCGTATAGAAGACATTCTGTAATAAAGGGGTCCTCTGGGGGTTAAATATTAATGATTTATCCTAAGGGTAGACCATCCATATATGATTGGTGGTGTCCAACACCTGCGGCCCCACAGATCAGCTGCTCAAAGAGGTGTCGGCGCTTAGATCGCGGCTTCTGCTTCACCGGCCAGTGACGTCACATATATTTGTGATATGGCCTGTTTGCAGCTGCAGTCGCGTTCAAGCGAATGGGACTGAGCTGCAATACCAAGCACAGACGCTAGGCAAAGTATGCAGAACTGACTTGGTATTCAGTAAACAGGCCGCAGTGCTCACCCAAACGCTGTAATCTCTTCAAGCAGCTGATCTGTGGGGGTCCGAAGTGTCAGACCCAACCGATTAGATCATGACTGATCCTAAGGACAAGTCATCAATACTGAACTTATAGAAAACCCCTCTAGGCTGTGGCCCCACGTTGCAGAAACGCAGCAAAATCTGCAACAAAAAAAAAGCTGCTTTCCCACAACGTGGGGCCTCGGCCTTAGGGTGACCTGGTAAGAACAACCTCTGCACAACCAGTCACGTTACAAGCCTTAGGGCCACATTAATTTCAATGTCTGTTGTCACGGATCGTCAAACAGGTTTACCTGTTTTCACAGATCATACACTGTAATGTGTGGGAAGCCATGAAAACGGCCATGAAAAAAAATGGATGTTTTTCACAGCTGTTTTGCACCAGTCATGTGCTCGGAGGCTTAGCCACCAAACCATCTTGATATACAGGTACATCTTCACAAAGCAGGATCCTGTAGATAAGTTTACGTGTTTCATGAATATCTTATGTACAACATAAAACACTTACATTTAGGGAGCGCTGCGAGGCATATGATCGATGCGTATATTTCAGTGCCTGGACAGGGAACAAATAGTGGATTATTTACTTCTATATAACCAAGGAGTATGGAAAAGTAAAAACCAAGAAGGAACATAGGATATTAAAGGGGTATCCCTGCCTTATACAGTACTAGTGCTGGCATAACAATAGGATCCAGAGAATGGAGGGGCTGTAATACGCACCCTAAGGGGATCACCTATAAAGGGCAAAGTGCACATTACCACTGCAGTCTCTTCACATTCTCCAGATCAGCGTCAGCCCCATAGACCCTGCCGGTGGCTTATCTATAAGCTATCACTTTATAAGACACTAATACGCCCAAAAAACTCCAGTCCCAGCATCGTGTTGGCAATGTAACCAGTACAGGCGGACCCGCTCCATATTTTGGCCCTACACTCCAGTGTTTTGGAGAATCTCTTCCTTGTTTCCAGATTTTACTTTCCTCTTATTCCCCCTCCATCTGAGTGATGTTCCTCTGAAATCCTACTGGGTGTCGATCGTACCCCATCTGATGAATCCCACTAGGGCATGTATACTAGTTTTGTGGTGATGCACGAGACTTCCTACCCTAGGGCAGTGGATCCTTAGAGTTGAGGAATTCAGACTAAAGGAAGAGAGGAAGCAAATTACAGGATAGAATAAAAAAATTATATATACTGTATCTCTATCTCAAGATTCTGCAGGATATAAAGCAATAATGTCGCAGTAGCCATGATAATGGTCTGAGTGGCCAAGGCCTAAGAGTTGACCTGAGTGGCCAGCTTTTCTTTTGTACTGTTCTGTTATAAAAAAAAAAAATATATATATATATATATATATGTGTGTGTATTTATTATATAAAAAAAAAAAGACAAGACTACACCTTTAATTAGTCCGCCGGCCCCCCATTAACGCTGAAAGCAACACCAGATAGAACTACAGTCTGATAAAACCTGTGGATAAAGCAGGAGGTGGCACAATCCCAAATAACAAGAACTTGGTACCTAGTACAGTAACCGCAGGACAGCTTCCAAGTCACATGTAGGCAAAAACTGCTACAGTGTGCACCACGGCGTGCCGATACATTACATAACCTCATGTCTTTCCCAAGGACTACATGGCAACTTTGACTGAGACTCAAAAATTGCAAAATTGCACTGTAACCCCGACCTCTAGTCACAAAAACATTGAACGAGGCTCAATCTCTTTGTGAGAAGAAGTTGCAAATGCTGCACCCTGGGGGATGCGATGCAACTGCATTCACTAATATTCAAAAAGAAGTCGCTGGCGACCCAGTGATCTTTGGTCGCGCAATGGCCAAAGTCTCTTTGTAGCCCTAGCTGTAGAGAAGTCAAAGACCGCTCCTATCAAAGAGTGGCCGGCTGAGTTTGCCAAGGGAGTCCACAGCTGACCTGGCATTGTCGCCGCTGCAGAGGAAGCGTACTATTACTTTGGCAGCCATACAGGCAAGTTACCGTCCGTGTAGTGCAAGGAAGTCTCGAGTCTGCCAGAACACAGCAGAATTTTGGCTCACAAAAGGTGTGTAATGGGATTGTCACGCAGTGTATCTGTAGGATAAGCCATCAAGGTCTATGGTTGGAAAACCCTCTTTGTTTTCCCATCAGTAATAATAATAATAACAATAATAATAATAGTCCTTTAATAGTCCCATAATGGGGAAATTCAGTGATTCAGTAAATTCAGTAAAAGCCCTCTACATATAATTTTTTCCATAAAAAAAAAATACCATAATCTATGTTATTTCCTAGACTAAAAAGAATTATTTCAGCATTGAGGTTAAGATGGCAGTATATGAACATAGCCTTAGGAAACAGTAAGTTTATCTGTATTGACCGGCGCCGGGTGGCTGCTGTAAAGGCAAGCAGAGGCGGACACCCAGGACCTGGTACACAGTAGGACACTACTATTATATGGCACATTGTAGGTGGGGGCCATTACAGATTTTACACTCTCTGTGAGGACAGGTTATTCTATATAACGTATCCGCTACACATCAGACATAGATCTGTCAGTAGAATGGCGACCAAAGCAGGAGAAGACAAACCTCTGCGCCAGGTGATCTTTGTACCATGTAGTATGCCACATGGTTTCTACATATACACATCAGCCTACATCACACTTAGACTTTGTATTATTGATATCTTACATGGTCAGATTTATGGCCAATGATCAGTACTCTGTGTTGGAAGGATCTGTATAAGAAAGAAAAACCTTTCCATATGAGTTAAGTTCCCAAATGTACCTCAAGGGCTGATGACATCAGTGCAAGGCTAATTAAGACTTGTGGGGACCAGCTGTGTGGTATAATTACATATATGTATAATATGAGCCTGAGGCAGGAAATAGTCCCTGAATTATGGAAATCTTCTTGTGTGGTACCAGTTCCAAAGAAACCCCACCCTATGGACCTCAACGACTACAGACCTGTAGCACTGACATCCCACCTGATGAAGATCTTGGAGAGATTGGTTCTCACACATCTCCGCCCTCTAGTGAGCCCCGCTATGGACCCCCTCCAGTTTGCTTATCGGCCGGGCATTGGGGTAGATGATGCCATCATCCACCTTCTGCACAGGGCTCTGTCTCACCTGGAGAAACCAGGGAACACAGTGAGAATAATGTTCTTTGACTTCTCCAGTGCTTTTAACACCATACAGCCCAGGTTATTGAGGGACAAGCTGGGCCTTGCTGGAGTGGACCACCACCTCTCCAACTGGATCCTAGACTACCTCACAAATCGACCTCAATACGTGAGAGCCCGAGACTGTGTGTCAGGTACAGTGATCTGTAATACGGGGGCACCTCAGGGTACGGTTCTCGCCCCTTTCCTCTTCACACTGTACACTGCAGATTTTAGGTGCAACTCATCCAGCTGCTACCTACAGAAGTATTCTGACGACTCTGCAATAGTGGGTCTCATCACAGATGATGATGACAGGGAGTACAGAGAACTGAACCAGGATTTTGTGGACTGGTGCCACCAGAACCACCTGAAGATTAACGCGGGGAAGACCAAGGAGATGGTGGTGGACTTCCGCAAAGGCAGAAGCCCTCCTAAACCAGTGGACATCCTGGGGACGGGCATCGAGATTGTGAACACCTATAAGTACCTGGGTTTGCTCCTTAATAATAAGCTGGACTGGGCAGATCATATGGAGGCCCTGTACAGGAAGGGCCACAGCAGGCTCTACCTGCTTAGGAAACTGAGAGCCTTTGGAATCCGGGGGGCACTTCTTAGAACTTTCTTCAACTCGGTAGTGGCATCAGCCATCTTCTTTGGAGTGGCCTGCTGGGGGAGCAGTATATCAACCAGGGACAGAAATAAACTTGACAAGTTGATTAGAAGGGCCAGCTCTGTCCTGGGGAGCCCACTGGACCCAGTGCAGGTGGTGGGTGACAGAAGGATACTGTCCGTGGTGAGCTCCATGCAGAAGAAGAAGTCCCATCCCATGCATGAGACTGTGATCGCGCTGAGCAGTACTGTCAGTGACCGACTGCTCCACCCTAGGTGTGAGAAGGAGCGCTATCGGAAGTCTTTCCTCCCCACCGCGGTTAGGCTGTACAACCAACACCGACAAAAAAGCTGCATTTCCGCAATGTGGGCCCTCAGCCTTAAAGGGGTTGTCCAGCTTCCAGATCAAATTTTTATTCTGATGGCCTACCCGCAGGACACCCGGACCCCACACAGGTCATCTGTTCTAGCAGCCTCTAGTAATAGGTATGGTGCTGCAGTTAAGCAGAACCACCACTATGCAGTGGACGGGGCTGCTGCGTGGCTCCTATTACTTGTTCAGTAGCAGCACTGTATGCACCGCCCATCCACTAGCACCTTCTGGCACCCAGAGACTACTAGTACAGATGATCTGCAGATAGGTCATCAGTATGAAAATTCGATCTGGAAGCTGGACAACCCCTTTAAGGCTGAGGGCCCACATTGCGGAAATGCAGATTTTTTGTTGCAGATTTCCTGCAGTTTTTTGAACCAAAGCCAGGAGTGGATTGAGCAGAAGGGAGAAGTATAAGAACTTCCTATATATTTCCATATAGCCATTCTTGGCTTTGGGTCAAAAGACGCAGCAAAATCTGCAACAAAAAAAGTAGCGTTTCCACAATGTGGTGAGAGCACGTAGATGAGCTCTGCATAAATCTCACACACAAAGCCGCCTGCGGCTAACCCATTGCAATCTGCCACATGTGAATTTGACCTAAGCCTCCTGTGGTTGTTCCAGGCCACTATGACCTTGCAGTACGGTCGTTCTCTACATTAACTTTTTGAAAAGTGAGTAATAGCGCCCCACACCAAAGTCACACCCTACAGCAGTCAACAGAGTCTGACAATGTAACACAATGTTCCCAGTGACTTAGGCAAAAAAGTGAGACAACAGAACTGTCCCAAAGTCACGTCGTACGACTACATGAGCCACCACTTT
This sequence comes from Leptodactylus fallax, assembly GCA_947044405.1. Lineage (NCBI taxonomy): Eukaryota > Metazoa > Chordata > Amphibia > Anura > Leptodactylidae > Leptodactylus > Leptodactylus fallax. Next base: position 80,830 of record CAMRHE010000405.1, on the reverse strand, counting down.
GCACCTAGTAATAGACCAGGACACCAAATTGCAGGAGGAGACCTCTGCACAGCCCCAACATCTTCTCAAGTGTCACTATGAGGCCACATAAACGTATGGGCAGCACGGTGGCTCAGTGGTTAGCAATGGAGTCCTGGGTTCGAATCCTGCCAAGGACAACATCTGCAAGGAGTTTGTATGTTCTCCCTGTGTTTGTGTGGGTTTCCTCCGGGTACTCCGGTTTCCTCCCACACTCCAAAGACATACTGATAGGGAATGTAGATTGTGAGCCCTATATGGGACAATGTCTGTAATGTCCTGCGGAATATAATGGTGCTATATAAGTAACCATAATAATAATAAATACAAGTCTTGCAGATCTGTGATGACATACGGACATCATATTGAAGAACAGTATTACAGTCGTGTAGCCCAAGCCAATGTGACCACCGGGTGCAGACACTGGTGGCCATATTGGATCCATTGGTCAAAAAGTTGTGTCACATGTACGCAAAGTGGCAGAAAAAAAAATGTCTGCATTAAACACATATTTGTGTCCCCAGCCTCCATAATGATGGCGTACAACTCGGCCGCCATTGATTTTTTTAATGCATTATTGATTTGGGTGCAGCAGAACCGCACTGATAAATCTCCCGATTGTTTGCCTCCCTATGGGGCACTTAGGCCTCCAAAATACTATTAAGGGGCCCCTTTATTATTTATTACACCCCTGAGCAGCAATAACCACCGTAAAAGTGACTCAGCACTGCTCTGCTAAGCTGCAGCTGCCAGGCACCCCTATAAGGGCACCCGCGGCTTGTCACACTGCCAGCAGCGGCCTGTTCACACTTGGCGTCTTCACAGATGAGGCACAGAGTGTGACGCGCTTGTATTACAGCACACGCTGCAGGGAGATGCGGCGCGGACACTCACCCGGGAGACGCTGGAGGACAGGCGGGCAGCAGGACGTGGGAGACAGAAGGCCATGGTCACACTGGCGGCTATAACAGCGCGAGTCACCTCTGCTGCAGCCAGCGGCACCGCCTACTGCACCGGCCAATCACCGCGCGCACACAGCTCTGCCCTCAAACACTATTGGTTAAAGACTTTATAGAGGCGTGATTAAAAGTGAACGAGAAGGGGATTGGCGGAAGCTTGATGGTCGCCATGGAGATCTTATGGCTGAGCCGCCATATTTTGTCCTGGAAAACCTTTAACTTGAAGAGAATGAATGGAGGGAGTGACTGATCATCACGTGCTATAGTGTTATTATGTGACTAATGGGGCCTATATAGAATCCATAGTGCTCTGCCCTGAACCTATCACACCACAACCCCCATTGACTTCTAATGGAAATCACTAAATTAAGTTGTGGTATCCATTGTTTCGTCAGGAAGGATAATACTGTATGTTGTGCTATTCTTTCCATCAAATATGAAACAATCTGCCACAGAGCATCCTAAAGGAGCCTTTAACACAGGTGTGAACTGAACCTTGAAGGGGATGTACTAATTTTAGGGAATAACGTCATGATCAGTGGGGGTTCGCCCACTCACATCCCCACTAACCATGAGAATAGGGGTCAGGGTCCCCCCGTCCTGATTGGAGTAGTCCCTGTCACTCAATTCATTTTCTATGGGAGAACTGGCGATCGCCTAAGGATAGGGGATAACTTCTAAAGTCAGTCCATCCCCTGTAAAGGGCTACATCCCTAGGATATAACAGAAATACCTGATAGATGCAAGTCCCTGTTCGGCCATTTTCAGAGCCCCTATACAAATAGAGACTTGCGCATGCGCGGCCCCTCCCCATTCAGTTTTGACTAAGATCAAGGCCCTGATCTTGAGATAGATGTGAGTTCCAGAGGTGAAACCCTCATCTATCAGGCATTTATGGCATATCCTATGCATATAGCTATAAATGCTGAGTAAAGACGGGTGAGTCGGTATGTACCAAGACGGGTTTGACTCAAATATTTAAATTTTTATTAATTTTTAACAAAAACAAAAGTAGTGGAAGAGTGATGAGATCAGGCAATACCTTTTAGAGGCTGAGTATATTTGAGTCTCTAAAAGGTATCGCCTGATTTCTTCACTCTTCCACTACTTTCTATAGCTAACACGGTACAACATTATACTAACAACAAAAACAAAGAAATGGATATTCTTCTCGGGTGAACTAAAATGGCTGCTGTATTATACTGTGGGGTCTCTTTAGACCCCAGAGTATAATTGTTGGAGGCTCTGAGGAGGTGAAAAAAAAAAAAATAATAATAATAATAATATTCACCTTCCCTTACCTCTTTTTACACCACCCACTGACTGTGACTGGAGTGAATTTGTGATTGTTGATAAATCTGGATTATTATAAGCAGCAATTGGCCACCAACCAAACACAAGACCCCAAATAAATGGGACAGTGCCTCAAAACATCAGATAATCAAATCATGTATAAGCACCGATGAATATAAATTCTAAAACTTAACATTTAATGGAATAAACCTAAAAATAAGAGACAATATAATTTTGTACAAAAAGATGTAATAAAAACTCAATTACACATGCCAACAAATTGGACACCAGAATTAACTGGGGTCAACAACAGAAAAAAGCCAGCAACAGATAACAGATCCAGTATAGATAAATAGGATGGATCTTACCCAATCAGAAGTACAAGGACGGTAATCATGGAAGACGTAGTCATGGGGTCCAAAAGAAGAAACAGTCCCTATGCTGCCCCTAAGGGACTGTCCCTGACACCCCAAATTGCTCCGGCCCTGACAAGGGCAGTACCATTCTATGCCCTCAAGAAAAAAAAGTTAAAAGTTAACCCTAGCAGACCCTACGCGTTTCACGGTGCATCTGCACCAATCATCAGGGCACCTGATAAATCTGGAGTACAGACAGCTAGAAAGGCTGACCACGCCCACTTTCCCACTCAGTCTTGAAAAGTTGAGTGAGTGGAGCAAAAATCAAAAAGTCACAAAATGTATGCACAAATGAGCTAAAAAACAAAATCCCTGCTTTACGGTTTTCTTATTCCATAATTCTGGAGTGCCGGGTTTGATAAATTCTCCCCTTTGTCAGGCGCCGCAGGGCTAAGTCACAGGGAAGGCACAGCTGCTGTGTTCTTCAGGCACTTCTATGTACTGTGCTCTTATTGGACAACATAGTGCAGCATGCTATTAGGTCCAGTTTTTATTAGGCAGATCTAAGACAGAAGCTCCAAAATGTTCCGCTAATGCAGATGAGAACGTTCCCTAAAACACAGTCCCACAGACAGTCGCGGGCATCACTTACGGGTTAATCAGTTGCAGCTCCTGCCTCTCCATGTGCCCTGGTCTGTCTTGATGGACGCCTTCTCTGCTCCTCTGGGATCCTTGAGCCCCAGTTCACTGTTTGAAAATCGCGCGGTGGACTCTGTCATTTATGGTCTTTGCTAGAGGTCAAGTCCTGGAGCCCACATTATTTGATTGGACATAGGGCCTGTGCTAGGCTGGGCCCTGGTGGGCTACCTGACACAGAGGTGGACATAAGTAAATGGGGCTACAGTCTACATGACTTGAACTAGACTGTCTGGGGTGGGCTGAGACCCTTTGCTCACCGTTGAGTGTTCCATCCAAGAAGGGGGCTCCGATGCTCCATTCTGATGATTATAGAGCAAGTCCTATCCTGCTTGGTGACATCGTAACAGAACTAGACCTCCGATACAAATCAATAGGGGATGTCATCCGAGTGCATTCTGCTGAAAAACCGTACGCCCTCGGCCTGCTCTGTTGTGTGCATGAGGCTTGACTCGAAGCGGCGCGGCCCTCAGAAGTGCTGCCTCCTTCATTAGTATTCATTGGTGCGGACGCCATGAAATTCTTTGAATACCAATAAAGAGCGCCAATACAGGCTTGTTGAGTTGCAGACTGTCAGTTTACATGTCACATGACCCATCTGCTGGGCTGGCGGTACTGGCAGGCTGTGAGAGCTTTGTAGTTAGTGAATAAGGCAGGACTGGGGTTGGCATCAGCCTTTGTCTTTAGCGCTGTGACTGGGACCGTGACGCCAGGACTGCCCTGATGGTGGCCCTCATTACATAACATGAAAACACAACGTAGGGGAAAAAAAAAGGAACACTGGCTACCAATAGACTTTAAACTTTTTATTTTATTCTGAAGGAAAATAAATTATACAACTTAAAAAATAAACTTGAAAAATTGCGCAGTACGTCTCCGCACTGCCACGCAGACCTGCTTCATGTCACTGCACAGCATTAGCCATCAGTTTTATAGCGGCACACATTCATAATGGTAAATACCGTACACATCTATACCGTATAAAGTCACAATCCAAAAATAGCTCCACACTCCAGACTACATATAGCGCGCGTACAAAGAAAGCAATCGCGTCACTGAGTTTTACAGAGGTCACCCGGGAACCATTTACAAAGACTGCGCCCTCGGACAGAAAGTACAATTTATCAAAGAAAATATTCTATGAAATACGTGAACCTGCCTAACCTCGAGTGAAAAATTCGGCACCGTGAAATGACGATGGTCTGTATGAAATGTGCGAGTGAGGATTCAAAAAGTTCCATGAGTTTCAAAGCATATAAAGTGGAAGACAAATGGAAATTACTGCTGTATTTTGGGGGTGGTGGGAATAAACAATTCAATATTATTGAGGCTTGGGGTTCAAAAATAATACCAAAAAATTACCATTATAAATTTAGAAATCCCCAAATAATCAGAAAAGCCTATATGGTCAGTAACCTAATGTGGCAGTGATGTTATACAGTGTATACACTGTACCATACTTCTCATGGTTTTATACTATTCTTAGACTAAGGCCCCAGATTGCGGAAACACACCTTTTTTTTTTTTTGTTGCAGATTTTGTTGCGGTTTTATGAGCCAAAGCCAGGAGTGGATTGAGCAGAAGGGAGAAGTATAAGAGCTTTTCATATATATTTGCCTTTCCTTTTTGTAGCCATTCTTGGCTTTGGCTAAAAAAAATGCAGCAAAATCTGCAACAAAAAAAGCTGCGTTTCCGCAACGTGGGGCCTCAGCCTTACTGCTGGACACCTTTTAAGTACCCATATAGATTTGCAGTTTGTAGAGGTCCGCATTACAGCCACAATACCCAGACCTCCTGCACTTCTATTCAACTTTAGTCAGAAATTTTGTTATAGTAAAAGCTAAAAAGTTACTTTGTGAATATCCTGAACAAATTTTGTCTGACTTCACAGAATGATCCATTATCCTGTAAAAGTAACACTTATAACACATCCTGGCAGAGGGAAAAGATTCCAATGGAAGTTTCTGCTTTCTCCTGTCTTTAGGGAAATATTACATTATTTAAGAAAAACAAAACAAAAAAAACCCCCCAAAAAAAACCACTTCAGCCAATAAAAACTGATCCCTGCCACACTATGGTGAATCCAATGTTGTGGTCTAGAAGCCACCATGCATGTAAGAAGAATAGTGATATTACAGATCCCAGCCCCTCTGCTCATGTGACAAGACTTGAGGGTTAACCATAAAAAAAAAACCTTTATATCAATAATAGTCACAAGAACCTGTCTCTTTGACTAAGGGACGTCTCTGACAATTTTGGCTGGCAAGATATGCCCCGTTGTCAGATCTCTGGTGGTTGTCATGAAAGTAGGGTACATATGTGTGACTTGGGCTAGGTTCACACCTGCGTTCGGGTTTCAGTTCGGAGGGTCCGCGTAAAAAAAGCAGTTAACTGCTATAGACTAGGATGGGGTCCATGGGTTTCTGCCCAAAAAGGACAAAAATTGCAGAGAGAAAAGCGCTCTTAATATAGGGTTCCTAATTTTTGCACAAGCAGTGGTGTGTTTATACCTCTATAAGATCCCCATTATAATGTGATTTAACCGTTGCTTTTCTACCTGCAAAATGGCAACCAAAATGTGATTTGGGGAAACATTTCATTAATATGCCCTACATGCTAAAGAACTTTCCTGGGAAATCTTTGTTACTTACTTCCTGGGCCAGCACCCTCCTCCTCCTCCTCCCTCCTGTGTTCATTGGTATTATGTGCTGGTTCCAATCACATGGTCTAGAGTTAGAACCAGCACAGAAGCGTAAGGGTCAACACATAAGAATCCAGGCAGTAACAAATACCTTTAAAGGGAGTCTGTCAGCAGGAAAATGGTTATAAACTAATGACAGTGCCTTGTAGGGCGGCTTCTACACTTTCCAAAGATGGCTTTCTTATTCTACATTGCTGCTCCATTTTCATGAAAATCAGGCAATAGAATAGGAAAGATATCTTTGGAAAGCGTAGAAGCCGCCCTACAAGGTAACGTCATTAGTTTTATACCCATGTTCTGCTGCCAGACTCCCTTTAAGGTCAAGGCCCCACGTTGTGGAAAAGTTGCTTTTCTTGTTGCAGATTTTGTGGCATTTTTTGAGCCAAAACCAGGAATGGCTACAAAAGCAATGGGAAATATACAGAAAGCTCTTATACTTTTACCTTCTGCTCAATCCACTCCTGGCTTTGGCTCAAAAAAACTGCAACAAATGCAGTTTTTCTACAACGTGGGACCTCAGACTGCAGTCATTTTCTGGGCTAAAAATATTGCTGAAAGATTGAAAGCCTTCCCAGGAGAGGATTGAAAAGGAAAAAAAAAAAAAAAAAAAAAAAGAATGAATTACCAAGTGGCCTTGATGTTGTCAACCAAGGGTTTTATACTGATGACCTATCTACAGCATAGGTAAACAGTATGTGATCTGTCGGGTTGTGACACCCAGACTGCCAACAGATCATCTGTTGCAGCAACCTATGGGTGCTGGAAGCTACTAGTGGATGGGCGGCGCGTGCAGTGCTCCTACTCAAGTAATAGGATCAGTACAGCAGCCCTGTCCACCCTATACTGGTTCTTCCGGAGCGCCATTCCTATGACTTGAATAGGAGTGGTCCTGCAGCACTCCGTATCCACTAACAGCTTCAGGCACCCGTAGGCTGCGGCAACAACCAATCTGTATGGGGTGCAGGGGTCCTGTGGATAGGTCCTCAGCAGGAATACTCGATTTGGGGCCAGAAAATCACTGTGGAATGGAGGAAGCATCAATATCGGATTAGATCCTGGCCTAATATTACACATCTGGTTACTGTATGATCTGATAACAAAAATGCAAACATTATAGGACGCTTTCATGCACCTCAAGGTTTTTATTGTACAGCTGAAAAGTCAATAAAACTAAAAGGTCAACATGAAAAAGACTGGACATAATCTTGTACGTTTTATACACAGGATCACATTCAATCTTGTATCGTGCTCTGTACAGGTTTACCGCAGCTCAGTGCATTGTACATTCACATCTCTTAGTGTGCGGGAACCGTTTGGTAGGGATTGGTGAGTTTCATTCATGATACCTAGATTCTAGGTGAACTGTGCCAATGCAGTCAGGGGGGCATCTCCACTAAACCAGTCACACAGAGCCCACAGTTGGCGTCAGTGGGTTTTGTTACATTACTCATAAGTGCCAATTGATGGTAAGATGGTAGCTAAGATCGGTAATACAATTTAGAGACATGACACTCTGTTCAAGCCTATAGATCTCTACATAGTGAGATATTCGAGTATGGTGGAAACAAGGCTGAAGGGATCTGGATCTGCAGATTGTGCTGCTTTTTTTGAGCCAGAGCCACGAGTGGATTTAGTAGAAGGGTAAGTTCAAGTGGTGGAAAATGAAGAGGAATTCCTCTTCATTTTCTGCCTGAGAGCTAGGGAGGCTTGAGTCACGGGATCCACCGCAAGATCAAGCATGACGCTTATTTTTTCAGCCTCCTGCTGCGATCTCTGCCTCTCATTTAAAACAAGGGGAGGCAGAATCTGGGAGGAACCTGCCGCAGACTCAAGTGTGGAATCTCCGGCAAATTCCTCCATGTCAACTTACTTTTGGAGCTTCCATTATAGTTCCCATTCTTTTTGAAGCTACTCTTGGCATTGGGTCAAAAAACTGCAGCAAAATCTGCAACAAAAAAAACAAAACATAACAAAACAAAAACAAATGGCAGCTATTCCACAACAACATGTGGTCTCAGGTTTAGGGTGGATTCACACCTGCAGTTTTTGCAGCCAAAGCCCAAGGTGGCTCTAGTAGAAAGGAGAATTATAAGGCTGGGTTTACATGGTGCATTTTGCTCCAAATAAAAAAAAAAATAAAATTTTTAGGCAAGTTTGAGCAGAAAATCCCACTGTAAGGCCTTCCTTCATATTTCACATTTCTTTTGCACCCAATTCTGACTTTGGCTAAAAAAAAAAAAAAAAAAAAAATGTGCTTCTTTCAAAAAAAATGCATGAAACCACCCCTAGGTTAAGTTCACCAGAGTTTCTTGCTGGTGAATTTTGAGGTGTAATCTGCCTCCTAACTCTCACACTCATTGGGAGCCTGGAGAAATTATTTTCCTCCAGGTGATTTTCCAGCAAGAGGAAAATATAATCGTCAGGAGCCATCTTCAGGTGGATTCTGCCTTGTAATGCCCATTGAAATGAGTGGGAGGTAGAAAAAAAATGCTATTCATTTCAATGGGCAGTATCCACCTGAAGATAGGTCATGATTTTTGGTTCTCCTCTAGCTGGAGAAAAAAAAAAAAAATCAGCTAAAAAAGGATTTTATGGTGGTAATATGGCCGCTTAAAGGGGTTGGTCCCAGAAATAAATATTAATTTAATCTGGTATATCAGGCAAAACATATCAAATGTAAAAGTAAAAAAAATCCAAAATACTCCACTGTCTTGATACTGCTATTAAATGCTTGTTTTGGCGCCACCTTGTGTTTGTTTGATTTTTTTTTTTTTTTTTTTTTTTTTAAAGTGTCCACCTAATCTGTTCAGTGCTGGTGGTCACACATGCCCATTAGCTTGGGCCTACCAACCGAATTCTCCTGTACACAGGCGGAAGAGATTCCTCCTATTGTAGAGGCCCTTAAAGAGGACTTTTAACGTCCTCATAGATGTGTGGTATTATATACCGATAGATAGTCAACAGTGCGCCGAATTCAGCGCACTGTCATCTATCCCGATATGAGCCCCGATGCAGGAGATATCGGTGCTGTTAGTTTTGGCACCAATATTTCCCTGTTGTCAGAAGGGCGGCTGGGTTGGAAGGAAAGCCCCCCCGACAGTACTCGTCCATAGACTTGTACTGTAAAGAAGGGGGTGTTCCTCGCAGTGCAGCGATGACACTAGGCTAAAAGACCCACCTTTCCGACAGTGGGGAGATATTGGTGCCAAAGCTAGCTATCTCCTTCATCGGGGCTCATACACACATACAGGATGGCTGACACTGCACTGAATTCAGCGCACTATGGGCTCTCTAGCGGTATATAAAACCGGACATCTACGAGGATGTGAAAGGTCCTCTTTAAAGAACAATCAGAACTCCAGAAGTGGATTCTTCTCCAACACTGGTCCTATTAGGTGGGGGAATAAAAAATAAATAAAAAAAAAAAAAGGGCACCGGGCATAACAAGTATGTAACAGCAATATCTAGACAAGTGAACATTTTTACAATGTATTTTGACTGAAATATTGTTCTGTTTCTTTCTATGAGAAAGAGTAAATTAATAATTGTGGAGCAACCCCTTTAACATCCAAACTATGGCGGAAGACTCAGACCCCCTGCGTTTCATGCAAACCATAGAGGTCAAAGACATATCGGACCTAAGACCAGTTGCAGCACAATACTGGCACATTTGTGTGCTCGTATTATGGTGCAAACCCTGGCCTGACCACAGGCCTGCATTGTAGGGATCATGATGGTAAGTGTCAGTAGGGTCAATAGACTTGGGGTGAGGCAGGAACTTGGTCCTGTATTATGGCTCCCCTGAACTGACCTTAGGTGGAAGACACAAGTTGAGTTTCTGTTGCTTTTTAGGTGCAGATGTTGCTGCATTATTTTGAGCCAAAACAGGAGTGAATTCTGTTGGATGTGAATTTAGCAGTATAAGCGCTTTCTGTATACAGTGAAAAGTCTGAGACGACCACCCAAAAGTGCATAAAAAAAAGTGGCCTTCTAGTGAGGCGGACTGCTAAAAGAAGATGGTTAGTATGGAAAACGGAAAGACTTTTGCAGTAGGTTCCATGGGACTGGTTTTTGGAGAAGATTTTAAGGTGGAAAACTGCCATAAATTCCCATTTCTGAAAATTCTTAGACCCCATGCACACGACCGAGTGTGCATTCAATGTGGGGCCAAGTTTGCATCGGAATGCAGTGACATCTTAGGACATTCTGCGATGCATTCACGTCTATGGGGGCTTCCGATCCGTTCCGATGACACAGTTCATTATAGAGAGTCCTGCTCCACGTCATCGTAACGGATTGAAAGCCTCCATAGAAGTTAATGCATTAGGGACGTCACTCCTAGTGTCATCCCACTGTATTCCGCTGCAAACTCGACCCCACACGGATGCACACTCGGCCTTAGTCTGATCCATGTCTTTGCCCACCATGAACATCTACAACTTTTAGCAAGCAGTGTACTACAGTTCCTACACACAGAGGACTATATAGCGCTGTAGTGTACGGTCCATCTGTGCACAACACCACATACAAACCTTCATTTTTATGTAAAAGATTTCATTAAACATAAAAATATACTTACTGCTTACGTGATGCTAAAGGGCCTGATTCATGTTCAGGGGTAAACATAAAATTGCCTTGAATTTCTGGAATAACTATGCAGAAGAGACGTAAAACTATATAAAAATATCAGGTGCAAATATTTAATTTATTCGATATACATCCTAGAGCTGATTGTGTTGGCTTTATGAAAATCATGATTATGTACAAACACGCACACACGCACATATATATATATATACACACACATACATATGTACAATATATATACAGGCATATGCATATATATACACACATATGTGTGAGTATATGGGGAAAATTAATACACAATATATATCTAGATACATGAGAATATATCTAGACATGTATATACAGATGCATACATATACAATACAGTCTTTTTGATGGCAGTCTCTGCTGTAGGAGGCCTTCAACACAAGAAAGTATCCTATAAAAAGGGGGACGTGTCGCTGACCTACTTCATTTTTTGCTCATTAATTTTATATTTTACTTATTTTTTTTGCTTTTCTTTTCAGGAACTGGTCAGCGCTGGTTGGGTTTACGTTTTCGGTTTCAACTGGAAAGTCTAAAGGCTGTTCACACACCTTCAATAGCCGCCATCATTCACCTTTACTCCTCCCGATTGTCCCCATATACATCCACACTCGGCCGAGAGTGCATGTCTTCTCAATAGGGAGAAGGAATTAAGCTGCTGCCAGACAGCTTTGACGGCAGCGTATCCAAAAGCATTGGGTAGGCTGAAATCCAACATGTCCAATCTTTCCTGTGGGTGAGAGTCAGGACACCACCTTAAATCATGAGGAGAGCGATCATTACAGTAGCCAGCCTTTACAATGTACCCTTCAATAGATTGCACCTTTAAAATTTATATAAATTTAAAGAGGACCAAGTTTGCACCCCTGACACGTCTGTTTAAGTAAATCTCTCATGAATTATAATTCTGGAGAATATTTCTGTCTTGTTCCTCTGTTATTCCTCCTGGAAACATATGTATAAATGAATGACTTGGAGCTACTATTACCCATGTCAATGTCCGCACAGCCTGACCTGGTCAGCAATTACTAAAGTAGAGTCAGGAGATATAATAACACACATTTACCAATTATCGTACATATTTCTAGGAGGAGTAACAGATGGAAGGCAGAGAGTATTGTTCTAAGAAAATGGTTTCTTTATGGGGAACACAAGCATTAAAAGGGATTAAATTTTAAGGTTCTGTCAGTGCTACATGTCAGGATTCCAGGTTGGTTCCGATCAACCTCCCTACTCTTCCGTGTTTACTTGTACTATGGAAGCCTCCAAGAGTATGGGTACTTGGAAGCCCCCAAGAGTACAGGTAATACTAGTGACCATGGAAGAGGAGGCAGATCAACTGGTTCCGATCATGTGACCCTAATTCGAAACCAGCAGTGCAACATGGCCAGAACCTGCCCCAGAAACAGGTAAAATTTAGTCCCTGGCTATCTGCTCTAACTAAACAGACCTGTCAGAAGAGGGACCAGATCTTCATTAACATTTCCACTAAATAATACAAACCTCTGCAAACTGAATGATATGCATAAAACAGTCACAAAAGTTGTGCAGGAGAGAACGGAAGCAATTAAATTAATGCAATATTTTTGACGTGAAAGTGCGATTTTTTTTGGTTGGCGAGGATTTTTTTTTTTCTTTCTTTCTTAAACAAAGTCTAACAGTAACAGAAATGAATCAGTGCATGAAATGTGATAATCCCCTCCTCAGACAGGGGAAAAAAAAAAAAAAAATAGGGGGGAAAAAGTAATACTAATGCTTTATGGTTCCAAAAAAAAAAAAAAAAAAAAGACTCTACTTTACAAGCTCACAAGTTCTTCCAAAAACAATTTTTTTTTTCCCATTAAAACAGCATGCTGGTAAAAGCGATGTGAAAGATGCTGTCATGCTGGCAGAATGACATTGGCAATATTTTGTCGTCCTTTAGTAAGGTAAGGCAGGGGGGACTGTAATATTTATGCAATACAAAAGTCCGCAGTGAGTTTGCTTTTAGCATAAATATTTGAGTTGGCCTGCTCCAGCACTCACGTCATCCGGATATGTCAGGCAGGCCCCAGAGATTATGCCATGTATATGAAGGTGTTGATATCGGACTCGTCTCTTCGGATGTATTTGTGTTCTATAAGCCATTCAATTTGTTCTTTTATCATTTTTTTCTGTGGCAAAAACATATTTTTCAAAATTTCTACAAGTTCCGTCTGGAGCTGGGCGTTAGTAATTTTCTTCCTCATCTTCATGATCTGAATGATGGCCTCCTAGAAAGGAAAGCATACGGCTTTTAGGATTTACAGTAGGGAAAAAAAGTATTTAGTCAGCCATTGTGCAAGTTCTCCCACTTAAAAAGATGAGGCCGGCCTGTAATTGTCATCATAGGTAGACCTCAACTATGAGAGACAAAATGAGAAAACAAATCCAGAAAATCACATTGTCTGATTTTTAAAGAATTTATTTGCAAATTATGGTGGAAAATAAGTATTTGGTCACCTACAAACAAGCAAGATTTCTGGCTCTCACAGACCTGTAACTTCTTCTATAAGAGGCTCCTCTGTCCTCCACTCATTACCTGTAGTAATGGCTCCTGTTTGACATTGTTATCAGTATAAAAGACACCTGTCCACAACCTCAAACAGTCACACTCCAAACTCCACTATGGTGAAGACCAAAGAGCTGTGGAAGGACACCAGAAACAAAATTGTAGACCTGCACCAGGCTGGGAAGACTGAATCTGCAATAGGCAAGCAGCTTGGTGTGAAGAAATCAACTATGGGAGCAATAATTAGAAAATGGAAGACATACAAGACCACTGATAATCTCCCTCCATCAGGGGCTCCACGCAAGATCTCACCCCGTGGGGTCAAAATGATCACAAGAACGGTGAGCAAAAATCCCAGAACCACACGGGGGACCTAGTGAATGACCTGCAGAAAGCTGGGACTAACGTAACAAAGGCTACCGTCAGCAAGGGCATTGAAGATGAAACGTGGCTGGGTCTTTCAGCATGACAATGATCCCAAGCACACCGCCAGGGCAACCAAGGAGCGGCTTCGTAAGAAGCATTTCAAGGTCCTGGAGTGGCCTAGCCAGTCTCCAGATCTCAACCCCATAGAAAACCTTTGGAGGGAGTTGAAAGTCCGTGTTGCCCAGCGACAGCCCCAAAACATCAGTGCTCTAGAGGAGATCTGCATGGAGGAATGGGCCAACATACCAGCAACAGTGTGTGCCAACCTTGTGAAGACTTACAGAAAACGTTTGACTTCTGTCATTGCCAACAAAGGATATATAACAAAGTATTGAGATGAACTATTGTTATTGACCAAATACTTATTTTCCACCATAATTTGCAAATAAATTCTTTAAAAATCAAACAATGTGAATTTCTGGATTTGTTTTCTCATTTTGTCTCTCATAGTTGAGGTCTACCTATGATGACAATTACAGGCCGGCCTCATCTTTTTAAGTGGGAGAACTTGCACAATTGGTGGCTGACTAAATACTTTTTTTCCCCACTGTACATGAAATAAATATTGCTTTATTCCTGCCAATGATATTAAAGGGAATGTGTCAGGGCAATCTGGGACACTAAACCACCCACACGTCTATATGGACCTGGGGTTTAGTGTCTCAAATCACCCTGTTATAACGCAATCCAAGGCCGCATTAAAAATAAAAAAGCTTTATACTCACCCTGCCGCTGTACTCCCGGTGCCTGTGCAGTTCTTCAATGAAGTCAGAGGAGTACTCCTCAGCATCAGTGCCCCGTACCTCCGGCAATTGCTCAGTGAAGCCGGGGTGTCCATCTTTGGCTTCATTGAAGAACAGCGCAGGCGCCGGGAGGCGTGCCTCAAGAATAAGCCGGACTGTTCTCGCCGAACAGCGTTGATCGGACCCTTCTCTAGGTAAGTATAAAGGTTTTTTATTTTTAATGCGCCTGCGGATTGCGTTACAACAGGGCAATCTGGGACACTAAACCCCAGGTCTATAAGGACCTGTGAGTGGTTTAGTGTCCCAGATTGACCTGACAGATTCCCTTTAAATGATGGCACATTACAAGGGCATGTCCTTACTACAGACTGTGCCGTAACACTGATCTCTATAAAGCAGGGGTGGGGCACAGTGCCGCCCCTGAGCAAGAGCTATGCAGAAAATGGCAACAAAGACACATTTAAAAGAAGTCTAGCACCTCTCCCCTAGCATATTGTGCTGTCACCAATGTGTTACAGGGCACATTACACTGATAAATAACACCGTATGTCTGTTATGTATGTCAGAGGTTCCCAATGACTGGGCCGTGGACCACATTGTGCTGGGCTGCCCAGTCATTAGGGACCTCTAAGAATATCCATAAAAGTTCCAGCGACAATGAGCATCTTCATTTATAAAATAACTTTTAATCCATCATTAAAAAAGGTCAAAACAAAATCACACGCCAAAAACAAAAAACATACCGTCAGCTTTCTAGCGGTATAGAATACCACTGGTGCAAGAGGACGTGAAAAGGTCCTCTTTAAAGATGGCTACAGTTCTTTATATGGATGAGAACGTTGGCCTTAATTCCTCACATGGGTTGTCAGGGATTAAAGGGATTTTCCAGGCTAAAATGACTGATGAAATATCCTGAGGATAGGTCATCAATATCGGATCTGTGAGGGATCCAAAACCAGCACTCCTCACCGATTAGCAGATAAACAAAGAATAGAGCAGGAAGCAGACAGCGCTGTTCTGTGTGTAGTGGTCAGTTCGGGAACTGCAGATCAGTTGCTAGTCACAAGCATGGGAGCTAAACTGCAGTGATTCAGGTCAGTCACTGCAAAGAAGAGCTGTCTGCTTCATGCTCCATTCTCTGCGCATCAGCTGCTTAGAGCAGTGTGGATCACTAACTGATCTAATATTGATGACTTACCTTTAGAATAGGTCATCAATAGATTTAGCTTGGAAAACCCTATTAATGGGCAATCCCCAGGAGAGGTCATCAATATTTGATTGTGGAGTTCTGACTCCTGGAACATCTGCTGATCAGCTGAAGTGCTTGCTATGACTCAGTCCCATTTAAGTGACTAGGTCTGAGCAGCACTACCATGTGTGTGACTTCGTGTTCATGTCAACAATGACTGTCAGGGGTGTTGGGAGTCATACCCACATCATTCAGACATTGTTGGCCTAACATAAGTATCATCTTCTAATCACCGAGCATAGATTAGACTTCAAGACTACAGAATAGAAATATTTTTTTTGTTTTCTGCACATTTTTATTAACGGTCATTTAACGTCATATTTCCATATTCTTTCTTGTATGTGTAACACATTTGTTACTGTAAATGTAATGCAGAATTCTTGTCTGTGTATCAGCCCCCTAATACTTGAGCAGGATTCCGATAAACACCCTTTAAATTTTCTGTCCGAAACTCTTAGCAACATGAAGAGTGATGTTCTGCCAACACGTACCTGTGTCCTCAGTATTCGCAGCTGCACAATGCCTTCATTTTCCTCCTCCCTCATCCTCTCTGTGGTCAGCTGTAAGCGGCCGATCAGATTGATCTTTCCTCTTTTCTGAACTTTTCCATTTTTTCTACAAGAAACCCAAGTCAGGTTGCAAAGACAAATGTTAAGCTTACTAGAAAAGAATTGTGTAGAGGAGTCACATATGAGGAGAAGTAACAGTATGGAGGCTCACTGCTGTAGCTTTGACATCTTTTGAGTTTCTCACAGATCGCAGTTCTCTTGCAGACTGCAGCAGGTTTCCACCAGCAAACTGAATTTTGCTGAATTTATTTTATGCATTGCCATCACATATGATGCCTCCTTACAACTTGCTGGTCAAGATGCTTTACAGCAGATACGTCATGTTTTCATTGATGTGCAATATGTCTATCAGCACATTTATCATGGCTAAAATTCTCAGTTTCTAGTTCATTATACCAGAGGATATTTTCATCCACTCCTATCTTTTTTGTGTAATGCACCCAAAATGTAGTCAATGAGGCCTAGTATTGCCTGGTTTCTAATTCTGAAGACAACCTCACTAGACAGATTTACAGCGGTGCTATAGTCAGTCATTCCAAGACTGATTTAAAAGGGTTTTTCAGTTTCTAACATTGAAGGCCAATCCTTAGGAATTCTATGAGACAGCGCTGCAGTACCCTCACTCGTCGCTGCAGTTTGTACCGCGAGTGGGCAGTGCGGCTCAAGGTATGTAAATATATCTTCATATCCCTATAAATCCAGCTTCTCATCGCTCCTTATAGTTGCATTTCTCTCTGCTCTACTTTCAATCCCATGATGCATCAGCAAAGCATCACATGGGCAGCTAAAGACTGTACTAAATCTACCTGCTGGGGCAGTCTAATTCTC
Source organism: Leptodactylus fallax (assembly GCA_947044405.1). NCBI lineage: Eukaryota > Metazoa > Chordata > Amphibia > Anura > Leptodactylidae > Leptodactylus > Leptodactylus fallax. The sequence continues at coordinate 63,851 of CAMRHE010000405.1, read as the reverse complement.
CTTCTCTCTATAGTCTCCTTATATAAGAAACTAGAACTATATAGTTACACATGAGCTCCTTCTCCATAGTTGTGTCACATGAACAGTTTCTTTATTAAAAATAATATTATTATTATTATTATTAATAATATTATTATTATTACAGGATTAGTTCTTTAAAGCGTAACTAAACTTTCAGACAACTTTTGATTGACATTAATACATTTTTATTATGAGATTTTGTCTCTTTTCTGTGAAATTCTGCATTTCTTTATTTTTCCCTTGTTTTTATATTAAGAGCTGTTCCTGCCTCTCACTGACTGTATATGGAGTACGGGCTTGGAATTTGGGGCTGTGTAAAATGTAGAGATATTTATATCCTATATATTATATAGCTGCCTATAAATATCCCAATCCCGACTGTGTTTTCAACCAGTGATATCTCTGAAAATTATACAGACAGCACTGCAGCCTTAGAAGAAGAGAATCTCCTTTTTCATACGACACCAAAAGCAAGTTTGTGCATGTCTGAGATATAACTGTTTGAAGTGACCCTCCCCTACTCTTATATTCTCTACATCAGGGGTCGGCAACCCCCGGCACGCGTGCCAAGAGTGGCACGCGAGGCTTATTTCCCTGACACGGCGGCGGAGTCCTCACCCAGCAGTTTCGATCGGACCAAACACGGCCGAAACGAAACTGCTATTATTATACTGTATACTCTCTTCAGACCCATGAGTATAATAAGCGGAGCCCCCGGGAGGTGATCAAACATAAAAAAACAATGTTAACTCACCTTCCCTGGATCCGCAGCCGCTCTGTGCTCTTCGGGCGCTTCTGCCTGACGTAAGAGACCGCTGACAGGGCCTCAGGGGTCACGTCCGATGTCATTACGCCTGAGACCCAATCAGCGGTCGCTGACGCCAGGGAGAAGCTCCCGAAGAGAAGAGCGGCTGCGGAGCACAGGAAAAAGTGAGTAACATTGTTTTTTTATGTTTGTCATCTCTCTTGGCCCTCCGCTTATTATACTCTGGGGTCTGAAGTGACCCCATAGTATAATAATAGCTCGTGAGGGTGACAATTGGAATATTATAAAAGTTAGAATAAAAACTAGTATAGAAAATAAATAAATGCATAAAACACATACCTATTTTTATTATATCACAATTACTAGTTTTTATGCATTTATTTTCTATATAGTAATTACGATGCATTAATTGTATCATGAACTTTATTTTATTCATTTTTACTACGCTTTCTCTATATATATATATATATGATCTTATTTATATTCCTAAATTTTGTAACTTCAATTTAGATTTAATTTTTTATTTTATATTTAATACCTGTTCATTTTCTGATGTTCATTTTGTGTATTATGCTTATTTACCTATTTGTATGCAGTGGCCTGATGAAGACGCCGGAACGGCGTTGAAACGCGTAGCCCCACGCCCAATATTTTTATTCGTGTCCCTTCTGGAACCAATAAAGTGTGTGCTTTTTACCATATAGACCCAAGTGTCTCCCTCATTTGGTTCAGCAGCGCTTTATCATCAGTTTTTTTCTTTTTTCCTTGTTGTATTCTACATAACAGCAGCAGTTTAGAGTGAATGGGCTATTGGACAAAATGGCAGAGAAAAATGTTGTGCCGTGTGCTTAACAGTGCCGCAGACTCATGTAGGAGAGGGCTTCTGCCCCACTCACTGATAACTGATGGCTGCTACGTTCAAGTTCATTTTTACCTGCTATTAACCATTATGCTTCCACAAAACAAAACATACAAATTCGCTGAATATAATGGTCTAATCCAGAAAAATTCTCACCAATTTTTCATATTTTATTACATACATCTATCTCACTGCTGTGTGTGCTTTACTGTTGGCTTGTGACCCTGCACTGCCTGCCCTCTATTTATCTCAGATATTTAGTCCAGCACTTCTCATCCTACCCCGAGACGCTGGAGCTAAAAAGCAGTGTATCCTCGCAAACTCTCAGGCCGGTTGCACACAACCATGTACTAGCTGCCGGCCGTGAATGAACGGCATGGCCAGCGCACGGATGTCATTCGCGTGTCGCCTGTCCACTGGCCCTGCTTCCGTGGCCCAATTCATTCAATGAATAGAAGCTGCAGAAGCACAGACGCAAAAACTGGACAGGAGTAGGAGTTCTGTCGACCCGTACATGGGATCGTGTAATACATGGTGGTGTGCGTGGGTCGATAAAAATGAATGGATTAGTTTGCTATCTGGGGCAGAAAGGTTTGATTTAAACAGGATAGTTGGTGTTGGTGTAAGAGTTGGTGTAATATAATGTCATGTGTGTTCCTTCTGTTATGTACGGAGCACAGAGTGAACAATGCCCAACCCTCCATTGCAGTACTTACATTAAGCTGAACTCTTGGTTCACAGAGAACAAGGTACCTTCCGCGAAGTCTTTTGGAGAGTTAACTTGTGGTTCATAGGACAGAACTTGCCTTTTCAATTTGGGAAAGGCTACTAGTGACTGAATGTAGAGAAAATATCAATGTTATACACAAGGCAATTCAAGCAAAGGAAAGATTTACTAATAAAACACTAGAAGAAACAAGAACGTACCCAAAGAGTCCTCCTCAGTTCTGCATCAGGTAATTCTGTGGCTAATTTAAGATTCTCAAAACTGATTTTTTCTTTGGGCCTTTGATTCCAGGCAAATAAAACCGCAAGCTGAAATGTGGTCACCTCCAGGTCGTACTGACCTACCTCATTCTTAAAAGTTATCTGCAAAGTTCAATAACAGTATTTATTGGTATTAAAGCATGTCCTTTATTACATAGAATTGTAACTAACCATTAAAATTCTCCTGTTCTGTGCATAGTGCTGGCCTCGGTGATATTGCATCCATAGTGATGTGACACCATGTAGACATGTCAGCCAACTGCTGCGGGCCACAGTGACATTACACCAATAGTGACACAGCCTGTCATGACAGTAACTGAAAGACCCGGCCACATGACGTCAATCTATGGATTCAACATCACCTGGGCCTAATCTATAGATGGACTGGATGGGGATGGGTGGAGAAAGTTCTTAGTGTTTTTATTGAACTTGCCCAAAAGGTTTAAAAAAAATAAAAATATGTAAAAACAAACAATTTTGTAAGTTTAGGGAATGTCCTATTTCTGGATAACTCCATTAACCATTTGTCGACCGCCCATTGGGAGGTCAACAATTAACTCGGCAAGGTCATTCCAGACTGGCATAGATCTGTGCTGTACAGTAACTTACACTGGCATAAAATAAAGTAAATTTAATAGGCCCCATACCCACTTTTCTCAAGTGACGAAAGAAGCACAGAATGGTTTATTGGCATAAAGTCAATAATAAATCCCCCCAAAGTGTTCTCCTTCAGGCATAACCTGAAGCTCCTGGGCCCAAGTGCAAAATCTATAATGGGGACCCCATGTATCTTATGCATTTAGAATAGTTAGAATAGTGCTATATTTTATATGGCAGAGGGACCTTTTGTCCCCCCCCCCTCAGGGTACCATTGCACTCCTTATAGCTATGCCCCTGTGCTTAGGAATGGTCCTCAATATCTGATTCATGGGGTCCAACGCCAATTAGCTGGTTGAAGAGTCTGCAGGTTTCAGGTGAGTGATGCGGGCTCTTCACAGAATACTAAGCATGATACAATACATAATGTAACTGTGCTTGGTATTGCAGCTCAGCCCCATTCACTTGAGTGATAAACATGACTCATGAGCGCTGCAGCCCCTTTACACAGCAGAGCAATAGGAGTTCTACATGTTAGACCCCCTAACAATCATATACTGATGATATGTGCCATATACTGATATACAAGTTCCATAAAACGCTGTTAAACTCGCAATACTGCTGCTGACCAGGCGTTTGCATTGTCTCTGTTTACAATACTCTGCCCCCCTGCACGCTGTACATTTAGTAGCTGCTGTGCTCAGTATTGCAGCTTAGTTCCTTTCACATGACAAAGCCTGCACACTGCAGCCCCTTCAATATGCTGATACGTTGGGCGGTCCAAAGTTGGTCCCTAAGGCCAGACCAGCAAAACTGTAAACCCTAAAACCCTCTTTGAGTTCAATATTTGGGGAGTTCCATATAGGCCGTTGGGAAGATGACACACAGATGTCGGACGCAGTCTTCTACCATTACATACTTACAATGCCATTTGACATCAAATGGTGCCAGTGCAGTTTTCTACCACTGTGGTTTTTCTTGTAGAATTCCTCCACTTCAGGAATAAGGTCTTCCAGCTCAGTGGGTAAGGATACAAATACTTTTTCAGAGCTTCTTGACCAAGCACCAGCATTTAGAATTTTAATATTCACAGAATCAGCTGCAATAACAAAGGGTTACAATAATGGAGACAAGAAAGTAGGTTTAAGGCTAAGATCACATCTGCGCCAGAGTCTCCGCTGCATAAACCAACAGACATCGGCAAAGAGAAAGGTCCTGCACGGATCCACCGGTGTCCGTGGGTAACTAATGTTTTAGCTGTCTGGTTCTCCGACTGACCCGAATGACGGAGAGCTCAGCGCAGATGTTAACCTAACCCAATACACTGGCAAATAGTGGGGATTTGATGTTGGTAGCGAATAAGGATCAATGGGGTATAGTAATGGATAGTGTCATTAGCATGTCTTGTAAGGTTATCACTATAGCCATTGTATTTGTATGGTCACTGTGACTTACTTTGTTCATCCTATTTATATACGTTGTGTAGCCACATATTTACCTACTAAACACTACTGTAGTCTGTAAAGCAACAAAGTATGGTTAAGTGTGTCAACAATCACAGGCCGGACATGGCTCATACATTTCCTACCTGGAAGTGCTAATTTATTATTTTTATGCATTTCCTTAAAAGCCTGATTTAAGTCTTCAGAAACTTTAATGTCTTGGAACATTCGGGCCAGTTTGTTGACATAGTCTGCTGGCATGCCCACTTCCTGCAGAGAAAACATGACAAATCTGTAATAAAGCAATACATCTTTGGACGTGATAACACACTTATTACAGAATCAACAAGATCTAAATTATAATCAGGTCTCCTTGAAGTAGAGGTAAAGGCTACATAAAGAAGGTAGTGGCACGCGTCATATAAAGTTTATGGGGAGTGAAAAGCACTTACAGTATAAATTGCCAAGATGCAGTTACATGGGAGTGGAAATGTGCAGAAAAAATAAAGGCAATACTGGAATACCCTTGTCTCAAGATAACCCCTGACCAAACGTCCTATTAGAGCTTACAGACGTCAGAGAGATCAGTGCCCTGGCTGCTGCCCCCTTCTAGGAGTGTATAAGCAGCTCCCATTCTGGCAGATTTGAGCTGTCTTCGCATTACTTGCATAATCATTCATCTGAATGGTCACCATGCAGTTCCACATTATAACCTGCAGGGGGTAGTGCAGGAGAAGTGCCTAGTTGGGTGCAATTTCTACCAGCAAATCATACACTATACAGTTGGTATATGCATTGTGAACGCTCCTGCCACAAATACTGAATTTATCTATACAGATCAAACAACCCGGCATATGCCAAAAAAGGTCCTATTGGCACAATCTGGTTTAACAAGCACTGATTTGCCCTTTTTCTTTCCCACAATAAAGAATAATGTAGCAAACTCTACTATATCATGCAGTGGCATACAGGAAAAACTTACTTAAGGTATATTCTATACGAGACATATGCCACTGTATGTCTACACAATGGCTATGTTGGAGCCTCCAGTCAAAAGGCTATGTCTGGAAATACTCCCAACATACACCTCTGATAGAGGGCTCATATGTCGTCATGTGAACACCACCAAATACTGGACAATTCTGGTAATACTGGGTGACAAGGTTTTGGGACTTTAGCAGAGTTGGATAACTGTGTCTGTGTTCACCCCTAGTTTGGGCTGCCATCAGACAGCATTATTAATGCCAGAACTTCAATGGTTAACTGCAGCTTGCTGTATTTTTTGTTTTTTATAGTGTGAAAAAGGGTATGTAAATGTCAAGGATATGGCGTGCTGTGACGAAGCTTAAGAAAAAATGCTGAGCTTTGCCTACAACATGCATGCAGTGTCTCACGCTAGAGAGCAAGTGATATTTTATCTTACCCTGAGCCATTCAACCATGTTCTCCTCAATTTCACTGTCAGCAGATATGTCCAGGATGAGACGTCTGGTAAGGTGAGCTTTGTGGTATCTCATGAAGACATCTTTGTTCTGAACATATTTCAGCACCAGCAGCTAAAAGAAGCAGAAATTTCATAATTCTAAGTAATCCATTAAAAAATAAACAAAAAAATATTATATATATTATATAAAAATTTTTAACATTGAAAATTTGCTGCAGAATGTCAGAAAGGATTCTGCTACAGCAGGGGTCAGCAACCTTCGGCGCTCCAGCTGCTGTGGAACTACAACTCCCAACAGGCTCCATTCACTTCCATGGGAGTTCCAAGAACAGCAGAGCCAGTATGCATGCTGGGAGTTGTAGTTTTACAACAGCTGGAGTGCTGAAGGTTGCCTACCCCTGTGCTACAGAGTACATGGCCTCAGGCTTTTCATGAAATCTTTTATTTCTAAGTTCCTTTGCAAAGTGTAAAAAGAAGAGAGTTTATTTTTTATATCTCTGTGTTGCTGACCACTATAGACTAACTCAACAACCACCCCTAACCGAAAATCTCTCCCTCCACTAATTCCCAGCAACGTCACCACAAACTCACTGACTGGACCCCTCTGACATAGTGAATATCTCATTTCCGAAGATCCAATAATGTATTTCCCGAACAGGCTGGATATCAGTGTAATCGGCAGTGTCTTCTTTTAGGACTGCGGTGTTTTGTGGTGGTGACTTTTACCATGTGAAAGATTTAAAGCATTTCAGGTGACTTTTTCAGGAAAAGCGGTTGTGAGTGTACATGAATAGGACTATTTGTAGCCGCTATATCCCATTTATTCTGCATTATTCCGTAGACTCTATCTGTAGTTTTAATCTGCCTGCCATACAATGCACATAGTGCACAGAGAAAAATTTGCTCCATAGCGGTCCCTCTTTCACTAAAAACAGTCCCAGAACCATTCAGCATATACAGAGAAGTACTGACCTATACCCATGTGAATAAAGCACATGGGTTGTGATAGAAAGCTTCTATTTAGCTCCAGCATAATACTACAATCTGTGTTTTTCCTGCTCTCTAACCCCACCTGACTTCTACAGACATGTGTAATCTGAATAATGTCAACTGCAATCTGCTTTGATACTGATATAGCAGAATTTTCATCCTAAAATTTGGTTTAGTAGATGGAAAGGGAGAAGGGAAAGAAACCAAGAGCAGAAAGAAGCATTCCTCTCTGCTAAAATATATTACAAAGTTTCTTACAATTGCCTATACTATTCATTTATGCAAAATTTGATGAAATTACAAAGTGAAAAAACACATAAAAAAAGCTATGAATTTGTTTAAAACCAAACAAATGCTTAACTGTGTCTTACCACTTCCTTCAGCTTTGCTTCAATTTCTTCAGAAGTCAGTTTTTTACTGAGAGGAGTTTTCCGTAACAACATATCACAGTAGTTAGCAAGTAATTCGGGACACTTTGATTCTGGCTGTGTTTTCAATCCCACCCTATAAAAAAAAATAATTTATTTTACAGCCACCATAAACTAACTTGTTTGAGTTATGAGGCAGAACCCACCTGAAGATCGAGAATGACGCTTATTTTTCTGCTATCTAAAAAAAAATCAGCGTCTGCCTCTCATTGGTATGAATGGAGGCTGGTCTCAGGTGGAATTTGGCACTGAATGAGGTGGAATCTGTCACAAAATTTGCTCCAAATTACGCCGTGTAAACATAACCCAATTGTGATTGTGCACAATGACAACCTATACTTTGACAATGCGGAATATGACGGGTCGTAAAAGTATAAAACTGATCAAGGTACAATCAGTGAAGTACAATTTAGTTTATAGTCTATAGTAGACAATAAAAATGTCACAGTCTATGGCTGGCTTCACTTATCTCTATATGTTTAGTCGGGTCAGTGGTTTTTTTTTGTTGTTGCGTGTGTTGGACATTTTGTGCGCCTCTATGGCATCCATAACCTGCACAGAGAAATATGACATGCAGAATTTCCCTGTCTGGTTCAGGCTGGCACAAAACTAACTTCATAGGAAGCAATGGTATCACTTTTGGCATTATTTTACCTATTACATTCTTGCAATACGTGGATTAATCTTTCCTACATTGCACTAGGGGAGAGGCTGGCACACTGTTCATTTGTTGCTCTGGTATTACAAATTTTATTCTTCATTCAGACAGGCTAAAATGAGATTTCTACTACCAGAGAGCAGTGCATTATGGGTGCTCAAAACATGTCACCTAGAATTAAAGGGGATATGCAGGGACACATTAAGCTTGCCAGTGCATTCCCTGCACTGGAAAAAGCTTTAATACTAATAAACACTATCCCGAGCCCTTATGTTTATGGCAGCAGAGCGCAGCAGGGTGCCATAAGTCTGGTTGTGCTGCGCAGCAGGGTGTCATAAGTCTGGTTGTGCTGCGCAGCAGGGTGCCATAAGTCTGGTTGTGCTGCGCAGCAGGGTGCCATAAGTCTGGTTGTGCTGCGCAGCAGGGTGACATAAGTCTGGTTGTGCTGCGCAGCAGGGTGCCATAAGTCTGGTTGTGCTGCGCAGCAGGGTGCCATAAGTCTGGTTGTGCTGCGCAGCAGGGTGCCATAAGTCTGGTTGTGCTGTGCAGCAGGGTGCCATAACTCTGATGGTGCTGCGCAGCAGGGTGCCATAAGTCTGGTTGTGCTGCTTTTCTAGCTTTCTGTTAGTTACAGACTCTGCTCTTCTCCAGCTTCAGGTGCATAGAGTAAAGAGAAGTCAGTCATGTGACTGAAATCCAAAGCATCAGCAAGGGAGGCAGAGGAATGAGACTTACGCCTCTCCTGCTGCATTCTGCAAAGATAATAAACGGGGTTCTGGGGGAGAGGGCTGTATATTAGTAATAAAGCTTATCCATTGCTGGTAATGAACTGGTGAGCTTCATTTTTCCCTGGATAACCTCTTTAAATAGTCAGAGGAATTGAATATGGAGAGATGTTTTCTTTTTACCATAAATGTGTCTTATACTAACCCATGTTTCATACAATGAAGTATATGTCTAAAAATTAGTGTAAAGGAGAGATGGCGATGGCCATACCAACCAAGTAAAGTAAATATTTCTTTATTCTAAAGCTCTTGTCACACTAACGGGACATCAGTCTGCAAAAAAATACTGCACTTACAACAGCCATAAGACTGGCCGGGCTGATCTGCCTTTTACTTTGTATATGTAAATGTTTCTAAATCCCTCTGTAAGATATTAGATCCCTTTACTTTACCTACTCTGGATGTAACACCCCACATAACTGTAGTAGTACAATAAAAGTTTAGCAAGGTCATTAAAGGGGTTTTCAGAGATTGATATTGATAATCTCTCTTTAGTATAGGTCATCAATATCAGATCGGTTGCAGTGTGATTGGATGAGCGCTGTGGCCTAACCAGTTTATACCAAACTGTACATTGCATGGCAGCTGTGCTTGGTATTACAGCTCGGCTACTTTCACTCGAACGAGACTGAGCTGAAAACAGGCCATGTGACTGATGAATGTGACATCATATGGCCTGTGAAAGGGAAGCAAAGCGCGCTAGAGACGCCACTGATGCCTTAAAAATGCTAACTGGTGAAGGTGCTGGATGTCAGACCCCTGTTAATCTGACAATATATCTTAGTCCCGAAAAATCCTTTAATAAAACAACCAACAGATTTCACTTAGTGTCCAGAAACATAAAATAATAGCTGTAAAACTTTACCCTTTCTGCTTTAGTGGCAGCTCCAGCTTAAATATTGTAGCATCATTCACAACAGCCTTGTATGCCTTAAATATATGAAACAAAATAAAATCAATACAACCGCAAGATACTGAATATTTTCACTTTTTTTCTTCACCTGAAGATGGCGCTAGGTGGCTTCCAAGCATTTTATCCATTATCACTCTATTATTGTGGTAAAATGTTAATAGCTATTAACAGTACTACTGTAGATACAGAGTACATAGCAGAAATTGGGCAGAACAGGAAGTCTGTCGGGTGCAGTTTCAGCCAATAGCGGCAGAGCAGGAAGTGATGTCAGAGGGGCAATAACACACAGCAGAAGTTATGGTTTTCCTTTTTTTTGTGCCCAGGACTGTATGACTGTCCATAGCTGTAATGGAAGAACTTTGCTTATCTCTCTCTGTCCCATCTTCCACATCAGGTCCAGCGCACTGTCTATTTTCTAGCAGTATGTAATAACGCAAATCTCTGAGGACATGAAAGTTCCCTTTAAAAGTAGCAAACTGGAATGTACTGGGGGAGTAATCAAATATTATCCCCTTCAGTCCATCAGCAAACATGTTATTGTAGTGCAACCCCTTTAAAGGGACCCTGTTACCATGAAAATGCTGTCTAATATGCAGGTAGGATGTTATAGAGCAGGAGGAGCTGAGCAGATTGATACACAGTTTTTTGAGAAAAGATTCAGTATAATCTGTCATATATCCATTTATATCTTGGTTGTTTCTATGCCGAGAAGGAGTAATTGAGTCCAGTGGGCGGTACTAACAGTGACTGTGTATACAGTGGGAGCTTGTAATCACTGTTAGGACCGCCCACTGGACTCAATTGCTCCTCCTTGGCATAAAAACAACTGAGAAATAAAGTTCTACAGAATCTTTTCCCATAAAACTATATATCAATCTGCTCATCACCTATAACATGATACCTGCGGATTACATAGCATTTTCATGGTGACAGGTTCCTTTTAAAGACATGGGACAGATTTATGAAGACTGGCTTTATAACGCCAGCCCCTCCGCCAGTTATAAAGGACATGCACCCTCTGCTGGTCTGTGTGTTGGAGGGGAAATGTACGCCAGCTCATAGCTAGATTTCTGGAGCAAATGATGATAAATATGTCCAGCCTCGCCACGCCCCCCACGCCAAAGTCGTAATTTTTGTGCAAACTGCTGACGGACAAGTTATAATCAATGTACCCCATAGTGTATAGAGCAACTTAGAGAACATTTGGGGACCAGTCTGAAAGAATTTACAGCCCTGATAAGTAAAACATACCTACCAAGGTTATGTAACTTATAAATATTCACCCAGACTACCATGTTAAATATAAAATAGAACATACTTATTATGTAATATAAAAAAAATAAAAAAATAAAAATAAAACTTGCCTTGTCCCGAGCAGTAAGAAACCTTGGATCATCTTGAAATGCTTCTTTAACTAATTTGCTAAACCTATTAAACAACGTGAGTAACTGTTCTACGTATTTCTCTGAATCCTTGGAAAAAAAAGACAAAAATCATCATGAAAATAAACCAGTGTAATATAAAAAAAAAATGGCACATTATTTTTGCTACAGTATTCAGTAACCTCCTTTAGAGTATAAGATTACAGAAACAGAAATGCAGCTTATTCTACATCCACAATTGTTCTAACCTTGACATTACAGGAATTAGCACCGTATCAATGAAGGATACTCACTGTAGTAATGGTTTCTGCAGCTGCCACCATATCGGCTAATCCAGCACTTACAATGTGTTCTTCCAAGTCTTTTAACATTGGCTCAATTCCATTAGGAACTTTATCCATCAAGGAAAACATTAAATGCAATTCTAAAAATAAGTCAAAAGGATACTCATCATATATTCTGCACTGTAGACGGACATTTCATGTGACAGACGGTAGATCATGTGACAGAATCTGCAACCATAATGAATGTTCTGCGGGGGACTGGGGTGTACAATGGTAATAAAGCTTAACCAGTTCAGGGAGTGTATTGGTAGCCTTTATTGTTCCATGAAAAACCCCTCTAATTTTTTGGCATCCACCTATAGGAGATTTATGCCAATAAGTCCTGAATTTGGAATAAAGCCATTTTTTTTTTCAGTATAATCTACTTCTGGTCTATAAATGTCAAAATACAGTCCAAATGACACATAGGTCTGACCCCAGCACTATGGCACTAGATACACATGTACTGCGACTTTGTTTCTGCACTTTCACTTACTTTCTGTTTCATTGCGCTTGATCATCCCTTGGCACTCGGCTAAAATGGTCTCTTTGAAGGATGTTACAAGGGCGTTCACACAACACTCCATCAGCTGTGAGGGCAAACATGTGAGTTACTATTCTAAATTATTAGATTTTTACAATATTTTGCTCTACAGAAATACAAAATCACAAAAAATGATTTTTTGTTTTTGACTCCCCGCCTTCCAAACCCCATAACTATATTTGTCCATTCTCAGAACCATATGAGGTCTTAATGTTTGGGGACAAATTATTATTCATGAAGCTACCATTTATTATTCTGTATAATGTACTGGGAAGCTGGAAAAAAATTCAGAATGGGGTGGAATTGGAGAAAAACTGCATTTGTGCGACTTTCTTATGGGCTTAGTTTTTAAGGCATTCACTGTGCAGGTAAAATGACATGTCACCTGTATTCTATGTTCTGATAGGATTCCAGGGACACCAAATTTATATAGTTTTATTTACATTTTAACAAAAAGTCAAAACTTCACAACACATTTTTTTTCTTAAACTCACCATATTCTGACACTGTAACTTTTTTATATTTCTGTGCACAGGGATACACAGGGTGTCTTTTTTTGCGGGGCCAGGGGTTCTTTTTAGTTATGCCATTTTAGGGAATGTCTATTGCTTTGATCACTTCTTATTAAATTTTTTTTTTCAGAGCCGAAACAGCAAAAAAAATCAAAACAAAAACAAAACCCAAAATGGCGGTTGAGCATTTTTGATTTTTTTTTTCCCCCCGCTACAGCGGGAAAAATATTTTTAGAAGAATTTTGTAGACTGGGCATTTTTGGACGCAAGGATACTTAATGTGTATGGGTTTCACAGTAATTCGTAACATTTGTAGGGAAAAGGGGGGGAGATTTAAACTTTTAATTTTTATTTTTTTTTCTTGCATTTATTAGATCACGTAGGGGTCTTGAACCCTAGGGGGTCTGATCACTAATTAAATGCATTACAATGTTAATGCATTGCAAAATATCGGCATTTGTATTACAGGCTGCATAAAGCAAACGTATGGCAGACAAGCCTGGGAGCCTTCAATAGACTTTCACAGCAATGGGACGCCGGCCTTGGATCTCACTCCAGGGTGCGGCTCCTTGGTCAGCTTTAACTAAAGAGCCAGGGGCCTTAATGACTCCCTGGCCACCATATTTGAAAACACCCAACATCCGCCGTACTATTATAGCGGATGTCAGGAAGGGGTTAAGGGGCTGTAACAACTGTCCTAGCTTATATCACTTAGTGACAATAGGTGGACTAAAGAAAACTTAAAACAAAAAATAAATAAATTTTTCTCTCTTTCACACATTTTCATGGAAGTAGAATTTATTAGCAATGTACGTGCACACTCACCGCCTGCACAGAGTTACACTCCCGCCTGGTCTCCAAGTACCGCACGGCTCTTTTCTCTTCTTCCTTAAGTTTAGCATCTGCCTGTTCAGAGTGACACCACCATTAGAAACTGAAAGAGCGGTCTGCTTATGCATAGACACGTTTCTATTGTTATCTTACATATTTCATGTAGTTCTGTACACCATTTTGCTGTAGGTAAGAAGGGGCTTGGGTCCGGTAAAATCTCTCTGTCGAATCTAAGTAGGCTTTTTCAAAGTTATCTCGATAGATCTGGAGTTTGTCTTCTGGGTTTGAGCAAAGGTTAACTGCAAACCGAATACACAAAAAAAAAAAAAAAAAAAAAAAAAAAGTGACAAAATAAATTAGAAAATTTCTGAAGTAAAGGAGAGTTTCCACATCCAGTGGTATTCAAGACTGTTTCCATGTTTACAGTCATAAAGTAAAGGGGCTGTATAGGTTATTGCCAAAATATGACGGACTAATCCTATAAATGCCCTGAAACATCGACCAATGTCAGGTGACAGATGTTCTTTAAAAGGGAATCTGTCACCAGAAACCAGAATATTAACCCTGCAGATTGATAGGTTAGGGTCCCCTTGAATCAAACAGTATTTCCCCCTTGTGAACTGGTGTCTCCATGGCCGAAATAACGTTGCTTTTGTCAACAAGCTTTTTGGAGCAATGGGGACGGTAGCGCTTACCTCTTTGGTGCAACAATGCCCTGGTTGCTCCAAAGAACTAATTTGCATATTGACAGAAAAGGCACAAGGGGAAAACACTGTTTGACTCAGGTGACCCTAACCTATCACCTGCAAATGAGCTCTTTGGAGCAACAAGGGTGCTGTTGCTGCTCCAAAGAGGTGAATGCAAATGTCCTCATTGCTCCAAAAAGCAATATCTAGCCCTGCAAATAACTAACATTTTCTAGCTTGGTTTGAGACTAGTCTGGGTCATGAGGTCCCAATGAAGGCAGATGGACCAGAGACTATGAAAGAGCAACTAAACTTTGGATTTTCTGGCAGCATTTGTGACATTAATATATGTTATGATATACTTTGTCAATTCATTTTCTCTCCGTTCTGTGAAATCCTGTGCTAGAATCCATTTTCTTTCCCCATTTGTCTATTGCCAGCTGCAATCTGTATACTGCTACTCAATGTGTACAGATGGGCGGGCTCATGTATAATGCAGGGAAGCTAAGACGGAGGGGAAGGGGTGGGATGTCATGTCAAACAGATACATCAGGTGTTTATTACATAATACTGTGATTCTGGTGTCATATAAAAGAATAGCTTCTCAACTCTCCTATGACAACAAGTTCTATCTGTATTATTTCCAAAGAGATCACCAGTTGAAAAAAAGTGTGACTGGCAAATTTATATGTAGCTGCCCCAATCCCAAACTGGTGATATCACCGGGAAAAAAATAGATAGAACTGTTTTCTTAGTGTCATATGAAAGCCAAGAATCTCATCTTTCACATTACACCACTGTTCTATTGTATAAAATGCACAAGCTATATCTGTCTGACGTGACCCCCAGCCAGTTTCCCTGCATTATACATGATCCCGCTCACCCCTTTCACAGCGCATGTACAGATTTCAGAGGGCAACAGACAAACAGAGAAAGAATACAGAAGAAATAGAAAGTGGATTTTACAGACAGGAGTCAAAACTTGGTAATAAAGTATTTTACAATCTTTATTAAAGGAGTATTCCCATCTCAAGTATCATATTCAGACTTGTAGCTGAAGCTAACAGATGTGTTTTACCCAATACATTGCTTAATCTATCTTACTCTGTTTGGCAGATACAGCTACATTTCTCCCCACATTGTTTACAGCTGGTTGCCTAGGTTACAGTCCTGCTCACAGGTCGAGATGATGACTCCTAGCCGTCTAAATTCGCTTCTGTCACTCTCAGTGCATATGGCTTTCAGTTTTTAAGTACTGATAAGGACTAGATAAGTTTCTTGAGCAGAGTCTCTTATCTGTGCATGTAAATCCAGAGATATCTGAGCTGTTTAGAGCAAGCAGGAGCTCTGTGCAAGAATGAGCTGAAAACCAGGATTTGGAGGGAAGAGGAGAGAGGAGGGCAACTGAAATCCTGAGATGAGAAAACCTGGTTAGGCCGAGGGCCCCACGTGGCGTAAATATATATGCAAAAATATAATTAAAACTTAATAAAATAAGAAAAAAAAAAAATAAAGCTAACGTCAGGCATTATACTAAACATCCTTCCTGACATGAAGGCTGAGGTCTCACAACCAGTAACTGCAGTGGATTGCAAAGCAACCTGCAGGTGAACCTCAGGAGGTACTACACGATCTTGAGTGTTTTTTGCAGCATTAGCCTGCAGAAGTACACACCGAAGGAAATTCTGCAGTGTGTTTGCATGGGTTCCAATGATGTGAACATTGCTTGAGAAAACTGTAACTGAATCTGATTTCAATTAAGGTGTGAGACTTACCATAGGATTCTCTAACGCCAATGACTAGCTGGGAATCAAACGCCTCCCCCTAACCTCTCAGCATGCACCAGCTTCATTGCACTATCCTGAAGTCGATTTTTAATATTAGAAAATATAGATTCATTCCAGGTATCCAACATTAGCTGCAAAGGAAGACAAGGCACAAGCGGATTAAAAGGCAACCTACAGTAAACAACACATAGAACCATGTTTAAGCAAAGGTTCAGCTCTCAGTCACTTGAGACCCTCTCATTCTGGCACAAAGCAGAAGTGTTAGAGAGCGAGGCCTACCTTCCTTACAATACTGTCTTCCACATTTGATTTCTTGTTGCTTCCTTGTTTACCCATTAAAGTAATTTCTAGTTGACAAAAGGGTTTGGGTAAGATGTCGCACTGTGTGAAGAACTTGCGCCATTCTACAATATAAGCTTTAAGTAAAGCAGTGTCATCCTGGTGACTCAATACTCTCTGTAATGGTAAAAAAATACACATTTATGTTATTCAAAAATATCAGCACAGGTTAAAGCCTTACAACTATTAGCTTTCTGGCAGCATTTGTGACATTAAAGAGAACATGTCTCCAAGTACAAGTTGCTAAAATGACATGCATCATATGACTGCCGCTGTGCGCCTCAATAACAAAAACACAAAAAACACCCAATCAAAAGATATGGCCCCTGGAAGGTTCTGGGTAAATTAGTTATTATTCTCCAAGTGGGCGGAAGCCTACTGTTTTTCTCAAAAAAGGTTAAAAGGTTACCACCCACTTGTAGAACTAGAGATGATTTACATATAACCTTCAAGGGCCCATATAAATGGGTAGCGGGTTTAAAAAAACAGAACAAAAAAAATGCCAAACTGAACAGGGGCGATCAAAGAGGACCTCTCACCACCTTCACCAATTCCAGTTCTTAGCATCTGTTAATAGGCACCGCTCTGCTGATTCCAGCACCATTGGAATTAGGTCTCTAGCCCCCACCGTTTCTGAGCAATCTGTGCAATTAGTTTTGGTGCCTGATATGGTGCTTAGGTTCTGTACTGTCAAGTGGGCAGTGTCAGGCAGGAGTAGACAAGGGGCATAAATCACTTGCCTGCTACTGCCTGACACCACCCATCTGACAGAGCCTAAATAGCACAACAGGCAGCAAAACTAACTGCACTGATTGCTCGCAAACAATGAGAGATACAAGAAAAAAATCCAATTTTCCCAGAAGCAGAGGAGCACCTCCTATTAATCGATGCAAAGAGCTGGCCTTGGTGGAGGTGGTGAAAAGTTCTCTTTAAGCATATAGTTTGTCATTTAGGGGGTTACTGCAAACAGTTACATCTCGGGCATTATAAAATGTAGAACAGTGGTTCTGGTGTCATATGAAAGATGAGATTGGTGAGGGTCGACCCTAAGGATAGGTCTTCAAAAATGTGCCTGCAAAATATTATTTAATTTGAGAAAGATAATAAAGCACTACTCACAGCTTGAGCTTGCTTGATAAAATCTAGAATATCTTCCTTAAGAGCCTGATGAATTTTTGCTGGACCTTTATCATCCCATAGGCATACTGCATGCACATCACTGTAACACAAAAACAGGGAATGTTTGCAAGAACAGACTTGACATGGTTTGTATGTATGTATACACCAATGGACAAAATTCTTGATACCCCTCATTTAATGAAAGAAAAACCCAGAATGGTCACAGAAATAACTTGAATCTGACAAAAGTAATAATATATAAAAATTCTATGAAAATGAGCAAATGAAAGTCAGACATTGCTTTTCAACCAGGCTTCAACAGAATATTTAAAAAAAAAAAACTCATGAAACAGGCCTGGACAGAAATGATGGTTCCCTTAACTTAATATTTTGTTGCACAACCTTTTGAGGCAATCCCTGCAATCAAACGATTCCTGTAACTGTCAATGAGACTTCTGCACCTCTCACAGGTATTTTGGCCACTCCTCATGAGCAAACTGCTCCAGTTGTCTCGTGTTTGAAGGGTGCCTTTTCCAGACGGCATGTTTCAGCTCCTTCCAAAGATGCTCAATAGGATTTAGGTCAGGGCTCATAGAAGGCCACTTCAGAATAGTCCAATATTTTCCTCTTAGCCATTCTTGGGTGTTTTTGGCTGTGTGTTTGGGGTCATTATCCTGTTGCAAGAACCATGACCTGCGACCGAGACCAAGCTTTCTGACACTAGGCAGCACATTTCTCTCTAGAATCCCTTGAGAGTCTTGAGATTTCATTGTACCCTGCACAGATTCAAGACACCCTGTGCCAGATGCAGCAAAGCAGCCCCAGAACATAACAGAGCCTCCTCCATGTTTCACAGTAGGGACAGTGTTCTTTTCAAGATATGCTTCATTTTTCCGTCTGTGAACATAGAGCTGATGTGCCTTGCTAAAAATTTAGATTTTCGTCTCATCTGTCCACAGGACATTCTCCCAGACGCTTTGTGGCTTGTCAACATGTAGCTTATATATTATTACTTTTGTCAGATTCAAGTTATTTCTGTGACCATTGTGGGTTATTCTTTCATTAAACGAGGGGTACCAACAATTTTGTCCACATGTGTATATCTCCATACATACATAAGGCTAGGTTCACATCTGCATTGGAGTCTCCGCAGGTAACTACTTTTTAAGCGGACAGGCTCTCCATCTTTCGGGTCCCCATTCAGACCCAAATGACGGAGGCCCGAACACTAGTGTGAACCTAGTGTAAGATTATATATTATATTTAAAAATAAAAAATGATATATAAATATATATTTATACACACACACAAATATATACACCATGTACTAACATTATCAACTCGGCTGCAATAAAAGGATAGCAAAAAAACTTTTTCTTTAGGTTTTTAAGGGCATATATTGTCACCAGTGTTTAGCCAGGTTATATGAGTAAACAGCTCAAATTTTTGTAGATGGTTAAAAAACAAATCCCAGAATTTTTTTTTTTTTTTTTACATCAGAGATTGTTTTCCATAACATTACTACTTACTGTGCACAATTTAGAGAGATTAGAACATTTCTTCAGAATCAAGATTATCTGGGTGAAAAAAGTTCCTTAGTTAATATTCTTAATCTAATCTTTTTTACCTTCTGTAGATTTTTGAAATTCTATTTTCTGTACAAGATTATGGCGTCAGCCATCTTGCCTGAGCTAATATGATCAGCATTTAGAAAGTTGCTTTACAGTAGCCACATAGACATGATAGTCTGGAGATTGCACTGACTTCTATAGGAGAGATGCTTAGACTTGACCTGTAACCTGTGCCAGGAAGAGGAGTAGATAAACTGTGATATCACCTATGGTGAATACAGATCTCTATGTCTTGTATATAGGTGACGCTTGTTATGGTAGTCCTGCCTGTTCTGATAATGAGATGACTGCTGAAAAGACATCTTCAGAAAACAGGAACTGTCAGACTATTATTAGGAGTAGTTGTCATAGTGAAACGGTAAGAAATAAAATAAATTTCACCAAAATTAAAAAGAAAAAAAAAAAAAAAATTATTTTTTGAGGATACATTCCCTTTAAAAGGTATAGGGCAGCACGAAATCAACCAATTGTGTATATGTATTATATATATATATATATATATATATATATACACACACACACACACACACCACCGCAAGTGCGTGCATATAGAAATAGGAGTCTGGAGAAAACATCAAAGCAACCTGTTGTGGTCGTCCATTCCAAGTACAACCTCCAGTCATCCGAGGGGAGAGACAGGATTTTTTTTTTCACGTGATCATCCCATTTATGTGCTCACATTATGGCGGGGGGCCTTTTTTTTTTTTTTTCCCCAATTTCCACTAAACAGCGAGAAGATTAGTAATTGCCCAAATTATCACCTCTGTATATAACCAGGACATTTATACACCCAAAACAAATACCGTGTTTCTCCAAAAATAAGACATAATATTATTTTTTGCTCCGAAAGATGGGTTAGGGCTTTTTTTTTTTTTTTCCCCCCATGAACAACAATCCAAAAAATTGTGTGGATGGGCTCTCACATACAGATCTTTGGCGCTCCTGTCTAAGGCATGTCACTGTCAGGGCCCTTGCCGTTTCAGCAGCGCTCCACTGCAGCCAAGTTTATTGGTTGGCTCCCCCTGGTGACTGAAAGCAGCCATAACGCTCAGGCTTGGGAATGGAGTGATGCCAGCAGGACTTCCCTGATCTGTGTGTGAGAGCCCAGCACTACCGATAGTCAACCCTTATTGTTGTGGAGAACTCTCTCACTAGTGCCATTTTGTAGCGATAGCTCCCATAAGGTCAATGTCCAAATCGAGATGCAATTTTTTTTTGAGGTGTCTACTTTCCTTGAGAAAGGGTCTATTGTATCTGTCCTGCTGTATTCTATTTACTTTTTTACATGTATAGCTGCCCGCACACTATTTTTAATGAACTGCAACTAGGGCTTATTTTTGATGTACGGCTTACCGTATTTTTCGGACTATAAGACGCACTTTTTCCCCCCCAAATTTGGTAGGAAAATGGGGGTGCGTCTTATGGTCTGAATGTGGGTGTTGGGGGAAGCGGAGGAGCGGGGTCGCAGCATCGCCCCACTCCTGCCGCCACTGGCTTCCTGCAGCGGGAGGAGTGGGGGCGATGCTGCGGGGCCCTGGGCTGAGAAAAAAAAAAAAGTTTAAAGAAAAAATATTAAAAAAAAAAAATAAAAGTTCTAAATCACCCCCTTTCCCTAGAATACATATAAAAGTAGAAAATTACTGTGAAACACATACACATTAGGTATCCCTGTGTCCGAAAAATGCCCGGTCTACAAACTTATAAAAATATTTTTCCCGTAGGGTGAACGTCATAGCTGGAAAAAAAAAAAAATCAAAAGTGTTGGAATCGCTTTTTTTTTGCCGTTTCGCCTCTGATTTGAATAAAAAGTGATCTAAGCAATAGACATTCCCCAAAATGGTACAACTAAAAAGTACATCTGGCCTTGCAAAAAAAAAAAAAAAAAAAAAAAGACGCCCTATGCCTCCCCGTACAGCGGCAGGTTCACCTGTCAATGTGGCCTTGCAGCTGTTGCGAAACTACAACTCCCATATATTAAATATTTTACCACTTTTTTTGCTTCAAAATTTTTTCCCTATTTTCCTCCTGTAAAACCTAGGTGCGTCTTATGGTCCGGTGTGTCTTATAGTCCGAAAAATACGGTATATTTCAAGCAGACTCCAAAAATCCTGAAAAATCATGCTAGGGGTTATTTTCTGGGCAGTTCTTATTTTTGGGGAAAGTAGTTAGAGCAACTAGATTGCAGAGCTTCTGGGTCTGCTTAGTTGTGTTGTGTACATAGCATCGCAATGCCCCTTGTGTGTATGTCTCTGTTCCATTGAATGTGGGGCATGCCCTATCCACCTCCATGACAACTGAATGGAGCAGAACTCCCCACTGAAATCAAGGCAGGGCAGACGACATGTGGCAGTCATCCGAGCGCCTTCTGTTAAAACCCACTCATCCTGCGCACACGGTCATGTGAATGAGGCCTAAAAAAAGTTCTGTACATCTAGCAACTTTATTTTTAGTAGTTATTTTAGCCTCAAACCTGAAGTTTTAAATGCAGTAAACCCAGTTTTATAATGTCGGTTGTCAGTCACAGCCGTCCTCCTGTAATAGATCTCACACAGATCTCCATCTGTGACACATATCTGCATCTAGGAGTGACAATGGGTTAAAAACTACAGGAGACGCTTGCTAAGTTAGTTCAGATCTGTGAGACAGAGAACTTTGTGACACAAGATCATAGAAGAGGTATAACCAAACGCACACCCACATTGGTGACAAGGAGAACACTTTCCATATATTATTAAAGTAGATAATTATTTCTGCTTTATCACTTTTGCCCTGGGTTTTTTTTTTTTGAGAAAAATGGAACTAGGAAATCATAATAAAAAATAAAATGTAAAATCACCCAAATGTACACATCAGAAGAAATGAAGTCTGACACTCTATGCATGCAATATGGACACACAGGGATACTTACGAGAACAGATCAAACCACTGCTGCTTAGTGACAGATTCCTGGCGTAAGAGCTTCAGAACTATAGGTCTCATGAAATCCCATTTGTCCTCAAACTGCAGGGAACCTTTATTCTGGGAATAAAGACAGTAGAACATATAAAGATCAATCCATTCAGATGTGCTCGGACATAGACCATATATCTAAGGGTTCTATACATATACCTACTGACGTATTCCTCTGATATGTGGCACTGTATAGCCTTGCAGTGGCTTATGTCACCCATAGGTTCCCATATTAAAAAAAAAAAAAAAGTACACTGTGCCAGTCAGGCTTGTGGATTAGGCTCGGGTGGCGTACTGCAGCTTTCTCTGGAGTGTAAAACTTACAAGCTGCAGAATCCAAATGAAGAAAGAGATTTAATAAAAACCTATTGGGTTAATTTTTTTTTAACCCCAAAATACATATAAGTCAATAATAAACATTGTGAACCGACACCTTACGCACTAGCGTTTGGGGACTCTGTGCCCCACTCAGCTTAAAATATGTGGAGAGTAAAGTTCTGCAAGCAGGACTTTACTATGTGCCGATTTCAGGCGAAAATTGGTCAGAAACCCGGCGTTTCCATTATAGTCTATGGGGTCCGCAAGTTGCTGTAGGTAACCATTTTTGAAGTGAATAGGGTTTCCGTTTTTCAGGTTCCCAAGTGGACCCAAACGCAGGTGTGAACCCAGCGTTACACAGCGCTGTACACAGGAACATAAAGTTACAGGTATCAGACTTTGGCAACTAAAATAATTTTAAAAAAAAATCCAGATTCAGCAACTAGAAAATTCGGGCTTAGTTTATTGATTAGTTTACTTTTCATCTTAGTTCTATAGTAAATGGGTTTTCCATGTTGGCGGCAGTTTTTAATACTGACGACCTATTCTCATGACAGATCATCAGTAGAGGTCCGACACTTGCCACCCCCTCCGCTACACCAATCAGCCATTCCAGGCAGCCTCCTGGAGCCTCTACTGTATCCCCTCTTGAAAGTCCAATAGTGTGAACAAGGGCTAAAGCTGGCCGTACACATAGGATATTCTTTGGCCGAAATTGGCTGATTGATGGTAGACTTAGACTGCCAAAAGCAGATTGGTCAGGCTGGGATACTTTCAGCTATTGACTGGTGCCCAATGTTTGGCGTGATCAGCCGACTCATACAGACCTATTCACTGTGCTTTTTTTTTTTTTTTCTTTAAAAACTCAATTGCCCTCCCTGATGGGGCAGTTTAGTTGTTAATGTTGATTGTGGAATTGTACGTGTGGACATGATGACTGTCCAAAATCTAATCTGTATGGCCGGCCTAATTCTAATAGCCCATCACATGACTGGGACAACTAGGACATATTTTTATTGACTGGGTCTAGGCAATGATGAATGTTAGAGATTCAAGCAAGTACACATTCAAAAAAACATGAAGTGCTATAGAAAGAAATTAGAAAGCAGTAGAATATCTCACCAGACACCCCTTTAAGTTTTAAAGGGAGTGTGACCAGAGCCCAGCGTATCAATCCAACCCGCAGATAGATAGGTTAGGGTCACCTGAATTAAATGCTGTTTTCCCCTTGTTATCAAGATATTGCTGATATGTCAATATGTAAATGAGCTATTTGGAGCAAAGAGGGCCTTGTCATTTCTCCAAAGATGTAAGCGGCCATGTCCTCATTACTTAAAGGAACTATTGACAAAAACAGCAACTGAGGAACTGATTCACAAGATGAAAACACTGTTTGATTCAGGGGACCCTAACCAATATACCCGAGAGGCTGGGTTGATATATTGATATATTGGGTTCTAGTGACAGCATTTCCGCTGCAAGTATTTTTCTGCAATGAGTGGATGGGAATCACTCAGTCTCAGCTCCAGATTCCTGAGAAAATCATAAGAATAAAACCCCGATTCACATGAAAATGGGGCGCCAAAGCTGAATAACAGAGGTATATTGGGAAACTGCAGAATCCCCTCTACAAGGTACTGGGATTAGGCTTTTAACCATTTCACTGCTGACAGACTCC
The DNA here is from genome assembly GCA_947044405.1 of Leptodactylus fallax. Classification (NCBI taxonomy): domain Eukaryota; kingdom Metazoa; phylum Chordata; class Amphibia; order Anura; family Leptodactylidae; genus Leptodactylus; species Leptodactylus fallax. Next base: position 39,863 of record CAMRHE010000405.1, on the reverse strand, counting down.
CTTCTTTTAAGTGTCAAATATCAAATCTGCTTGGACATGAAATGTGTGAAGCAGAAACCAGACAGCAGTGCAAATAGCTGAGCCATGCGCGTCTTCTATAAATACCCGGCCACTTGCTTACAGTATTACCTCACATGTGTGACCCACCTAACATTTGCTTTATCTGATCCTTGTGGGTAGACACACAAGTGTTTAGTAGCTGCTATTTTCACTTAAGAGAATCAAGTTAAGGGACCAGAGACTAAGGCGAGGTTCACATCTGCGCTGGAGTCTCTGTAGGGCTTTTCTCTCCACCAGTTTTATACTGAAACCAGTGGACCCCACTATAGTGTATGGAGTCCGCAGGTAACCACTTTGTAAGCGGACAGGCTCCCATGCGGATCTGAATGAGGGAGACCCGAACAATAGTGTGAACCTATCGTAAGATGATACTGTGCATTGCAAATAATACTGGCACCCTATTGTGAATAGGAGTATTCAACAGAAGGGTTCTTGACTCCATATAGAAAATTAAAAGGGGTTGTTCACCTACTGACACTTAACCCGTACCCACAGGACTGGGGATAAGTAATGGCCAGGGGTCAGACACCAAAACACCCCCCCCGCCCCATTCCTCGAGATCAGATGAATGGGAGCCCACAGCTTCAGCTAAGTGCTTTATATCAATAGAATGGTGTTGAACTTGCGTCTCCATTTTTATTTTTTTTTTTATTTGGTTTACTTATATAGCGCCATCATATACCGCTGCCAATCCAGTCACCAGTCAGGTCTCATATAAGTGAGTTGCAAGGTGACCATGCATGAACACCATCGCTACATTCAGCATCAGCACTCAGGGAACTTTTGGGCCACAGTATTCCTGATCTTTGGGAGGATTCCTGGTTAGCAGACATTTTACCCCCTATTATAGGGATATATGTATATACAGTAATGGGCAACCCCATGAAGACTCTATTCACATCCCAACGTATCCCTCTGACATATGCCATTGTATAGGCATACAAATGAATGGAGACCCAAGCAGTCCGGGCTGTGGAGCCGCTAGGTCAAACCAACAACTCACACTTCATAAATGGCTGACATTTACATTACACTGAATTCCTATGAAAGTGAATATACAACAAATGATGCGTCTAATTATACAATATTAATAACTGTACAATTAGAAGTAATTAATCATTTTATTTTGAAGCCAGAGGTTGTTACTTTTTTCCCCAACTCCAGGGCCCGTAAAGGGGTTGTCCAGGCTAAAATTTTATTTATTAATTAGGCCGGGGAAGGTGAAAAACACAAACATAAAAAAACAAACAAACACAAAAAACATTCTCACCTGTCTCCCGATGCCTCCCTGCGCAGTCCGGTCCATTGCTGTCAGCGGCCTCAGCAGAAGGGAACCAGGACGTCGCAGATGGCGAGAAATTCCACAGCAAGAAGGCAACCGAGCTGCAGGACCGGACCGCCCCGGGAGGGCTCCAGAGCACCGAGAACAGGCGAGTATGTTTGTTTTTTTTTTGTTTTTTTAAAACCTCCCCCGGCCTAATTATAAAATTACGTTTTAGCCTGGACTTTAGAGGGGTTGGCCATTTTCAGGCCAACATTAAGGGATAAATGTTATTGTTTGTATAATGAAAAGTTGTCCAATTTTCCCACATACTTTCTGCATAAGCTCCTCACAGTTTTCTAGATCTCTGCTTGCTGTCATTCATTCTGCTTACTTCTAGTAGATAAAAATCAGTCCATGGTCATGTGATGTACACACAGGTGCACGGCTTGTTACCAGGCAGATGTCTGATTACTGTGCTGTGACTGTAACAAGCCGTGCACCTGTGTGTCCATCACATGACCAAGTAAACAATGTCTGACAGCAAGCAGAGATCTAGAAAACCGTTAGAAACTGATACAGAAAGTATACAGTAAGGTTGTACAACTTTTGTCTCTTAATATTGGTCTGAAACTGGACAACCCCTTTAGGATTTTACCTACAGAGGCATACCTCACACATAGGTGCTCAGAATATTCTTTTTTTTATTTTTTATAGTCTGCGGGATGCCAGCACCGAGACATACAGCCAACTCTTTTGGCATCTGTCAACGTAATAAGGGCCTATGGATCCGTTTGCTGAGATTTCCTAGCGTGTACCCAGGAAACAGACAATAAGCATAGCGTAAAAGGAATCCATGACACTCATGTGGCAGAATGATGTGGATTATTTGAAGATCACTGAAAAGATCATCGAAAATTCATAATATGTTATATTAAAGTCTGTGGATGATTTATGAGCCATGAATTTGTGGTTAACAATAAATGATCTACTTATATTTACTGCAACTCAGATGCCATGGATTCCTACATACCACTGATTCACGTTTGTTGTATGGGTATCTTCACACAATGCAGTTTTGGCAAGTAAGGCTAGGTTCATATTTGCGTCGGAGACGCCGCTGGAAACTCTGCCGCAGAAACTGTAGAAAATCAAGAAAAGTCCTCTGTGCAGGACCTTCAGTATAAGAAACGATAACCGGTCTGAACGACAGAGACCCATGCGCAGATGTGAACCTAGCCTAAGCAATAAAAAGACAAAAAAACTAAATTGTTAAAATTAGTTCAGGCTGTGTTCACACTAGCTTCTTCCAGCCCATTATGCTGATCCATCATAGGAACAGAACCACGGACTAAAAAGCTGACAGAATGACAGATGCAGACGGAGCACCCGTGTCAGGCTCCACTGACTCTTATGTTAAACACAAGATGGAAGCTTTCCACTGTCTTGTATATATATTTTTCAAACAGAAGATAAAATCCTTCTGTCTAAAACAATACCAAGACACGAGAACACAAGGCAAGGCCTGGCCCTGTCACTCAAAGAAGGGAGCGCATTAGAGCAGTGTAGGACGTAGCTGTATGGAGCAATGTAACCGCCCTCGGTGCTCCAGATTGCATACAATGGTGCCATGAATTATCTTGGAAAAAAAGGTGTTACATTCAGGTGACCCCGACCTAACTAACTGTATTGCTGATTTAATATGCTTCCCCCTGGTGACAGACTCCGTTAATACAATATAATGGAGGAGGACATGTGATAGTCACCACTCAGCGTTCCATTCTGTACATATCGTCATGCACTTAATGAGGCGCTGTCATTAGGACAACTCCTACTTAGGGTCTATCCACATGACAGATACAACGTGGACCTTCCCTTGCTCAGCTGAATACAGTGATAGGATGCAGCCTATACAGCCTCTCTGTATACATACAGCAGCAGTGACAGCTCTATGTTATTCAGATGTACAGTTTGTTACATATTTACTTTCATAGGGACAAATCAATAGATTTTTAAGAAACCATAAGATCTTTACAGTTTCTGTCTGATCATGGCTATCAGCCGTTTATGAAGGAGTCAGGCTGAAGAATAATAGAGGAGTCCGGTTTTGGCCTGCCGACTCCATAGTCCTGAGTGAAGCAAGCCATACACCACAGGAATGACTAGAGAGTTTTTTTTTTTTTGTTTTTTTTTAATTATTTATTTTAAGGCCTCCCCTGCGGTGACAAAAAGATGATAACAGACAACCCTTTTAACCTTTTCCTGACATCCACCATACTTCCACTGCCAGTCACTAAGCTCCTGTACCACACAGAGGAGACCCTTCGACCATGTCTGCTCTAATCGCTGGCATTAACCCTTCACACACCTCACTCAAATGAGACCGAAGCCCCTATTTACCATCGGCAAATAGGTGCCTCCATTTTTGGCGAGATCGCTGTCTCCTGTAAAAAGATCCGGTGACAGCAATCCGTTATTATGACAGGAGCCCTTTGAAGGCTTTCAGGCTCGTCATTAGTATAGGCGTATTATAAGCTGCTGCTTTATATTGTATTAGTGACCAGACCCCTGGGGGGGGGGGAAGGTCTAAAAATAAAAGCAAAAAAAAATGTCAAAGTTAAAGACTTTATTCAGGGATTACAGATTTTTGCTAGGAGGCAAAATAAAAAAATAACTAAATGAAAAGCCATATTACCTGTCCATGAAGGCTTGTTCTGGCAGGAGTCCTCGCCACAGGTGACAGCAGTCATGTGCAGCAAGGACTTCCACTGGAATAAGCTCCCAGGGTTTGGGACACCGGAATGCCAGGAACAGGCGAGTATGTTTTTTTATTTTATCACCATCCCCAGCATCTGACAAAAATCTGTAATAGCTGGACAACCCCTTTAAAAAGATACACGCTTGTATATATAGTATAAAACCTCCCAAAACAAAGATCAAATCCCATGCACATTAGGTATCCTCGTGTGAGTGGAAAATTTGCACCCTATTATAGTAGCAACAGAGTAGATGTGTGTCTCATCCACACACACTGTATGTTGTTTCAAGAAACCACAAAGTTCGAGGGAGCACTGCAGCCTCTTCACAGCAAATCAAGCCATACGTTTGCCCACTCTGTGCATGGTATCGCAGCTCAGCCAATTCGCTTGAGTGGGACTGAGCTGTGATCAGGCCACGTGACCAATGATTTAGTGCTGCAGTCCACCCCATTCGCTAGAATGAGGCCATTCTGCAAAAAACAACATGGTGAAAAATTGTGAAGGGGACACAGTACTAAACTAGAGCTGCAGCCCTTCCATTCTCAGAATCAGCAGGGGTCCCAGAGGTCAAACCCCTATCCATCATAGAGTAAAGGCATATCCCAACAATATGCTGTCACTTTATAAGATGGGAGTACCCCCTCTACAGCTGGGCAAGGACACTTATCCTGCCCAGATTTCTGAGAAAACTGTGTGACAACTAATAAGGTCACCAATACAATTTAAAGGGGTTGTCCAGGAATTGGACAAATCCCAGAGGCGGCTGGGGAAGGTCTAATATAAAAATGAAATCATACTCACCTGTCCCCTGCGACACTGTCCATTTGGGCACATGCTGTTCCTTCGCTACCAGAAGCCCTGCACAGCATGTGTCAGGCTGCAGGAAAGGACCCGGATACATAATATATATATATGATATAAGGATATATGAGTAATGTCACCAGGTTCTTACCAGCCACCGCTGAGGCCACCGATTGGCCTCTGTGTTCACGTGAAAACACAACAGTGGTGGAGACTGAAGCTTCGGAGACAGGCGAGTATGATTTCTTTTTTGTTACACCTTTCCCCCACTTCTCTGGGATTTGTCCAATTCCTGGACAACTCCATTAAAAATGTGTAGTCGCGCAGCTTACCAAAACTCTTAAAGGGGTTGTCAAATTCCTGATGATAGGGGCTGCAGAGCCTGAGCAGGCACCATAACCTCTTCACTGTTTACACTGTATAGCAACATAAACATGGCCTTGTCCCATACAAGTCCTGGTGTCACCCAATAAGGGCGAATCTTACTAGAATCAACTAGTCAATTCAGTATAACACTGCATCACCAGTCACATGACCACACCAACCAATAGCTGTAGGCCGAAGTAGTTCGCACTGTTACCTTGCGTCGCTGCAGTCACGGGTTCGAAACACATTTGCATGAGTTTCCCCCGAGGGAATAGGGAGTTTAGATTGCGAGCCCTCCATGGGGCAGTAAGAGATGTCTATATCTGTAAAGCGCTGTGGCATATGCTGGCGCTATACAAGCAAAATAAATATTTAATCCACAGACCGACGATATCATGGGACACTATTTTACGGTGCAGTCGCTGATGATGTCATATAACTGCACTGTATAATGACATCACAAGTTATTTCACTGATGATGTCATAACAAGTGTTACATCACTACAGAAACATCACAGAGCTCTTCTTATCTTATTGGACTGACTGGGGTGTGAAAAACTCCAAAAGCAATTTTTTAAAGTGTTTATTTGGTTAAAATCTTTCACAGATTCCCATTTAGAATCCTGGACAAGCCCTTTAAGTGTCAGTGTTAGTAATACAGTAGTCTGAACAGTCCTCTAGACTTGCTCCATGTATTACACTACTAGTATTATGGCTGTCATGCTGCTATGCATGACCCCAGTATATATACATGTATATAGCTGGCAGCCATTACTGTGACCAGTGACAGGCAGGAGGCCATGGCCATCACTGATGACAGGCAAGCAGCAGTGGTCACACGTCCATGGACAGCTCCAGTGACAGAACCTCAGGCCGGTGCTCCTGTCAGTGACAGCAGCCGGGTATGTACATGACAGCACAGGGGTGAGGGACAGCTCTGCACTGCAGGCACCCGTTACCAGAACCTCCCCTTACACTACAAAACATGTTCACACCCCGGCCATGGGAGAGCGCCATGGTAGAGCAGGGGGGAGGGGCGCCTTACCTTTAACAGATGAGACGCCATGTTCCCTGAACTTGTCCTCCCGCCGGATCCCGCGAGATCTCCTTCTGCTAACGTCACATCCCGCGAGAGCTCCACTAGCCAGTCACATGACTTCCGAGGGAGCGAACGGGGAGAGCTAAGCGTTGTCAATCACGATGACTCCTCTCCCTATTGGTCAGCAGTGGCCTTTGGGGGCGTGAACAGAATGTATAAATAGTTCAAACCACGCTTTGCGTGGCATTGCTGTTTTGGGTGGTGGGTTGGAATGTGTTTGGTGGGCATGGGGGTGGGCTTGTGAGGGGAAAATGGCTTCTACTTATCTATAGTAGGGAAAACTTACAGAGTGCAAGAATCTAAGATTATAGCTGTGGTTGTTAAACAGAAAGGTGACCACAAAGCGGTCCTAATAGGTATAGCCTATAGGAAAGGCCTAAAATGGAAGAGCTTGTAGGATTAGGGTGTGGTACTAAAGCTGAGCTGTAGCTTCCCCCAACTGAGGTGGAACTGAAGCTCCTGGAACTCTCTACGAAATGGGGATCCTACTCTAGCTTATAGTGTATTTTATGTGGCAGGGGGACATTTTGGGCCCTTCGCAGTCCGGGGCCCTGTAGCCGCTGCTGCACCCCCTGTAGATACGCCCCTAATCTGGGGCCAAAGGGTCATTTCACTGCTACTGATCTATCTAACTACATACAAGTGGCTTCTGTTTCTACCCCCCTCAGCCCTAGCTACACCCCTGACTAGAGTACCTTCTTGAGGTGTACGATGGCCATTTGGTCCTGAAGGAATTTAGGCCAGCATTTTAGCAATTGCTATAGGTTTTTCCACTAGCTATACCCATGGGCAGATGTACTAATCATTTGTGCCAGAATTTAGGGCAGATGTTGCCATTCCTGTCAATCTAAAGGTGTAGTGAAGAGTCGTTGCAATGTGCTGTCTGTGACAAATTAATCAAAATGTTGCAATTCATTAAACTATCTAAATCCTGGCCAAATATCAAGTCAAGCAAAACTGACTTTAAAGATTGGTGTGTTACAAAACCACTCCCCACCAATGTGTTAGGCTTAATTCACATGACATTGCATAATGGCTGGGTACAGGGTCATTCACACGTGTTGTCTTCACTGACAGTTGAAAGGGTCTGTCAAAAAAAAAAAAATTAAATTTCTATTAGACCTAAAAATGTTAGGTTTCTTTCTAATTGCCTTTTACCGGCAGTAAAACAGACTTTGGACAACTTAGTGTATGTAGTAAGGGAAAAGCAGATGTGTTGCGGGTTTTTTTTTTTTTTTTTTTTTTTTTATGGACCCATAGACTTTGGTTAGATGAGTAGAGAAGAGTAAAATGGCACACCACAGTCATCCCACACCCCCGGGGTCCATGAAGAAAACGTACGTGTGACTGGTTCCATTCACTATAATGGGTCTGCTATTTTTTTTCACAAAAGTGTGAAATGACCCCAAGTCTAGTGCATGAGACTTGTAGCAGCCAATATCTTGGTCTGCCCAGACTTTGACTAGATGTTTCTATTTATGTGATTGTTAGGCCATGACCAAACACACCAAAATAAGGCATATCTTGATAGTTTCATCACCTTGTAGCATAACTGTTCCTTTGTTATCCAGGAATAAGAGAAAGGGATCAAAAAGATCTGAATATACAGGGAAAGGCAATCTGAAATCTAAAGTGCAACAAAGTGTCCCACACTCATAGTAGATACTGACTGCATCAATATTGATATGGAGCAAAACACTAAGTGGTGATTTTACATATCCAATCGAATATAGAGGTAGCACCAACGATCAGTATGGTATGGGTGGCATGAAGTTAAAGAACCTGCATATAAAATCGTCCCAATTTTGGCCATTTTTCACAGATCACTCAGACTTTAGTCTGTGAGGAAATGGTGAAAAACTATGTAAAAAGTTCATCTGTTCATATATTTTTTTTTTTTTTTTTTTGTTAGCATGAATATAGCCTTAGTCTATAGGTCTGTTGTGTAAGACCCGGCTAACACTAATGTTCTAGATTCCATTCATAATTGAGCCATTTCAACAAATCATGACAGATGCAGCGTTTATTGTAGTCCTGTAGTTTGTCTGGTAAAAGGACTACAATCCCTGCCTGGACAGAGCGGATGTGTTGTGGTCGTTTGGTTATGCATAACAAGTGCTTCGTTTTTGTTTCTTAGATTTTTCACCCTCCCTTCTACTCACTATAAAGATATCTTGCTTTTGGATTGTATCTATGGGTGAACATTCACTAGCAGGGACTTAATTACAAATTAGAAGGGAGACACCTAGACCAGGAACTTTTAAAGTAAAGTACATTGTTTTGGTCCAGAATCACATTCTCTAAGAAATTACTGAGTAGCTAGTGTCCATTTAATGTAGTGTTCTGGGTTTGGAAGGTTTTCTACTGTTATAAGATATCCATGAACATCCTGAAGGGGGGGATCTTATGCTTCTCTCTAAGCAAAACTTTCCTAGCTGAGTGCCCAAAATTTGGAACACTGCCATAGCAGGTGCACCAAATCAGCTGTCATACTAGGAGGAAAATTACAAATCTTAATACCCCGGCATTGTGTGTATTCAGGAGTACAGTGAACCATATAAAATATAAACTGATTAGTGAGGTAAAGGGCTGTTTGTAATGTTACAAATTGTCTAATGTCCAATTTGGGTAAAATCTGGAGAAGTCTTTCTATTTTCTAAATCCTATAACAGACGCTATGCCCCTGCAATACACTATAACTTTGCTATCCCACTTTTTTTTTTTTTTTTAATCTAAGTAGGTATCACTACATCTATAATGACCCTATTAATGTGTTTTTAAAATTTTCCATTTTGTAAACTTAAAAAAAAAAAAAATCATATTTTTGTCTGTCTTGGTTCTTCAATGTGATCATTTGATCGCTTTCCTAATACGGTGCAGTGTTTTATGCGTTCACTGTAAAGCTGGCAATGTTTTTAACTCTGCTGTCCCAATCCTGAGGTCAGTGCTGGAATAAAGATCCCACTTAAGGGCAAATATCTGACACTGAATTGTGCTTAAACTTTAATTATGCAATCCAGATGTGACATTTGGTCTCAATGTGACCGTTCTCACACTGGGGACAAGAATTTTATAGTATATATTATAGAATATATAGTTGCTACAAAGGTATTAAAGTATAGGCACATCAATTTCAACTCTGTAAATATCATATAAAGGTATAGCCAAACAGTAGTCCACAGTGGCATCTAGTGCTCAGAGCATAACATAACTGTCTAAATATGAAAATTGTGTACATCTAGCTCACACAGAAAATCTAGCCATCTGTTATTAAAGACCTTCCTTTACACAGGTATACGTATATATCTATAGGTATACATCCCATAATATATGGTCATGAGAAACAGTCCACTCTTTGAATTCTGGTTTTACGCATCAGTAAATTGATTCTTTAGTCTTAAAATTTTTGGTAAATCCAAGCTTGAACAGATTCCACTGTTAAATTATTTTAATGAAGTCAAAATGGAAATGTTGTGTGGAAATCTACTGTTAGGGTCTTGCCAGATGTAGCAATACCCTACACTACTGCAGGGGTCAGGGAGGAAGGACAGACAAGTGAGCCCTAATCTCACCCCAGCCACTGTCCCTTCCTATTGCCTCAGTTACCCTAAACAGTAAAAGGACAACCTGAAGACAAGCCCTATACTGGGTAAGTGACACACAGAACAGGACAAGACAAAAACAGTGAGCAAGCCAAGGGGTCGGTAACAAACAAGCAATGCAGTACAGACTCAAAATCCAAGAGAATGGTCAAGGCAAGCCAAAGGGTCAGAGAATCAGGTAAAAAGGCAGCAAGTGATATAGCAAAGAGAGCAGGCAAAGACAGTGCAATAACCGGCCACCATGGGAGGGCTGACAACAAGTTTATAGAAAGTCTGGGCAAGCCCCAGACTGGATTGGTAGACAGGCTGTCAATCACACAGGCATGACTATTAACTATTAGTGGAACAGAGAAAACCAAGGTGAGGGAAACGGGTTTGACAGAAAATCAATTACATTGTCTAGGACAGTGTTCAGACTGAGCAACAAGAAACCTACACAAGGAACCAAACTTAACACGCTTCCTTCGCCGCAGCGTGCGAGCGGAGGGTGGCGCAGAGACCCAAACAGGCAGAGACGTTACATCTACATCCCATGAATCAGTAGCATGTACAACTGCGTTCTAGAGTTAGCAGAATATGAAGAGAAATTCTTTAATTTTCCACTGCTGTATTTGGCTGCGGTCTAGTCACAACCAGATGCCAATGCAGGGTATCGGAATTCTGTTGTGGTTTTCCAATGTTGATCGACAGGGAGTGTCAAGCCGTAGAATCCGTGCCTGAATTAGCCGCATGTAAAAGTGTCCTGCTATCTCTGCCTCCCATTGAAAGAAATGGCTACAAAAACTGCAAGTGGGGTTGGCACGTGATCTGACCTGCAAATGGTGTATTAGATCAACGCAAGTATAATTTTTCCCAAAGATGCTGCAGGTTACTTGACTCAATGGCATAAACTGATCTGACTTGCCCACATTAAAATGTCAAATCAGCTCAATATATCTGGTGGAAGGGGAAAGCAAGCAATCCAGTTCATTTGGATATGGGCATTCCTGCTATTCTAACTTTGAAAGTCTATTAGAGTATTAGCATGGAAGTCTACAAAACAAGTACTACTGTATTTGTGATTATAGCCTTTGGGATGCAATGTTTGTAATGTGAATCCTGGAAGATTCTCAGAATTTGACGTATAATCCTAATAGTATTGACATGTTTAAAGATCTGAAATTTCAGCAGTAAAATTTTTGCTTTATGAAAAAAATACTTTAGTGGAAGGAGGTTTTTCTGATGTATGGTAGGTGTTTAGATATGTGGTCACGCACATGCTGGAATGTCTACCTGACATTATCGAAGACTGCTTGGGCATTTTTATCAAACGATGAATCACAAGTAACCTTTTAATTGGAATAGCTTTTACCTGTTTGGTGTACCACCTCTGATACATTCACTTGCTACCACTGCCCCCAAATGTAGATGTATCTCCTGTGTTCTGAGGTTTGTGTACGGATTTGGCTGCTTGGCTTTGATCTGGTGTTACTAGTCTGCCCCTGAGATTTGGAGGGCGGTGAAAGCATTAAGAAATGTTTATGAAATTCTACTTTGGCCCATATTTAAAGGCTGTACCTATGTTGTCTGGTAGACTTGAGGAATTTGTAAGCAAAGGGTTAAAAGGAATGTACAAATGACACGGAATTGTCATTATTGCAGTGTGTAGTTTAACCCCTATTGCTAAATTTGGTATGCATCTTAAATTGCTAATCCTTTTTTGGTCCCAATTTTATTTGGAATTGTGAAATTGTCAAGTGGTGGGTGTGTGTGTGTGTGTGTGTGTGTGTGTGTGTGTGTGTGTGTGTTTTGTTTTTTTTTTTTTTATGGCTGGTGACAGTTTAAATATTTGTAATCTAATCTCTTTTTCGTCCAATCTTTTCCAGTCTGTCCAGATGTCTTACTGTCCAGGGAAATTAGTTGATGAAACCTGCCGTGAAGCTTAAATAGGTGGTCTTAGCTGGTAAACAAGATCAGAAAATTGACATTAAAGGCTTCACAGGTCTTCACAGAAATCGTAGAGGCACAGCGTCAGAACTGATAGTCCTGACACCTCCTGTCTGTTTCCTTTTCAGTACCAAAATTGTGATCAGAACTACAAATGTTTTGGGACAGGAAGATCTGTCCTTTTTATATGGCTATGTGGGTTCATACTCTAAGTTTTTGGACTGTTTCTTCTACATATAGACCATCTGTAGGGCATTTTGTACATATAATTCAGTAGACCACATTTGTTGTGCTGGTGAAGGTACTTTGGCATTTTGTGGCCCTAATTCAAGTTTGGCAATCTCTATCTTGTCAGTGGTTGTGTATGAGCAAGATTTACGTTTATCTAGTTGCAGGGAAATGTTCCTGTTGGAGGGGGCAGTGATCTCCTGAGATTACGTTGCTGCTTAACACAGGAGAGGAGTTTGCAAAAATAGTAGATTGTGACTCCCCTTAGCATCTCAAGGTGAGGGTTGTAGGTGACAACCAGGGGCACCTTTTTTTTTTTTTTTTTTTTTTTTTCCTGGTTTAGTTTGTACTATAAACTCCAGTGGTGGTCTAGTTTCTCTGGAAATTTTGGTTTTCAACTGTTCTTGGTAGCCCTGCTTCGAGTTTTCTTGAGGCCACCAAGATGTTTATGCATAGGGACAGAACATATTTTTCTTGGCTGCAGATGGAGTTGGAGTTTTAGATGAACTGTCATGAGGTATGTTGGGTAGTCACCTTCTGGTACAGTGATGAGGAGAAAATATAACTTATTAAATACTAAAAGTAAAAATTGGTCAAAGGATCATCAGTTATCAAAAAAATCACGTGAAAAGATTTGTAGGTGCAACTCACAGCGTAATTACGACTGCGCATTTACGGCAAGGGAAAATCAAACTGCCATGCCAATCTCACTCTAAAAACAATGTCCTCCTATATTGCGTACCTAGAGGAACCTCTATGCAGAGGGTATCTCGTTTCCATATTGAAATAAGGGAACCACCAAGCAATGAAACAGGAGGAAAAATGACTCCCTCCTATACTGACAGAAGCTCATGTAATGTCAAATCTACACCATATTGTCCAATAATTCATAGAACAAGAGGCAATGCAGAGAAGGCAAAAGCCACTAGCTACGTGGTAGAAATCCCCTATGTCCTCAGGACAGCGTCAGCTGATTAGTATAAAAAGGTTTACACAACTGGTGGATCAGAATAGCATACCATCCCTGTATCAACAAAAGATTAACCCCTTTCAGATCTAGGGGCTATCTAATATATACCGGGAATGGATGAAAATAAAAACCACCGGTAGTGAAGACCGTTGTATGATCTAATCAACGGTACAAATAAACAGCCTGCTCTGCAAAAATGCTCAACTCCTCAACTTGTTTCCCCCAAATGAATGGGTTCCTCAGATAAAAGAAAAGCCTAGATAAAGGTAAATAGGTCTAGTAAGCTCCGATTTAATGCAGTAACTGCAGTTCCCGGAGCCCTGATTGTGGGCTCTGGTACTTGTAAAGCCCTGACTCCGATTGATGCATCGGCATTACCTGCGTATTCATAGTACCGCCTCTCCATGTCATAACCACGCCTCCCTCTCAGCTGATAGACTTAAACAAATGACCTACCAAGGGCAGCACGGGTAACCATACACTACACATCGGCAAATGCATTCAGATGCAAGTGAGGTGAAAGATAAAGCCATAACAAAGCATCCCTTTGAAGACACTAGCAAAGTATAATAACCTGCCCAATGGGGAGAACATAGATAAATATCTATACAGTATATGTAGAGCCATGGCAACCATAATACATGGCATACTACAAACTAGAACTCGCACGTGAAAAATAACACATGGAATTATAGTACCGCTAGTATATAAACACATGTATCATTGCTACTTACATTGCATGCCTAAAAAATAAGATAATCCACACTGGATAATATATGTAGGTCTATATATAGATTATAGCTATAATAGTGCCTACAAGGTGTCAGATGAAAATACCAAATGATCAAAAAAAATTTTTGTCCCCCATAGAGGCAACTATAGTAAAATCAGCAAAATACAGATCGTGTACTCCTCAAAATAAAACAATGAAAAAAATGACAGGAAATAAGGGAGAAATTAAACAAATATATAAAACTAAAATCATCTCGAGGCAAAGGAAATACTGTCATTGAGACCCTTTGACAGTCCAATGTAAAGGTCCACCTAGCCTTTTGGTGGATCAAAAAATCTGTCTCCTCCACGTATCGGGGAATGGGCCTTTTCTATCCCCTGGAACCTAAGTCTAGACGCATCCCCATTAAGGAATTGCCAGACATGCAGTGTCTGCTTTCATGTTTTAATATACCCCATGTGATCTTAAATCAGTTTGCAGAACTCCCACTTTGTCTTGCCAACATTAAGAGGGCAAGAACATGTCACCAAGTATACCACAATTTGAATTCCCTGTTCCGAAATTTCTTGCCAGTCACGACACTGGCAAACTCCTTGCTTTTGTAAACATAGGGACAACCCTACAATCTCCAGGTTTGAAAGTACCTGTCGGTTGCGTGTCCAACCAGGTCCCCCCTTGTGACTGAACCAATCTGTCACCCAGATTTCTAGCTGTAGATGTGGATAGTACCACCAGTACGTAAGGAGTAGGGTCCCAACCCTTAACTTGTCATAGATAATGGACTCCGTACTTGAAAGCTTTTTGAATAGTGAAATTTATTTCCAAAATACAATGTGTAGAGTACAGTACAGTTCTAGTTGTGACGTTTCTAGCTTTCTAGCTCTTCTGTATGTAATCGATGGATAGGGTGTTATCAGGTTACTGATATCATCTTGATCCAGGCTGAGAATTCTCCAATGAGAGTGCAGAACCTGCATGATATCATTTGATCTTCGATCATAGGTACCAATCAAATTTAGTTCTCATTTGACTCTTATCTTAGGAGTCAAAAGTTCTCATAAGACTGGGCTTGATTACGGGCCTCTGTAAGAATATGCAAAGGGTAACCCAGTCTATCGACTCTCCGTTCTAGTTCATCTGCTTGCATGGTAAAGTCTGAGTCACGGGAACAATTTCTTCTTCTAACCCTAAGAAATTGACCTTTTGGCTATACCCTTTTCAGGAGAAGTTGATGGTGACTTGTTCAAGAAAGGAGGTGATTTGCTGTCTTTTTGGAAGACTTTTTTTTTTTTTTTTTTTTTTTTTTATTTAGATTTTTATTGAATTTTTTTGTAATACATAACAGGGAAAGAAGTAATACATAGGGATAATAAGGCATCAACAGTATCCATATACATATTGTTGTAGTGATAACACAATTTGGAGGGAGCAAGGGAAAAAGGGAAACAGAAATCAACATCATACCGCTCAGTAAGTTATCTAGAAAAAGGGTTTATACTATACACATCACCACACTACTAGAGCCGTGGAGCAATAGAATATCATGTATGGAAAGAGGGGTCCGGCCTTCTGCAAAGAGGGACTCCCCCCACAACCGACAATCAGACCAAAGGGCCCACTTCAGGCGAAAGGCAGTATACCTACGGCTTCTACATGCCAACATCTTCTCTAGTGTATAGGCCAAGTTGACGTGCTGTATTAGTTCCGACAGCGTCAAACAGGGTGCATTCTTCCACTGGCGTGCTATCATAGCTCTGGCCGCTAATATAATCTGGCCCAGAACTACTGCCATATCGCCTGGAAAAGACTCAGTATCCAGGAAGCAGAGAGCCAGGCCTGGAGATAACGGGACATTCATGCCTGCCAGACCGGACATCAACTGGAAGACGGCACTCCAGAAAGCGAGCACAGGGGGACAGTCCCACCACATATGTATAAGCGTACCTCTTGCACCACAACCTCTCCAACACAAATCTGAGCACAAAGGGTCTGTGTGCTAGCTGATTGGGGGTCCTGTACCATCGAAGAGAGATATCTTGCACACCGTCTCCCAGTGGGCTGCGCCCCTCGATACACGCTTAACAAACCCGAACGCTTCATACCACTCCTGGAGAGAGATGCTTCTAGCAAGCTCAATTTCCCAGCGTATCAGACAGAGGTTTAACCTGCTCTGAGGGGGTGGAGAGGAGTTTATAGAAAGCTGAGGAACCACCCTTAATAGGAGCCGATGTCTGCCACATCCGGAGGGCCAGTCTAGGAAACACGGGGTCTGAGACATTGTGGGGATGAAGGAGATGTCTTATCTGCAGATATTTATAGAAATCCCGCTGTGGGATTTGAAATTCCTCCAATGCAGAGAACGATTTCAATTGGGCCCCCCGAATAACTGCTCGACTCTCTGGAGGCCAGCGTCTGACCAGCGCTTCAAGCTCAGACCGGGCAGGAATGAGGCCAGGTAACGTAATGGCAGGTCCGTCAAAGGAATTAATTCTGCCACCGGGGTGAATGAGGTCATAAAGCGCCATGCCCAGACAGATGCCTTTATACTTAGTAGGGGAATTAGTGTTGGAAGGGCAGAATGATTTGGGACGCAAGAGGGAAATCAATGGGAGGCTCATAGAGGACTCCTCAACCTCCAACCAACGGTATCCGTTGACTCCCCCCCCCCCCCCCCCCCCCAGACCCTCAACTGCTCCAAAACAGTTGCAGCATAGTATCTCTTAACATCTGGGACACCTGCTCCCCCTCTAGCCCAGGGTCTAGTCATAACCCGCATGCGTATCCTTGATCTCTTCCCCTCCCAAATGAAATCCGAAATTAGCTTTTTGTAGTTTTGTCAGGTAGGAGTTGGGGAGGGGGATAACCACAGTGCGGAACAAATAAAGTATGATGGGGAGCACCATCATCTTCACTGGCAATCCTACTAGCCCAGGACAACATGGGTTTAGAGTAACCGGCCAGGAGGGAGGACACCTTGGACAGCAACGGTACATAGTTTAAGGAGAAGAGATTAGAGCTTGGGGTCGTCAAGGAGATTCCCAGATATGTAATGCTATCTCCCCCCCACCTGAACGGGAATTGGGCACTCAGCTCCCTTTTTAGAGACGGGGAAATACCAATTGGGAGCAACTGGGACTTGGCCAGGTTAATCTTATAATAAGAGACTTTACTAAAGGTCTCCAAGGTATCTGTAGTAGCTCGCAAGGATGACATAGGGTTGGCCAAGGAGAGGATCACATCATCAGCGTATAGGCCATTTTTGTGCTGATGTTGCCCAACTGAAATACCTGTGATATTAACGTTAAGTCTAAAGGCCTCAGCCAACGGCTCCATCACTAATGCAAATATGATAGGAGAGAGAGGGCAGCCTTGGCGGGTCCCATTGCTGATCTGAAAGGGGTCAGACAAAAACCCCGAGGATAGAATCTGAGCGGACGGGCAGGAGTAAAGAGCCAGGGTGGCCTTTTTAAAGAAAGATCCCATGCCAAACTTATCCAGTATTCGATCTAGGTAACCCCAGTGGACCCTGTCAAAGGCCTTTTCTGCATCGAGAGCTAATAAAAGGGATGGTCCTCTATTACGTTCTGCGCTCTGAATTAAGTTAATAAACCTGCGGGTGCCATCCGGGGTCTGTCTACCCATAACAAATCCCACCTGGTCTGGCCCGATTAGCCGGGGCAGGATACGTACCAGACGCTCCGCCAGCACCTTCGCATACAACTTAACATCCACATTCAGTAAAGAAATAGGCCTAAAATTTGCTGGACTAGTAGGGGGCTTGCCTGGTTTGGGGAGGGTAACCACAGTAGCGGCTAACATCTCCTCTGGGAATCTCTGATCCTCCGCAGCTCTCATAAACACTCCCAATAAATGGGGCGACAAAATATCCCTGTATTTTTTATAATACCAGAAAAACCATCAGGACCTGGGGATTTTAATGGCTTCAAGGATGCAACAGCCTTATAGATCTCCGATAGAGATATAGGAGCAGCCAGTAATTGGCGCTGTTCCTCCGAGAGGCGGGGAAGAGAGATTCTAGAAATTTATCGATGTCCGTCAGTGAGGGTTGATGTACCTCGGTATCCTCTTTTAAATTATATAGAGATGTATAGTAGGCCCTGAACTGTTCAGCTATAAGACGGGGATCTGTAATTTTTGTCCCCGAGCATTAAAAAGATACTCAATACGTGATCTGGGTTGGGCTTGTTTGATTTTCTTTGCCAGGAAAGCACTAGCTCTGTTATGGATATAGGCCTGACACTGAAATCTCTTAAAGGCAAGGTCCTGTTGATGAGCCATCAGACCTTGCAATTGTAATTGGTATTGTCTAATCTCGTTTGAAAGAGATGGGGTAGGGCAAAGCTTATTCGCTGCCGACAGCCCAGCTATCTTTTGAAGCAAAGCATCAATATCCTTAGAGCGTTGCTTCTTGGCCCTAGAACAAGCTTGGATAATCACCCCGCGCATAAATGCCTTATGGGCGTTCCACAGGATATAGGGGTCTGAGGCCGTAGGCGCATTGAGTTCAAAAAATTCTTGTAGCGCATTGAGATGCTGAGCACCATGAGAGGGTTGATCAAGGATATATTCGTTTAGATGCCATTGGGAAGGCAGGGCTGTGGCAAACTGCTCGCAGAGGACCAGAGACACCGGGGCATGATCCGACCACGTAATCAGACCAATATGAGAGGATACAGTCTGTAACAGGCCCAATTTATCCGCCAAGAAGAAATCTATCCTAGAGTATGAGGAAGGGGAAGAGAAAAAACTGTAGTCTCTCTCGCTACCATGCTGGCATCTCCACACATCATATAACCCCTGATCTAATAAGGAAGGGGTGAGTACAGGAGATTTCCTTTGAGGATTGGACGAGTCTAGAGAGTTATCTATAAGGCAATTGTAATCTCCCCCTACAATTAAGATACCAGTGGCAAATGCCTGAATTTTGGGCAAGAGAGATCTCCAGTACGAGGCCTGAAACCGATTGGGGAGGTACACTGTGACCAAAGTGTATCTCATACTATTAGTACAATTAAGACAGATACCGGCCCTGGGGATCCGTTAATACAGACTCCATGCTAAAGGCAACTGAGTCACGGACAGCTATAAGGACTCCCTTGCGTTTGGCTGCACAGGAGGCCTTAAAAATATGAGGAAAGGAGGAGTTCGTAGATAGAGGGCTTTTCTCAACATGAAAATGAGTCTCTTGAAGCATGAGCACGTCACATCTCAAACGGCGTGCCTCCCTCCATACCGAGCTTCTTTTGTAAGGGCTATTAAGCCCCTTAACATTTATAGAGGAAATTCGAACCATGGTAATGGCCAATAGAGGGATGTTAGACTACACAGATGGGGTGTGTGCCAGCATGGCAAGCAGTCCAGATCTGCACTAAAGATATACAGTCATGGCCAAAAGTTTTGAGTGATACAAATATTAATTTTTTTTTATAATTTAAACTTTTTTTTTTTTTAAAAAAAATTTTTAATAAAAACAAAAAATATTATGATAAAAAAAAAAAAAAATTTTAAAAAATAATTATTTATTTAAAAAAATATTTTTTTCCCCCAAAAACCCCTTCAAACTTCTTCCCCCCCCCCCCAAAAAGGACCCCCCAACATCGTTTCAGTGATTGCTCCATTAACACAGGTGTGGGTGTTGATGAGGACAGGGCTGGAGATCAATCTGTCATGATAAGTAAGAATGACACCACTGGACACTTTAAAAGGAGGCTGGTGCTTGCCATCATTGTTTCTCTTCTGTTAACCATGGTTATCTCTAAAGACACGTGCAGTCATCATTGCACTGCACAAAAATGGCCTAACTGGGAAGAGTATTGCAGCTAGAAAGATTGCACCTCAGTCAACAATCTATCGCATCAAGAACTTCAAGGAGAGAGGTTCCATTGGTGCCAAAAAGGCTCCAGGGCGCCCAAGAAAGACCAGCAAGCGGCAGGACCGTCTCTTAAAAGTTTCAGCTGCGGGATCGGGCTACCAGCAGTGCAGAGCTTGCTGAGGAATGGCAGCAGGCAGGTGTGAGTGCATCTGCACGCACTGTGAGGCGGAGACTCTTGGAGCAAGGCCTGGTCTCAAGGAGGGCAGCAAAGAAGCCACTTCTCTCCAGAAAAAACATCAGGGACAGACTGATATTCTGCAAAAGGTACAGGGAGTGGACTGCTGAGGACTGGGGTAAAGTCATTTTCTCTGAATCCCCTTTTCGATTGTTTGGAACATCTGGAAAACAGCTTATTCGGAGAAGAAGAGGTGAGCGCTACCACCAGTCTTGTCTCATGCTAACTGTAAAGCATCCTGAAACCATTCAGTGTGGGGTTGCTTCTCAGCCAAGGGAATCGGCTCTCTCACAGTCTTGCCTAAAAACACAGCCATGAATAAAGAATGGCACCAGAATGTCCTCCAAAAGCAACTTCTCCCAACCGTCCAAGAGCAGTTTGGCGCTCAACAATGCCTTTTCCAGCATGATGGAGCACCTTGCCATAAAGCAAAGGTGATAACTAAATGGCTCAGGGAACAAAACATAGAGATTTTGGGTCCATGGCCTGGAAACTCCCCAGATCTTAATCCCATTGAGAACTTGGTCAATCAAGAGACGGGTGGACAAACAAAAACCAAATTCAGACAAAATTAAAGCATTGATTCTGCAAGAATGGACTGCTATCAGTCAGGATTTGGTCCAGAAGTTGATTGAGAGCATGCCAGGGAGAATTGCAGAGGTCCTGAAGAAGGGTCAACACTGCAAATATTGACTTGCTGCATTAACTCATTCTAACTGTCAATATAAGCTTCTGTTACTCATAATATGAATGCAATTATATTTCTGTATGTGATAAAAACATCTGACAAACACACATAAAAACCAGGGGGCAGCAGATCATGTGAAAATATAATATTTCTGTCATTCTCAAAACTTTTGGCCATGACTGTAGTTAGGTGATGCGCACATATATGAGCTTTGTATGATAAAATAACCAAATTCTACTAAACACAGTAAATTATACAATAAAGAACAAAAAACAAACATCATAGTGCCAAAATGCACCGAATAAGCTGTGGGGGGTGAGAAGTAAGATTCCTTCATCCATCAATTACAAATGTAAAAAACTTATAGAAAAAAGTGATTAAGTAGTTCGCCAAGAGAGGCTATATATTTAACATCCTGTAAAGGCACCTTATCTCCCTGGGTGAGGGAGAGTGAGAGTCTCGTAGATCTTTCAGGGTTCTCCAACCATATGCCAGTACTTGGGTACCCGTGGAGGGCGAGCGGGTCCGCCAGGCTGAGGTTCAGAGTTATCAGAGGTCAGACGCCATCTACGAAGGAGAGACATTCCGTCTTCTACGGAGGGAATAGAATGAGTGACTCCGTTGCGAAAGACCAGAAGTTTGGTGGGGAAGCCCCATCGGTATCGCACATCGTTCTCTCGAAGTATCTTTGTAACAGGTGTTAAGTTGCGTCTCGCTTGCATAGTGGCAGCGGATAAATCCGGGTACAGAGCAATTGCTGAAAACGGTGCAGGGAGAGTGTTGCATTTACGAGCCTCAGCAAGGCTAGAGTCTTTGATATGGTAGAAGTGGACCCTAACAAGGGTGTCTCTAGGGGCATCCACAGGGGCTGAACTTGCCTTAGGTATACGGTGAGCCCTGTCCAGGGTAAGATCAAACTCTGAGAGATTTGGAAGGATCTTTTTAAACATTCGTTTGACACAGGCCGGGAGATCAATGGATACAATGTCCTCTGGGATTCCCCGGATCTTAATATTGCGTCTGGAGCGGTCCTCAGTCTGTTGCTTTGATCTTTAGCCAGCGCACTTCTGCCTCCAGTGTATTGTGAGCATCCACCAATTAGTGAGCAGTGGAGAATTCTGCCATCTTCCGCTCAAGGTGATCAGCTCTCTCCAAGTGCGTCAATATTATGTTGTAGTTTCCCAACCAACGAGGCCACACTTTTGTTAATGCCCGATTGCAATATCACCAGCATGCCTTTCAATGTGTCACAAGTAACTGGGTCAGAGGATGCCGGAAACTCAGATGTCAGTGTGACCAATCGGAGGTATCATCGGGTGTAGGGGTCTGGGCCTGGCTATTCTTTTTACGTGCAGGACCTTCCTTTGGTAGGGGATGAGGCATTGGAGACACTTGGGCCTCTTTTGTTGCCCTCCTGGACAGATTGTGAGGCAGCAAGAGAGGACATGATTGCATTATTCATGCCCATCAGATCCTGTGGCATAACCGTTGATTTGAGTGGGGAGGGAAGTCGTGCATGAGTCCATTTCAGGTGAGGGCTGACGGTCTGAGGCTTGGTGTGCGAAGAATTCAGTGAGTTTCCTGGGCGCCCCAGAGGAGGAAGCCTTCTTTCTGGTCATCTCCGCAATGTCTCTGGACATTTAGGTGAGCAGATAGAAAATGACAATGTAGAGACTGAACACAGCAGTAACAGGATACGTATACCAGAGATAAATCTGTCGCTCCCAGGAGACAGTGGGATCCACTCAGGGCGTTACAGGAGCCCAAGGTAGTATACTGGAAAGCGGTGGGCCGCTGTAGGCGAACTTCTTGCTGATTTATTTAATCATGATGAGGAGCCACATACATGCGGTCAGAACAGCAAAGTCCAGCAACACTAGTATTTACCCGCCAACTCGCCAAAACGGGAGCATATGTGGAATGTTTACTCACGGAAGAGCCGCTCTTTGTCGTTGTTGAGTCAGACAGAAGACTGTCGTTGATCCAGAGCAGGGATAGAGGCCCACTCTCGGCCTACACACAGGGCGGAGCAAGGATTGAGATCAACTCGAGGCCTGTCTCCGCTGACCAGCAGCAGAGGCAGCGGTTCCCCGATTCGTGTCCGCCCCACGGACCTAAAGTTGCGCGGACTGCTCACCGGGCCGAGATATAGCGGGGGCTCCTCGGTAAGTTGGCAGGGAGGGTTGGGAGACATCCACCTCTGCTTGATGGAAGAGCTCCGGCGTCTCAGGAACCCACCGCGTAGGCCACAAGATGGCGTCCTCCACTCTGAGCGAGCCCTCAATCCTCCTCTCCGCGTCGTTGCCGGCGCCGCCCTGAGCCGCCGCTATACCAGATGACCGATCCCACAGGCTGAAAACGCTGTCAGGAGCGGCAGGGTCTCTCAGGGCGTGAGGTAGTGGTTCTGCGGGCCTCCAAGATGGCAGAGCGGCAGTTCAGGCACACAAGAAGGCTCCTGTCAGCAGTGTTGCAGGCAGATCTGGTGCTCAAAGGTCCGTGGGGTCACCACCTCAGGCGTCCACAGCTCTGCCGGTATGTGAAGGTGTTCTCCGCGGGTAGCTGCAGTCTGTGGCACAGGGATAACGGGTAGGCCGCGATTCCAAAATGGAGCAGGCAGCGCTGCAGGCCTCACAGCAGAACCTCCAGGATTCTGCCCGGTCACCAAACCAGAGCCTCTAAATATGTACACTGGGGTCTGGGGGAAGACCCCTGAGGCCTCTGGAGTTTGTGGCTTCAAGGATGCGTTAGATCCACTGTGGATTCAGGTGAGAGGCCACAGCTCTGTAAAAGCAGGTCTTGTTGCTCTGCTGGCTGGCCACACCCCCCCCCCCCCCCATCTTTTTGGAAGACTTTTTTGTGATAACTTGACCCTCAGATCCAATCTCAATATTCAAATCAAGAAATGAGATTTTGATAGGATGGCTGCTGTCAATGTAAGATTGATATAGTTGACATTAAGGACATCGAATGCCCAAAACAGATCCACTGTCCCTAACCACAGTATCAGGACATCGTCAATGTAGCACAACCATAAGTGTGGAACACGTCCACTCATCCTTCTCCACAGAGGCCAGACGCTTCTCCCTCCACCCTAAGAATAGGTTAGCATAAGTGGGTGCAGCGGGGCTCCCCATTGCGGTGCCCCGCTTTTGGTGGAAGTGTCCGTTGAACTTAAAATTGAGGATAAAAATCAACTAGAAGGTTTCCAAAGCCATCAAACCTTCTTCTACATTGTGGATATGGATCTAGTCGGATGAAGGTCTGACCGAAACGTTGCAATTTTGTGATCTACAGTTCTACTTCTATTTTATGGTGGTTTTACAAAAATATTTGAAATCTATTGTCACGGATATATGTATAATTAAACTTCCAATGTCTGACACAATTGGGCATCCTTTAAGGGGTTGGAGGATCTTATGAATTTTTGGTAGGCAATAAAAGGTCACCCTTGTTGGATTAGAGGGCTTCATATATTCAAATTACCTTTTTGCTTAACAGATTCTCGACATGAGCTTTTTCCCGAAAGTCAATTCTAAGGCAAAACTGTGGATCAGACTCCAAAATGATGGTCGTAATTACGCTGAGTTGCGCTTACAAATCTTCTCACTTTTACTTAGTATATTTTCTCATCTTTCCTGTGAAGAAATTTACTTTGACACAGACAATGAATTACTTCTGGTACAGTGTCATTTTTTTTTTCTGAATTTTTTGTTCAGAATTTTTTTTTTTTCAGTATAGTAACTGAGTTCCAGCTTGGGGGATAAAATTGACATGTTCATGGAATATTTTCAGCTACTCAGACCCAGTTCAGGATGATATTGATGAAACTATAGTAGGCCACAGGCCTAGTGGTGCAGGTGGAAATAGTCACACAAGATTGGCCATAATTTCCATACTGTGGCACCAATTTACTCCCCATTGCTGTACCAGTGTGCTGTAAATGTCACCAAAGAAAGTAATTTAGTGAGATTATTTTCATAAGTTTTGCCACAGGTTATGTTTTGCTTTTTCATGAAGACCTGGAAGGCTTTTAAGCCATCCTGGTGTTGGATGCTGGAATACAAAACTTAATCTATGGTAGAAAGGATGGTTCCTTCTGGCAAGGGACCGATTTTTAGTTTTTTAATTGGTATGTAATGTCTTGAAGACAGCTGGCTGTATCCTACACCCAAGGGTTTAAGAACGCTCTCCTCCAATCCAGAAATTTAACTTTTAGGGTGCCCACCATTAAATAATTTTGGTCTCCTTGGATTCCCAGTCTTGTGTATTTTGGGAATCATGTAAAAATTCATCAACCGTAGACTTACTGGTGTAAAATCTTTTTCATGGTTCTGTCAGAGCTTAATTTTGAACTTTATTTTTTTTTTTTAGTATATTGGAGTATTTCTGTGTAAGTTGACTCATATATATTTTTAGTGTCTGTGCGCTTCCCTTATGTAGTCTGTGTTCAACATGCCTAATGCACCACTTTTGCCTACTGGTTTAATCTTTCTTTTCAAGGATTGTATGGCACTCCTTTGCATGGGACAGATGACTAGCTTTTCGTCTGTCCAATATATGGCGGTTTTAACCATATGTTTGGGTATTGCGTCTACAGTCATGGCCAAAAGTTTTGAGTGACACAAATATTCTATTTTCACATGATCTGCTGCCCTCTGGTTTTTATGTGTGTTTGTCAGATGTTTTTATCACATACAGAAATAGAATTGCATTCATATTATGAGTAACAGAAGCTTATATTGACAGTTAGAATGAGTTAATGCAGCAAGTCAATATTTGCAGTGTTGACCCTTCTTCTTCAGGACCTCTGCAATTCTCCCTGGCATGCTCTCAATCAACTTCTGGACCAAATCCTGACTCATAGCAGTCCATTCTTGCAGAATCAATGCTTTTAATTTTGTCTGAATTTGTTGGTTTTTGTTTGTCCAACCGTCTCTTGATGATTGACCACAAGTTCTCAATGGGATTAAGATCTGGGGAGTTTCCAGGCCATGGACCCAAAATCTGTTTTGTTCCCCGAGCCAAAGTTCATTTTCTAGGCAAATATTGACTTTGCAAGTAATTGCTGTTAAGCTGATCACTCTTTAACATTCTGGAGTATATGCAAATTGCCATTAGAAAAACTGAAGCAGTAGACTTTGTAAATTAATATTTGTATCATTCTCAAAACTTTTGGCCATGACTGTACTGCCCAGGGCAGTCAGTCTCATTCATGGGATGGGAGTTATTCTTCCTCGTGGAGCTCACCACGGACAGTATCCTTCTGTCGCCCACCACCTGCACTGGGTCCAGTGGGCTCCCCAGGACAGAGCTGGCCCTTCTAATCAGCTTGTCAAGTTTATTTCTGTCCCTGGTTGATATACTGCTCCCCCAGCAGGCCACTCCAAAGAAGATGGCTGATGCCACTACCGAGTTGACGAAAGTAATAAGTGCCCCCCGGATTCCAAAGGCTCTCAAGTTCCTAAGCAGGTAGAGCCTGCTGTGGCCCTTCCTGTACAGGGCCTCCATATGATCTGCCCAGTCCAGCTTATTATTAAGGAGCAAACCCAGGTACTTATAGATGTTCACAATCTCGCTGCCCGTCCCCAGGATGTCTACTGGTTTAGGAGGGCATCTGCCTTGACGGAAGTCCACCACCATCTCCTTGGTCTTCCCCGCGTTAATCTTCAGGTGGTTCCGGTGGCACCAGTCCACAAAATCCCGGTTCAGTTCTCTGTACTCCGTCATCGTCTGTGAGGCCTACTATTGCAGAGTCGTCAGAATACTTCTGTAGGTAGCAGCTAGATGAGTTGCACCTAAAATCAGCAGTGTACAGTGTGAAGAGGAAAGGGGCGAGAACCGTACCCTGAGGTGCCCCCGTATTACAGATAACGGTACCTGACACAGTCTTGGGCTCTCACGTATTGAGGTCGATTTGTGAGGTAGTCTAGGATCCAGTTGGAGAGGTGGTGGTCCACTCCAGCAAGGCCCAGCTTGTTTCAGTAACCTGGGCTATATGGTGTTAAAAGCACTGGAGAAATCAAAGCACATTATTCTCAGTGTTCCCTGGTTTCTCCAGGTGAGACACAGAGCCCTGTGCAGAAGGTGGATGATGGCATCATCTACCCCAATGCCCGGCCGATAAGCAAACTGGAGAAGGTCCATAGCGGGGCTCACTAGAGGGCCGAGATGTGTGAGAACCAGTCTGACTGCTGGATGATAAATCTGGCATATCTTTATACTGACTAGGCTGCATTTATACCACCCTTTTACTTGGCTTTGTACCAGAATTTGATGTTTTGGCACATTTAAACCACGCTCATGTCAGCCATGTCAAAAAAAATTCTAGCCAACCTAGATGCTACACACTGCGCCAACGATACGCCATGTATACACTAGGGTCTAGTCGTATCCACAAGTAAATCCGGGCCGGTGTATATTTGCTTTCCGTTAGCATATCAATTATGAACTTGCTATGGACAAGGTTTTATACTCTGTTAAAACTTCAACCACAGCTCCCATGTTCAAATGTGGATAGTCAAGATGTTACTGTAGTATATTATATCTGTGTTTCCTCTGTTCACTGCCTTCACCTTCTTTGGATATCGTGGTGAACAGATTACATATTTCAACTTCAGATCAACCAGTAGTTACATGTCCAAACAGAGTTCAAACAATGGTGCCTTGTATACGGGTCCGGGGTAGTGTGTGTATTCTGGGCTGTATTTACAATTCGGTGGAATATTTGCGGCTGTAATTAATAATCTTCTAACATTCCATTGAGCTGTACCACTGTAGTTTACACCCCAGTGCACCATATTGGCTATATAAATGCCTAGTATTTATGTTACTATTCATGAAGAACCATAATAACATTGGTAGAAAATAACTATCAAAGCAAAATTCATGAAAGCGACAGGCAGTAACATTATGAAAACATTTCACTGGAACTTTATCAGCCCTTTGGGATGTCATATGGACAGCTTGGGTTTCTGCAGAAAAGTGGTAAGAATGGAGGACACCATATGCAAATAGCCATGCATTGAGTCAGTAGGGCAGTATAGACAATCAACTGCAATTGACATCCCCCTTGAAGTTGTAGTGTCTCTGAAATCCTTGCATTCAGGGATTGTCACTGAGTTTGTATGCTGTAGTGCGACCTTCATGACATGGCATATGATTTTTTTTTATTTAACCCCTTCCCGACATCTGCCATAATAGTACTATAGTATTATACAGCAGACACTCAGCACTAATACCTATGATCAGTGCGAGCACTGATCGTGCGCATTAATGCCATGGGCACCCCCATTTTGGGGAGGGTCGCCAGTGCCTGGCAACAGACAGGGTTCTGTCTGTATACTTCACTTTTACCCCATGGAAATGTTCGTTGCTCTCATCCTATGAAGGATGGGAGCAACGAATGTTCATAAGTGTGAATGTTACATAAAGAATATATACTTTAGTCCAGAAGCTGTCCGCTGGTCAAGGTGAACTGCAACTCATTATTGAATTGAAATGTCAAGCTGGAGAGGATGAACTCGGACCCTTCTTGGACATATTCTTAAACTGGTCCCACACAGAATTCCACCTGTACTTCACATCCTTCTGTGAAAGTTAAAATTGGTATAGTGAGATATAGAGAAAGACGAAAAAATAGTTTAAAAAAATAGCATCACAAATATATTTTTATATAATTACAATTACTTACGGATTAGCTTCTGGTCCTCTGGAGTAGCATTGTCCCACTGGGTATAGTGACTGACGGGCAGGATTCCTCTGACGTTTGTTACTGTACCACTCATTAATTGCATCAGAGATCTCAGGATGGAACTCTACCTGTAGAGAAACATGAGGGAGCACAAAACACATTGCCGCAGATGTGAGCCTTGTCGGAGACTGCCACTGAAAATCTTCACAGAGGACTTTCGTCGCTGCTGGTTTCAGATTAAAAACAGCATAAACCTGATGGACACCCAGCATAACCCTTTATAATATATGGTCCTCGGCTAACTGTTTAGCGGTCTGGGTCTCCGTCATTCGTGACCCATGGCGAAATCCAATGATGGAGGCCCCACCCGCAGCTGAGAACCTAGCCAGATAAAACGATAGACTGTGCATAGAGAGAGACAGACATAGTACAAGGAAACGACTAATATATATATATATATATATATATATATATATATATATATATATACACAGTACAGACCAAAAGTTTGGACACACCTTCTCATTTCAAGAGTTTTCTGTATTTTCATGACTATAAAAATTGTAGATTCACACTGAAGGCATCAAAACTATGAATTAACACATGTGGAATTATATACTTCACAAAAAAGTGTGAAACTGAAAATATGTCTTATATTCTAGGTTCTTCAAAGTAGCCACCTTTTGCTTTGATTACTGCTTTGCACACTCTTGGCATTCTCTTGATGAGCTTCAAGAGGTAGTCACCTGAAATGGTCTTCCAACAGTCTTGAAGGAGTTCCCAGAGATGCTTAGCACTTGTTGGCCCTTTTGCCTTCACTCTGCGGTTCAGCTCACCCCAAACCATCTCGATTGGGTTCAGGTCTGGTGACTGTGGAGGCCAGGTCATCTGGCGTAGCACCCCATCACTCTCCTTCTTGGTCAAATAGCCCTTACACACTGGAGGTGTGTTTGGGGTCATTGTCCTGTTGAAAAAATGATGGTCCAACTAAACGCAAACCGGATGGAATAGCATGCCGTTGCAAGATGCTGTGGTAACCATGCTAGTTCAGTATTCCTTCAATTTTGAATAAATCCCCAACAGTGTCACCAGCAAAGCACCCCCACACCATCACACCACCTCCTCCATGCTTCACGGTGGGAACCAGGCATGTAGAGTCCATTCGTTCACCTTTTCTACGTCACACAAGACACGGTGGTTGGAACCAAAGATCTCAAATTTGGACTGATCAGACCAAAGCACAGATTTCCACAGGTCTAATGTCCATTCCTTGTGTTCTTTAGCCCAAACAAGTCTCTTCTGCTTGTTGCCTGTCCTTTAGCAGTGGTTTCCTAGCAGCTATTTTACCATGAAGGCCTGCTGCACACAGTCTCCTCTTAACAGTTGTTGTAGAGATGTGTGTGCTGCTAGAACTCTGTGTGGCATTGACCTGGTCTCTAATCTGAGCTGCTGTTAACCTGCGATTTCTGAGGCTGGTGACTCGGATGAACTTATCCTCCGCAGCAGAGGTGACTCTTGGTCTTCCTTTCCTTGGGCGGTCCTCATGTGAGCCAGTTTCTTTGTAGCACTTGATGGTTTTGGCCACTGCACTTGGGGACACTTTCAAAGTTTTCCCAATTTTTCGGACTGACGACCTTCATTTCTTTAATGATGGCCACTCGTTTTTCTTAGCTGCTTTGTTCTTGCCATAATACAAATTCTAACACTCCATTAAATTAGGAATTGTCCTACTGAACATGACCATCTTAAGGCATAACATTTTGACATTAGACAATGACATCTTCCATGTTCATGTGCATTTACAGTGCCTTGCAAAAGTGTTCATACCCCTTGAACTTTTTCACATTGTCACCTTACAACCACAAACCCTTATTGAAGAAAACCCACCAACCCAGCATGCTAATTGAATCCTTTTATACGAAAGACATTTCCCAATATTCTATACAGTTTTCTCTCTAAATCACTGATTTGCTGCAGACTTGCCTCTTATAAGGTCAGGGCAGACACACCCTGCTCCACTACTGCAGGTAACGCTAGGTTCAGCTAGCGTTCAGGTTTACGTTCTTCAGGTCTGCTTAAAAAGCAGATACATAAACTATAATGGGGTTCGTCCGTTTTCCAAAGATTTTATACTGATATCGGAGGATAGAAAAGTCGTCTTGCAGGATTTTTCTCGTCTGATTTTATGCATATTCTGGGACGGAGTGCCTGAACACTAGTGTGAACCTAGTGTAAATAAATCAAAACACTACTTTATTCCATATTGTTTCAACATTTTTTTTTCTTAGTTTTGATATTGTTCCCAGTTGGCAAGACCAAAGAGCGCATTAGGTGGCCAGCCTTATGAGAAAAGAAAGGAATAAGTAGTAGTAATAGAACATTCACACAGAGGGTTTACAAGACCTGGGGAACTCATGGACAACAACCAAAGTTACAAAGAGGAAACCAGTTGTAAATACACAGCAAAGCATTTTACCTCTTCACAGTTGACTAATGCAATACGGTGTGAAGAATCTTTTAAGATGGTATAGAAAGGACATAACTTGGCAAAAGCAGATCAATGTAATGAGACATGTGGTTTTAGCAAACTAATGCCCAATTATAATGGGCCTTACCTGGGGATTCATAAGGGATTTGTGCACTTTTGGCAAGAAAATTTAAAAAAAAAGTGTGGTGATATGGAAATCACAAGTTTTTTAACAATTCTGTCAATAGCAGATGAAATTTCAAGTGTTATATTCAGAATGAAATTCATTGGATGGGTCTTTAATCAAGATTTTGATACTCCAAAATGCTCAAAGCTTCATTAATGTATGCACTGTGGCCTAAAATCACAGCCCACACCCCCCTCCTTTTTATCTGCGGGGTGTATCAGTTAACATTAATTTGAGTTTTTTTTTCCTTTCGTTATATTGTAATTTTTCGGCAAGTGTTCTGATGAAATCCTTCCAAAATAAGTGTTTGAAAAACCTCAATACAATTACCCCTTTACTGAAGGGGGTACGATGTAGAGGGTTTTCTGAAAGGAGCATGTATAGGGACTTGTGACCTGAGCTGAATCAGCAATGGGACCTCCTTTTAGTCACAGTAATACCTTTTTTGATTTCCATCTCAGATTCAAGAGCAAAAATTTTTCTGTATAAATTCATTGTCTATAAAAGAGAAGAGCCCACACCTCGGCTAGGGCTTTAGACAACAAATTTCTCATCACATATGTAGAGAAGTTTAAATTTTATATTTCATTTCTGATTCTCATCTAAGAAATTACAGAAGTCCAACTTTTTTCATCTGGTGGTTTCAGTTAAAACCACCTGTTGTTGTGTCTGTTTTAGGTTTGTCCATTGTTCTGGTCCTCCAGCGGACACTCTAACGCTACTGTGAACCTAGCTTAATGTGCATGAAACGATCAGAGCTGCCTTGGCAATCTAAATACTACAAAATATAGTATTTTATAGTGAATTTCTAATCTAAATACTCAATGAAAATACAGCCTATTACAGCTTGCAGGACATGTCCACTCTGCTATATAACAGCATATTATAAGTCAGGTCCACTTTTCTATGTGTATATATATAACGGACAGGTTTGTTTTTAGTTAAGCAATGTGACTACAGAGCTCAGTCCGTTGTCACGCTGTTTGTAATAGGAAAATATTCAGAGGATAGAAAACTCTAATATATCTCTGAAAAAAAAATCGCCCAAATAAAATTTACAATAGTGCGCTCTATCTCTAGGCTATAAACAGCACAGTTTTGTCTTTGAACAGTGAATGTATAAAAAGGCAGGGCCAAAAATCTGGCTCATGCCAGTAAGGTGTGCAGATACTGTGACTTATAGCTGGTATTTAGGGGATATAATCATGTAGTCGACTGTCCCTCATTCAATAAATCAATGATTCACTCCTTGACTCAAGGTTCATCATGTATAATTAATGGTTGTCAGGCTGAAAATAGTGAAGACTGAGGTGGTGAGATTACTGGCTGAACGCCACACCAACCACCTGTAGTCCGTCAACTCTAGACTAATACACCCATTGGAGGAATGATACTCTTAGACTAGCCTACGCGTTTCTTTTGATCAGGGGTCACAATGAAGGGTGGAGTAACCACTTATATGGATAATCATAACAGAAGACAGTATGGTACGTAGATGGTATGCACGCTGCTACACATAAAGATATTATGGTGGTCAAGGGACCCACAGACCATATATAGCCCAAAAAATCATGTTACCAAACAAAGAACAGTTATAATCTGGCTAGAGTGTGATATACGTAATACTCAAAATGGACAACACAATACAGTGTAAGGGACTAATACTAAGTGCATTACAATTATCCAGTCAGGAAAATGACGTTAGGGAATGGCATAAAAATCACCATAGTCCATATAGACGTAAAAGCAAATATGCATGCGCATAGACAGCTAAAACACAATGGCTGTGTGTGTCAGAACATAAAACAAAAATCCCACAAACTGTGTGGGCTTATCCAAGGGGCTCAATGCAGGAATAATCTATTTGTTCATTAAGTGCACTGTGTGTCTCTTCTGAGCAATAGATTGTCCCAATCCCCACCACAACGTGGGGGACGAACATGTTTAATGGCTTGTAATAAATTGTAAACTGCTCCCTTGATGATATTGTATAAAGCGACAAGCCACTGGAGTATCCCCCTCATTCAATATGTCTCAGACATGATCCCATATACGCCTCCAGAATTGTCTAAAAGTCTTATGGACATATTGAAGAGGACATGGACAACTCAGAACATTACTCCAAGTGTGGAGCAATTGACAAATTTCCTACAAAGGTAGATCTGATTAGTGATGACACTCGTCACCTTTGTCACTGATAGTGTATCTTAATGTCAGTCAACAAAATGGCTGAATAATCCCAATAGAAAATAATTAAAACATGGCGGGGATCCACCGATATCCGAATGCTCCTTGCAATACAACAGTCACCACTTTCATGAAAAACAAATTTAAACATATAGTGAAACAGTCGGTGTGAGGTAGATTTTGAGCCTGGAGGTACAGTGCAAAACTTTTTGTTTGTTTTTTTTGTTTTTTCGGTGTTCTAACACCTTTTTTATATGCTAATCAATGTTTTTATTAAAGATTTTTCAAATACAATAGAAAAGGAACAAGAACAATGAACGAATGAAAGACGCAAAGGCACGCAGGCCTCATCTGTATACAAGAGGCTATGGGAGAACCCCCGCCCAACGTTTGAGCACTTTTTTTTTTTTTTTTTTTTTTTTTATATTCTAAGGGTCTTTTATGACAAATTATATAACTGTCTGTAGAGGGAGGGAACTCGTGAGGTAGAACGCCCTAGACATCAAGTATGCCTTACCTGCTGTGTGCCTCATGGCTCCATAAATGGCTTTGCTGAGCTGAGGAAATCCTGTGGGAGTGGAAGGGTGAGGTGTTTTGGAGGGAATAGGAATGAGGAAAATAAGTAGGAGTAGGTAGTGAAGTGGCAGGTGGAAAGTGAAAAGGTGAAGCAGAGAAAGTGTGAAGGGGGGTAGGAATGAGAATGGGGGTGGTGGTATGGGGGGCAGGATTGGGAGCGGCACTGGAAATCCCAAGCACAGGTAAGCAGTGCTATTTGGGCATCATATACCTGCCCAGGCGGTAATTGTTCCATGAAAGGGAGCAGTGTTTGAAGAAAATGTTGGTTGGTAGTAAGGGTTGATGAGGACCCCGCTTCCTCCAGTCCAACTGAATCCATAAACCGACCAACATGCTCTTCTAATCTCAATCACGCATTGCCTGTGTGAGATCCTCTCACTTCCTTGTTTCTGGCCAGTTCTCTGCCACCTTAACAGCTGCCCAAATGTATTCTGTATGTGTTGCCGAGCTGTTAAAGCGGCAGAGGGTTATGGCCGGGGACCTTCTGTTTCCTGAACAGGTATATCAGCAGACGAGGCCAGCAGGCTGGTCTTCCACTGGGATCGCTTCACAAGGGATATTTTAACAAGAGGATGTTCTGTGAAAAGTTTAAATATATGAAATTTAATTATACAGTATATAACATTGCAGTATTAAACAGTTAAAAGAAAACAAGAACCCCCCTCCCCCCAACACAAACCAAAAAAATATACATTATTTTGAGATCCACTTACGCTCCTATTTGAGAGGCACTTCTTAGGAAATCCAACTTTGTCATGAAGATGACCTGTCCCTCTCCTCATCTCGCTTGTGAAGCCACCCTTGATGGACCTCCACCTCATCTGGACAGACTTCCCTTTATAACCAAAGTTTACAAATTTTTCCAATATGTTCAATTCTAATATACCTGCAAAGTAAAAATATTTTAAAAATATATGTACCCACATGCCTTTCGGAATCTGACAAGCCCTCGTAGTCCTCTACCAGATGTGGTGTAATATCCCTCCAGAGGTGCTGTCAGGTGTTGATCAGAGTGGAGCTGGTCAGGAGTGTCCCACAGCGACGGCTTGGCCTCCACCAGCTCGATGAGGAGCTCACTGTCTTACCCAGACCAGCTCCTCACCGGCTGCCTCGCTGGCAAGTTGAAGAAAAAAATAAATTAAAAATTTCAGAAAATAAAAAACATATTTATTCAAAAAAACTTTCAAGACCTGGATATTCGATGTCATATATTTTGTTTTACAATTGTCAGCTCAAGGCGCTTTCAGGTCCTAGGAGAGGCATGCTCTTGTATAACACAAGATTGGCTGGCTGGTTTTCATCAGTTTGCCAGATATATCATTGCCTTGAGTGCACACAGCTTTGTGTGTGTGTGTATAATGCACATTTAAATAGACTTGAAAGCTCCCACTCAATATACCACCCACACTTTTTCAAAATCATAACTATTTAAAATATAAAAATTTACCCATCTTCGACCAGGGGCACGTTTCTGACCAGCTCCACGCCGCTGGGTCCGGGCTCTTAATCTGGAGGTATCCGTCCTTGTCCTTGAATCCTAAAATTAAGAAATTATTATATTTTTAAAATTTTGTATTTTTAAAAAAAAAATTTTCCAATTGTAAAATACATATAATGTAAGATATATCTTTGAAAAATACATACTACAGGACTACAAGGGCCCTGTTCTGGCTCATGAACATGAGTCTGCTGAACTTGTCTATGCTCCGTTGTTTCGTGAACTTTTTTTTTTTTTTTTTTTATTCCTTTAAAAATTTACCTCCTTCTGAGGTCTCTGGTGTAAAATGTGGGGAACTTGGAGGTGGTCTCTAAACATTTTTTTTTTTTTGTAAAATTTTTGGGAAAGTGTGTAAAATCAGCTGAAAAAAAAAAACTTACAACATGGTCTCCCGAGTCTCTCTTTGGAGTTCCCCATTTACTCATATTTTCAAAATGTTTTGTATGTTAGTTTATGCAATTTGCAATGCATTAAACTAATTTTTAGAATATCTTGGTGCTGAGTTTTTTTTTTTTTTTTTTTTATAAATCTGTGTGAAAAGGAAGAAAAGAGGGCTACATGTTGAACAGACAAGATGTTGCACAAATTCAAGTGAGGCCTGTAGTTTTTTTTTTTTTTTTTTTTTTTTTTTATAAACGCCATGCAGAATTCATGTACAATATACTTCTCTAGTAGTTTTCTATTGATGCTTAAAAATGTGTAGCGAACAAGTACAAGACAGCACATGGCACTATACTTTTGCGGACTTGCGCATGAACAAATAGTACTACCACCATCATAATCACTTACCACAAGACTTCCTGCTGCCTTGTCTCTTCTGAGTGAGTCTGCAGGACATGGACATGTGCCTGTCAGGGGAGGTCCCATTCCCTTGTACTTTCTGAGCATGCTCTGTATAAAAAAATACATGGACACTAACTGAACATCCGTTACCCATAAACTTTAATATTAAAAAAAATAATGGATGCCTGACGTCTGTCATGCATTTTTTTTTTATCGGCACAAGTCCTGCATATAGTATTTTGTTAGCGAAAAAAAACAGATGTGACGTGGGTGTAAACGGGCACATGATAAAATCACATTGAAATGAATGTAAATTTTAATGGATTTCTGACGGTTCAGCGTGTCATTTGCTAAAATCTTGCAACGGACACTACTGACGGTCAACATCGGTAGTGTAAACGCCCCCTAACATATACCAGCCTTCCTATTCTGCCAGAAATAGCAAATGGAGAAAATTTGAAATTTACCCTCAAAGTCACTAAACAGTATGTAATGGCATGTAATCAATGGTAAAGGATTGACTTATGGACAGGTCTAAGATCATATATATACCACCCTTTAATAGGTGGATAGAGGCACCATCCACTAGGACCCTATAGAAAACTGAAAAACTTCAAGGCCCAATGGACTACAGGTGTCAATCTCAAAGATTTCACCTGTTCTCACCCAGTCGACACCCCTCTTGTGTGGATAAACTCGATCAATCCCCATGTAACACACATCATGCTCCCCTCCAAAGCATTCATTAACATGCTTGCCGGGCCCTTTTAAGGGCAATGTCACAAAGATGATCTCCTATTCTCCTCCTCAGTTCCCTTTTCATCTTGCGATTGTATTCTAAGCCGCTTCGGCACATTATCTTAGACTTCCCCTCCCCTTAAGCTATAAGTCTTTTTGGTAACAGAGGAGAACTTTTTACCCGTTTAAGAAGGGACAAGCCGCACAGCAACTACATCTGAAGCACCCTGTAACCGGTATTTTCAACCATGTGGTTTTCTTTGGGCCGGTATAGTGACTGTGCTACAGTATTTCCTTTAGTGATTAGTCTCTTCTGTATGTGACTGGCACCAGGCTAACAATTTTTCATCTCCGGATCCAATAACAGGATTCCTCAGTTTCTTCAAAATGTGATGCACTTCAGTGGACCCATTCTCATATGCTGTAATGAGTCTAACAATCAGAATCAGATCTTTCACATTCATTTTTGGTCCCTTCTCAACACATCCCTATGCTTCCCTAAGGATGTAGTCTGGATAATCCCTTTCTTGGAAACAAGATCTTAGATCTTTGGCCTTGTGAACAAGTTCACTTCTATTGGAGTAGTTCCTCCTTAAACGGAGAAACTGACCCTTGGGGATTCCTCTCCTATCTCAAGGGAGAATTTGTCTGTTTCCTATAAACCACTGTTTCCAAGTCTTCTGTTGTACTTTTAGGAAAGTCTTACCCTCCCGTTCCTTGATGTATCTGGATGATTCTCACACGTAAACCTCAGGCCTAACTAGCTGAAGTTTAGTTGGTCTACGAACTCTGAACGTGTAAGCATTACCCCTCCTTACAACAAAGATGTTAGTCAATCTGTCAAGCCCACAACTCAATATTGTCAACCCAGCAATGCTCTGGTCTCCAAAAACAATGGTGACCTTCAACCAGTCTTGGAGCTAGTTAGCATAAGATGGTGCACAAGAACAGCACATGGCTGTGCCCCTGAGCTGGTGGTACAGCCTACCATCAAAGGTGAAGAAAATTGGGTGATTTAAAATAAATTGTAGGAGATCCAGAACAAATTTGTTGTGGCCACGGTACTGGCATCCATGCATACTCAGTCTACGGCTTTCATGACAAATTCATTGGGTATTGAGGAATACAGTGCCTGGACACTTATGCTTCCAAAGATGCAGGCCTCGCCCATTGAGACTCACTCCAAATATGTGAGGAGGTCTGTAGTGTCCCTGATGAAGGTCGAGTGATAACTAAATCCTTAGGATCTGGTCTATATAAATCCCAGCTCTCTGACTCAAATTTCCTATGCCAGACGCTGTTGGTCATCTTTTTAGTGGGCTTAGGCCTTTGTGGACCTTGGAAAGATAATAGAACATTGCCAGCATTGGACTCCTTGGAACAAAATCTAATTCTGTGTCCTCAATAAATTTACTCTCCTTGGCTTCCAACATGTAATCTACCATTGGGTCTCTCTCCAAAATCTCATAGGAGGACTCATCGGATAACAATTGGAGGCACATTTTGTGATATTAAGGTGCATCCATGATGACTGTTGACGCCCTTATCTGGAGGCTTAATTATCCATTTGTCCCTTGCTAATGATGAAGCCTCCATCTCTTCCTTGGTGCAGTAACGATGTGCTCTATAATTTGTCATGTTTGTCTTGTCACTAATTCTTGAAACCCATCCATGTACGACACCTCTCCCTGCGAGAGCATACATGTGATTTTATTGTGGAGATTGGTGAAGGTTCCTAATCGGTATTCAGCAGGCTATCCACAAGGCCATGTGTCAGCCTCACATCTTCAAGATCATCCAGAATACCCAACTCTTAACAGGTCCGCTCTTTCTTGTTTCTGAAAATAAAGCGCCATTTTAATTTTCATGTAAATTCAGGTCTTTTAATCAACTCGAACGTGTCAAAATCAGACATCGGTACAAAAGAGAATCCCTTGCTTAATAGTCTAGAAGAGATATTGATTATCTGGTTGTTTGCAAGTAGGATTTGAGGCCACGAGTCGACGTGGGTGGTTAAGGGTTTTGATTTCTCAGTAAAAAAAAAAAAAAAAAAAAAACCCCCCCCAGTTGAAATCCCACCTCGTCCACCTCTCTCTAGTTTCCTCTACCTCTCCTCCGTTGATCTAGATTTCGTGATTCTAGTCGTAGTCTGAGAGGTCTTTCTGTGGAAGAGGCTCCAGCACCACCCTGTTGTCTGAGGAAAAAAATAAACTTTCTCCTTTTAAAATCTCCAAGATCTCTATTGAATTGCTTTGTTTCCTCTTTCAGGTGATACTAGAACCTTTCCACCACACTCTGTGCCTCTTTTGTTGTAAACTCTGGCTCAGAATCAAACATTTTTTTTTTGTCATTTCGATCTTTGTTTCCCTTCTGGGAATGCCAAATTTGACTTCTCTTTATCCAAAAGGAGTTGCATAAGTCTCAAGGAGCATATTGTGGCGTCCTTCTCCCATTTACTGAGGAAGGAGGGATTTTTCTCTTGGGCAGGGAGTTACCGTTATTCTCAATCCTCTAGGTACAATGCCGTTTCTAATAGAATTTTCCAGGCACTGCACCTCCCAACAAGACACACAATTTTGTAGACCTTTAACAAAGAAAGAAAGGCACCGAGCAGTGCATAGTGTAATTGTGATATAAAATATTGTGATTTAGAAGGTATCGATGGGTTCTCACCTTTGTAAGGTTGTGTGAGGAACACAACAACTTTATATGTATCTCTGTAAACAGGTGTCTTACAGCAGCTAGAGCCTTTACGTCTCTAAGAGGACGTCAATAGAAAGACGGAAGACCATGTGGTACTCCTCACTTGGTGGGGGTACAGGAGTAAACAAGGCACTGCGCACAGGGTTTTCAAAATACACGACTTTTCATTCTTAATCTCAAATCAACCAACACACGAAAAAGCGTTTAGGGTTATCTACCCCTTTTTCAAGTGGGTTATGACATCAAAGAGGAACCTTAATCACAAAAGAGGAAGGCCCAACTCCTACATAATCCACATAATACAAAAATAGAAAAATAATGGTCTCACAATATGGTCAAACTTATACAGAGTCCATATAGTTCTTTATACAAAGGTAATAGAACCGGAGGATGTGATATCGCAGTATAGGGGAATTATACCCGATCATACTTCTATAGACTACATTATATCCCATAATGTTGTAAAAACACTT